>OX336366.1:50672636-51891679 GCA_946902895.1 Fragum fragum
ACCCAAATCCGCAACTACAGCGAAATCCGCCATTTTACCCCCAATTAGGATCGAACTTTTCTCCGACCCTATGGGAGCCGCGGCTCCGGATTTTTGCGTGCCTGTAGGGACCTCAAATGGCTACCCCAGTACCAAATTTTAGCTCAATCGGAGCCATAGGGGCGGAGCTAGGTCCAAACCCAACCTGCTCTTTGTGTATATGCATTTGACCCAATTCTAGGATCGAACTTTTCTCCGGCCCTATGGCAGCCGCGGCTCCAATTTTTTGCATGCGCGTAGGGACCTCGAATGCCTACCTCCATACCAAGTTTGAGCTCAATCGGTTCCATAGGGGCGGAGCTAGGTCCAAACCCAAATCCGCAACTACAGCGAAATCCGCCATTTTACCCCCAATTAGGATCGAACTTTTCTCCGACCCTATGGGAGCCGCGGCTCCGGATTTTTGCATGCCTGTAGGGACCTCAAATGGCTACCCCAGTACCAAATTTTAGCTCAATCGGAGCCATAGGGGGCGAGGCTAGGTCCAAACCCAACCTGCTCTTTGTGTATATGCATTTGACCCAATTCTAGGATCGAACTTTTCTCCGGCCCTATGGCAGCCGCGGCTCCAATTTTTTGCATGCGCGTAGGGACCTCGAATGCCTACCTCAATACAAGTTTGAGCTCAATCGGTTCCATAGGGGCGGAGCTAGGTCCAAACCCAAATCCGCAACTACAGCGAAATCCGCCATTTTACCCCCAATTAGGATCGAACTTTTCTCCGACCCTATGGGAGCCGCGGCTCCGGATTTTTGCATGCCTGTAGGGACCTCAAATGGCTACCCCAGTACCAAATTTTAGCTCAATCGGAGCCATAGGGGCGGAGCTAGGTCCAAACCCAACCTGCTCTTTGTGTATATGCATTTGACCCAATTCTAGGATCGAACTTTTCTCCGGCCCTATGGCAGCCGCGGCTCCAATTTTTTGCATGCGCGTAGGGACCTCGAATGCCTACCTCCATACCAAGTTTGAGCTCAATCGGTTCCATAGGGGCGGAGCTAGGTCCAAACCCAAATCCGCAACTACAGCGAAATCCGCCATTTTACCCCCAATTAGGATCGAACTTTTCTCCGACCCTATGGGAGCCGCGGTTCCGGATTTTTGCATGCCTGTAGGGACCTCAAATGGCTACCCCAGTACCAAATTTTAGCTCAATCGGAGCCATAGGGGCGAGGCTAGGTCCAAACCCAACCTGCTCTTTGTGTATATGCATTTGACCCAATTCTAGGATCGAACTTTTCTCCGGCCCTATGGCAGCCGCGGCTCCAATTTTTTGCATGCGCGTAGGGACCTCGAATGCCTACCTCCATACCAAGTTTGAGCTCAATCGGTTCCATAGGGGCGGAGCTAGGTCCAAACCCAAATCCGCAACTACAGCGAAATCCGCCATTTTACCCTCAATTAGGATCGAATTTTTTCTCCGACCCTATGGGAGCCGCGGCTCCGGATTTTTGCATGCCTGTAGGGACCTCAAATGGGCACCCCAGTACCAAATTTTAGCTCAATCGGAGCCATAGGGGCGGAGCTAGGTCCAAACCCAACCTGCTCTTTGTGTATATGCATTTGACCCAATTCTAGGATCGAATTTTTCTCTGGCCCTATGGCAGCCGCGGCTCCAATTTTTTGCATGCGCGTAGGGACCTCGAATGCCTACCTCCATACCAAGTTTGAGCTCAATCGGTTCCATAGGGGCGGAGCTAGGTCCAAACCCAAATCCGCAACTACAGCGAAATCCGCCATTTTACCCCCAATTAGGATCGAACTTTTCTCCGACCCTATGGGAGCCGCGGCTCCGGATTTTTGCATGCCTGTAGGGACCTCAAATGGCTACCCCAGTACCAAATTTTAGCGCAATCGGAGCCATAGGGGCGGAGCTAGGTCCAAACCCAACCTGCTCTTTGTGTATATGCATTTGACCCAATTCTAGGATCGAACTTTTCTCCGGCCCTATGGCAGCCGCGGCTCCAATTTTTTGCATGCGCGTAGGGACCTCGAATGCCTACCTCCATACCAAGTTTGAGCTCAATCGGTTCCATAGGGGCGGAGCTAGGTCCAAACCCAAATCCGCAACTACTGCGAAATCTGCCATTTTACCCCCAATTAGGATCGAACTTTTCTCCGACCCTATGTGAGCCGCGGCTCCGGATTTTTGCATGCCTGTAGGGGACCTCAAATGGCTACCCCAGTACCAAATTTTAGCTCAATCGGAGCCATAGGGGCGGAGCTAGGTCCAAACCCAACCTGCTCTTTGTGTATATGCATTTGACCCCAATTCTAGGATCGAACTTTTCTCCGGCCCTATGGCAGCCGCGGCTCCAATTTTTTGCATGCGCGTAGGGACCTCGAATGCCTACCTCCATACCAAGTTTGAGCTCAATCGGTTCCATAGGGGCGGAGCTAGGTCCAAACCCAATTCCGCAACTACAGCGAAATCCGCCATTTTACACCTAATTAGGATCAAACTTTTCTCCGACCCTATGGGAGCCGCGGTTCCGGATTTTTGCATGCCTGTAGAGACATCAAATGGCTACCCCAGTACCAAATTTTAGCTCAATCGGAGCCATAGGGGCGGAGCTAGGTCCAAACCCAACCTGCTCTTTGTGTATATGCATTTGACCCAATTCTAGGATCGAACTTTTCTCCGGCCCTATGGCAGCCGCGGCTCGAATTTTTTGCATGCGCGTAGGGACCTCGAATGCCTACCTCCATACCAAGTTTGAGCTCAATCGGTCCATAGGGGCGGAGCTAGGTCCAAACCCAAATCCGCAACTACAGCGAAATCCGCCATTTTACCCCCAATTAGGATCGAACTTTTCTCCGACCCTATGGGAGCCGCGGCTCCGGATTTTTGCATGCCTGTATTGACCTCAAATGGCTACCACAGTACCAAATTTTAGCTCAATCGGAGCCATAGGGGCGGAGCTAGGTCCAAACCAAACCTGCTCTTTGTGTATATGCATTTGACCCAATTCTAGGATCGATTTTTTCTCCGGCCCTATGCAGCCGCGGCTCCAATTTTTTGCATGCGCGTAGGGACCTCGAATGCCTACCTCCATACCAAGTTTGAGCTCAATCGGTTCCATAGGGGCGGAGCTAGGTCCAAACCCAAATCCGCAACTACAGCGAAATCCGCCATTTTACCCCCAATTAGGATCGAACTTTTCTCCGACCCTATGGGAGCCGCGGCTCCGGATTTTTGCATGAGTGTATTGACCTCAAATGGCTACCCCAGTCCAAAATTTTAGCTCAATCAGAGCCATTGGGGCGGAGCTAGGTCCAAACCCAACCAGCTCTTTGTGTATATGCATTTGACCCAATTCTAGGATCGATTTTTTTTCTCCGGCCCTATGGCAGCCGCGGCTCCAATTTTTTGCATGCGCGTAGGGACCTCGAATGCCTACCTCCATACCAAGTTTGAGCTCAATCGGTTCCATAGGGGCGGAGCTAGGTCCAAACCCAAATCCTCAACTACAGCGAAATCCGCCATTTTACCCCCAATTAGGATCGAACTTTTCTCCGACCCTATGGGAGCCGCGGCTCCGGATTTTTGCATGCCTGTAGGGACCTCAAATGGCTACCCCAGTACCAAATTTTAGCTCAATCGGAGCCATAGGGGCGGAGCTAGGTCCAAACCCAACCTGCTCTTTGTGTATATGCATTTGACCCCAATTCTAGGATCGAACTTTTCTCCGGCCCTATGGCAGCCGCGGCTCCAATTTTTGCGTGCGCGTAGGGACCTCGAATGCCTACCTCCATACCAAGTTTGAGCTCAATCGGTTCCATAGGGGCGGACCTAGGTCCAAACCAAAATCCGCAACTGCTGCGAAATCCGCCATTTTACCCCCAATTAGGATCGAACTTTTCTCCGACCCTATTGGAGTCGCGGGCTCCGGATTTTTGCATGCCTGTAGGGACCTCAAATGGCTACCGCAGTACCAAATTTTAGCTCAATCGGAGCCATAGGGGCGGAGCTAGGTCCACACCCAACCTGCTCTTTGTGTATATGCATTTGACCCAATTCTAGGATCGAACTTTTCTCCGGCCCTATGGCAGCCGCGGCTCCAATTTTTTGCATGCGCGTAGGGACCTTGAATGCCTACCCCCATACCAAGTTTGAGCTCAATCGGTTCCATAGGGGCGGAGCTAGGGTCCAAACCCAAATCCGCAACTACAGCGAAATCCGCCATTTTACCCCCAATTAGGATCGAACTTTTCTCCGACCCTATGGGAGCCGCGGCTCCGGATTTTTGCATGCCTGTATTGACCTCAAATGGCTACCCCAGTACCAAATTTTAGCTCAATCGGAGCCATTGGGGCGGAGCTAGGTCCAAACCCAACCTGCTCTTTGTGTATATGCATTTGACCCAATTCTAGGATCGATTTTTTCTCCGGCCCTATGGCAGCCGCGGCTCCAATTTTTTGCATGCGCGTAGGGACCTCGAATGCCTACCTCCATACCAAGTTTGAGCTCAATCGGTTCCATAGGGGCGGAGCTAGGTCCAAACCCAAATCCGCAACTACAGCGAAATCCGCCATTTTACCCCCAATTAGGATCGAACTTTTCTCCGACCCTATGGGAGCCGCGGCTCCGGATTTTTGCATGCCTGTAGAGACCTCAAATGGCTACCCCAGTACCAAATTTTAGCTCAATCGGAGCCATAGGGGCGGAGCTAGGTCCAAACCCAACCTGCTCTTTGTGTATATGCATTTGACCCAATTCTAGGATCGAACTTTTCTCCGGCCCTATGGCAGCCGCGGCTCCAATTTTTGCATGCGCGTAGGGACCTCGAATGCCTACCTCCATACCAAGTTTGAGCTCAATCGGTTCCATAGGGGCGGACCTAGGTCCAAACCCAAATCTGCAACTACTGCGAAATCCGCCATTTTACCCCCAATTAGGATCGAATTTTTCTCCGACCCTATTGGAGCCGCGGCTCCGGATTTTTGCATGCCTGTAGGGACCTCAAATGGCTACCCCAGTTCCAATTTTAGCTCAATCGGAGCCATAGGGGCGGAGCTAGGTCCAAACCCAACCTGCTCTTTGTGTATATGCATTTGACCCAATTCTAGGATCGAACTTTTCTCCGGCCCTATGGCAGCCGCGGCTCCAATTTTTTGCATGCGCGTAGGGACCTCGAATGCCTACCTCCATACCAAGTTTGAGCTCAATCGGTTCCATAGGGGCGGAGCTAGGTCCAAACCCAAATCCGCAACTACTGCGAAATCTGCCATTTTACCCCCAATTAGGATCGAACTTTTCTCCGACCCTATGGGAGCCGCGGCTCCGGATTTTTGCATGCCTGTAGGGACCTCAAATGGCTACCCCAGTACCAAATTTTAGCTCAATCGGAGCCATAGGGGCGGAGCTAGGTCCAAACCCAACCTGCTCTTTGTGTATATGCATTTGACCCAATTCTAGGATCGAACTTTTCTCCGGCCCTATGGCAGCCGCGGCTCCAATTTTTTGCATGCGCGTAAGGACCTCGAATGCCTACCTCCATACCAAGTTTGAGCTCAATCGGTTCCATAGGGGCGGAGCTAGGTCCAAACCCAAATCCGCAACTACAGCGAAATCCGCCATTTTACCCCCAATTAGGATCGAACTTTTCTCCGACCCTATGGGAGCCGCGGCTCCGGATTTTTGCATGCCTGTAGGGACCTCAAATGGCTACCCCAGTACCAAATTTTAGCTCAATCGAGCCATAGGGGCGGAGCTAGGTCCAAACCCAACCTGCTCTTTGTGTATATGCATTTGACCCAATTCTAGGATCGAACTTTTCTCCGGCCCTATGGCAGCCGCGGCTCCAATTTTTTGCATGCGCGTAGGGACCTCGAATGCCTACCTCCATACCAAGTTTGAGCTCAATCGGTTCCATAGGGGCGGAGCTAGGTCCAAACCCAAATCCGCAACTACAGCGAAAACCGCCATTTTACCCCCAATTAGGATCGAACTTTTCTCCGACCCTATCGGAGCCGCGGCTAAGGATTTTTGAATGCCTGTAGGGACCTCAAATGGCTACCCCAGTACCAAATTTTAGCTCAACCGGAGCCATAGGGGCGGAGCTAGGTCCAAACCCAACCTGCTCTTTGTGTATATTCATTTGACCCAATTCTAGGATCGAACTTTTCTCCGGCCCTATGGCAGCCGCGGCTCCAATTTTTTGCATGCGCGTAGGGACCTCGAATGCCTACCTCCATACCAAGTTTGAGCCTAATCGGTTCCATAGGGGCGGAGCTAGGTCCAAACCCAAATCCGCAACTACTGCGAAATCTGCCATTTTACCCCAATTAGGATCGAACTTTTCTCCGACCCTATGGGAGCCGCGGCTCCGGATTTTTGCATGCCTGTAGGGACCTCAAATGGCTACCCCAGTACCAAATTTTAGCTCAATCGGAGGCCTTAGGGGCGGAGCTAGGTCCAAACCCAACCTGCTCTTTGTGTATATGCATTTGACCCAATTCTAGGATCGAACTTTTCTCCGGCCCTATGGCAGCCGCGGCTCCAATTTTTTGCATGCGCGTAGGGACCTCGAATGCCTACCTCCATACCAAGTTTGAGCTCAATCGGTTCCATAGGGGCGGAGATAGGTCCAAACCCAATTCCGCAACTACAGCGAAATCCGCCATTTTACCCCCAATTAGGATCAAACTTTTCTCCGACCCTATGGGAGCCGCGGCTCCGGATTTTTGCATGCCTGTAGAGACCTCAAATGGCTACCCCAGTACCAAATTTTAGCTCAATCGGAGCCATAGGGGCGGAGCTAGGTCCAAACCCAACCTGCTCTTTGTGTATATGCATTTGACCCAATTCTAGGATCGAACTTTTCTCCGGCCCTATGGCAGCCGCGGCTCCAATTTTTTGCATGCGCGTAGGGACCTCGAATGCCTACCTCCATACCAAGTTTGAGCTCAATCGGTTCCATAGGGGCGGAGCTAGGTCCAAACCCAAATCCGCAACTACAGCGAAAACCGCCATTTTACCCCCAATTAGGATCGAACTTTTCTCCGACCCTATTGGAGCCGCGGCTCCGGATTTTTGAATGCCTGTAGGGACCTCAAATGGCTACCCCAGTACCAAATTTTAGCTCAACCGGAGCCATAGGGGCGGAGCTAGGTCCAAACCCAACCTGCTCTTTGTGTATATTCATTTGACCCAATTCTAGGATCGAACTTTTCTCCGGCCCTATGGCAGCCGCGGCTCCAATTTTTTGCATGCGCGTAGGGACCTCGAATGCCTACCTCCATACCAAGTTTGAGCTAATCGGTTCCATAGGGGCGGAGCTAGGTCCAAACCCAAATCCGCAACTACTGCGAAATCTGCCATTTTACCCCCAATTAGGATCGAACTTTCTCCGACCCTATGGGAGCCGCGGCTCCGGATTTTTGCATGCCTGTATGGACCTCAAATGGCTACCCCAGTACCAAATTTTAGCTCAATCGGAGCCATAGGGGCGGAGCTAGGTCCAAACCCAACCTGCTCTTTGTGTATATGCATTTGACCCAATTCTAGGATCGAACTTTTCTCCGGCCCTATGGCAGCCGCGGCTCAATTTTTTGCATGCGCGTAGGGACCTCGAATGCCTACCTCCATACCAAGTTTGAGCTCAATCGGTTCCATAGGGGCGGAGATAGGTCCAAACCCAATTCCGCAACTACAGCGAAATCCGCCATTTTTACCCCCAATTAGGATCAAACTTTTCTCCGACCCTATGGGAGCCGCGGCTCCGGATTTTTGCATGCCTGTAGAGACCTCAAATGGCTACCCCAGTACCAAATTTTAGCTCAATCGGAGCCATAGGGGCGGAGCTAGGTCCAAACCCAACCTGCTCTTTGTGTATATGCATTTGACCCAATTCTAGGATCGAATTTTTCTCTGGCCCTATGGCAGCCGCGGCTCCAATTTTTTGCATGCGCGTAGGGACCTCGAATGCCTACCTCCATACCAAGTTTGAGCTCAATCGGTTCCATAGGGGCGGAGCTAGGTCCAAACCCAAATCCGCAACTACAGCGAAATTCGCCATTTTACCCCCAATTAGGATCGAACTTTTCTCCGACCCTATGGGAGCCGCGGCTCCGGATTTTTGCATGCCTGTAGGGACCTCAAATGGCTACGACAGTACAAAATTTTAGCTCAATCGGAGCCATAGGGGCGGAGCTAGGTCAAACCCAACCTGCTCTTTGTGTATATGCATTTGACCCAATTCTAGGATCGAACTTTTCTCCGGCCCTATGGCAGCCGCGGCTCCAATTTTTTGCATGCGCGTAGGGACCTCGAATGCCTACCTCCATACCAAGTTTGAGCTCAATCGGTTCCATAGGGGCGGAGCTAGGTCCAAACCCAAATCCGCAACTACAGCGAAATCCGCCATTTTACCCCCAATTAGGATCGAACTTTTCTCCGACCCTATGGGAGCCGCGGCTCCGGATTTTTGCATGCCTGTAGGGAACTCAAATGGCTACCCCAGTACCAAATTTTAGCTCAATCGGAGCCATTGGGGCGGAGCTAGGTCTAAACCCAACCTGCTCTTTGTGTATATGCATTTGACCCAATTCTAGGATCGATTTTTTCTCCGGCCCTATGGCAGCCGCGGCTCCAATTTTTTGCATGCGCGTAGGGACCTCGAATGCCTACCTCCATACCAAGTTTGAGCTCAATCGGTTCCATAGGGGCGGAGCTAGGTCCAAACCCAAATCCGCAACTACAGCGAAATCCGCCATTTTACCCCCAATTAGGATTGAACTTTTCTCCGACCCTATGAGAGCCGCGGCTCCGGATTTTCGCATGCCTGTAGGGACCTCAAAAGGCTACCCCAGTACCAAATTTTAGCTCAATCGGAGCCATAGGGGCGGAGCTAGGTCTAAACCCAACCTGCTCTTTGTGTATATGCATTTGACCCAATTCTAGGATCGAACTTTTCTCCGGCCCTATGGCAGCCGCGGCTCCAATTTTTTGCATGCGCGTAGGGACCTCGAATGCCTACCTCCATACCAAGTTTGAGCTCAATCGGTTCCATAGGGGCGGAGCTAGGTCCAAACCCAAATCCGCAACTACAGCGAAATCCGCCATTTTACCCCCAATTAGGATCGAATTTTTCTCCGACCCTATGGGAGCCGATTCTCCGGACTTTTGCATGCCTGTAGGGACCTCAAATGGCTACCCCAGTACCAAATTTTAGCTCAATCGGAGCCATAGGGGCGGAGCTAGGTCCAAACCCAACCTGCTCTTTGTGTATATGCATTTGACCCAATTCTAGGATCGAACTTTTCTCCGGCCCTATGGCAGCCGCGGCTCCAATTTTTTGCATGCGCGTAGGGACCTCGAATGCCTACCTCCATACCAAGTTTGAGCTCAATCGGTTCCATAGGGGCGGAGCTAGGTCCAAACCCAAATCCGCAACTACAGCGAAATCCGCCATTTTACCCCCAATTAGGATCGAACTTTTCTCCGACCCTATGGGAGCCGCGGCTCCGGATTTTTGCATGCCTGTAGGGACCTCAAATGGCTACCCCAGTACCAAATTTTAGCTCAATCGGAGCCATAGGGGCGGAGCTAGGTCCAAACCCAACCTGCTCTTTGTGTATATGCATTTGACCCAATTCTAGGATCGACTTTTTCTCCGGCCCTATGGCAGCCGCGGCTCCAATTTTTTGCATGCGCGTAGGGACCTCGAAAGCCTACCTCCATACCAAGTTTGAGCTCAATCGGTTCCATAGGGGCGGGGATAGGTCCAAACCCAAATCCGCAACTACAGCGAAATCCGCCATTTTACCCCAATTAGGATCGAACTTTTCTCCGACCCTATTGGAGCCGCGGCTCCGGATTTTTGCATGCCTGTAGGGACCTCAAATGGCTACCCCAGTACCAAATTTAAGCTCAATCGGAGCCATAGGGGCGGAGCTAGGTCCAAACCCAACCTGCTCTTTGTGTATATGCATTTGACCAAATTCTAGGATCGAACTTTTCTCCGGCCCTATGGCAGCCGCGGCTCCAATTTTTTGCATGCGCGTAGGGACCTCGAATGCCTACCTCCATACCAAGTTTGAGCTCAATCGGTTCCATAGGGGCGGAGCTAGGTCCAAACCCAAATCCGCAACTACAGCGAAATCCGCCATTTTACCCCAAATTAGGATTGAACATTTCTCCGACCCTATTAGAGCCGCGGCTCCGGATTTTTGCATGCCTGTAGGGACCTCAAATGGCTACACCAGTACCAAATTTTAGCTCAATAGGAGCCATAGGGGCGGAGCTAGGTCCAAACCCAACCTGCTCTTTGTGTATATGCATTTGACCCAATTCTAGGATCGATCTTTTGTCCGGCCCTATGGCAGCCGCGGCTCCAATTTTTTGCATGCGCGTAGGGACCTCGAATGCCTACCTCCATACCAAGTCTGAGCTCAATCGGTTCCAAAGGGGCGGAGCTAGGTCCAAACCCAAATCCGCAACTACAGCGAAATCCGCCATTTTACCCCCAATTAGGATCGAACTTTTCTCCGACCCTATGGGAGCCGCGGCTCCGGATTTTTGCATGCCTGTAGGGACCTCCAATGGCTACCCCAGTACCAAATTTTAGCTCAATCGGAGCCATTGGGGCGGAGCTAGGTCCAAACCCAACCTGCTCTTTGTGTATATGCATTTAACCCTATTCTAGGATCGAACTTTTCTCCGGCCCTATGGCAGCCGCGGCTCCAATTTTTTGCATGCGCGTAGGGACCTCGAATGCCTACCTCCATACCAAGTTTGAGCTCAATCGGTTCCATAGGGGCGGAGCTAGGTCCAAACCCAAATCCGCAACTACAGCGAAATCCGCCATTTTACCCCCAATTAGGATCGAACTGTTCTCCGACCCTATGGGAGCCGCGGCTCCGGATTTTTGCATGCCTGTAGGGACCTCAAATGGCTACCCCAGTACCAAATTTTAGCTCAATCGGAGCCATAGGGGCGGAGCTAGGTCCAAACCCAACCTGCTCTTTGTGTATATGCATTTGACCCAATTCTAGGATCGAACTTTTCTCCGGCCCTATGGCAGCCGCGGCTCCAATATTTTGCATGCGCGTAGGGAACTCGAATGCCTACCTCCATACCAAGTTTGAGCTCAATCGGTTCCATAGGGGCGGAGCTAGGTCCAAACCCAAATCCGCAACTACAGCGAAATCCGCCATTTTACCCCCAATTAGGATCGAATTTTTCTCCGACCCTATGGGAGCCGCGGCTCCGGATTTTTGCATGCCTGTAGGGACCTCAAATGGCTACCACAGTACCAAATTTTAGCTCAATCGGAGCCATAGGGGCGGAGCTAGGATCAAACCCAACCTGCTCTTTGTGTATATGCATTTGACCCAATTCTAGGATCGAATTTTTCTCCGGCCCTATGGCAGCCGCGGCTCCAATTTTTTGCATGCGCGTAGGGACCTCGAATGCCTACCTCCATACCAAGTTTGAGCTCAATCGGTTTCATAGGGGCGGAGCTAGGTCCAAACCCAAATCCGCAACTACAGCGAAATCGGCCATTTTACCCCAAATAAGGATCGAACTTTTCTCCGACCCTATTGGAGCCGCGGCTCTGGATTTTTGCATGCCTGTAGGGACCTCAAATGGCTACCCCAGTACCAAATTTTAGCTCAATCGGAGCCATAGGGGCGGAGCTAGGTCCAAACCCAACCTGCTCTTTGTGTATATGCATTTGACCCAATTCTAGGATCGAACTTTACTCCGGCCCTATGGCAGCCGCGGCTCCAATTTTTTGCATGCGCGTAGGGACCTCGAATGCCTACCTCCATACCAAGTTTGAGCTCAATCGGTTCCATAGGGGTGGAGCTAGGTCCAAACCCAAATCCGCAACTACAGCGAAATCCGCCATTTTACCCCCAATTAGGATCGAACTTTTCTCCGACCCTATGGGAGCCGCGGCTCCGGATTTTTGCATGCCTGTAGGGACCTCAAATGGCTACCCCAGTACCAAATTTTAGCTCAATCGGAGCCATAGGGGCGGATCTAGGTCCAAACCCAACCTGCTCTTTGTGTTTATGCATTCGACCCAATTCTAGGATCGAATTTTTCTCCGGCCCTATGGCAGCCGCGGCTCCAATTTTTTGCATGCGCGTAGGGACCTCGAATGCCTACCTCCATACCAAGTTTGAGCTCAATCGGTTCCATAGGGGCGGAGCTAGGTCCAAACCCAAATCCGCAACTACTGCGAAATCTGCCATTTTACCCCCAATTAGGATCGAATTTTTCTCCGACCCTATGGGAGCCGCGGCTCCGAATTTTTGCATGCCTGTAGGGACCTCAAATGGCTACCCCAGTACCAAATTTTAGCTCAATCGGAGCCATAGGGGCGGAGCTAGGTCCAGACCCAACCTGCTCTTTGTGTTTATGCATTTGACCCAATTCTAGGATCGAACTTTTCTCCGGCCCTATGGCAGCCGCGGCTCGAATTTTTTGCATGCGCGTAGGGACCTCGAATGCCTACCTCCATACCAAGTTTGAGCTCAATCGGTTCCATAGGGGCGGAGCTAGGTCCAAACCCAAATCCGCAACTACAGCGAAATTCGCCATTTTACCCCCAATTAGGATCGAATTTTTCTCCGACCCAATGGGAGCCGCGGCTCCGGATTTTTGCATGCCTGTAGGGACCTCAAATGGCTACCCCAGTACCAAATTTTAGCTCAATCGGAGCCATAGGGGCGGAGCTAGGTCCAAACCCAACCTGCTCTTTGTGTATATGCATTTGACCCAATTCTAGGATCGAACTTTTCTCCGGCCCTATGGCAGCCGCGGCTCCAATTTTTTGCATGCGCGTAGGGACCTCCAATGCCTACCTCAATACCAAGTTTGAGCTCAATCGGTTCCATAGGGGCGGAGCTAGGTCCAAACCCAAATCCGCAACTACAGCGAAATCCGCCATTTTACCCCCAATTAGGATCGAACTTTTCTCCGACCCTATGGGAGCCGCGGCTCCGGATTTTTGCATGCCTGTAGGGAACTCAAATGGCTACCCCAGTACCAAATTTTAGCTCAATCGGAGCCATAGGGGCGGAGCTAGATCCAAACCCAACCTGCTATTTGTGTATATGCATTTGACCCAATTCTAGGATCGAACTTTTCTCCGGCCCTATGGCAGCCGCGGCTCCAATTTTTAGCATGCGCGTAGGGACCTCGAATGCCTACCTCCATACCAAGTTTGAGCTCAATCGGTTCCATAGGGGCGGAGCTAGGTCCAAACCCAAATCCGCAACTACAGCGAAATCCGCCATTTTACCCCCAATTAGGATCGAACTTTTCTCCGACCCTATGGGAGCCGCGGCTCCGGATTTTTGCATGCCTGTAGGGACCTCAAATGGCTACCCCAGTACCAAATTTTAGCTCAATCGGAGCCATAGGGGCGGAGCTAGGTCCAAACCCAACCTGCTCTTTGTGTTTATGCATTTGACCCAATTCTAGGATCGAACTTTTCTCCGGCCCTATGGCAGCCGCGGCTCCAATTTTTTGCATGCGTGTAGGGACCTCGAATGCCTACCTCCATACCAAGTTTGAGCTCAATCGGTTCCATAGGGGCGGAGCTAGGTCCAAACCCAAATCCGCAACTACAGCGAAATCCGCTATTTTACCACCAATTAGGATCGAACTTTTCTCCGACCCTATGGGAGCCGCGGCTCCGGATTTTTGCATGCCTGTAGGGACCTCAAATGGCTACCCCAGTACCAAATTTAAGCTCAATCGGAGCCATAGGGGCGGAGCTAGGTCCAAACCCAACCTGCTCTTTGTGTATATGCATTTGACCCAATTCTAGGATCGAACTTTTCTCCGGCCCTATGGCAGCCGCGGTTCGAATTTTTTGCATGCGCGTAGGGACCTCGAATGCCTACCTCCATACCAAGTTTGAGCTCAATCGGTTCCATAGGGGCGGAGCTAGGTCCAAACCCAAATCCGCAACTACAGCGAAATCCGCCATTTTACCCCCAATTAGGATCGAACTTTTCTCCGACCCTATGGGAGCCGCGGCTCCGGATTTTTGCATGCCTGTAGGGACCTCTAATGGCTACCCCAGTATCAAATTTTAGCTCAATCGGAGCCATAGGGGCGGAGCTAGGTCCAAACCCAACCTGCTCTTTGTGTATATGCATTTGACCCAATTCTAGGATCGAACTTTTCTCCGGCCCTATGGCAGCCGCGGCTCCAATTTTTTGCATGCGCGTAGGGACCTCGAATGCCTACCTCCATACCAAGTTTGAGCTCAATCGGTTCCATAGGGGCAGAGCTAGGTCCAAACCCAAATCCGCAACTACAGCGAAATCCGCCATTTTACCCCCAATTAGGATCGAACTTTTCTCCGACCCTATGGGAGCCGCGGCTCCGGATTTTTGCATGCCTGTAGGGACCTCAAATGGCTACCCCAGTACCAAATTTTAGCTCAATCGGAGCCATAGGGGCGGAGCTAGGTCCAAACCCAACCTGCTCTTTGTGTATATGCATTTGACCCAATTCTAGGATCGAACTTTTCTCCGGCCCTATGGCAGCCGCGGCTCCAATTTTTTGCATGCGCGTAGGGACCTCGAATGCCTACCTCCATACCAAGTTTGAGCTCAATCGGTTTCATAGGGGCGGAGCTAGGTCCAAACCCAAATCCGCAACTACAGCGAAATCGGCCATTTTACCCCAAATTAGGATCGAACTTTTCTCCGACCCTATTGGAGCCGCGGCTCTGGATTTTTGCATGCCTGTAGGGACCTCAAATGGCTACCCCAGTACCAAATTTTAGCTCAATCGGAGCCATAGGGGCGGAGCTAGGTCCAAACCCAACCTGCTCTTTGTGTATATGCATTTGACCCAATTCTAGGATCGAACTTTTCTCCGGCCCTATGGCAGCCGCGGCTCCAATTTTTTGCATGCGCGTAGGGACCTCGAATGCCTACCTCCATACCAAGTTTGAGCTCAATCGGTTCCATAGGGGTGGAGCTAGGTCCAAACCCAAATCCGCAACTACAGCGAAATCCGCCATTTTACCCCCAATTAGGATCGAACTTTTCTCCGACCCTATGGGAGCCGCGGCTCCGGATTTTTGCATGCCTGTAGGGACCTCAAATGGCTACCCCAGTACCAAATTTTAGCTCAATCGGAGCCATAGGGGCGGATCTAGGTCCAAACCCAACCTGCTCTTTGTGTTTATGCATTTGACCCAATTCTAGGATCGAATTTTTCTCCGGCCCTATGGCAGCCGCGGCTCCAATTTTTTGCATGCGCGTAGGGACCTCGAATGCCTACCTCCATACCAAGTTTGAGCTCAATCGGTTCCATAGGGGCGGAGCTAGGTCCAAACCCAAATCCGCAACTACAGCGAAATCCGCCATTTTACCCCCAATTAGGATCGAATTTTTCTCCGACCCTATGGGAGCCGCGGCTCCGAATTTTTGCATGCCTGTAGGGACCTCAAATGGCTACCCCAGTACCAAATTTTAGCTCAATCGGAGCCATAGGGGCGGAGCTAGGTCCAAACCCAACCTGCTCTTTGTGTTTATGCATTTGACCCAATTCTAGGATCGAACTTTTCTCCGGCCCTATGGCAGCCGCGGCTCCAATTTTTTGCATGCGCGTAGGGACCTCGAATGCCTACCTCCATACCAAGTTTGAGCTCAATCGGTTCCATAGGGGCGGAGCTAGGTCCAAACCCAAATCCGCAACTACAGCGAAATTCGCCATTTTACCCCCAATTAGGATCGAATTTTTCTCCGACCCAATGGGAGCCGCAGCTCCGGATTTTTGCATGCCTGTAGGGACCTCAAATGGCTACCCCAGTACCAAATTTTAGCTCAATCGGAGCCTTAGGGGCGGAGCTAGGTCCAAACCCAACCTGCTCTTTGTGTATATGCATTTGACCCAATTCTAGGATCGAACTTTTCTCCGGCCCTATGGCAGCCGCGGCTCCAATTTTTTGCATGCGCGTAGGGACCTCGAATGCCTACCTCCATACCAAGTTTGAGCTCAATCGGTTCCATAGGGGTGGAGCTAGGTCCAAACCCAAATCCGCAACTACAGCGAAATCCGCCATTTTACCCCCAATTAGGATCGAACTTTTCTCCGACCCTATGGGAGCCGCGGCTCCGGATTTTTGCATGCCTGTAGGGACCTCAAATGGCTACCCCAGTACCAAATTTTAGCTCAATCGGAGCCATAGGGGCGGATCTAGGTCCAAACCCAACCTGCTCTTTGTGTTTATGCATTTGACCCAATTCTAGGATCGAATTTTTCTCCGGCCCTATGGCAGCCGCGGCTCCAATTTTTTGCATGCGCGTAGGGACCTCGAATGCCTACCTCCATACCAAGTTTGAGCTCAATCGGTTCCATAGGGGCGGAGCTAGGTCCAAACCCAAATCCGCAACTACAGCGAAATCCGCCATTTTACCCCCAATTAGGATCGAACTTTTCTCCGACCCTATGGGAGCCGCGGCTCCGAATTTTTGCATGCCTGTAGGGACCTCAAATGGCTACCCCAGTACCAAATTTTAGCTCAATCGGAGCCATAGGGGCGGAGCTAGGTCCAAACCCAACCTGCTCTTTGTGTTTATGCATTTGACCCAATTCTAGGATCGAACTTTTCTCCGGCCCTATGGCAGCCGCGGCTCCAATTTTTTGCATGCGCGTAGGGACCTCGAATGCCTACCTCCATACCAAGTTTGAGCTCAATCGGTTCCATAGGGGCGGAGCTAGGTCCAAACCCAAATCCGCAACTACAGCGAAATTCGCCATTTTACCCCCAATTAGGATCGAATTTTTCTCCGACCCAATGGGAGCCGCAGCTCCGGATTTTTGCATGCCTGTAGGGACCTCAAATGGCTACCCCAGTACCAAATTTTAGCTCAATCGGAGCCTTAGGGGCGGAGCTAGGTCCAAACCCAACCTGCTCTTTGTGTATATGCATTTGACCCGATTCTAGGATCGAACTTTTCTCCGGCCCTATGGCAGCCGCGGCTCCAATTTTTTGCATGCGCGTAGGGACCTCGAATGCCTACCTCAATACCAAGTTTGAGCTCAATCGGTTCCATAGGGGCGGAGCTAGGTCCAAACCCAAATCCGCAACTACAGCGAAATCCGCCATTTTACCCCCAATTAGGATCGAACTTTTCTCCGACCCTATGGGAGCCGCGGCTCCGGATTTTTGCATGCCTGTAGGGACCTCAAATGGCTACCCCAGTACCAAATTTTAGCTCAATCGGAGCCATAGGGGCGGAGCTAGATCCAAACCCAACCTGCTCTTTGTGTATATGCATTTGACCCAATTCTAGGATCGAACTTTTCTCCGGCCCTATGGCAGCCGCGGCTCCAATTTTTAGCATGCGCGTAGGGACCTCGAATGCCTACCTCCATACCAAGTTTGAGCTCAATCGGTTCCATAGGGGCGGAGCTAGGTCCAAACCCAAATCCGCAACTACAGCGAAATCCGCCATTTTACCCCCAATTAGGATCGAACTTTTCTCCGACCCTATGGGAGCCGCGGCTCCGGATTTTTGCATGCCTGTAGGGACCTCAAATGGCTACCCCAGTACCAAATTTTAGCTCAATCGGAGCCATAGGGGCGGAGCTAGGTCCAAACCCAACCTGCTCTTTGTGTTTATGCATTTGACCCAATTCTAGGATCGAACTTTTCTCCGGCCCTATGGCAGCCGCGGCTCCGGATTTTTGCATGCGTGTAGGGACCTCGAATGCCTAAATCCATACCAAGTTTGAGCTCAATCGGTTCCATAGGGGCGGAGCTAGGTCCAAACCCAAATCCGCAACTACAGCGAAATCCGCTATTTTACCACCAATTAGGATCGAACTTTTCTCCGACCCTATGGGAGCCGCGGCTCCGGATTTTTGCATGCCTGTAGGGACCTCAAATGGCTACCCCAGTACCAAATTTTAGCTCAATCGGAGCCATAGGGGCGGAGCTAGGTCCAAACCCAACCTGCTCTTTGTGTATATGCATTTGACCCAATTCTAGGATCGAACTTTTCTCCGGCCCTATGGCAGCCGCGGTTCGAATTTTTTGCATGCGCGTAGGGACCTCGAATGCCTACCTCCATACCAAGTTTGAGCTCAATCGGTTCCATAGGGGCGGAGCTAGGTCCAAACCCAAATCCGCAACTACAGCGAAATCCGCCATTTTACCCCCAATTAGGATCGAACTTTTCTCCGACCCTATGGGAGCCGCGGCTCCGGATTTTTGCATGCCTGTAGGGACCTCAAATGGCTACCCCAGTACCAAATTTTAGCTCAATCGGAGCCATAGGGGCGGAGCTAGGTCCAAACCCAACCTGCTCTTTGTGTATATGCATTTGACCCAATTCTAGGATCGAACTTTTCTCCGGCCCTATGGCAGCCGCGGCTCCAATTTTTTGCATGCGCGTAGGGACCTCGAATGCCTACCTCCATACCAAGTTTGAGCTCAATCGGTTCCATAGGGGCGGAGCTAGGTCCAAACCCAAATCCGCAACTACAGCGAAATCCGCCATTTTACCCCCAATTAGGATCGAACTTTTCTCCGACCCTATGGGAGCCGCGGCTCCGGATTTTTGCATGCCTGTAGGGACCTCAAATGGCTACCCCAGTACCAAATTTTAGCTCAATCGGAGCCATAGGGGCGGAGCTAGGTCCAAACCCAACCTGCTCTTTGTGTATATGCATTTGACCCAATTCTAGGATCGAACTTTTCTCCGGCCCTATGGCAGCCGCGGCTCCAATTTTTTGCATGCGCGTAGGGACCTCGAATGCCTACCTCCATACCAAGTTTGAGCTCAATCGGTTCAATAGGGGCGGAAATAGGTCCAAACCCAAATCCGCAACTACAGCGAAATCCGCCATTTTACCCCCAATTAGGATCGAACTTTTCTCCGACCCTATGGGAGCCGCGGCTCCGGATTTTTGCATGCCTGAAGGGACCTCAAAAGGCTACCCCAGTACCAAATTTTAGCTCAATCGGAGCCAAAGGGGCGGAGCTAGGTCCAAACCCAACCTGATCTTTGTGTATATGCATTTGACCCAATTCTAGGATCGAACTTTTCTCCGGCCCTATGGCAGCCGCGGCTCCAATATTTTGCATGCGCGTAGGGACCTCGAATGCCTACCTCCATACCAAGTTTGAGCTCAATCGGTTCCATAGGGGCGGAGCTAGGTCCAAACCCAAATCCGCAACTACAGCGAAATCCGCCATTTTTCCCCCAATTAGGATCGATTTTTTCTCCGACCCTATGGGAGCCGCGGCTCCGGATTTTTGCATGCCTGTAGGGACCTCAAATGGCTACCCCAGTACCAAATTTTAGCTCAATCGGAGCCATAGGGGCGGAGCTAGGTCCAAACCCAACCTGCTCTTTGTGAATATGCATTTGACCCAATTCTAGGATCGAACTTTTCTCCGGCCCTATGGCAGCCGCGGCTCCAATTTTTTGCATGCGCGTAGGGACCTCGAATGCCTACCTCCTCACCAAGTTTGAGCTCAATCGGTTCCATAGGGGCGGAGCTAGGTCCAAACCCAAATCCGCAACTACAGCGAAATCCGCCATTTTACCCCCAATTAGGATCGAACTTTTCTCCGACCCTATGGGAGCCGCGGTTCCGGATTTTTGCATGCCTGTAGGGACCTCAAATGGCTACCCCAGTACCAAATTTTAGCTCAATCGGAGCCATAGGGGCGGAGCTAGGTCCAAACCCAACCTGCTCTTTGTGTATATGCATTTGACCCAATTCTAGAATCGAACTTTTCTCCGGCCCTATGGCAGCCGCGGCTCCAATTTTTTGCATGCGCGTAGGGACCTCGAATGCCTACCTCCATACCAAGTTTGAGCTCAATCGGTTCCATAGGGGCAGAGCTAGGTCCAAACCCAAATCCGCAACTACAGCGAAATCCGCCATTTTACCCCAATTAGGATCGAACTTTTCTCCGACCCTATGGGAGCCGGGGCTCCGGATTTTTGCATGCCTGTAGGGACCTCAAATGGCTACCCCAGTACCAAGTTTTAGCTCAATCGGAGCCATAGGGGCGGAGCTAGGTCCAAACCCAACCTGCTCTTTGTGTATATGCATTTGACCCAATTCTAGGATCGAACTTTTCTCCGGCCCTATGGCAGCCGCGGCTCCAATTTTTTGCATGCGCGTAGGGACCTCGAATGCCTACCTCCATACCAAGTCTGAGCTCAATCGGTTCCATAGGGGCGGAGCTAGGTCCAAACCCAAATCCGCAACTACAGCGAAATCCGCCATTTTACCCCCAATTAGGATCGAACTTTTCTCCGACCCTATGGGAGCCGCGGCTCCGGATTTTTGCATGCCTGTAGGGACCTCAAATGGCTACCCCAGTACCAAATTTTAGCTCAATCGGAGCCATAGGGGCGGAGCTAGGTCCAAACCCAACCTGCTCTTTGTGTATATGCATTTGACCCAATTCTAGGATCGAACTTTTCTCCGGCCCTATGGCAGCCGCGGCTCCAATTTTTTGCATGCGCGTAGGGACCTCGAATGCCTACCTCCATACCAAGTTTGAGCTCAATCGGTTCCATAGGGGCGGAGCTAGGTCCAAACCCAAATCCGCAACTACAGCGAAATCCGCCATTTTACCCCCAATTAGGATCGAACTTTTCTCCGACCCTATGGGAGCCGCGGCTCCGGATTTTTGCATGCCTGTATTGACCTCAAATGGCTACCCCAGTACCAAATTTTAGCTCAATCGGAGCCATAGGGGCGGAGCTAGGTCCAAACCCAACCTGCTCTTTGTGTATATGCATTTGACCCAATTCTAGGATCGAACTTTTCTCCGGCCCTATGGCAGCCGCGGCTCCAATTTTTTGCATGCGCGTAGGGACCTCGAATGCCTACCTCCATACCAAGTTTGAGCTCAATCGGTTCCATAGGGGCGGAGCTAGGTCCAAACCCAAATCCGCAACTACAGCGAAATCCGCCATTTTACCCCCAATTAGGATCGAACTTTTCTCCGACCCTATGGGAGCCGCGGCTCCGGATTTTTGCATGCCTGTAGGGACCTCAAATGGCTACCCCAGTACCAAATTTTAGCTCAATCGGGGCCATAGGGGCGGAGCTAGGTCCAAACCCAACCTGCTGTTTGTGTATATGCATTTGACCCAATTCTAGGATCGAACTTTTCTCCGGCCCTATGGCAGCAGCGGCTCCAATTTTTTGCATGCGCGTAGGGACCTCGAATGCCTACCTCCATACCAAGTTTGAGCTCAATCGGTTCCATAGGGGGGAGCTAGGTCCAAACCCAAATCCGCAACTACAGCGAAATCCGCCATTTTACCCCCAATTAGGATCGAACTTTTCTCCGACCCTATGGGAGCCGCGGCTCCGGATTTTTGCATGCCTGTAGGGACCTCAAATGGCTACCCCAGTACCAAATTTTAGCTCAATCGGAGCCATAGGGGCGGAGCTAGGTCCAAACCCAACCTGCTCTTTGTGTATATGCATTTGACCCAATTCTAGGATCGAACTTTTCTCCGACCCTATGGGAGCCGCGGCTCCGGATTTTTGCATGCCTGAAGGGACCTCAAATGGCTACCCCAGTACCAAATTTTAGCTCAATCAGAGCCATAGGGGCGGAGCTAGGTCCAAACCCAACCTGCTCTTTGTGTATATGCATTTGACCCAATTCTAGGATCGAACTTTTCTCCGACCCTATGGGAGCCGCGGCTCCGGATTTTTGCATGCCTGTATTGACCTCAAATGGCTACCCCAGTACCAAATTTTAGCTCAATCGGAGCCATAGGGGCGGAGCTAGGTCCAAACCCAACCTGCTCTTTGTGTATATGCGTTTGACCCAATTCTAGGATCGAACTTTTCTCCGGCCCTATGGCAGCCGCGGCTCCAATTTTTTGCATGCGCGTAGGGACCTCGAATGCCTACCTCCATACCAAGTTTGAGCTCAATCGGTTCCATAGGGGCGGAGCTAGGTCCAAACCCAAATCCGCAACTACAGCGAAATCCGCCATTTTACCCCCAATTAGGATCGAACTTTTCTCCGACCCTATGGGAGCCGCGGTTCCGGATTTTTGCATGCCTGTAGGGACCTCAAATGGCTACCCCAGTACCAAATTTTAGCTCAATCGGAGCCATAGGGGCGGAGCTAGGTCCAAACCCAACCTGCTCTTTGTGTATATGCATTTGACCCAATTCTAGAATCGAACTTTTCTCCGGCCCTATGGCAGCCGCGGCTCCAATTTTTTGCATGCGCGTAGGGACCTCGAATTCCTACCTCCATACCAAGTTTGAGCTCAATCGGTTCCATAGGAGCGGAGCTAGGTCCAAACCCAAATCCGCAACTACAGCGAAATCCGCCATTTTACCCCAATTAGGATCGAACTTTTCTCCGACCCTATGGGAGCCGCGGCTCCGGATTTTTGCATGCCTGTAGGGACCTCAAATGGCTACCCCAGTACCAAATTTTAGCTCAATCGGAGCCATAGGGGCGGAGCTAGGTCCAAACCCAACCTGCTCTTTGTGTATATGCATTTGACCCAATTCTAGGATCGAACTTTTCTCCGGCCCTATGGCAGCCGCGGCTCCAATTTTTTTGCATGCGCGTAGGGACCTCGAATGCCTACCTCCATACCAAGTTTGAGCTCAATCGGTTCCATAGGGGCGGAGCTAGGTCCAAACCCAAATCCGCAACTACAGCGAAATCCGCCATTTTACCCCCAATTAGGATCGAACTTTTCTCCGACCCTATGGGAGCCGCGGCTCCGGATTTTTGCATGCCTGTAGGGACCTCAAATGGCTACCCCAGTACCAAATTTTAGCTCAATCGGAGCCATAGGGGCGAGGCTAGGTCCAAACCCAACCTGCTCTTTGTGTATATGCATTTGACCCAATTCTAGGATCGAACTTTTCTCCGGCCCTATGGCAGCCGCGGCTCCAATTTTTTGCATGCGCGTAGGGACCTCGAATGCCTACCTCAATACCAAGTTTGAGCTCAATCGGTTCCATAGGGGCGGAGCTAGGTCCAAACCCAAATCCGCAACTACAGCGAAATCCGCCATTTTACCCCCAATTAGGATCGAACTTTTCTCCGACCCTATGGGAGCCGCGGCTCCGGATTTTTGCATGCCTGTAGGGACCTCAAATGGCTACCCCAGTACCAAATTTTAGCTCAATCGGAGCCATAGGGGCGGAGCTAGGTCCAAACCCAACCTGCTCTTTGTGTATATGCATTTGACCCAATTCTAGGATCGAACTTTTCTCCGGCCCTATGGCAGCCGCGGCCCTAATTTTTTGCATGCGCGTAGGGACCTCGAATGCCTACCTCCATACCAAGTTTGAGCTCAATCGGTTCCATAGGGGCGGAGCTAGGTCCAAACCCAAATCCGCAACTACAGCGAAATCCGCCATTTTACCCCCAATTAGGATCGAACTTTTCTCCGACCCTATGGGAGCCGCGGTTCCGGATTTTTGCATGCCTGTAGGGACCTCAAATGGCTACCCCAGTACCAAATTTTAGCTCAATCGGAGCCATAGGGGCGGAGCTAGGTCCAAACCCAACCTGCTCTTTGTGTATATGCATTTGACCCAATTCTAGGATCGAACTTTTCTCCGGCCCTATGGCAGCAGCGGCTCCAATTTTTTGCATGCGCGTAGGGATCTCGTATGCCTACCTCCATACCAAGTTTGAGCTCAATCGGTTCCATAGGGGGGAGCTAGGTCCAAACCCAAATCCGCAACTACAGCGAAATCCGCCATTTTACCCCCAATTAGGATCGAACTTTTCTCCGACCCTATGGGAGCCGCGGCTCCGGATTTTTGCATGCCTGTAGGGACCTCAAATGGCTACCCCAGTACCAAATTTTAGCTCAATCGGAGCCATAGGGGCGGAGCTAGGTCCAAACCCAACCTGCTCTTTGTGTATATGCATTTGACCCAATTCTAGGATCGAACTTTTCTCCGACCCTATGGGAGCCGCGGCTCCGGATTTTTGCATGCCTGAAGGGACCTCAAATGGCTACCCCAGTACCAAATTTAAGCTCAATCAGAGCCATAGGGGCGGAGCTAGGTCCAAACCCAACCTGCTCTTTGTGTATATGCATTTGACCCAATTCTAGGATCGAACTTTTCTCCGACCCTATGGGAGCCGCGGCTCCGGATTTTTGCATGCCTGTAGGGACCTCAAATGGCTACCCCAGTACCAAATTTTAGCTCAATCGGAGCCATAGGGGCGGAGCTAGGTCCAAACCCAACCTGCTCTTTGTGTATATGCGTTTGACCCAATTCTAGGATCGAACTTTTCTCCGGCCCTATGGCAGCAGCGGCTTCAAATTTTATGCGCGTAGGGACCTCGAATGCCTACCTCCATACCAAGTTTGAGCTCAATCGGTTCCATAGGGGAAGAGCTAGGTCCAAACCGAAATCCGAAACTACAGCGAAATCCGCCATTTTACCCCCAATTAGGATCGAACTTTTCTCCGACCCTATGGGAGCCGCGGCTCCGGACTTTTGCATGCCTGTAGGGACCTCAAATGGCTACCCCAGTACCTAATATTAGCTCAATCGGAGCCATAGGGGCGGAGCTAGCGCCAAACCCAACCTGCTCTTTGAGTTTATGCATTTGACCCAATTCTAGGATCGAACTTTTCTCCGGCCCTATGGCAGCCGCGGCTCCAATTTTTTGCATGCGCGTAGGGACCTCGAATGCCTACCTCCATACCAAGTTTGAGCTCAATCGGTTCCATAGGGGCGGAGCTAGGTCCAAACCCAAATCCGCAACTACAGCGAAATCCAACATTTTACCCCCAATTAGGATCGAACTTTTCTCCGACCCTATGGGAGCCGCGGCTCCGGATTTTTGCATGCCTGTAGGGACCTCAAATGGCTACCCCAGTACCAAATTTTAGCTCAATCGGAGCCATAGGGGCGGAGCTAGGTCCAAACCCAACCTGCTCTTTGTGTATATGCATTTGACCCAATTCTAGGATCGAACTTTTCTCCGGCCCTATGGCAGCCGCGGCTCCATTTTTTTGCATGCGCGTAGGGACCTCGAATGCCTACCTCCATACCAAGTTTGAGCTCAATCGGTTCCATAGGGGCGGAGCTAGGTCCAAACCCAAATCCGCAACTACAGCGAAATCCGCCATTTTACCCCCAATTAGGATCGAACTTTTCTCCGACCATATGGGAGCCGCGGCTCCGGATTTTTGCATGCCTGTAGGGACCTCAAATGGCTACCCCAGTACCAAATTTTAGCTCAATCGGAGCCATAGGGGCGGAGCTAGGTCCAAACCCAACCTGCTCTTTGTGAATTTGCATTTGACCCAATTCTAGGATCGAACTTTTCTCCGGCCCTGTGGCAGCCGCGGCTCCAATTTTTTGCATGCGCGTAGGGACCTCGAATGCCAACCTCCTCACCAAGTTTGAGCTCAATCGGTTCCATAGGGGCGGAGCTAGGTCCAAACCCAAATCCGCAACTACAGCGAAATCCGCCATTTTACTCCCAATTAGGATCGAACTTTTCTCCGACCCTATGGGAGCCGCGGCTCCGGATTTTTGCATGCCTGTAGGGACCTCAAATGGCTACCCCAGTACCAATTTTAGCTCAATCGGAGCCATATGGGCGGAGCTAGGTCAAAACCCAACCTGCTCTTTGTGTATATGCATTTGACCCAATTCTAGGATCGAACTTTTCTCCGGCCCTATGGCAGCCGCGGCTCCAATTTTTTGCATGCGCGTAGGGACATCGAATGCCTACCTCCATACCAAGTTTGAGATCAATCGGTTCCATAGGGGCGGAGCTAGGTCCAAACCGAAATCCGCAACTACAGCGAAATCCGCAATTTTACCCCCAATTAGGATCGAACTTTTCTCCGACCCTATGGGAGCCGCGGCTCCGGATTTTTGCATGCCTGTAGGGACCTCAAATGGCTACCCCAGTACCAAATTTTAGCTCAATCGGAGCCATAGGGGCGGAGCTAGGTCCAAACCCAACCTGCTCTTTGCGTATATGCATTTGACCCAATTCTAGGATCGAATTTTTCTCCGGCCCTATGGCAGCCGCGGCTCCAATTTTTTGCATGCGCGTAGGGACCTCGAATGCCTACCTCCATACCAAGTTTTAGCTCAATCGGTTCCATAGGGGCGGAGCTAGGTCCAAACCCACATCCGCAACTACAGCGAAATCCGCCATTTTTCCCACAATTAGGATCGAACTTTTCTCCGACCCCATGGGAGCCGCGGCTCCGGATTTTTGCATGCCTGTAGGGACCTCAAATGGCTACCCCAGTACCAAATTTTAGCTCAATCGGAGCTATAGGGGCGGAGCTAGGTCCAAACCCAACCTGCTCTTTGTGTATATGCATTTGACCCAATTCTAGGATCGAACTTTTCTCCGGCCCTATGGCAGCCGCGGCTCCAATTTTTTGCATGCCCGTAGGGACCTCGAATGCCTACCTCCATACCAAGTTTTAGCTCAATCGGTTCCATAGGGGCGGAGCTAGGTCCAAACCCAAATCCGCAACTACAGCGAAATCCGCCATTTTACCCCCAATTAGGATCGAATTTTTCTCCGACCCTATGGGAGCCGCGACTCCGGATTTTTGCATGCCTGTAGGGACCTCAAATGGCTACCCCAGTACCAAATTTTAGCTCAATCGGAGCCATAGGGGCGGAGCTAGGTCCAAACCCAACCTGCTCTTTGTGTATATGCATTTGACCCAATTCTTGGATCGAACTTTTCTCCGGCCCTATGGCAGCCGCGGCTCCAATTTTTTGCATGCGCGTAGGGACCTCGAATGCCTACCTCCATACCAAGTTTGATCTCAATCGGTTCTATAGGGGCGGAGCTAGGTCCAAACCGAAATCCGCAACTACAGCGAAATCCGCCATTTTACCTCCAATTAGGATCGAACTTTTCTCCGACCCTATGGGAGCCGCGGCTCCGGATTTTTGCATGCCTGTAGGGACCTCAAATGGCTACCCCAGTACCAAATTTTTGCTCAATCGGAGCCATAGGGGCGGAGCTAGAGCCAAACCCAACCTGCTCTTTGAGTATATGCATTTGACCCAATTCTAGGATCGAACTTTTCTCCGGCCCTATGGCAGCCGCGGCTCCAATTTTTTGCATGCGCGTAGGGACCTCGAATGCCTACCTCCATACCAAGTTTGAGCTCAATCGGTTCCATAGGGGCGGAGCTAGGTCCAAACCAAAATCCGCAACTACAGCGAAATCCGCCATTTTACCCACAATTAGGATCGAACTTTTCTCCGACCCTATGGAGCCGCGGCTCCGGATTTTTGCATGCCTGTAGGGACCTCAAATGGCTACCCCAGTACCAAATTTTAGCTCAATCGGAGCCATAGGGGCGGAGCTAGAGCCAAACCCAACCTGCTCTTTGCGTATATGCATTTGACCCAATTCTAGGATCGAACTTTTCTCCGGCCCTATGGCAGCCGCGGCTCCAATTTTTTGCATGCGCGTAGGGACCTCGAATGCCTACCTCCATACCAAGTTTTTGCTCAATCGGTTCTATAGGGGCGGAGCTAGGTCCAAACCCAAATCCGCAACTACAGCGAAATCCGCCATTTTACCCCCAATTAGGATCGAACTTTTCTCCGACCCTATGGGAGCCGCGGCTCCGGATTTTTGCATGCCTGTAGGGACCTCAAATGGCTACCCCAGTACCAAATTTTAGCTCAATCGGAGCTATAGGGGCGGAGCTAGGTCCAAACCAAACCTGATCTTTGTGTATATGCATTTGACCCAATTCTAGGATCGAACTTTTCTCCGGCCCTATGGCAGCCGCGGCTCCAATTTTTTGCATACGCATAGGGACATCGAATGCCCACCTCCATACCAAGTTTGAGCTCAATCGGTTCCATAGGGGCGGAGCTAGGTCCAAACCCAAATCCGCAACTACAGCGAAATCCGCCATTTTACCCCCAATTAGGATCGAACTTTTCTCCGACCCTATGGGAGCCGCGGCTCCGGATTTTTGCATGCCTGTAGGGACCTCAAATGGCTACACCAGTACCAAATTTTAGCTCAATCGGAGCCATAGGGGCGGAGCTAGGTCCAAACCCAACCTGCTCTTTGTGTATATGCATTTGACCCAATTCTAGGATCGAACTTTTCTCCGGCCCTATGGCAGCCGCAGCTCCAATTTTTTGCATGCGCGTAGGGACCTCGAATGCCTACCTCCATACCAAGTTTTTGCTCAATCGGTTCTATAGGGGCGGAGCTAGGTCCAAACCCAAATCCGCAACTACAGCGAAATCCGCCATTTTACCCCCAATTAGGATCGAACTTTTCTCCGACCCTATGGGAGCCGCGGCTCCGGATTTTTGCATGCCTGTAGGGACCTCAAATGGCTACCTCAGTACCAAATTTTAG
This sequence comes from Fragum fragum, assembly GCA_946902895.1. Taxonomy (NCBI): domain Eukaryota; kingdom Metazoa; phylum Mollusca; class Bivalvia; order Cardiida; family Cardiidae; genus Fragum; species Fragum fragum. Next base: position 50,701,028 of record OX336366.1, read on the forward strand.
CTCAATCAGAGCCATAGGGGCGGAGCTAGGTTCAAACCCAACCTGCTCTTTGTGTATATGCATTTGACCCAATTCTAGGATCGCGGCTCCGGATTTTTGCATGCCTGTAGGGACCTCAAATGGCTACCCCAGTACCAAATTTTAGCTCAATCGGTTCCATAGGGGCGGAGCTAGGTCCAAACCCAAATTCGCAACTACAGCGAAATCCGCCATTTTACCCCCAATTAGGATCGAACTTTTCTCCGACCCTATGGGAGCCGCGGCTCCGGATTTTTGCATGCCTGTAGGGACCTCAAATGGCTACCCCAGTACCAAATTTTAGCTCTATCGGAGCCATGGGGGCGGAGCTAGGTCCAAACCCAACCTGCTCTTTGTGTATATGCATTTGACCCAATTCTAGGATCGAACTATTCTCCGGCCCTATGGCAGCCGCGGCTCCTATTTTTTGCATGCGCGTAGGGACCTCGAATGCCTACCTCCATACGTAGTTTGAGCTTAATCGGTTCCATAGGGGCGGAGCTAGGTCCAAACCCAAATCCGCAACTACAGCGAAATCCGCAATTTTACCCCCAATTAGGATCGAATTTTTCTCCGACCCTATGGGAGCCGCGGCTCCGGATTTTTGCATGCCTGTAGGGACCTCAAATGGCTACCCCAGTACCAAATTTTAGCTCAATCGGAGCCATAGGGGCGGAGCTAGGTCCAAACCCAACCTGCTCTTTGTGAATATGCATTTGACCTAATTCTAGGATCGAACTTTTCTCCGGCCCTATGGCAGCCGCGGCTCCAATTTTTTGCATGCGCGTAGGGACCTCGAATGCCTACCTCCATACCAAGTTTGAGCTCAATCGGTTCCATAGGGGCGGAGCTAGGTCAAAACCCAAATCCGCAACTACAGCGAAATCCGCCATTTTACCCCCAATTAGGATCGAACTTTTCTCCGACCCTATGGGAGCCGCGGCTCCGGATTTTTGCATGCCTGTAGGGACCTCAAATGGCGACCCCAGTACCAAATTTTAGCTCAATCGGAGCCATAGGGGCGGAGCTAGGTCCAAACCCAACCTGCTCTTTGTGTATATGCATTTGACCCAATTCTAGGATCGACTTTTATTCCGGCCCTATGGCAGCCGCGGCTCCAATTTTTTGCATGCGCGTAGGGACCTCGAATGCCTACCTCCATACCAAGTTTGAGCTCAATCGGTTCCATAGGGGCGGAGCTAGGTCAAAACCCAAATCCGCAACTACAGCGAAATCCGCCATTTTACCCACAATTAGGATCGAACTTTTCTCCGACCCTATGGGAGCCGCGGCTCCGGATTTTTGCATGCCTGTAGGGACCTCAAATGGCTACCCCAGTACCAAATTTTAGCTCAATCGGAGCCATAGGGGCTGAGCTAGGTCCAAACCCAACCTGCTCTTTGTGTATATGCAATTGACCCAATTCTAGGATCGAACTATTCTCCGGCCCTATGGCAGCCGCGGCTCCTATTTTTTGCATGCGCGTAGGGACCTCGAATGCCTACCTCCATACCAAGTTTGAGCTCAATCGGTTCCATAGGGGCGGAGCTAGGTCCAAACCCAAATCCGCAACTACAGCGAAATCCGCCATTTTACCCCCAATTAGGATCGAACTTTTCTCCGACCCTATGGGAGCCGCGGCTCCGGATTTTTGCATGCCTGTAGGGACCTCAAATGGCTACCCCAGTACCAAATTTTAGCTCAATCGGAGCCATAGGGGCGGAGCTAGGTCCAAACCCAACCTGCTCTTTGTGTATATGCATTTGACCCAATTCTAGGATCGAACTTTTCTCCGGCCCTATGGCGGCAGCCGCTCCAATTTTTTGCATGCGCGTAGGGACCTCGAATGCCTACCTCCATACCAAGTTTGAGCTCAATCGGTTCCATAGGGGCGGAGCTAGGTTCAAACCCAAGTCCGCAACTACAGCGAAATCCGCCATTTTACCCCCAATTAGGATCGAACTTTTCTCCGACCCTAAGGGAGCCGCGGCTCCGGATTTTTGCATGCCTGTAGGGACCTCAAATGGCTACCCCAGTACCAAATTTTAGCTCAATCGGAGCCATAGGGGCGGAGCTAGGTCCAAACCCAACCTGCTCTTTGTGTATATGCATTTGACCCAATTCTAGGATCGAACTTTTCTCCGGCCCTATGGCAGCCGCGGCTCCAATTTTTAGCATGCGCGTAGGGACCTCGAATGCCTACCTCCATACCAAGTTTGAGCTCAATCGGTTCCATAGGGGCGGAGCTAGGTCCAAACCCAAATCCGCAACTACAGCGAAATCCGCCATTTTACCCCCAATTAGGATCGAACTTTTCTCCGACCCTATGGGAGCCGCGGCTCCGGATTTTTGCATGCCTGTAGGGACCTCAAATGGCTACCCCAGTACCAAATTTTAGCTCAATCGGAGCCATAGGGGCGGAGCTAGGTCCAAACCCAACCTGCTCTTTGTGTATATGCATTTGACCCAATTCTAGGATCGAACTATTCTCCGGCCCTATGGCAGCCGCGGCTGCATTTTTTTGCATGCGCGTAGGGACCTCGAATGCCTAAATCCATACCAAGTTTGAGCTCAATCGGTTCTATAGGGGCGGAGCTAGGTCCAAACCCAAATCCGCAACTACAGCGAAATCCGCCATTTTACCCACAATTAGGATCGAACTTTTCTCCGACCCTATGAGAGCCGCGGCTCCGGATTTTTGCATGCCTGTAGGGACCTCAAATGGCTACCCCAGTACCAAATTTTAGCTCAATCGGTGCCATAGGGGCTGAGCTAGGTCCAAACCCAACCTGCTCTTTGTGTATATGCATTTGACCCAATTCTAGGATCGATTTTTTCTCCGGCCCTATGGCAGCCGCGGCTCCAATTTTTTGCATGCGCGTAGGGACCTCGAATGCCTACCTCCATACCAAGTTTGAGCTCAATCGGTTCCATAGGGGCGGAGCTAGGTCCAAACCCAAATCCGCAACTACAGCGAAATCCGCCATTTTACCCCCAATTAGGATCGAACTTTTCTCCGACCCTATGGGAGCCGCGGCTCCGTATTTTTGCATGCCTGTAGGGACCTCAAATGGCTACCCCAGTACCAAATTTTAGCTCAATCGGAGCCATAGGGGCGGAGCTAGGTCCAAACCCAACCTGGTCTTTGTGTATATGCATTTGACCCAATTCTAGGATCGAACTTTTCTCCGGCCCTATGGCAGCTGCGGCTCCAATTTTTTGCATGCGCGTAGGGACCTCGAATGCCTACCTCCATACCAAGTTTGAGCTCAATCGGTTCCATAGGGGCGGAGCTAGGTCCAAACCCAAATCCGCAACTACAGCGAAATCCGCCATTTTACCCCCAATTAGGATCGAACTTTTCTCCGACCCTATGGGAGCCGCGGCTCCGGATTTTTGCATGCCTGTAGAGACCTCAAATGGCTACCCTAGTACCAAATTTTAGCTCAATCGGAGCCATAGGGGCCGAGCTAGGTCCAAACCCAACCTGCTCTTTGTGTATATGTATTTGACCCAATTCTAGGATCGATTTTTTCTCCGGCCCTATGGCAGCCGCGGCTCCAATTTTTTGCATGCGCGTAGGGACCTCGAATGCCTACCTCCATACCAAGTTTGAGCTCAATCGGTTCCATAGGGGCTGAGCTAGGTCCAAACCCAAATCCGCAACTACAGCGAAATCCGCAATTTTACCCCCAATTAGGATCGAACTTTTCTCCGACCCTATGGGAGCCGCGGCTCCGGATTTTTGCATGCCTATAGGGACCTCAAATGGCTACCCCAGTACCAAATTTGAGCTCAATCGGAGCCATAGGGGCGGAGCTAGGTCCAAACCCAACCTGATCTTTGTGTATATGCATTTGACCCAATTCTAGGATCGAACTTTTCTCCGGCCCTATGGCAGCAGCGGCTCCAATTTTTTGCATGCGCGTAGGGACCTCGAATGCCTACCTCCATACCAAGTTTGAGCTCAATCGGTTCCATAGGGGCGGAGCTAGGTCCAAACCCAAATCCGCAACTACAGCGAAATCCGCCATTTTACCCCCAATTAGGATCGAACTTTTCTCCGACCCTATGGGAGCCGCGGCTCCGGATTTTTGCATGCTTGTAGGGACCTCAAATGGCTACCCCAGTACCAAATTTTAGCTCAATCGGAGCCATAGGGGCGGAGCTAGGTCCAAACCCAACCTGCTCTTTGTGTATATGCATTTGACCCAATTCTAGGATCGAACTTTATTCCGGCCCTATGGCAGCCGCGGCTCCAATTTTTTGCATGCGCGTAGGGACCTCGAATGCCTACATCCATACCAAGTTTGAGCTCAATCGTTTCCATAGGGGCGGAGCTAGGTCCAAACCCAAATCCGCAACTACAGCGAAATCCGCCATTTTACCCCCAATTAGGATCGAACTTTTCTCCGACCCTATGGGAGCCGCGGCTCCGGATTTTTGCATGCCTGTAGGGACCTCAAATGGCTACCCCAGTACCAAATTTTAGCTCAATCGGAGCCATAGGGGCGGAGCTAGGTCCAAACCCAACCTGCTCTTTGTGTATATGCATTTGACCCAATTCTAGGATCAAACTTTTCTCCGGCCCTATGGCAGCCGCGGCTCCAATTTTTTGCATGCGCGTAGGGACCTCGAATGCCTACCTCCATACCAAGTTTGAGCTCAATCGGTTCCATAGGGGCGGAGCTAGGTCCAAACCCAAATCCGCAACTACAGCGAAATCCGCCATTTTACCCCCAATTAGGATCTAACTTTTCTCCGACCCTATGGGAGCCGCGGCTCCGTATTTTTGCATGCCTGTAGGGACCTCAAATGGCTACCCCAGTACCAAATTTTAGCTCAATCGGAGCCATAGGGGCGGAGCTAGGTCCAAACCCAACCTGCTCTTTGTGTATATGCATTTGACCCAATTCTAGGATCGAACTTTTCTCCGGCCCTATGGCAGCAGCGGCTCCAATTTTTTGCATGCGCGTAGGGACCTCGAATGCCTACCTCCATACCAAGTTTGAGCTCAATCGGTTCCATAGGGGCGGAGCTAGGTCCAAACCCAAATCCGCAACTACAGCGAAATCCGCCATTTTACCCCCAATTAGGATCGAACTTGTCTCCGACCCTATGGGAGCCGCGGCTCCGGATTTTTGCATGCTTGTAGGGACCTCAAATGGCTACCCCAGTACCAAATTTTAGCTCAATCGGAGCCATAGGGGCGGAGCTAGGTCCAAACCCAACCTGCTCTTTGTGTATATGCATTTGACCCAATTCTAGGATCGAATTTTATTCCGGCCCTATGGCAGCCGCGGCTCCAATTTTTTGCATGCGCGTAGGGACCTCGAATGCCTACCTCCATACCAAGTTTGAGCTCAATCGTTTCCATAGGGGCGGAGCTAGGTCCAAACCCAAATCCGCAACTACAGCGAAATGCGCCATTTTACCCCCAATTAGGATCGAACTTTTATCCGACCCTATGGGAGCCGCGGCTCCGGATTTTTGCATGCCTGTAGGGACCTCAAATGGCTACCCCAGTACCAAATTTTAGCTCAATCGGAGCCATAAGGGCGGAGCTAGGTCCAAACCCAACCTGCTCTTTGTGTATATGCATTTGACCCAATTCTAGGATCGAACTTTTCTCTGGCCCTATGGCAGCAGCGGCTCCAATTTTTTGCATGCGCGTAGGGACCTCGAATGCCTACCTCCATACCAAGTTTGAGCTCAATCGGTTCCATAGGGGCGGAGCTAGGTCCAAACGCAAATCCGCAACTACAGCGAAATGCGCCATTTTACCCCCAATTAGGATCGAACTTTTCTCCGACCCTATGGGAGCCGCGGCTCCGGATTTTTGCATGCCTGTAGGGACCTCAAATGGCTACCCCAGTACCAAATTTTAGCTCAATCGGAGCCATAGGGGCGGAGCTAGGTCCAAACCCAACCTGCTCTTTGTGTATATGCATTTGACCCAATTCTAGGATCGAACTTTTCTCCGGCCCTATAGCAGCCGCGGCTCCAATTTTTTGCATGCGCGTAGGGACCTCGAATGCCTACCTCCATACCAAGTTTGAGCTCAATCGGTTCCATAGGGGCGGAGCTAGGTCCAAACCCAAATCCGCAACTACAGCGAAATCCGCCATTTTACCCCCAATTAGGATCGAACTTTTCTCCGACCCTATGGGAGCCGCGGCTCCGGATTTTTGCATGCCTGTAGGGACCTCAAATGGCTACCCCAGTACCAAATTTTAGCTCAATCGGAGCCATAGGGGCGGAGCTAGGTCCAAACCCAACCTGGTCTTTGTGTATATGCATTTTACCCAATTCTAGGATCGAACTTTATTCCGGCCCTATGGCAGCCGCGGCTCCAATTTTTTGCATGCGCGTAGGGACCTCGAATGCCTACCCCATACCAAGTTTGAGCTCAATCGGTTCCATAGGGGCGGAGCTAGGTCCAAACCCAAATCCGCAACTACAGCGAAATCCGCCATTTTACCCCCAATTAGGAACGAACTTTTCTCCGACCCTATGGGAGCCGCGGCTCCGGATTTTTGCATGCCTGTAGGGACCTAAAATGGCTACCCCAGTACCAAATTTTAGCTCAATCGGAGCCATAGGGGCGGAGCTAGGTCCAAACCCAACCTGCTCTTTGTGTATATGCATTTGACCCAATTCTAGGATCGAACTTTTCTCCGGCCCTATGGCAGCCGCGGCTCCAATTTTTTGCATGCGCGTAGGGACCTCGAATGCCTACCTCCATACCAAGTTTGAGCTCAATCGGTTCCATAGGGGCGGAGCTAGGTTCAAACCCAAATCCGCAACTACAGCGAAATCCGCCATTTTACCCCCAATTAGGATCGAACTTTTCTCCGACCCTATGGGAGCCGCGGCTCCGTATTTTTGCATGCCTGTAGGGACCTCAAATGGCTACCCCAGTACCAAATCTTAGCTCAATCGGAGCCATAGGGGCGGAGCTAGGTCCAAACCCAACCTGCTCTTTGTGTATATGCATTTGACCCAATTCTAGGATCGAACTTTTCTCCGGCCCTATGGCAGCCGCGGCTCCAATTTTTTGCATGCGCGTAGGGACCTCGAATGCCTACCTCCATACCAAGTTTGAGCTCAATCGGTTCCATAGGGGCGGAGCTAGGTCCAAACCCAAATCCGCAACTACAGCGAAATCCGCCATTTTACCCCCAATTAGGATAGAACTTTTCTCCGACCCTATGGGAGCCGCGGCTCCGGATTTTTGCATGCCTGTAGGGACCTCAAATGGCTACCCCAGTACCAAATTTTAGCTCAATCGGAGCCATAGGGGCGGAGCTAGGTCCAAACCCAACCTGCTCTTTGTGTATATGCATTTGACCCAATTCTAGGATCGAACTTTTCTCCGGCCTTATGGCAGCTGCGGCTCCAATTTTTTGCATGCGCGTAGGGACCTCGAATGCCTACCTCCATACCAAGTTTGAGCTCAATCGGTTCCATAGGGGCGAAGCTAGGTCCAAACCCCAATCCGCAACTAAAGCGAAATCCGCCATTTTACCCCCAATTAGGATCGAACTTTTCTCCGACCCTATGGGAGCCGCGGCTCCGGATTTTTGCATGCCTGTAGGGACCTCAAATGGCTACCCCAGTACCAAATTTTAGCCTCAATCGGAGCCATAGGGGCGGAGCTAGGTCCAAACCCAACCTGCTCTTTGTGTATATGCATTTGACCCAATTCTAGGATCGAACTTTTCTCCGGCCCTATGGCAGCCGCGGCTCCAATTTTTTGCATGCGCGTAGGGACCTCAAATGCCTACCTCCCATACCAAGTTTGAGCTCAATCGGTTCCATAGGGGCGGAGCTAGGTCCAACCCAAATCCGCAACTACAGCGAAATCCGCCATTTTACCCCCAATTAGGATCGAACTTTTCTCCGACCCTATGGGAGCCGCGGCTCCGGATTTTTGCATGCCTGTAGGGACCTCAAATGGCTACCCCAGTACCAAATTTTAGCTCAATCGGAGCCATAGGGGCGGAGCTAGGTCCAAACCCAACCTGCTCTTTGTGTATATGCATTTGACCCAAATCTAGGATCGAATTTTTCTCCGGCCCTATGGCAGCCGCGGCTCCAATTTTTTGCATGCGCGTAGGGACCTCGAATGCTACCTCCATACCAAGTTTGAGCTCAATCGTTTCCATAGGGGCGGAGCTAGGTCCAAACCCAAATCCGCAACTACAGCGAAATCCGCCATTTTACCCCCAATTAGGATCGAACTTTTCTCCGACCCTATGGGAGCCGCGGCTCCGTATTTTTGCATGCCTGTAGGGACCTCAAATGGCTACCCCAGTACCAAATTTTAGCTCAATCGGAGCCATAGGGGCGGAGCTAGGTCCAAACCCAACCTGGTCTTTGTGTATATGCATTTGACCCAATTCTAGGATCGAACTTTTCTCCGGCCCTATGGCAGCAGCGGCTCCAATTTTTTGCATGCGCGTAGGGACCTCGAATGCCTACCTCCATACCAAGTTTGAGCTCAACCGGTTCCATAGGGGCGGAGCTAGGTCCAAACCCAAATCCGCAACTACAGCGAAATCCGCCATTTTACCCCCAATTAGGATCGAACTTGTCCTCCGACCCTATGGGAGCCGCGGCTCCGGATTTTTGCATGCTTGTAGGGACCTCAAATGGCTACCCCAGTACCAAATTTTAGCCTCAATCGGAGCCATAGGGGCGGAGCTAGGTCCAAACCCAACCTGCTCTTTGTGTATATGCATTTGACCCAGTTCTAGGATCGAACTTTATTCCGGCCCTATGGCAGCCGCGGCTCCAATTTTTTGCATGCGCGTAGGGACCTCGAATGCCTACCTCCATACCAAGTTGAGCTCAATCGGTTCCATAGGGGCGGAGCTAGGTCCAAACCCAAATCCGCAACTACAGCGAAATCCGCCATTTTACCCCCAATTAGGATCTAACTTTTCTCCGACCCTATGGGAGCCGCGGCTCCGTATTTTTGCATGCCTGTAGGGACCTCAATGGCTACCCCAGTACCAAATTTTAGCTCAATCGGAGCCATAGGGGCGGAGCTAGGTCCAAACCCAACCTGGTCTTTGTGTATATGCATTTGACCCAATTCTAGGATCGAACTTTTCTCCGGCCCTATGGCAGCAGCGGCTCCAATTTTTTGCATGCGCGTAGGGACCTCGAATGCCTACCTCCATACCAAGTTGAGCTCAATCGGTTCCATAGGGGCGGAGCTAGGTCCAAACGCAAATCCGCAACTACAGCGAAATGCGCCATTTTACCCCCAATTAGGATAGAACTTTTCTCCGACCCTATGGGAGCCGCGGCTCCGGATTTTTGCATGCCTGTAGGGACCTCAAATGGCTACCCCAGTACCAAATTTTAGCTCAATCGGAGCCATAGGGGCGGAGCTAGGTCCAAACCCAACCTGCTCTTTGTGTATATGCATTTGACCCAATTCTAGGATCGAACTTTTCTCCGGCCCTATAGCAGCCGCGGCTCCAATTTTTTGCATGCGCGTAGGGACCTCGAATGCCTACCTCCATACCAAGTTTGAGCTCAATCGGTTCCATAGGGGCGGAGCTAGGTCCAAACCCAAATCCGCAACTACAGCGAAATCCGCCATTTTACCCCCAATTAGGATCGAACTTTTCTCCGACCCTATGGGAGCCGCGGCTCCGGATTATTGCATGCCTGTAGGGACCTCAAATGGCTACCCCAGTACCAAATTTTAGCTCAATCGGAGCCATAGGGGCGGAGCTAGGTCCAAACCCAACCTGCTCTTTGTGTATATGCATTTTACCCAATTCTAGGATCGAACTTTATTCCGGCCCTATGGCAGCCGCGGCTCCAATTTTTGCATGCGCGTAGGGACCTCGAATGCCTACCCCATACCAAGTTTGAGCTCAATCGGTTCCATAGGGGCGGAGCTAGGTCCAAACCCAAATCCGCAACTACAGCGAAATCCGCCATTTTACCCCCAATTAGGAACGAACTTTTCTCCGACCCTATGGGAGCCGCGGCTCCGGATTTTTGCATGCCTGTAGGGACCTAAAATGGCTACCCAGTACCAAATTTTAGCTCAATCGGAGCCATAGGGGGCGGAGCTAGGTCCAAACCCAACCTGCTCTTTGTGTATATGCATTTGACCCAATTCTAGGATCGAACTTTTCTCCGGCCCTATGGCAGCCGCGGCTCCAATTTTTTGCATGCGCGTAGGGACCTCGAATGCCTACCTCCATACCAAGTTTGAGCTCAATCGGTTCCATAGGGGCGGAGCTAGGTTCAAACCCAAATCCGCAACTACAGCGAAATCCGCCATTTTACCCCCAATTAGGATCGAACTTTTCTCCGACCCTATGGGAGCCGCGGCTCCGTATTTTTGCATGCCTGTAGGGACCTCAAATGGCTACCCCAGTACCAAATCTTAGCTCAATCGGAGCCATAGGGGCGGAGCTAGGTCCAAACCCAACCTGCTCTTTGTGTATATGCATTTGACCCAATTCTAGGATCGAACTTTTCTCCGGCCCTATGGCAGCAGCGGCTCCAATTTTTTTGCATGCGCGTAGGGACCTCGAATGCCTACCTCCATACCAAGTTTGAGCTCAATCGGTTCCATAGGGCGGAGCTAGGTTCAAACCCAAATCCGCAACTACAGCGAAATCCGCCATTTTACCCCCAATTAGGATAGAACTTTTCTCCGACCCTATGGGAGCCGCGGCTCCGGATTTTTGCATGCCTGTAGGGACCTCAAATGGCTACCCCAGTACCAAATTTTAGCTCAATCGGAGCCATAGGGGCGGAGCTAGGTCCAAACCCAACCTGCTCTTTGTGTATATGCATTTGACCCAATTTCTAGGATCGAACTTTTCTCCGGCCTTATGGCAGCCGCGGCTCCAATTTTTTGCATGCGCGTAGGGACCTCGAATGCCTACCTCCATACCAAGTTTGAGCTCAATCGGTTCCATAGGGGCGAAGCTAGGTCCAAACCCAAATCCGCAACTACAGCGAAATCCGCCATTTTACCCCCAATTAGGATCGAACTTTTCTCCGACCCTATGGGAGGCGGCTCCGGATTTTTGCATGCCTGTAGGGACCTCAAATGGCTACCCCAGTACCAAATTTTAGCTCAATCGGAGCCATAGGGGCGGAGCTAGGTCCAAACCCAACCTGCTCTTTGTGTATATGCATTTGACCCAATTCTAGGATCGAACTTTTCTCCGGCCCTATGGCAGCCGCGGCTCCAATTTTTTGCATGCGCGTAGGGACCTCAAATGCCTACCTCCATACCAAGTTTGAGCTCAATCGGTTCCATAGGGGCGGAGCTAGGTCCAAACCCAAATCCGCAACTACAGCGAAATCCGCCATTTTACCCCCAATTAGGATCGAACTTTTCTCCGACCCTATGGGAGCCGCGGCTCCGGATTTTTGCATGCCTGTAGGGACCTCAAATGGCTACCCCAGTACCAAATCTTAGCTCAATCGGAGCCATAGGGGCGGAGCTAGGTCCAAACCCAACCTGCTCTTTGTGTATATGCATTTGACCCAAATCTAGGATCGAACTTTTCTCCGGCCCTATGGCAGCCGCGGCTCCAATTTTTTGCATGCGCGTAGGGACCTCGAATGCCTACCTCCATACCAAGTTTGAGCTCAATCGGTTCCATAGGGGCGGAGCTAGGTCCAAACCCAAATCCGCAACTACAGCGAAATCCGCCATTTTACCCCCAATTAGGAACGAACTTTTCTCCGACCCTATGGGAGCCGCGGCTCCGGATTTTTGCATGCTTGTAGGGACCTCAAATGGCTACCCCAGTACCAAATTTTAGCTCAATCGGAGCCATAGGGGCGGAGCTAGGTCCAAACCCAACCTGCTCTTTGTGTATATGCATTTGACCCAATTCTAGGATCGAACTTTTCTCCGGCCCTATGGCAGCCGCGGCTCCAATTTTTTGCATGCGCGTAGGGACCTCGAATGCCTACCTCCATACCAAGTTTGAGCTCAATCGGTTCCATAGGGGCGGAGCTAGGTTCAAACCCAAATCCGCAACTACAGCGAAATCCGCCATTTTACCCCCAATTAGGATCGAACTTTTCTCCGACCCTATGGGAGCCGCGGCTCCGGATTTTTGCATGCCTGTAGGGACCTCAAATGGCTACCCCAATACCAAATTTTAGCTCAATCGGAGCCATAAGGGCGGAGCTAGGTCCAAACCCAACCTGCTCTTTGTGTATATGCATTTGACCCAATTCTAGGATCGAACTTTTCTCTGGCCCTATGGCAGCAGCGGCTCCAATTTTTTGCATGCGCGTAGGGACCTCGAATGCCTACCTCCATACCAAGTTTGAGCTCAATCGGTTCCATAGGGGCGGAGCTAGGTCCAAACGCAAATCCGCAACTACAGCGAAATGCGCCATTTTACCCCCAATTAGGATCGAACTTTTCTCTGACCCTATGGGAGCCGCGGCTCCGGATTTTTGCATGCCTGTAGGGACCTCAAATGGCTACCCCAGTACCAAATTTTAGCTCAATCGGAGCCATAGGGGCGGAGCTAGGTCCAAACCCAACCTGATCTTTGTGTATATGCATTTGACCCAATTCTAGGATCGAACTTTTCTCCGGCCCTATAGCAGCCGCGGCTCCAATTTTTTGCATGCGCGTAGGGACCTCGAATGCCTACCTCCATACCAAGTTTGAGCTCAATCGGTTCCATAGGGGCGGAGCTAGGTCCAAACCCAAATCCGCAACTACAGCGAAATCCGCCATTTTACCCCTAATTAGGATCGAACTTTTCTCCGACCCTATTGGAGCCGCGGCTCCGGATTTTTGCATGCCTGTAGGGACCTCAAATGGCTACCCCAGTACCAAATTTTAGCTCAATCGGAGCCATAGGGGCGGAGCTAGGTCCAAACCCAACCTGGTCTTTGTGTATATGCATTTTACCCAATTCTAGGATCGAACTTTATTCCGGCCCTATGGCAGCCGCGGCTCCAATTTTTTGCATGCGCGTAGGGACCTCGAATGCCTACCCCATACCAAGTTTGAGCTCAATCGGTTCCATAGGGGCGGAGCTAGGTCCAAACCCAAATCCGCAACTACAGCGAAATCCGCCATTTTACCCCCAATTAGGAACGAACTTTTCTCCGACCCTATGGGAGCCGCGGCTCCGGATTTTTGCATGCCTGTAGGGACCTAAAATGGCTACCCCAGTACCAAATTTTAGCTCAATCGGAGCCATAGGGGCGGAGCTAGGTCCAAACCCAACCTGCTCTTTGTGTATATGCATTTGACCCAATTCTAGGATCGAACTTTTCTCCGGCCCTGTGGCAGCCGCGGCTCCAATTTTTTGCATGCGCGTAGGGACCTCGAATGCCTACCTCCATACCAAGTTTGAGCTCAATCGGTTCCATAGGGGCGGAGCTAGGTTCAAACCCAAATCCGCAACTACAGCGAAATCCGCCATTTTACCCCCAATTAGGATCGAACTTTTCTCCGACCCTATGGGAGCCGCGGCTCCGTATTTTTGCATGCCTGTAGGGACCTCAAATGGCTACCCCAGTACCAAATCTTAGCTCAATCGGAGCCATAGGGGCGGAGCTAGGTCCAAACCCAACCTGCTCTTTGTGTATATGCATTTGAAACAATTCTAGGATCGAACTTTTCTCCGGCCCTATGGCAGCAGCGGCTCCAATTTTTTGCATGCGCGTAGGGACCTCGAATGCCTACCTCCATACCAAGTTTGAGCTCAATCGGTTCCATAGGGGCGGAGCTAGGTTCAAACCCAAATCCGCAACTACAGCGAAATCCGCCATTTTACCCCCAATTAGGATCGAACTTTTCTCCGACCCTATGGGAGCCGCGGCTCCGGATTTTTGCATGCCTGTAGGGACCTCAAATGGCTACCCCAGTACCAAATTTTAGCTCAATCGGAGCCATAGGGGCGGAGCTAGGTCCAAACCCAACCTGCTCTTTGTGTATATGCATTTGACCCAATTCTAGGATCGAACTTTTCTCCGGCCTTATGGCAGCCGCGGCTCCAATTTTTTGCATGCGCGTAGGGACCTCGAATGCCTACCACCATACCAAGTTTGAGCTCAATCAGTTCCATAGGGGCGAAGCTAGGTCCAAACCCAAATCCGCAACTACAGCGAAATCCGCCATTTTACCCCCAATTAGGATCGAACTTTTCTCCGACCCTATGGGAGCCGCGGCTCCGGATTTTTGCATGCCTGTAGGGACCTCAAATGGCTACCCCAGTACCAAATTTTAGCTCAATCGGAGCCATAGGGGCGGAGCTAGGTCCAAACCCAACCTGCTCTTTGTGTATATGCATTTGACCCAATTCTAGGATCGAACTTTTCTCCGGCCCTATGGCAGCCGCGGCTCCAATTTTTTGCATGCGCGTAGGGACCTCAAATGCCTACCTCCATACCAAGTTTGAGCTCAATCGGTTCCATAGGGGCGAAGCTAGGTCCAAACCCAAATCCGCAACTACAGCGAAATCCGCCATTTTACCCCCAATTAGGATCGAACTTTTCTCCGACCCTATGGGAGCCGCGGCTCCGGATTTTTGCATGCCTGTAGGGACCTCAAATGGCTACCCCAGTACCAAATTTTAGCTCAATCGGAGCCATAGGGGCGGAGCTAGGTCCAAACCCAACCTGCTCTTTGTGTATATGCATTTGACCCAAATCTAGGATCGAACTTTTCTCCGGCCCTATGGCAGCCGCGGCTCCAATTTTTTGCATGCGCGTAGGGACCTCGAATGCCTACCTCCATACCAAGTTTGAGCTCAATCGGTTCCATAGGGGCGAAGCTAGGTCCAAACCCAAATCCGCAACTACAGCGAAATCCGCCATTTTACCCCCAATAAGGATCGAACTTTTCTCCAACCCTAAGGGAGCCGCGGCTCCGGATTTTCGCATGCCTGTAGGGACCTCAAATGGCTACCCCAGTACCAAATTTTAGCTCAATCGGAGCCATAGGGGCGGAGCTAGGTCCAAACCCAACCTGCTCTTTGTGTATATGCATTTGACCCAAATCTAGGATCGAACTTTTCTCCGGCCCTATGGCAGCCGCGGCTCCAATTTTTGCATGCGCGTAGGGACCTCGAATGCCTACCTCCATACCAAGTTTGAGCTCAATCGGTTCCATAGGGGCGGAGCTAGGTCCAAACCCAAATCCGCAACTACAGCGAAATCCGCCATTTTACCCCCAATTAGGATCGAACTTTTCTCCGACCCTATGGGAGCCGCGGCTCCGGATTTTTGCATGCCTGTAGGGACCTCAAATGGCTACCCCAGTACCAAATTTTAGCTCAATCGGAGCCATAGGGGCGGAGCTAGGTCCAAACCCAACCTGCTCTTTGTGTATATGCATTTGACCCAATTCTAGGATCGAACTTTTCTCCGGCCCTGTGGCAGCCGCGGCTCCAATTTTTTGCTTGCACGTAGGGACCTCGAATGCCTACCTCCATACCAAGTTTGAGCTCAATCGGTTCCATAGGGGCGGAGCTAGGTCCAAACCCAAATCCGCAACTACAGCGAAATCCGCCATTTTACCCCCAATTAGGATCGAACTTTTCTCCGACCCTATGGGAGCCGCGGCTCCGGATTTTTGCATGCCTGTAGGGACCTCAAATGGCTACCCCAGTACCAAATTTTAGCTCAATCGGAGCCATAGGGGCGGAGCTAGGTCCAAACCCAACCTGCTCTTTGTGTATATGCATTTGACCCAATTCTAGGATCGAACTTTTCTCCGGCCTTATGGCAGCCGCGGCTCCAATTTTTTGCATGCGCGTAGGGACCTCGAATGCCTACCTCCATACCAAGTTTGAGCTCAATCAGTTCCATAGGGGCGAAGCTAGGTCCAAACCCAAATCCGCAACTACAGCGAAATCCGCCATTTTACCCCCAATTAGGATAGAACTTTTCTCCGACCCTATGGGAGCCGCGGCTCCGGATTTTTGCATGCCTGTAGGGACCTCAAATGGCTACCCCAGTACCAAATTTTAGCTCAATCGGAGCCATAGGGGCGGAGCTAGGTCCAAACCCAACCTGCTCTTTGTGTATATGCATTTGACCCAATTCTAGGATCGAACTTTTCTCCGGCCCTATGGCAGCCGCGGCTCCAATTTTTTGCATGCGCGTAGGGACCTCAAATGCCTACCTCCATACCAAGTTTGAGCTCAATCGGTTCCATAGGGGCGGAGCTAGGTCCAAACCCAAATCCGCAACTACAGCGAAATCCGCCATTTTACCCCCAATTAGGATAGAACTTTTCTCCGACCCTATGCGAGCCGCGGCTCCGGATTTTTGCATGCCTGTAGGGACCTCAAATGGCTACCCCAGTACCAAATTTTAGCTCAATCGGAGCCATAGGGGCGGAGCTAGGTCAAACCCAACCTGCTCTTTGTGTATATGCATTTGACCCAAATCTAGGATCGAACTTTTCTCCGGCCCTATGGCAGCCGCGGCTCCAATTTTTTGCATGCGCGTAGGGACCTCGAATGCCTACCTCCATACCAAGTTTGAGCTCAATCGGTTCCATAGGGGCGAAGCTAGGTCCAAACCCAAATCCGCAACTACAGCGAAATCCGCCATTTTACCCCAATTAGGATCGAACTTTTCTCCAACCCTAAGGGAGCCGCGGCTCCGGATTTTCGCATGCCTGTAGGGACCTCAAATGGCTACCCCAGTACCAAATTTTAGCTCAATCGGAGCCATAGGGGCGGAGCTAGGTCCAAACCCAACCTGCTCTTTGTGTATATGCATTTGACCCAAATCTAGGATCGAACTTTTCTCCGGCCCTATGGCAGCCGCGGCTCCAATTTTTGCATGCGCGTAGGGACCTCGAATGCCTACCTCCATACCAAGTTTGAGCTCAATCGGTTCCATAGGGGCGGAGCTAGGTCCAAACCCAAATCCGCAACTACAGCGAAATCCGCCATTTTACCCCCAATTAGGATCGAACTTTCTCCGACCCTATGGGAGCCGCGGCTCCGGATTTTTGCATGCCTGTAGGGACCTCAAATGGCTACCCCAGTACCACATTTTAGCTCAATCGGAGCCATAGGGGCGGAGCTAGGTCCAAACCCAACCTGCTCTTTGTGTATATGCATTTGACCCAATTCTAGGATCGAACTTTTCTCCGGCCCTGTGGCAGCCGCGGCTCCAATTTTTTGCATGCGCGTAGGGACCTCGAATGCCTACCTCCATACCAAGTTTGAGCTCAATCGGTTCCATAGGGGCGGAGCTAGGTCCAAACCCAAATCCGCAACTACAGCGAAATCCGCCATTTTACCCCCAATTAGGATCGAACTTTTCTCCGACCCTATGGGAGCCGCGGCTCCGGATTTTTGCATGCCTGTAGGGACCTCAAATGGCTACCCCAGTACCAAATTTTAGCTCAATCGGAGCCATAGGGGCGGAGCTAGGTCCAAACCCAACCTGCTCTTTGTGTATATGCATTTGACCCAATTCTAGGATCGAACTTTTCTCCGGCCCTATGGCAGCCGCGGCTCCAATTTTTTGCATGCGCGTAGGGACCTCGAATGCCTACCTCCATACCAAGTTTGAGCTCAATCGGTTCCATAGGGGCGGAGCTAGGTCCAAACCCAAATCCGCAACTACAGCGAAATCCGCCATTTTACCCCCAATTAGGATCGAACTTTTCTCCGACCCTATCGGAGCCGCGGCTCCGGATTTTTGCATGCCTGTAGGGACCTCAAATGGCTACCCCAGTACCAAATTTTAGCTCAATCGGAGCCATAGGGGCGGAGCTAGGTCCAAACCCAACCTGCTCTTTGTGTATATGCATTTGACCCAAATCTAGGATCGAACTTTTCTCCGGCCCTATGGCAGCCGCGGCTCCAATTTTTTGCATGCGCGTAGGGATCTCGAATGCCTACCTCCATACCAAGTTTGAGCTCAATCGGTTGCATAGGGGCGGAGCTAGGTCCAAACCAAAATCCGCAACTACAGCGAAATCCGCCATTTTACCCCCAATTAGGATCGAACTTTTCTCCGACCCTATGGGAGCCGCGGCTCCGGATTTTTGCATGCCTGTAGGGACCTCAAATGGCTACCCCAGTACCAAATTTTAGCTCAATCGGAGCCATAGGTGCGGAGCTAGGTCCAAACCCAACCTGCTTTTTGTGTATATGCATTTGACCCAATTCTAGGATCGAACTTTTCTCCGGCCCTATGGCAGCCGCGGCTCCAATTTTTTGCATGCGCGTAGGGACCTCGAATGCCTACCTCCATACCAAGTTTGAGCTCAATCGGTTCCATAGGGGCGGAGCTAGGTCCAAACCCAAATCCGCAACAACAGCGAAATCCGCCATTTTACCCCCAATTAGGATCGAATTTTTCTCCGACCCTATGGGAGCCGCGGCTCCGGATTTTTGCATGCCTGTAGGGACCTCAAATGGCTACCCCAGTACCAAATTTTAGCTCAATCGGAGCCATAGGGGCGGAGCTAGGTCCAAACCCAACCTGCTCTTTGTGTATATGCATTTGACCCAATTCTAGGATCGAACTTTTCTCCGGCCTTATGGCAGCCGCGGCTCCAATTTTTTGCATGCGCGTAGGGACCTCGAATGCCTACCTCCATACCAAGTTTGAGCTCAATCGGTTCCATAGGGGCGGAGCTAGGTCCAAACCCAAATCCGCAACTACAGCGAAATCCGCAATTTTACCCCCAATTAGGATCGAACTTTTCTCCGACCCTATGGGAGCCGCGGCTCCGGATTTTTGCATAGCTGTAGGGACCTCAAATGGCTACCCCAGTACCAAATTTTAGCTCAATCGGAGCCATAGGGGTGGAGCTAGGTCCAAACCCAACCTGGTCTTTGTGTATATGCATTTGACCCAATTCTAGGATCGAACTTTTCTCCGGCCCTATGGCAGCCGCGGCTCCAATTTTTTGCATGCGCGTAGGGACCTCGAATGCCTACCTCCATACCAAGTTTGAGCTCAATCGGTTCAATAGGGGCGGAGCTAGGTCCAAACCCAAATCCGCAACTACAGCGAAATCCGCCATTTTACCCCCAATTAGGATCGAACTTTTCTCCGACCCTATGGGAGCCGCGGCTCCGGATTTTTGCATGCCTGTAGGGACCTCAAATGGCTACCCCAGTACCAAATTTTAGCTCAATCGGAGCCATAGGGGCGGAGCTAGGTCCAAACCCAACCTGCTCTTTGTGTATATGCATTTGACCCAAATCTAGGATCGAACTTTTCTCCGGCCCTATGGCAGCCGCGGCTCCAATTTTTTGCATGCGCGTAGGGACCTCGAATGCCTACCTCCATACCAAGTTTGAGCTCAATCGGTTCCATAGGGGCGGAGCTAGGTCCAAACCCAAATCCGCAACTACAGCGAAATCCGCCATTTTACCCCCAATTAGGATCTAACTTTTCTCCGACCCTATGGGAGCCGCGGCTCCGTATTTTTGCATGCCTGTAGGGACCTCAAATGGCTACCCCAGTACCAAATTTTAGCTCAATCGGAGCCATAGGGGCGGAGCAAGGTCCAAACCCAACCTGCTCTTTGTGTATATGCATTTGACCCAATTCTAGGATCGAACTTTTCTCCGGCCCTATGGCAGCTGCGGCTCCAATTTTTTGCATGCGCGTAGGGACCTCGAATGCCTACCTCCATACCAAGTTTGAGCTCAATCGGTTCCATAGGGGCGGAGCTAGGTCCAAACCCAAATCCGCAACTACAGCGAAATCCGCCATTTTACCCCCAATTAGGATCGAACTTTTCTCCGACCCTATGGGAGCCGCGGCTCCGGATTTTTGCATGCCTGTAGGGACCTCAAATGGCTACCCCAGTACCAAATTTTAGCTCAATCGGAGCCATAGGTGCGGAGCTAGGTCCAAACCCAACCTGCTCTTTGTGTATATGCATTTGACCCAATTCTAGGATCGAACTTTTCTCCGGCCCTATGGCAGCCGCGGCTCCAATTTTTTGCATGCGCGTAGGGACCTCGAATGCCTACCTCCATACCAAGTTTGAGCTCAATCGGTTCCATAGGGGCGGAGCTAGGTCCAAACCCAAATCCGCAACTACAGCGAAATCCGCCATTTTACCCCCAATTAGGATCGAACTTTTCTCCGACCCTATGGGAGCCGCGGCTCCGGATTTTTTCATGCCTGTAGGGACCTCAAATGGCTACCCCAGTACCAAATTTTAGCTCAATCGGAGCCATAGGGGCGGAGCTAGGTCCAAACCCAACCTGCTCTTTGTGTATATGCATTTGACCCAATTCTAGGATCGAACTTTTCTCCGGCCCTATGGCAGCCGCGGCTCCAATTTTTTGCATGCGCGTAGGGACCTCGAATGCCTACCTCCATACCAAGTTTGAGCTCAATCGGTTCCATAGGGGCGGAGCTAGGTCCAAACCCAAATCCGCAACAACAGCGAAATCCGCAATTTTACCCCCAATTAGGATCGAATTTTTCTCCGACCCTATGGGAGCCGCGGCTCCGGATTTTTGCATGCCTGTAGGGACCTCAAATGGCTACCCCAGTACCAAATTTTAGCTCAATCGGAGCCATAGGGGCGGAGCTAGGTCCAAACACAACCTGCTCTTTGTGTATATGCATTTGACCCAATTCTAGGATCGAACTTTTCTCCGGCCTTATGGCAGCCGCGGCTCCAATTTTTTGCATGCGCGTAGGGACCTCGAATGCCTACCTCCATACCAAGTTTGAGCTCAATCAGTTCCATAGGGGCGGAGCTAGGTCCAAACCCAAATCCGCAACTACAGCGAAATCCGCCATTTTACCCCCAATTAGGATCGAACTTTTCTCCGACCCTATGGGAGCCGCGGCTCCGTATTTTTGCATAGCTGTAGGGACCTCAAATGGCTACCCCAGTACCAAATTTTAGCTCAATCGGAGCCATAGGGGCGGAGCTAGGTCCAAACCCAACCTGGTCTTTGTGTATATGCATTTGACCCAATTCTAGGATCGATTTTTCTCCGGCCCTATGGCAGCCGCGGCTCCAATTTTTTGCATGCGCGTAGGGACCTCGAATGCCTACCTCCATACCAAGTTTGAGCTCAATCGGTTCCATAGGGGCGGAGCTAGGTCCAAACCCAAATCCGCAACTACAGCGAAATCCGCCATTTTACCCCCAATTAGGATCGAACTTTTCTCCGACCCTATGGGAGCCGCGGCTCCGGATTTTTGCATGCCTATAGGGACCTCAAATGGCTACCCCAGTACCAAATTTTAGCTCAATCGGAGCCATAGGGGCGGAGCTAGGTCCAAACCCAACCTGATCTTTGTGTATATGCATTTGACCCAATTCTAGGATCGAACTTTTCTCCGGCCCTATGGCAGCAGCGGCTCAAATTTTTGCATGCGCGTAGGGACCTCGAATGCCTACCTCCATACTAAGTTTGAGCTCAATCGGTTCCATAGGGGCGGAGCTAGGTTCAAACCCAAATCCGCAACTTCAGCGAAATCCGCCATTTTACCCCCAATTAGGATCGAACTTTTCTCCGACCCTATGGGAGCCGCGGCTCCGTATTTTTGCATGCCTGTAGGGACCTCAAATGGCTACCCCAGTACCAAATTTTAGCTCAATCGGAGCCATAGGGGCGGAGCTAGGTCCAAACCCAACCTGCTCTTTGTGTATATGCATTTGACCCAATTCTAGAATCGAACTTTTCTCCGGCCCTATGGCAGCAGCGGCTCCAATTTTTTGCATGCGCGTAGGGACCTCGAATGCCTACCTCCATACCAAGTTTGAGCTCAATCGGTTCCATAGGGGCGGAGCTAGGTTCAAACCCAAATCCGCAACTACAGCGAAATCCGCCATTTTACCCCCAATTAGGATCGAACTTTTCTCCGACCCTATGGGAGCCGCGGCTCCGGATTTTTGCATGCCTGTAGGGACCTCAAATGGCTACCCCAGTACCAAATTTTAGCTCAATCGGAGCCATAGGGGCGGAGCTAGGTCCAAACCCAACCTGCTCTTTGTGTATATGCATTTGACCCAATTCTAGGATCGAACTTTTCTCCGGCCCTATGGCAGCCGCGGCTCCAATTTTTTGCATGCGCGTAGGGACCTCGAATGACTACCTCCATACCAAGTTTGAGCTCAATCGGTTCCATAGGGGCGGAGATAGGTCCAAACCCAAATCCGCAACTACAGCGAAATCCGCCATTTTACCCCCAATTAGGATCGAACTTTTCTCCGACCCTAAGGGAGCCGCGGCTCCGGATTTTTGCATAGCTGTAGGGACCTCAAATGGCTACCCCAGTACCAAATTTTAGCTCAATCGGAGCCATAGGGGCGGAGCTAGGTCCAAACCCAACCTGCTCTTTGTGTATATGCATTTGACCCAATTCTAGGATCGAACTTTTCTCCGGCCCTATGGCAGCCGCGGCTCCAATTTTTTGCATGCGCGTAGGGACCTCGAATGCCTACCTCCATACCAAGTTTGAGCTCAATCGGTTCCATAGGGGCGGAGCTAGGTCCAAACCCAAATCCGCAACTACAGCGAAATCCGCCATTTTACCCCCAATTAGGATCGAACTTTTCTCCGACCCTATGGGAGCCGCGGCTCCGGATTTTTGCATGCCTGTAGGGACCTCAAATGGCTACCCCAGTACCAAATTTTAGCTCAATCGGAGCCATAGGGGCGGAGCTAGGTCCAAACCCAACCTGCTCTTTGTGTATATGCATTTGACCCAATTCTAGGATCGAACTTTTCTCCGGCCCTATGGCAGCTGCGGCTCCAATTTTTTTGCATGCGCGTAGGGACCTCGAATGCCTACCTCCATACCAAGTTTGAGCTCAAGCGGTTCCATAGGGGCGGAGCTAGGTTCAAACCCAAATCCGCAACTACAGCGAAATCCGCCATTTTACCCCCAATTAGGATCGAACTTTTCTCCGACCCTATGGGAGCCGCGGCTCCGGATTTTTGCATGCCTGTAGGGACCTCAAATGGCTACCCCAGTACCAAATTTTAGCTCAATCGGAGCCATAGGGGCGGAGCTAGGTCCAAACCCAACCTGCTCTTTGTGTATATGCATTTGACCCAATTCTTGGATCGAACTTTTCTCCGGCCCTATGGCAGCCGCGGCTCCAATTTTTTGCATGCCCGTAGGGACTTCGAATGCCTACCTCCATACTAAGTTTGAGCTCAATCGGTTCCATAGGGGCGGAGCTAGGTCCAAACCCAAATCCGCAACTACAGCGAAATCCGCCATTTTACCCCCAATTAGGATCGAACTTTTCTCCGACCCTATGTGACCCGCGGCTCCAGATTTTTGCATGCCTGTAGGGACCTCAAATGGCTACCCAAGTACCAAATTTTAGCTCAATCGGAGCCGTAGGGGCGGAGCTAGGTCCAAACCCAACCTGCTCTTTGAGTATATGCATTTGACCCAATTCTAGGATCGAACTTTTCTCCGGCCCTATGGCAGCCGCGGCTCCAATTTTTTGCATGCGCGTAGGGACCTCGAATGCCTACCTCCATACCAAGTTTGAGCTCAATCGGTTCCATAGGGGCGGAGCTAGGTCCAAACCCAAATCCGCAACTACAGCGAAATCCGCCATTTTACCCCCAATTAGGATCGAACTTTTCTCCGACCCTATGGGAGCCGCGGCTCCGGATTTTTGCATGCCTGTAGGGACCTCAAATGGCTATCCCAGTACCAAATTTTAGCTCAATCGGAGCCATAGGGGCGGAGCTAGGTCCAAACCCAACCTGCTCTTTGTGTATATGCATTTGACCCAATTCTAGGATCGAACTTTTCTCCGGCCCTATGGCAGCAGCGGCTCCAATTTTTTGCATGCGCGTAGGGACCTCGAATGCCTACCTCCATACCAAGTTTGAGCTCAATCGGTTCCATAGGGGCGGAGCTAGGTCCAAACCCAAATCCGCAACTACACCGAAATCCGCCATTTTACCCCCAATTAGGATCGAACTTTTCTCCGACCCTATGGAGCCGCGGCTCCGGATTTTTGCATGCCTGTAGGGACCTCAAATGGCTACCCCAGTACCAAATTTTAGCTCAATCGGAGCCGTAGGGGCGGAGCTAGGTCCAAACCCAACCTGCTCTTTGAGTATATGCATTTGACCCAATTCTAGGATCGAACTTTTCTCCGGCCCTATGGCAGCCGCGGCTCCAATTTTTTGCATGCGCGTAGGGACCTCGAATGCCTACCTCCATACCAAGTTTGAGCTCAATCGGTTCCATAGGGGCGGAGCTAGGTCCAAACCCAAATCCGCAACTACAGCGAAATCCGCCATTTTACCCCCAATTACGATCGAACTTTTCTCCGACCCTATGGGAGCCGCGGCTCCGGATTTTTGCATGCCTGTAGGGACCTCAAATGGCTACCCCAGTACCAAATTTTAGCTCAATCGGAGCCATAGGGGCGGAGCTAGGTCCAAACCCAACCTGCTCTTTGTGTATATGCATTTGACCCAATTCTAGGATCGAACTTTTCTCCGGCCCTATGGCAGCCGCGGCTCCAATTTTTTGCATGCGCGTAGGGACCTCGAATGCCTACCTCCATACCAAGTTTGAGCTCAATCGGTTCCATAGGGGCGGAGCTAGGTCCAAACCCAAATCCGCAACTACAGCGAAATCCGCAATTTTACCCCAAATTAGGATCGAATTTTTCTCCGACACTATGGGAGCCGCGGCTCCGGATTTTTGCATGCCTGTAGGGACCTCAAATGGCTACCCCAGTACCAAATTTTAGCTCAATCGGAGCCATAGGGGCGGAGCTAGGTCCAAACCCAACCTGCTCTTTGTGTATATGCATTTGACCCAATTCTAGGATCGAACTTTTCTCCGGCCCTATGGCAGCCGCGGCTCCAATTTTTTGCATGCGCGTAGGGACCTCGAATGCCTACCTCCATACCAAGTTTGAGCTCAATCGGTTCCATAGGGGCGGAGCTAGGTCCAAACCCAAATCCGCAACTACAGCGAAATCCGCAATTTTACCCCCATTAGGATCGAACTTTTCTCCGACCCTATGGGAGCCGCGGCTCCGGATTTTTGCATGCCTGTAGGGACCTCAAATGGCTACCCCAGTACCAAATTTTAGCTCAATCGGAGCCATAGGGGCGGAGCTAGGTCCAAACCCAACCTGCTCTTTGTGTATATGCATTTGAACCAATTCTAGGATCGAACTTTTCTCCGGCCCTATGGCAGCCGCGGCTCAATTTTTTGCATGCGCGTAGGGACCTCGAATGCCTACCTCCATACCAAGTTTGAGCTCAATCGGTTCCATAGGGGCGGAGCTAGGTCCAAACCCAAATCCGCAACTACAGCGAAATCCGCCATTTTACCCCCAATTAGGATCGAACTTTTCTCCGACCCTGTGGGAGCCGCGGCTCCGGATTTTTGCATGCCTGTAGGGACCTCAAATGGCTACCCCAGTACCAAATTTTAGCTCAATCGGAGCCATAGGGGCGGAGCTAGGTCCAAACCCAACCTGCTCTTTGTGTATATGCATTTGACCCAATTCTAGGATCGAACTTTTCTCCGGCCCTATGGCAGCCGCGGCACCAATTTTTGCATGCGCGTAGGGACCTCGAATGCCTACCTCCATACCAAGTTTGAGCTCAATCGGTTCCATAGGGGCGGAGCTTGGTCCAAACCCAAATCCGCAACTACAGCGAAATTCGCCATTTTACCCCCAATTAGGATCGAACTTTTCTCCGACCCTATGGGAGCCGCGGCTCCGGATTTTTGCATGCCTGTAGGGACCTCAAATGGCTACCCCAGTACCAAATTTTAGCTCAATCGGAGCCATAGGGGCGGAGCTAGGTCCAAACCAAACCTGCTCTTTGTGTATATGCATTTGACCCAATTCTAGGATCGAACTTTTCTCCGGCCCTATGGCAGCCGCGGCTCCAATTTTTGCATGCGCGTAGGGACCTCGAATGCCTACCTCCATACCAAGTTTGAGCTCAATCGGTTCCATAGGGGCGGAGCTAGGTCCAAAATCAAATCCGCAACTACAGCGAAATCCGCCATTTAACCCCCAATTAGGATCGAACTTTTCTCAAACCCAATGGGAGCCGCGGCTCCGGATTTTTGCATGCCTGTAGGGACCTCAAATGGCTACCCCAGTACCAAATTTTAGCTCAATCGGAGCCATAGGGGCGGAGCTAGGTCCAAACCCAACCTGCTCTTTGTGTATATGCATTTGACCCAATTCTAGGATCGAACTTTTCTCCGGCCCTATGGCAGCCGCCGCTCCAATTTTTTGCATGCGCGTAGGGACCTCGAATGCCTACCTCCATACCAAGTTTGAGCTCAATCGGTTCCATAGGGGCGGAGCTAGGTTCAAACCCAAATCCGCAACTACAGTGAAATCCGCCATTTTACCCCCAATTAGGATCGAACTTTTCTCCGACCCTATGGGAGCCGCGGCTCCGGATTTTTGCATGCCTGTAGGGACCTCAAATGGCTACCCCAGTACCAAATTTTAGCTCAATCGGAGCCATAGGGGCGGAGCTAGGTCCAAACCCAACCTGCTCTTTGTGTATATGCATTTGACCCAATTCTAGGATCGAACTTTTCTCCGGCCCTATGGCAGCCGCGGCTCCAATTTTTTGCATGCGCGTAGGGACCTCGAATGCCTACCTCCATACCAAGTTAGAGCTCAATCGGTTCCATAGGGGCGGAGCTAGGTCCAAACCCAAATCCGCAACTACAGCGAAATCCGCCATTTTACCCCCAATTAGGATCGAACTTTTCTCCGACCCTATGGGAGCCGCGGCTCCGGATTTTTGCATGCCTGTAGGGACCTCAAATGGCTACCCCAGTACCAAATTTTAGCTCAATCGGAGCCATAGGGGCGGAGCTAGGTCCTAACCCAACCTGCTCTTTGTGAATATGCATTTGACCCAATTCTAGGATCGAACTTTTCTCCGGCCCTATGGCAGCCGCGGCTCCAATTTTTTGCATGCGCGTAGGGACCTCGAATGCCTACCTCCATACCAAGTTTGAGCTCAATCAGTTCCATAGGGGCGGAGCTAGGTCCAAACCCAAATCAGCAACTACAGCGAAATCCGCCATTTTACCCCCAATTAGGATCGAACTTTTCTCCGACCCTATGGGAGCCGCGGCTCCGGATTTTTGCATGCCTGTAGGGACCTCAAATGGCTACCCCAGTACCAAATTTTAGCTCAATCGGAGCCATAGGGGCGGAGCTAGGTCCAAACCCAACCTGCTTTTTGTGTATATGCATTTGACCCAAATCTAGGATCGAACTTTTCTCCGGCCCTATGGCAGCCGCGGCTCCAATTTTTTGCATGCGCGTAGGGACCTCGAATGCCTACCTCCATACCAAGTGAGAGCTCAATCGGTTCCATAGGGGCGGAGCTAGGTCCAAACCCAAATCCGCAACTACAGCGAAATCCGCCATTATACCCCCAATTAGGATCGAACTTTTCTCCGACCCTATGGGAGCCGCGGCTCCGGATTTTTGCATGCCTGTAGGGACCTCAAATGGCTACCCCAGTACCAAATTTTTGCTCAATCGGAGCCATAGGGGCGGAGCTAGGTCCAAACCCAACCTGCTCTTTGTGTATATGCATTTGACCCAATTCTAGGATCGAACTTGTCTCCGGCCCTATGGCAGCCGCGGCTCCAATTTTTTGCATGCGCGTAGGGACCTGGAATGCCTACCTCCATACCAAGTTTGACTCAATCGGTTCCATAGGGGCGGAGCTAGGTCCAAACCCAAATCCGCAACTACAGCGAAATCCGCCATTTTACCCCCAATTAGGATCGAACTTTTCTCCGACCCTATGGGAGCTGCGGCTCCGGATTTTTGCATGCCTGTAGGGACCTCAAATGGCTACCCCAGTACCAAATTTTAGCTCAATCCGAGCCATAGGGGCGGAGCTAGGTCCAAACCCAACCTGCTCTTTGTGTATATGCATTTGACCAAATTCTGGGATCGAACTTTTCTCCGGCCCTATGGCAGCCGCGGCTCCAATTTTTTGCATGCGCGTAGGGACCTCGAATGCCTACCTCCATACCAAGTTTGAGCTCAATCGGTTCCATAGGGGCGGAGCTAGGTCCAAACCCAAATCCGCAACTACAGCGAAATCCGCCATTTTACCCCCAATTAGGATCGAACTTTTCTCCGACCCTAAGGGAGCCGCGGCTCCGGATTTTTGCATGCCTGTAGGGACCTCAAATGGCTACCCCAGTACCAAATCTTAGCTCAATCGGAGCCATAGGGGCGGAGCTAGGTCCAAACCCAACCTGCTCTTTGTGTATATGCATTTGACCCAATTCTAGAAACGAACTTTTCTCCGGCCCTATGGCAGCCGCGGCTCCAATTTTTTGCATGCGCGTAGGGACCTCGAATGCCTACCTCCATACCAAGTTTGACTCAATCGGTTCCATAGGGGCGGAGCTAGGTCCAAACCCAAATCCGCAACTACAGCGAAATCCGCCATTTTACCCCCAATTAGGATCGAACTTTTCTCCGACCCTATGGGAGCCGCGGCTCCGGATTTTTGCATGCCTGTAGGGACCTCAAATG
The DNA here is from genome assembly GCA_946902895.1 of Fragum fragum. Lineage (NCBI taxonomy): Eukaryota > Metazoa > Mollusca > Bivalvia > Cardiida > Cardiidae > Fragum > Fragum fragum. Next base: position 50,729,577 of record OX336366.1, read on the forward strand.
GCTACCCCAGTACCAAATTTTAGCTCAATCCGAGCCATAGGGGCGGAGCTAGGTCCAAACCCAACCTGCTCTTTGTGTATATGCATTTGACCAAATTCTAGGATCGAACTTTTCTCCGGCCCTATGGCAGCTGCGGCTCCATTTTTTTGCATGCGCGTAGGGACCTCGAATGCCTACCCTCATACCAAGTTTGAGCTCAATCGGTTCCATAGGGGCGGAGCTAGGTCCAAACCCAAATCCGCAACTACAGCGAAATCCGCCATTTTACCCCCAATTAGGATCGAACTTTTCTCCGACCCTATGGGAGCCGCGGCTCCGGATTTTTGCATGCCTGTAGGGACCTAAAATGGCTACCCCAGTACCAAATTTTAGCTCAATCGGAGCCATAGGGGCGGAGCTAGGTCCAAACCCAACCTGCTCTTTGTGTATATGCATTTGACCCAATTCTAGGATCGAACTTTTCTCCGGCCCTATGGCAGCCGCGGCTCCAGTTTTTTGCATGCGCGTAGGGACCTCGAATGCCTACCTCCATACCAAGTTTGAGCTCAATCGGTTCCAAAGGGGCGGAACTAGGTCCAAACCCAAATCCGCAACTACAGCGAAATCCGCCATTTTACCCCCAATTAGGATCAAACTTTTCTCCGACCCTATGGGAGCCGCGGCTCCAGATTTTTGCATGCCTGTAGGGACCTCAAATGGCTACCCCAGTACCAAATATTAGCTCAATCGGAGCCATAGGGGCGGAGCTAGGTCCAAACCCAACCTGCTCTTTGTGTATATGCATTTGACCCAATTCTAGGATCGAACTTTTCTCCGGCCCTATGGTAGCCGCGGCTCCAATTTTTTGCATGCGCGTAGGGACCTCGAATGCCTACCTCCATACCAAGTTTGAGCTCAATCGGTTCCATAGGGGCGGAGCTAGGTCCAAACCCAAATCCGCAACTACAGCGAAATCCGCAATTTTACCCCCAATTAGGATCGAACTTTTCTCCGACCCTATGGGAGCCGCGGCTCCGGATTTTTGCATGCCTGTAGGGACCTCAAATGGCTACCCCAGTACCAAATTTTAGCTCAATCGGAGCCATAGGGGCGGAGCTAGGTCCAAACCCAACCTGCTCTTTGTGTAAATGCATTTAACCCAATTCTAGGATCGAACTTTTCTCCGGCCCTATGGCAGCCGCGGCTCCAATTTTTTGCATGCGCGTAGGGACCTCGAATGCCTACCGCCATACCAAGTTTGAGCTCAATCAGTTCCATAGAGGCGGAGCTAGGTCCAAATCCAAATCCGCAACTACAGCGAAATCCGCCATTTTACCCCCAATTAGGATCGAACTTTTCTCCGACCCTATGGGAGCCGCGGCTCCGGATTTTTGCATGCCTGTAGGGACCTCAAATGGCTACCCCAGTACCAAATTTTAGCTCAATCGGAGCCATAGGGGCGGAGCTAGGTCCAAACCCAACCTGCTCTTTGTGTAAATGCATTTAACCCAATTCTAGGATCGAACTTTTCTCCGGCCCTATGGCAGCCGCGGCTCCAGTTTTTTGCATGCGCGTAGGGACCTCGAATGCCTACCTCCATACCAAGTTTGACTCAATCGGTTCCATAGGGGCGGAGCTAGGTCCAAACCCAAATCCGCAACTACAGCGAAATCCGCCATTTTACCCCCAATTAGGATCGAACTTTTCTCCGACCCTATGGGAGCTGCGGCTCCGGATTTTTGCATGCCTGTAGGGACCTCAAATGGCTACCCCAGTACCAAATTTTAGCTCAATCCGAGCCATAGGGGCGGAGCTAGGTCCAAACCCAACCTGCTCTTTGTGTATATGCATTTGACCAAATTCTAGGATCGAACTTTTCTCCGGCCCTATGGCAGCCGCGGCTCCAATTTTTTGCATGCGCGTAGGGACCTCGAATGCCTACCTCCATACCAAGTTTGAGCTCAATCGGTTCCATAGGGGCGGAGCTAGGTCCAAACCCAAATCCGCAACTACAGCGAAATCCGCCATTTTACCCCCAATTAGGATAGAACTTTTCTCCGACCCTAAGGGAGCCGCGGCTCCGGATTTTTGCATGCCTGTAGGGACCTCTAATGGCTACCCCAGTACCAAATCTTAGCTCAATCGGAGCCATAGGGGGGGAGCTAGGTTCAAACCCAACCTGCTCTTTGTGTATATGCATTTGACCCAATTCTAGAAACGAACTTTTCTCCGGCCCTATGGCAGCCGCGGCTCCAATTTTTTGCATGCGCGTAGGGACCTCGAATGCCTACCTCCATACCAAGTTTGACTCAATCGGTTCCATAGGGGCGGAGCTAGGTCCAAACCCAAATCCGCAACTACAGCGAAATCCGCCATTTTACCCCCAATTAGGATCGAACTTTTCTCCGACCCTATGGGAGCCGCGGCTCCGGATTTTTGCATGCCTGTAGGGACCTCAAATGGCTACCCCAGTACCAAATTTTAGCTCAATCCGAGCCATAGGGGCGGAGCTAGGTCCAAACCCAACCTGCTCTTTGTGTATATGCATTTGACCAAATTCTAGGATCGAACTTTTCTCCGGCCCTATGGCAGCTGCGGCTCCAATTTTTTGCATGCGCGTAGGGACCTCGAATGCCTACCCTCATACCAAGTTTGAGCTCAATCGGTTCCATAGGGGCGGAGCTAGGTCCAAACCCAAATCCGCAACTACAGCGAAATCCGCCATTTTACCCCCAATTAGGATCGAACTTTTCTCCGACCCTATGGGAGCCGCGGCTCCGGATTTTTGCATGCCTGTAGGGACCTAAAATGGCTACCTCAGTACCAAATTTAAGCTCAATCGGAGCCATAGGGGCGGAGCTAGGTCCAAACCCAACCTGCTCTTTGTGTATATGCATTTGACCCAATTCTAGGATCGAACTTTTCTCCGGCCCTATGGCAGCCGCAGCTCCAGTTTTTTGCATGCGCGTAGGGACCTCGAATGCCTACCTCCATACCAAGTTTGAGCTCAATCGGTTCCATAGGGGCGGAACTAGGTCCAAACCCAAATCCGCAACTACAGCGAAATCCGCCATTTTACCCCCAATTAGGATCGAACTTTTCTCCGACCCTATGGGAGCCGCGGCTCCGGATTTTTGCATGCCTGTAGGGACCTCAAATGGCTACCCCAGTACCAAATATTAGCTCAATCGGAGCCATAGGGGCGGAGCTAGGTCCAAACCCAACCTGCTCTTTGTGTATATGCATTTGACCCAATTCGAGGATCGAACTTTTCTCCGGCCCTATGGTAGCCGCGGCTCCAATTTTTTGCATGCGCGTAGGGACCTCGAATGCCTACCTCCATACCAAGTTTGAGCTCAATCGGTTCCATAGGGGCGGAGCTAGGTCCAAACCCAAATCCGCAACTACAGCGAAATCCGCCATTTTACCCCCAATTAGGATCGAACTTTTCTCCGACCCTATGGGAGCCGCGGCTCCGGATTTTTGCATGCCTGTAGGGACCTCAAATGGCTACCCCAGTACCAAATTTTAGCTCAATCGGAGCCATAGGGGCGGAGCTAGGTCCAAACCCAACCTGCTCTTTGTGTAAATGCATTTAACCCAATTCTAGGATCGAACTTTTCTCCGGCCCTATGGCAGCCGCGGCTCCAATTTTTTGCATGCGCGTAGGGACCTCGAATGCCTACCTCCATACCAAGTTTGAGCTCAATCAGTTCCATAGAGGCGGAGCTAGGTCCAAACCCAAATCCGCAACTACAGCGAAATCCGCCATTTTACCCCCAATTAGGATCGAACTTTTCTCCGACCCTATGGGAGCCGCGGCTCCGGATTTTTGCATGCCTGTAGGGACCTCAAATGGCTACCCCAGTACCAAATTTTAGCTCAATCGGAGCCATAGGGGCGGAGCTAGGTCCAAACCCAACCTGCTCTTTGTGTATATGCATTTGACCCAATTCTAGGATCGAACTTTTCTCAGGCCCTATGGCAGCCGCGGCTCCAATTTTTTGCATGCGCGTAGGGACCTCGAATGCCTACCTCCATACCTAGTTTGAGCTCAATCAGTTCCATAGGGGCGGAGCTAGGTCCAAACCCAAATCCGCAACTACAGCAAAATCCGCCATTTTACCCCCAATTAGGATCGAACTTTTCTCCGACCCTATGGGAGCCGCGGCTCCGGATTTTTGCATGCCTGTAGGGACCTCAAATGGCTACCCCAGTACCAAATCTTAGCTCAATCGGAGCCATAGGGGCGGAGCTAGGTCCAAACCCAACCTGCTCTTTGTGTATATGCATTAGACCCAATTCTAGGATCGAACTTTTCTCCGGCCCTATGGCAGCCGCGGCTCCAATTTTTTGCATGCGCGTAGGGACCTCGAATGCCTACCTCCATACCAAGTTTGAGCTCATTCGGTTCAATAGGGGCGGAGCTAGGTCCAAACCCAAATCCGCAACTACAGCGAAATCCGCCATTTTACCCCCAATTAGGATCGAACTTTTCTCCGACCCTATGGGAGCCGCGGCTCCGGATTTTTGCATGCCTGTAGGGACCTCAAATGGCTACCCCAGTACCAAATTTTAGCTCAATCGGAGCCATAGGGGCGGAACTAGGTCCAAACCCAACCTGCTCTTTGTGTATATGCATTTGACCCAATTCTAGGATCGAACTTTTCTCCGGCCCTATGGCAGCCGCGGCTCCAATTTTTTGCATGCGCGTAGGGACTTCGAATGCCTACCTCCATACCAAGTTTGAGCTCAATCGGTTCCATAGGGGCGGAGCTAGGTCCAAACCCAAATCCGCAACTACAGCGAAATCCGCCATTTTACCCCCAATTAGGATCGAACTTTTCTCCGAACCTATGGGAGCCGCGGCTTCGGATTTTTGCATGCCTGTAGGGACCTCAAATGGCTACCCCAGTACCAAATTTTAGCTCAATCGGAGCCATAGGGGCGGAGCTAGGTCCAAACCCAACCTGCTCTTTGTGTATATGCATTTGACCCAATTCTAGGATCGAACTTTTCTCCGGCCCTATGGCAGCCGCGGCTCCAATTTTTTGCATGCGCGTAGGGACCTCGAATGCCTACCTCCATACCAAGTTTGAGCTCAATCGGTTCCATAGGGGCGGAGCTAGGTCCAAACCCAAATCCGCAACTACAGCGAAATCCGCCATTTTACCCCTAATTGGATTCGAACTTTTCTCCGACCCTATGGGAGCCGCGGCTACGGATTTTTGCATGCCTGTAGGGACCTCAAATGGCTACCCCAAATTTTAGCTCAATCGGAGCCATAGGGACGGAGCAAGGTCCAAACCCAACCTACTCTTTGCGTATATACATTTGACCCAATTCTAGGATCGAACTTTTTTCTGGCTCTGTGGCAGCCGCGGCTCCGATTTTTTGCATGCGCATAGGGACCCCAAATGCCTACCTCCATACCAAGTTTGAGTTCAATCGGAGCCATAGCGGTCTAGAAAGGTCCGAACCCAAATCCGCACCTACAGCGAATACCGCCATTTACCCCCAGCCGCGGCTCCGATTTTTTGCATGCCTGTAGGGACCCCAAATGCCTACCTCCATACCAAGTTAGAGCTCAATCGAAGCCATAGGAACGGAGCAAGGTCCAAACCCTACCTTCTCTTTGCGTAAATGCATTTGACCCAATTCTAGGATCGAATTTTTTCCGGCTCTATGGCAGGCGCGGCTCCAATTTTTTGCATGCGCGTAGGGACCCCCAATGCCTACCTCCATACCAAGTTTGAGTTCAATCCGAGCCATTTCAGCCGAGCAAGGTCCGAACCCAAACCCAAAAAACACCGATACCCGCCATTTTACCCCCAATTAGGATCGAACTTTTTTCCGGCTCTTTGGCAGCCGCGGATCCGATTTTTGCATGCCTGTAGGGACCCTAAAAGCCTACTTCCAAACCAAGTTTGAGCTAAATCGGAACCATAGGGATGGAGCAAGGTCCAATCCCAACCTACTCTTTGCATATATGCATTTGACCCAATTCTAGGATCGAATTTTTTTCCAGCTCAATGGCAGACGCGGCTCCGATTTTTTGCATGCGCGTAGGGACCCCAAATGCCTACCTCCATACCAAGTTTGAGCTCAATCGGAGCCATTTCGGCCGAGCAAGGTCCAAACCCAAATCCCAAAAAACACCGATACCCGCCATTTTAACCCCAATTAGGATCGAACTTTTTTCCGGCTCTATGGCAGCCGCGGCTCCGACTTTTTTGCATGCCTGTAGGGACCCCAAATGCCGACCTCCATACCAAGTTTGAGCTAAATCGGAGCCATAGGGATGGAGCAAGGTCCAAACCAAACATACTCTTTGTGTTTATGCATTTGACCCAATTCTAGGATCAAACTTTTTTCCGGCTCTATGGCAGCCGCGGGTCCGATTTTTTGCATGCGCGTAGGGACCCCAAATGCCTACCCTCATACCAAGTTTGAGCTCAATCGGAGCCATAGCGGTCGAGCAAGGTCCAAACCCAAACCAACCCAAAAAAACCGATACCCGCCATTTTACCCCTAATTAGGATCAGAGTTTTTTCCGGCTCTATGGCGGCCGCGGCTCCAATTTTTTGCATGCCTATAGGGACCCAAAATACCTACCTCCATACAAAGTTTGAGCTCAATCGGAGCCAAAGGAACGGAGCAAGGTCCAAACCCAACCTACTCCTTGCGTATATGCATTTGACCCAATCCTAGGATCGAACTTTTTCCGGCTCTTTGGCAGACAAGGCTCCGATTTATTGCATGCGCGTAGAGACCCCTAATGCCTACCTCCATATCAAGTTTGAGCTCAATCGGAGCCATAGCGGCCGAACAAGGTCCAAACCAAAACCCCCATAAAACACCGATACCCGCAATTTTAGCCCCAATTAGGATCGAACTTTTTTCTGGCTCTATGGCAGCCGAAGCTCCGATTTTTTACATGCCTATAGCGACCCCTAATGCCTACTTCCATACCAAGTTTGAGCTCAATTGGAGCCATAGGGATGGAGCAAGGTCCAAACCCAAACCACCAAAAACACCGATTCCCACCATTTCACCCCCAATAAGGATTGAATTTTTTTCCGTCTCTATCGCAGCCGCGGCTCCGATTTTTGCATGCCTGTAGGGACCCCAAATGCCTACCTCTATACCAAGTTTTAGCTCAATCGGAGCAATAGGGACGGAGCAAGGTCCAAACCCAACCTACTCTTTGCGTATTTGCATTTGACCAAATTCTAGGATCGAATTTTTTTCGGGCTCTACGGCAGTTGCTGCTCTGATTTTTTGCATGCGCGTAAGAACCCCCAATGCCTACCTCCATACCAAGTTTGAGCTCAATCGGAGCCATAACGGCCGAGCAAGGTCCAAACCATAACCCCAAAAAACACCGATACCCGCCATTTTACCTCCAATTAGGAACGATTTTTTTTCCGGCACTATGGAAGCCGCGGCTCCGACTTTTTGCATGCCTGTAGAGACCCCGAATGCCCCTCCATACCAAGTTTGAGCTCAATCGGAGCCATAGGGACGGAGCTAGGTCCAAACCCAACCCACTCTTTGTGTATATGCATTTGACCCAATTCTAGGATCGAACTTTTCTCCGGCCCTATGGCAGCCGCGGCTCGAATTTTTTGCATGCGCGTAGGGACTTCGAATGCCTACCTCCATACCAAGTTTGAGCTCAATCGGAGCAATTTCGGCCGAGCAAGGTCCGAACCCAAACCCCAAAAAACACCGATACCCGCCATTTTACCCCCAATTAGGATCGAACTTTTTTTCGGCTCTATGGCAGCCGCGGATCCGATTTTTTGCATGCCTGTAGGGACCCTAAAAGCCTACCTCCAAACCAAGTTTGAGCTAAATCGGAGCCATAGGGATGGAGCAAGGTCCAAACCCTACCTTCTCTTTGCGTATATGCATTTGACCCAATTCTAGGATCGAATTTTTTTCCAGCTAAATGGCAGACGCGGCTCCGATTTTTTGCATGCGCGTAGGGACCCCCAATGCCTACCTCCATACCAAGTTTGAGCTCAATCGGAGCCATAGCGGTCGAGAAAGGTCGAAACCCAAACACCCCCAAAAAACCGATTCCAGCCATTTTACCCCTAATTAGGATCAGAGTTTTTTCCGGCTCTATGGCAGCCGCGGATCCGATTTTTTGCATGCCTGTAGGGACCCCAAATGCCTACCTCCAAACCAAGTTTGAGTTCAATCGGAGCCATAGGGATGGAGCAAGGTCCAAACCCAACCTACTCTTTGCGTATATGCATTTGACAGAAATCTAGGATCAAACTTATTTCCGGCTCTATTTCAGCCGCGGCTCCGATTTTTTGCATGCGCGTAGGGACCCCCAATGCCTACCTCCATACCAAGTTTGAGCTCAATCGGAGCCATAGCGGTCGAGCAAGGTCCAAACCCAAACCCCCCAAAAAAACCGATACCCGCCATTTTACCCCTAATTAGGATCAGAGTTTTTTCTGGCTCTATGGCAGCCGCGGCTTCGATTTTTTGCATGCCTATAGGGACCCAAAATACCTACCTCCATACAAAGTTTGAGCTCAATCGGAGCCAAAGGAACGGAGCAAGGTCCAAACCCAACCTACTCCTTGCGTATATGCATTTGACCCAATCCTAGGATCGAACTTTTTCCGGCTCTATGGCAGACAAGGCTCCAATTTTTTGCATCCGCGTAGAGACCCCCAATGCCTACCTCCATGTCAAGTTTGAGCTCAATCGGAGCCATAGCGGCCGAACAAGGTCCAAACCAAAACCCCCATAAAACACCGATACCCGCAATTTTAGCCCCAATTAGGATCGAACTTTTTCTGGCTCTAAGGCAGCCGAAGCTCCGATTTTTTACATGCCTATAGCGACCCCTAATGCCTACTTCCATACCAAGTTTGAGCTCAATCGGAGCCATAGGGATGGAGCAAGGTCCAAACCCAAACCACCAAAAACACCGATTCCCACCATTTCACCCCTAATAAGGATTAAATTTTTTTCTGTCTCTATGGCAGCCGCGGCTCCGATTTTTGCATGCCTGTAGGGACCCCAAATGCCTACCTCTATACCAAGTTTTAGCTCAATCGGAGCAATAGGGACGGAGCAAGGTCCAAACCCAACCTACTCTTTGCGTATTTGCATTTGACCAAATTCTAGGATCGAATTTTTTTCGGGCTCTATGGCAGTTGCTGCTCTGATTTTTTGCATGCGCGTAAGAACCCCCAATGCCTACCTCCATACCAAGTTTGAGCTCAATCGGAGCCATAGCAGCCGAGCGAGGTCCAAACCCAAACCCCAAAAAACACAAATACCCACCATTTTACCCCCCAATTAAGATCGAACTTTTTTCCGGCTCTATAGCAGCCGCGGCTCCGATTTTTTTGCATGCCTGTAGGGACCCCAAATGCCTACCTCAATACAAAGTTTGAGTTCAATCGGAGCCAAAGGGACGGAGCAAGGTCGAAACCCAACCTTCTCATTGCGTTTATGCATCTGTCTAAATTCTAGGATCGAACTTTTTTCTGGCTCTATGGCAGCTGCGGCTCCGATTTTTTGCATGCGCGTAGGGACCCCCAATGCCTACCTACATGCCAAATTTGAGTTCAATCGGAGCCATAGCGGCCGAGCAAGGTCCAAACCTAACCTACTCTTTGCGTATATGCAATTGACCCAATTCTAGGATCGAACTTTTTCCGGCTCTACGGCAGCCGCGGATCCGATTTTTTGCATGCGCGTAGGGACCCCAAATGCCTTCCTCCATACCTAGTTTGAGCTCAATCGGAGCCATAGCGGCCATGCAAGGTCGAAACCCAACCAACTCTTTTCGTATATGCATTTGACCCGATTCTAGGATCGAACTTTTTTCCGGCTCTATGGCAGCCGCGTCTCCGATTTTTTGCATGCCTCTAGGGACCCCAAATGCCTACCTCCTTACCAAGTTTGAGCTCATTCGGAGCCATAGGGACGGAGCAAGGTCCAAACCAAAACTACATTTTTCGTATATGCATTTGACCCGATTCTATGTTCGAACTTTTTTCCGGCTCTATGGCAGCCGCGGCTCCGATTTTTTGCATGCGAATAGGGATCCAAAATTCCTTTCCATACCACGTTTGAGCTCAATCGGAGCAATAGCGGCCGAGCAAGGACCAAACCCAACCCCCAAAAAACACCGATACCCGCCATTTTAACCCCAATTAGGAACGAACTTTTTTCCGGCTCTATGGCAGCCGCGGCTCCGATTTTTTGCATGCCTGTAGGGACCCCAAATGCCTACCTCCATACCAAGTTTGAGCTCAATCGGAGCCATAGCGGCCGAGCAAGGTATAAAGCCCAAACCCCAAAAAACACCGATACCCGCCATTTTACCCCCAATTAGGATTAAATTTTTTTCTGTCTCTATGGCAGCCGCGGCTCCGATTTTTGCATGCGCGTAGGGACCCCAAATGCCTTCCCCCATACCTAGTTTGAGCTCAATCGGAGCCATAGCGGCCGAGCAAGGTCGAAAACCAAACCAACTCTTTTCGTATATGCATTTGACCCGATTCTAGGATCGAACTTTTTTCCGGCTCTATGGCAGCCGCGGCTCCGATTTTTTGCATGCCTCTAGGGACCCCAAATGCCTACCTCAATACCAAGTTTGAGCTCAATCGGAGCCATAGGGACGGAGCATGGCCTAAGTCCAACCTACTCTTTGCGTAAATGCATTTGACCCAATTCTAGGATCGACATTTTTTCCGGCTCTATGGCAGCCGCGGCTCTGATTTTTTGCATGTGCGTAGGGACCCCCAATGCCTACCTCCATACCAAGTTTGAGCTCAATCGGAGCCAAAGCGGCCGAGCAAAGTCCAAACCCAAACCCCGAAAAACACCGATACCCGCCATTTTACCACCAATTAGGATCGAACTTTTTCCGGCTCTATGGCAGCCATGGTCCGATTTTTTGCATGCCTGTAGGGACCCCCAATGCTTACCTCCATACTAATTTTGAGGTCAATCGGAGCCATAGGGACAGAGCAAGGTCCAAACCTTACCTACTTTTACGTAAATGCATTTGACCAAATTCTTGGATCGACATTTTTTCCGGCTCTATGTCAGCCGCGGCTCCGATTTTTTGCATGCACATAGGGACCCCCCAATGCCTACCTCCATACCAAGATTGAGCTCAATCGGAGCCATAGCAGCGGAGCAAGGTCCAAACCAAAACCCCGAAAAACACCGATACCCGCCATTTTACCACCAATTAGGATCGAACTTTTTTCCGGCTCTATGGCAGCCATGGTCCAATTTGTTTCATGCCAGTAGGGACCCCAAATGCCTACCTCCATATTAAGTTTGAGTTCAATCGGAGCCAAAGGGACGGAGCAAGGTCCAAACCCAATCTACACTTTGCGAATATGTATTTGACCCAATTTTTAGGATCGACATTTTTTCCGGGTCTATGGCAGCCGCGGCTTTGATTTTTTGCATGCGCGTAGGGACCCCCAATGACTACCTCCATATTAAGTTTGATCTCAATCGGAGCCATAGCGGCCTAGCAAGGTCCAAACCCAAACCCCAAAAAACACCGATACTCGCCATTTTACCCCAATTAGGATCGAATTTTTTTCGGCTCTATGGCAGATGCGGTTTTGATTATTTGCATGCCTGTAGGGACCCAAAATGCCTAACTCCATACCATGTTTGAGCTCAATCGGAGCCATAGCGGCCGAGCAAGGTCCAAACCCAACCTACTCTTTTCGTATATGCATTTGACCCAATTGTAGGATCGAATTTTTTCCCGACTCTACGGCAGCCGCGGCTCCGATTTTTTGCATGCGCGTAGGGACCTCAAATTAGGATCGAACTTTTCTCCGACCCTATGGGAGCCGCGGCTCCGGATTTTTGCATGCCTGTAGGGACCTCAAATGGCTACCCCAGTACCAAATTTTAGCTCAATCGGAGCCATAAGGGCGGAGCTAGGTCCAAACCCAACCTGCTCTTTGTGTATATGCATTTGACCCAATTCTAGGATCGAACTTTTCTCCGGCCCTATGGCAGCCGCGGCTCCGATTTTTTGCATGCGCGTAGGGACCCCCAGTGCCTACCTCCATACCAAGTTGGGGCTCAATTGGAGTCATAGCGGCCGAGCAAGTTCCAAGCCCAAACCCCAAAAACACCGATACCCGCAATTTTACCCCAAATTAGGATGTTTGAGCTCAATCGGAGCCATAGCGGCCGAGCAAGGTCCAAACCCAACCTACTCTTTTCGTATATGCATTTGACCCAATTGTAGGATCGAACTTTTTTCCGGCTCTATGGCAGCCGCAGCTCCGATTATTGTATGCCTGTAGGGATCCCCAATGCCTACCTCCATACCAAGTTTGAGCTCAATCGGAGCCATAGGGACGGAGCAAGGTCTAAACCCAACCTACTCGTTACGTATATGCATTTGACCCAATTAGGATCGAATTTTTTTCGGCTCTATGTCAGCCGCGGCTCCGATTTTTTGCATGCCTGTAAGGACCCCAAATGCCTTCCTTCATACCAAGTATGAGCTCAATCGGAGCCATGGCGACCGAGCAAGGTCCAAACCCAACCTACTATTTTCATATAAGCATTTGACCCAATTCTAGGATCGAATTTGTGTCCGGCTCTATGGCAGCCGCAGCTCCGATTTTTTGCATGGGCGTAGGGACCCCCAATGCCTACCTCCATACCAAGTTTGAGCACAATCGGAGCCATAGGGACGGAGCAAGGTCCAAACCCAAACCCCAACATAGACCGATACCCGCCATTTTACCCCAAATTAGGATCGAACTTTTTTCCTGCTCTATGGCAGCCGCGGCTCCGATTTTTTTCATGCGCGTAGGGACCCCCAATGCCTACCTCCATACCAAGTTTAAGCTCAATCGGAGCCATAGCGGCAGAGCAAGGTCCAAACCCAAACCCCAAAAAACACCGATACGCGCCATTTTACCCCAAATTAGGATCTTACCTTTTTTACGGCTCTATGGCAGCCGCGGGTCCGATTTTTTGCATGCCTGTAGGGACCCCAAATGCCTACCTCCATACCATTTGAAAAATATTCAAAAACAGCATCCACATTTTAATTTTAAGAGAAAAATACAACAACTGATTCTCTAACAAAATTTTCATCAGTCAAAAATCTACGTTGTCAAATATTGACCAATTCCATCTTCAAAGGATCACTTATACGAGATTTTTAAAGCTGCTTTTACACAGATTAAGAAAGAAAGACTTGGCTCTCAATTATCAAATTTCTATATAACTGTTATACTTTCAGACATTTGTAAAAAAAAAGTTATTAGGCCGACTTTGTAATGAATATGACTATTCATATTTTTAAAAAAAAGAAAGAAATGAAGTAAAAAAAATTAGGCGTTGTGAGACGCCAAAAAAGTCATCAAATTACAACCTGAATGGAACCAGAATTAATCAGCTAAATACGTTTTCTATCAATTGCACCGAAAACTGCCTTATTTGTACTTTCAATGGCGTATCAATAACATCATTAGCTTCTGCTAGCAATACAGCCATTATCAATATCACCCAAAGACAAACAACCACACCTGATAAGTTCTTATGTTTCAAAGTATGGCAATGAGAATGAATCACATTGAATTGAATTTAAGTGAATTAAGTCGATTTAAAGGCCTAGTTTAATCCTTATTTATTTGACCCCCCCCCCCCCCCCAAATGAGATATACAATTAACCACTCACTGAGAATTTAACGACCTTATCTGATAAGGAAGCTGTAAACATTATACAAGGGATTAAACCTGCTTTATTATCATGGATAAGTTTAGCATACATTTGCACTCTCTTTGCGACCAATTTGTGTCTTGAGATAAATTATCAATTTTATTTGTTTATTGTTGTTAATAAATAATAAAACCTCATTTTAAAGACTTTTTCAATGTAAATAAGACAGTAAAAGTACAAATAAGAAGATATTGTTATCATAACAGATCACGAATAGCAACTGGAATAGCTTGTATAGCCAGCGTTCAGCAAAAAGACGAACACATTGATTTGTCTGATTTCCCATTTTGTTTCAATATTTCTCTTTCTCTTTTAGTACATCAAACTTTTTAGTTTGTAAAACTGCTACAATATGCAGGAAATACTTCCATATACTAAGGCAGGCGATATATCTCATTTTAAAGACTTTTTCAATGTAAATAAGACAGTAAAAGTACAAATAAGAAGATATTGTTATCATAACAGATCACGAATAGCAACTGGAATAGCTTGTATAGCCAGCGTTCAGCAAAAAGACGAACACATTGATTTGTCTGATTTCCCATTTTGTTTCAATATTTCTCTTTCTCTTTTAGTACATCAAACTTTTTAGTTTGTAAAACTGCTACAATATGCAGGAAATACTTCCATATACTAAGGCAGGCGATATATCAAAATGGATAAAATATTTTACTAGAAAATCTTACTTTACCACAATGTTTGAAGAAACTGTTTTACCCCTTAAATTACTAAAAACAATGCATTTAAATTTCTTTTAATTACATTCAATTCAGCATTCTGCAACTAAGTCACTTTTCATTCAATAATTTGAAATTGATTCAAAACATTAAAAGCATATAAAAATGTTAAGATGAAATTTAAAAATAAGTTTACTTTGGTTTCTATCCAATTCTCATCAGCATAAAGCTAAGGTGCAGCTATTGCATAATATTGACAAATTTTGACCATGGCCATCCATAGAATATACAAGATGATTAACCCGAAGTGTGATTTACTGATAAGGAAATTAGCTTATCAGTAGGGGACCAACATACACAACATTCCTTAAATGCTTGAAATATATCCTTTCTCACAATAGATTAAACCTCATTTAGAACTTTTATTCCAATTCTAGGCTAGCAAAATATTAGATGCTGTCTGCAGCTTCTTTAACTTTTGACCAGTCTATAAATTTGATGTCTGGTGTAGGGTTAAAAAACATTGTTAGTAAAGCTTTAATATAAAGACTTTTCATATTATGGGTTGAGAATAGTTGAGTTGAAACAGATTTCTTCATTTACCACAAAGAAAAAAGGGGGTTTTGTCAGAATCAAGTCTAGTTAGTGATTTTCATTGCTCAGCAAATTTTGTCAACTGATATTTTGTAGCTAGTCTGGTCAGCAATTTGACACTGGTCAGCAAATTCGGTCAGCATATTAATTCATAATCGAGTCTGGTCAGCAAATTTGGTCAGCATATTATTTAGTCAGCAAAATCTGGTCAGTATTTTTATATTTGTCAGCGAATCTGGTCAGCAGATTATTTGGTCAGCAAGTTTAGTCAGCCATTTAAGGTTAAAAACATTGTGAGAAAAGGAAAACTGTTAGAATTTCTCCTTTGTATACAATGTTTCTTATAATTGTACTTTGACAATACATCAATAGAGGAACATTTGGTAATCTGCTTACCTATTACTACACATTACTATAGATAACAATTATGGAAAAAGGGAAATTATAATAACTACCATTTTCTCCTTCTCATACAATGTTTTCAACTCTGTATGGTACTGTACTTGTTTTTTATTCATGTTTTTAGTATAATCTACGCATCATCTTGCAAGTCGAACCACTCTTCAAAATTTGTTGTCTGGATTGATAAAGAATAGAAATGGCTAAAATTTGAATTTGTACATAGATAACTTGTTTAAAAAAAAGAAATTGATAATTAATACCATCTGCATGTATATCAAAGTTAATAAAACAACAGTTTTGGAAAATTTGAATAAAGAAGTATTCAAATGTCATTTTAAACAAAGAAAAAGGGATATATTAAAAACAACAACAACAACAACAAAAATTAAAGGTTATATTAAGTTGCTAGAATATTTCTAAAAAATCTTTTACTTTATTTCTAAAAATTCTTTTACTTTACAAAAACTACTTTTCCCCAAAAAATCAAGATTTCAAAATTTCCTTGAAACAACTTATCAAAAATTTACATAATTGTATCATTACTTCTTGTGTCAAAATATTATACATAAATTAATACAGAATAAAGGGTGGGTGAAGGAGTTGAAATAAGTGGTCAGCAATTCACCAGTCAGCATTTTATACCCAATGGTCAGCCAGTCAGCTGGTCAGCAGTCAGCGGTAAGCTTTTTATACTTACCCCAAGAAAAATACTTAGGAAAACATTGCTGGAGACAAGCAATAATTATCACAATGTTTTCTTCTCCAAAAGAAAAATATTTTGAAAAATTCCGTCCTCATGAAATTGTGGTCTGCAAATTTCTTTATATTTGGACCTGTCTTAAATATCGTTGTGTGGTAATTGGCTAATGGTTACTTTGTCAAATTATTTGGTTAGCTATGATACAATATTGACGGAAATACAGTTCTGATTCCCTACTAATTTTCTTCTAATGAACACAATCCCCCTGTTAGAAAAAAGTAATGTGCTGATACGCTTGTATACTGTATCACCAACTCTCCGTTTGCCTGAATGGACTGTCTGAATTGATTTTCACTTGTTTAATGGTCGATAAATTATATAAAGCAAATAGAAAATAAAAGTATTTTATAAATGTTGAAAGCGTTATTTTACTATTCAAATTATATAAGATTTTTTTCTAAACATGGTACGAAACATTTGACGTATGATACGAAATGACTACAACATGGTACAAAATGGTCACAGCATGGTACGAAACAACCAATACCATAGTACGAAATGACCAATACCATGGTACGAAATGACTGGTATGAAATGGTTATGGTACGAAACGTCCGTAATTCCCCCTCACTGCTGAAACCCGAAGGGATTTCAAAGGATTAAGATATAGGTATATATTATCATAAATTCTATGCATCTTGAAGGGGAATTAGGGCGAAAAATGGCTAGGGTGAACGCGTTTTAGGGTTGACGGATCCGGAATTCGGTAATTTGACAGTGTTAATTAGTATTTTTACTCAGTTTTGTTAATTATTTTGGCGATTTGTCCCTCTTTGTGTAGGCCCTACTATTTTGCATCTATTTGTGTTTTAAGTGAAAACCAGAATAGAAAATTGTTCTCGTCAAGCGGAAAACCAGCAACAGGAAGTTAGAAAACAGTGGGTCATCGCTATTTGTACACCGTTTACGCATGAACACCGTTTGGGCATGGTGTAAATCATCCCTTTGCCCCGCCTCCTTTTTTTTGATAACGATTTGAATGGACTTGACTTTAGGTTACAGGGAACTATTCCGTTTTCCATAGGCGACCATTATAAGAAAATTGCACACAGCTCATCCCCAAAAATTGCAAGGGAGTCAAACCATATTTCAAATTCAAGTACAATCACTCATCCGTCAAAATAACTGAATTGTGATATGGCATGATCCCTTTTATCAATGACTTATGACGTCATTTTTAAGATAACCCTCTTCGCGCAGCTAGTTTTACTTCATTCTCCGAAAAATACCCCAGGGTATAGAAACCGCCCATCAAGAGGCGAAATACATTAAAATGTTACCCTTTTCGTTCCTAAGTTATTAACAGAGTATCAATTTATCGGATCAAATCGTTAGATTTCGTCTTGATATTATATGGACCAATCAGAGGTCACTTTGATCTTTGTTTACATCACCCTAGACAAAATGTGACAGATGGCGGGAAACTGTATTAGTTCCATGTAACCTTTAGTGCATGAAAAATGGAGGTAAAGGAGGGACGAAGCAGCCACCCGCTTTATAAATTCATACGAAGATGGAAAATGGTTATAGATATGTTATAAGAAAAAGTAAACAACGAGGGCAAACTGGTAATATTGTTATGTATTGTATGCACAGGCCCGTAGAGGAACATTGGTGGCTAGGGCGTAACCTGGCGGGGGGGGGGGGGGGGCTGCCCCCACCCCCAATGATTGTCAAAAATGCCAAGTTTTCTATATTTTACTCTGAAAATTCAGTGAAAATCCAAGTTAGCCCCCCCCCCCAATATTCAGACACTGGGGCTTTAGTCACCCCAATATAAAATTGCTTCCTCTGATGCATTTGTCAACGGATCACTAGCTAACTGGCCTGGCATTGGCGGGTTATGTATCGTATGTACAGTCAAATACAGCTGAGGATCCAGGACTTTTGTGAGGGTGGTTCCAATATACAAAAAGGGGGGTTCGTTTTCCTACCCGTATTACACAATTGTGACTCAATTTCTGCATGAAAATGAAATAATCTGGCTACCGAGGGTGGTTCGCTTGAACCCCCCTGAACCCCTTACGGATCCACCACTGATTTGTGTCACATTTTGTTTCTGGGGCTTGTAATATTATATTTCTAAGAATAGTATAACCAAAAGCAGACGACTATTTCTAAATATAGATACCTATATAAATACCATCACAAGCAGACGAATAGGGAATGAGTCAAATGAGTTACTAGAGTTATTCTATTATCATGTAGAATGTACATCTTGTATATAAAAGTAGTCTAAAACACTTTTTGTGTTATTATTTTCTTTGGTATCAATATCTTATTGAAACAATAGAATTCTTAATGTTATAATCAAAGAACATTACATGGTGTCAGAAGTGGGATAGAAGAAGAAAGTGATTTTACTTGGATTAACCATTTGATATACCATCACCTACAGTGAGGTAGAATGGAAGGAATTCAGCCACCTTCTATGAGCTGGGAAGACAGTAATCTACCAGAACAGTTTGAAAAATTTGTTCGACATTGTGAACTAGTTTTCTCTGGACCTTTGAGTGAAAAGGAGGAAAGTGAACATGTCTCGTATTTACTTCTCTGGCTTGGGGATAAAGGCCGAGATATTCGACATACCTGGACGGATATTTCAGACGAAGACGGGAAAAAACTAGATACGTTTTACACCAGATTTCGGAATTATGTTAGACCAACCCTCAACCCTATATTTGCTCGATATCAGTTCTACCATGAGAGTCAAAAAGATGAAACAATTGATTCATACGTGACAAGGCTAAAGCTAAAAGCTCGGGACTGTAATTTCCATGATTCCGATGAGATGATACAGGATAGAATTGTTTTCGGAACTAACTCAAAACGAATAAGAGAGAAATTGATCGAAAAAGGGGATACCTTGACTTTGGCGATGGCTATTCAAATTTGTCAAAATTTCGAGTACGCCGAGAAACAAATGCAAGAGATGGTAAAGGAGGACGTTCATGCTGTCGGGGCTAAACAAAATAACCCAAAACAAAAACAAATTGGAGTATCGGGCTACAAACGACCCAAGGGCCACGTACGACCAGAGCCGGGAAACAAACGATCGGATGTTCATAACAAACGACAATCGAACTCTGATATTTGTTCTCGATGTGGATATAAGCATTATAATAAACAGTGTCCTGCAAAAGGTCAAACTTGTCGAAAGTGTGGGAAATTAGACCATTTCATCAAAATGTGTAGAACTAAAAAAGTGAATGAAGTAAACGTTGATGATGATGACACTGACTTCAACGTGAATATGGTGAGTACATCTTTTTCTGATCATGACCAAGCCTTTGCCAAAATTTTGGTTGGTAACAATAAAATTCCAATAACATTCAAAATTGATACTGGAAGTCAAGTCAACATAATAAATGAGGACCAATTCAGATCTTTAAAGATAAAGCATCCTTTAGAATTGCCAAAAGGTACTTTGTCATCATATACAGGAAATCCTTTGAATGTTAAAGGTATGATAAAATTGCCAGTTACATATAAAGACAAACATTTTTCTGATATTTTGTTCTACATAGTAGACACAAAGTCAAAGCCGTTAATTTCTATGAAAACATCATTGGATCTTAATTTGATTAAGCTGGTATACGCAGTCGATAGTCAATATTGTTCTGACCAGACAGAACAAAAGGCACATGTCGTCAAAGAGTTTAAAGATGTTTTTGCAGGTATTGGTTTAATGGATGGAAAAGTAAGTCTACATTTGAAACCTAATTGTATTCCTGTAATCAACCCACCTAGACGGGTACCAATTGCTCTGAAAGACAGACTAAAAACTGAACTAGAGCGAATGGAAAGACATGACATAATTGAAAAGGTGTTAAAACCTACGTCTTGGTGTAACAATATTGTTATTGTTGAAAAGACCAAAACGAAACAATTGAGAATATGTTTAGATCCAAAAGCTCTAAACAATGCAATATGTAGACCATATTACCCCATGAGAACTTTTGAAGAAGTTACGACTCAATTAGCAAATGCTAAATATTTCTCAGTACTGGATGCGATCAGTGGGTACTGGAGTGTGCAGTTAGACGAATTTTCATCTGACTATACTACATTTAATACGCCATTTGGACGTTGGAAATTCAAAAGGTTACCGTTTGGTTTAAATTGCTCACAGGACATATTTCAGCAAAAGCTCGATCAAGCTTTTGAAGGACTGCCTGGTGTTACAGGCATCGTGGATGATCTTGTAATTTGGGGAAAGACCAAAGACGAACATGACGAAAATCTGAAAAATGTACTGACACGCGCTAGACAAACAGGCGTAAGGTTCAATCCTGAAAAATGTGTCATAGGCACAATGCAAGTATCGTACTTTGGACATATATTATCGGCACAAGGTATTAAACCTGACCCGAAGAAAATTTCTGCTATTTCGGAAATGGAAGCGCCGAAGAATAGAGCAGAACTTGAGACGTATTTAGGTATGGTTACATACATGACCAAATTTGCGTCAAATCTTGCGTCGGTTACTGCACCATTACGACTTCTTTTAAAGAAAGAAATAGAATTCGAATGGAATGAACCACAAGAAAAAGCATTTCAACAGGTCAAATCTATTCTGTGCTCTGCCCCTGTACTTGCATACTTTGATCAAAATGAGCCGATCACAATCCAATGCGATGCATCACAAAATGGACTAGGAAGTGTACTCTTACAAAAGGGCAAACCTGTCGTTTATGCTTCAAAAAGTCTTACTTCTGCAGAATCAAATTATGCACAGATAGAAAAAGAGATGCTTGCAATCTTATTTTCGTGTAGGCGTTTTCACCAGTATAGTTATGGTAAAACAGTTACTGTAGAGTCTGACCACAAACCCTTAAGCTCAATTATGAAAAAATCATTGTGTAATGCTACACCGAGATTACAAAGAATGCTACTTGAATTGCAAAAATATGATCTTGATGTTAAGTATGTGCCAGGAAAAGAAATTCCTGTCGGAGATCTCTTATCTAGAAAATATCTCGATGATACATCACCAGATTTATATGAGAACATTGAGTTACATATTCATACTGTCTTGTCAACTTTAAAAATAAGTGACAAAAAACTTGAACAAGTCAAAACAATGACGAAAAATGATCCTCAATGTCAAACTCTCATACAGGTTACTTTGCAAGGATGGCCTGAATTAAGATCAGATTGTCCTTCCAATATCATAGAATTTTGGAATCATAGGGATGAGATTTCGGTTTACGACAATATTATTTTTCGCGGAGAGAAAATTGTTATACCTAGACAAATGAGAAAAGAAATGTTGGAAATTCTCCATACTGGTCATATGGGAATAGATAAATGTATAAGCCGTGCAAAAGATATTATGTTTTGGCCGAAAATGTCAGCAGATATCACTGACTATGTACTGACATGTAACATTTGTTTGAGGCATAGGCATTCAAACACAAAGCAACCGTTAAAATCTCATGAAATACCAGAATTGCCGTGGCAGGTTATAGGTATAGACCTAATGACTTTTGACAATAATGACTATTTGATAACTGTAGATTACTTCAGCAGATATTTTGAAGTAGACTTGTTGACAGACAACAAAAGTGTTTCAATTATCAAAAAATTGAAATCGATATTTTCACGTTTTGGAATACCACAGAAGGTTATTTCAGATAATGCTATGTACTTTATGAGTGAAAATTTTCAAAGTTTCGCCAAAAACTGGAATTTTGAACATGTGACTAGTAGTCCATTGCATAGCCAAAGTAATGGTCTTGTAGAAAAAACTGTGCAAACAATAAAGCGTTTGTTTAAGAAGGCTAAGGATAGCAAAAAAGACGAGAATTTAGCTATTCTTGAGTACAGAACAACTCCATTAAAATGTGGTTATTCTCCATCTCAATTATTGATGAATAGAAGATTGAGAACGACACTACCCACAACTAACTCATTGTTAGTTCCACAAGCTGTTGATTTAAACGAAGTTCGCTGTAAACTTCAAGATAATCATAACACCCAGAAAAAGTTTTTATGACAGATTATCAAAACCACTAAATCCTTTAGAAATAGGGAATCAAGTGCGTGTACAATTTGATAAACAATGGAAGCCAGGAAATATTATTGACATACACTCAGACAGATCATATATTGTACAAACAGACGATGGTGGAATATACAGGAGAAACAGGAAATTTTTGTACAAAACTAAAACTCAAAATGGAATTAATTCACAAAATCAAAATTTACATTATTTGGCTAATACAGATGACAAAAATTCAAAAGATCAAACTTCTGAAAATTTGCCTAATAAAGAAGAATCAAACCAGCATCCTACAGGTGAATATATTACAAAGTCAGGTAGGACAGTTAATCCAAATAAGTATCTGAGTGACCCAATCTGGCAAAAGTAAGGACATGAAGGAAAGAGCTGTACATTAAACAGACACATGTGAAAGTTTTTCTGTAATCAGGGTTTTCCCTGACCCCCTCCTTCTTTGAATTTGGACCCCCATTTTTCAAAAATGACCCCCAAAATATCTAGACAGCCTTCTTTATCTTATTTGATAGGGGTCATAATGTGGCAAAATGACCCCCTGTTTTGAAAGTCAAGGGAAAACCCTGTGTAATAATGTAAATATGTCTCATATCAGTATTATCTTTTTGATTTGTATTACTTTATAATTACTTTTCATTAACAAGATCCTATAACAATGTGGAAACTCCCTGATAACAAATTGTTCACACGGACAAGGAATTTTTGTCCAGATAAGCTGACCCACAAAAGTCAAACGCAGACCAAACTGACATACAGTGCTGAAAATTCGAAAGTTTACAAAAGCTTACATTTTATTTTTAAAAAGAAGGGAGATGTAATATTATATTTCTAAGAATAGTATAACCAAAAGCAGACGACTATTTCTAAATATAGATACCTATATAAATACCATCACAAGCAGACGAATAGGGAATGAGTCAAATGAGTTACTAGAGTTATTCTATTATCATGTAGAATGTTCATCTTGTATATAAAAGTAGTCTAAAACACTTTTTGTGTTATTATTTACTTTGGTATCAATATCTTATTGAAACAATAGAATTCTTAATGTTATAATCAAAGAACATTACAGGGCTGGTGGGCTAAAGTCCTTATGATGGGCAACCAAGTATCGATGTGTACGTGTTCTCGCCAACTATCACATATCATTGTAAAGCTTTGAATAGCTTTGATTTTAAGATCAATTCTAGATGGTTGTTTTTATACAATACTCGATCATATTTGAACTCTTTTTATCTTTTCACTATATTTTTTTTCATAACCCAGAAGCGAAGTGCCTGCCAAAAACGCTCGTGAGTTTTCTCTGATATAATTCCCTTTTTGATATGTTGATGTTACTCATTTACATCAGAGCGCACTACCACTCAAAAACAACAGATTAGCCTGTAGGAACTAGGGGAGCGGGGTTCCCGAAAGTTGGTCATGAATGCTGAGTTTTTCTTATTTTACACTGAAATTAGCCCCCCCTTTTCAGACACAGGGGCTTGAGCCCCTTCTTACGGGCTTGAAGACTGAAAAGATTCATTTCCCACCTACAAGTTTAGCCTCTCTTACAACCTGTCGTGCTTCCTTACAAATCTTGCGTTTTTAAAATCTGTGAAAACGCACTATTTATAAAGACTCACGACAGGTTGTAAGAGAGGCTTTAGAACGTCTAGATTCAAAGCAGGTTAAAAGTATGAATCTCTTTCAAGGCAATTACCATAATTATTCTAATGAGCACCCATATTCTAATAAACACCCATCCCCAAAATCTCGGTTGAAAATTCAAGAACAAATTTAGCAAGAAAGGGTGATTCTAATAAAAGCCCATCCCCCTATTCCGTATTCAAATTATGTACAAGTAATAAACAAAATTCATTTCCAAAAGCAATGAAAAAGAGAATGTCCATTCCTCAATCTGTTTGCAATGTTACATAGGAATATTTCAAAGAAAAATCAAATTTCACAGTCCGTATAACAAAACTTTGCCAAATTGGAATTGCTGAACTTCGAGTCCCTGAATTGACTCTGAGTCTTGATTCGCAAATTTTGACTAACAAATTCGAATACCTCTAATAAACGCCACCCCCTACTTTTCCATCGACCATGTTTCTAATAAACACCTGAGCGTTTATTAGAATAATTAAGGTACTCAGATTAGGCCATCTTTGTAATTTTTTTGAATTTCTATATTATTTCCTCTTCGTCACACGCACGTCTGTCGTACATGCTCAGTACTTCTGTTTTGCGAATTCCTGGCATTTTAAAAGATGCAGAATGGTCGTAGCAAAGAATCGTCCGGTCAATGCTTTGCTCTGTGCAGTTTGCGTCATGGTTGGGTTAACTAAAATTGTACTTTGCATCTTACGTCAATGCCTATGTGTAAGACTTTAACCGCACGCAGGAGCATATACGACTGTTTGCAAGAGAGGCTTTATTTTTATTTTTATTCCGAAACACATTTATACATTTAAATTGTATGGTGTATGTTTTGTCTTACTAAATGGTCCATTTTTCCGATAGCAAACCCCATGATGATCTATTCCACATGTTTAGCCCTCAATTTGATACCTAATCAATTGAAAGTAAGAATTCGAAAGGGTATAGATTTAAATTGATTAAGGTTTAATTTGTCTTTCAACTGCTATTTTTATATTGTTTCATATTGCTGGAGCACTTACTCACAGATTTATGTTGTTTGTCATACCAGTACTACCAGAAGGTGAACGGAAAGTTATATCTGTTATATTTTGCTTTATGCATTTAGTTATTTTAAGCCAAATAATACCAATTTTCCTTTTTTAGCTCACCTGAGCACAAAGTGCGAGGTGAGCTATTGTGATCGGTCGTTGTCCGTCGTCCGTCCGTCTGTCCGTCTGTCCGTCTGTCCGTCCGTCCGTCTGTCCGTCTGTCCGTCCGTCCACAATTTCTTTAAAAATCTTCTCCTCCTAAACCAGTAGGCCAATCAAGCTTAAACTTTGCAGGGATGTTCCTTGGGTGAAGTTCTACAAAAGTTGTTAAAAGAATTTAATTTCGTCAAAAACTCTGGTTGCCGCGGCATGTGAAAATGGGAATCTTTAGTAAATCTGTAAAAATCTTTAAAAATCTTCTCCTCCTAAACCAGTAAGCCAATCAAGCTGAAACTTTGCAGAGATGTTCTTTGGGTGAAGTTCTACAAAAGTTGTTAAAAGAATTAAATTCCGTCAAAAACTTTGGTTGCCGCGGCATGTGAAAATGGGAATCTTAAATAAATCTGTAAGAATCTTTAAAAATCTTCTCCTCCTAAATCAGTAGGCCAATCAAGCTGAAACTTTGCAGGGATGTTCCTTGGGTGAAGTTCTACAAAAGTTGTTAAAAGAATTTAATTCCGTCAAAAACTCTGGTTGCCGCGGCATGTGAAAATGGGAATCTTTAGTAAATCTGTAAAAATCTTTAAAAATTTTCTCCTCCTAAACCAGTAGGCCAATCGAGCTGAAATTTTGCAGAGATGTTCCTTGGGTGAAGTTCTTCAAAAGTTGTTAAAAGAATTTAATTCTGTCAAAAACTTTGGTTGCCGCGGCATGTGAAAATGGGAATCTTTAGTAAATCTGTAAAAATCTTAAAAAAATTTCTCCTCCTAAACCAGTAGGCCAATCAAGCTGAAACTTTGCAGGGATGTTCCTTGGGTGAAGTTCTACAAAAGTTGTTAAAAGAATTTAATTCTGTCAAAAACTCTGGTTGTCGCGGCATGTGAAAATGGGAATCTTTAGTAAATCTGTAAAAATCTTTAAAAAATTTCTCCTCCTAAACCAGTAGGCCAATCAATCTAAAACTTTGCAGGGATGTTTTTTAGGTGATGCTCTTCAAAAGTTGTTAAAAGAATTTAATTCTGTAAACTTTTGTAACTGCGGCATATGAAAATGGGAAATTTTAGAAAATCTTTGTTTTTTTTAACAGACTACAAGGCCAAAGGCATTCATATTTTATAGAGCTTAATCATATTGTTCTCAACCAAGTTTTTTTTAAATATTTAATCTCTGGGGTCAAAAATGGCCCCGCCCCTGAGGTCCGAAGTTTGGAAAAATGCTGAATTAGAGCAATTTCAAAAGACTTCTCCTCTTGAACTATAAGGTCTAGGATATTCATATTTGGTATGGGGCATAACTAGATGGTTTTGTACCATATCACTAAAAGTTGTCTTCTTCAGGTCAAAAAAAGCTCTGCACTAGGGGTCCAAAATTTGGAAAAATGCAAAATTTGAATATGTTAGAAAAAAATTCTTCATTTTAAGGAGGAGGGCATTTATATTTTGAGTGTAGCATAGCCTGGCTGTTATCTATCTGTTTTGATCAAATTATGCTTGTAGGTTAATAAACACCCCTTCCCTGGGTGTCCAAAGTTATTAAAAATGCTCAATTAGACCATGTTCAATAGTCTTTTCCTCCCAATCTAAAAAGTCTAAGGCATTCATATTTTGTATATAGCATATCCAGATGGTTCCCTACCATGTTAGCTAAAATTTTAGCCCTGGGATAAAACATGGCACTGCCCAAGAGGTCAAAAAATTTTGAAAACTCAATTAGAGCAACATCCAAAGTCTTCTCCTTCTAAAAAATAAGGTGAAGGGCATACATATTTGGTATGTAGCATGACTAAATAATTTTGTACTACGTAACAGGAAAATATGCTCTTAGGATAAAAAATGTCTCTGTTCCTGGGGTTGAAAATTGCGTAAATTGCATTGAAAGAATTCTTCTTCTTAAATATAGGTTCCAGAGCATTTACATTAAAAACAAAGGATAACATTATTCTTATCTACTATGTTTATATCCTTTTGACAAACATGGGCCTTCCCAAGGCATCCAAGGATATGAAAAATGCTCAATAAGAGCATGTTCAAATATTTACCCCTCCTCATGTATAAGTTGTAATGCATTCATATTTTGATTTATAGTACATCCAGATTGTTCTCTACCAAGGTTGCTAAAATTACACCCATTGAAGTTGCAGACAGTAATTAGAGTTTGATTGAAATCTAAATAAAAAGAATTTCAGGTAGAAAAACACTGTGAGAAATGGATAAATTTCTTGTCACTCCCTTTCTCACTATGTATTTTTCAAACCTGTTTTCCCTGAGGGTGACAAATTCTGGGATAGTTTGGTAATGAATTAAACTATAAAGCCAAAGGCATTCATTATTATTGTAAAGCATTACTGGATTGTTTTGTACAAAGCCCAAAATCTTATATATCTTTTATTTATTTTGCTCAAGTTGTGTCTTTTTTATACTAAAAAGTACTGTAATTTGGAGATGCCTCAGGTGAGCGATTTAGGACCATCATGGTCCTCTTGTTTAATTATTCCAGAAATACAGAATCTCCAAAGTAGTAAAATTTTGTTCGGTAGCAGGGGACGTGGAACTGTTCCT
Source organism: Fragum fragum (assembly GCA_946902895.1). Classification (NCBI taxonomy): domain Eukaryota; kingdom Metazoa; phylum Mollusca; class Bivalvia; order Cardiida; family Cardiidae; genus Fragum; species Fragum fragum. Next base: position 50,757,159 of record OX336366.1, read on the forward strand.
ATACAGTTTGATGGGGTCCCATTATTGGTTATAAGCACAATATGGTGGTAATCGGCAGAAGAAAGATGTTTCTGTGAGTATTTTTACCTTGACTATTCTTAGATATGGGGTCTATTATAGTCACTCCGGCTTCTAGTTGCAATAGTGGAAGGCCAAATAAAAAAATTATGTGTGGTTCCGGTTACCCAACATACTGTAGCAAATTGGAGCCTACCCTAAACTTTTTATTGCCCTCCAAGGAAAAAATACAAAAAAACAACAATAGCAAGAAAAAAAAGTAACACACCCCCCCCCAAAAAAAAAATGAAAAAAAAAATGAAAAAATAAATAAATAAAAAAAAAGATAGTCGACCGACTATAATTTTTATTTGCCGCCAGAGGCGGATGTATATTGGCGTCATCTTCTCAGTGTATCCGACCACCCGTACGTAGGTATGTACAGCCACTTTTATTGTGAGCGCAACTCCTCCTAAGTTTCTTGCTGGGTCTTTTTGAAACTTGGTCAATGTAATCAGGGCTAGAATTTCCCCCAAAAAATGACTCGCAATATTTTGTTAGTGGCATTTGAAACCACTAGCAAAAAGGCAATTTCACTCGCAACCTTGCTTTGTATACTATAAAGGTTTTCATTTTGACAGATAAAAGCATGATATGATGCATAATTTAAAGGATATGTCTAAAACTAGTACAGTTAGTCAGTATTTGGAAGTTGTTTTCTAAGCATTTTCAGGCTGCATTGATAAAACTTGTGGGTGGGCAATATTTTTACACTAGCCAAAAATATCTAGTGTCAGATAGAATTAATAGCAATTCTTAATTTTGACTAGCAAATTGCCAGTATGCTAGTGGAAATTCGAGCCCTGAATGTTATCACCTTAACCCTTTCCCAAACAAGACCTGGTTTTAACGTCCCTAATAGAAAAGGCTTAGGAAAACATTGAAACAAAAGAAGAAACTGCTGTCAACCAGCAGTTTCTCCTTTTGTCTCAATATTTACTATGTCATATTTTACACGGAGCATGTCTTTATTATCATCCTTTTTGTCGTCTGCAGCAGCTTTAAAATTGGATCACCCTAAAATTTTGTCGTTTGGGAAAGGGTTAATTGGTAGATGTGCATTAGGGATTGAATGGTTCCGTTCATTGATTTTTTCCCAAATTATGCCCCCTTAAAATTTAGTCTCTGGGGCTTATTGAAATTGCAGCCATGTGAACGCAATTACTCATTTCTAAGTTTCTGGCTGGATGTTTTTGAAACTTGGTAAATGTGATCACCTGAATTGGCAGATGAGCATTAATTAAAGATTTTATGGTTCATTGATTTTTCTCTGTGTTATGCCCCCTCAATTTAACCCTTTACCAAACAAGACCTGGTTTTGACGTCCCTAACAGAATAGGCTTGGGAAAAGACTGAGGCAGAAGAAGAAACTGCTGATAACCAGCAGTTTCTCCTTTTGCCTCAATATTTTCAATGCAATATTTTACACAAATCCAATGGTTTTCAATCTTAATTTTGTCGTCTGTAGCATCTTTCAAATTGGAGCACCATGAAACTTTGTTTTTTGAGAAAGGGTTAAAACTTATTATCTGGGGCTTATTGAAATTTCAGCCTTCTAAACACTTTGTCAATGTCATAACCATAAGTTGTTGAAGTACATGTATGGCTGAAGGATTGTATGGTTAACTGATTTTTGCAAGAGTAATGCCCCTTCACACTTAGTCTCTGGAGCGTAATGATATTTCAGCCTTTTGAACGCAATTCCTTCCAGGTTTTTGATTATTCATAAAACCTTGTGAAAAGTATTTTTTATTTTCTTGAAACGTCAGCAAAGTGGCGGCATATATTGTGACTATGGCACTCTTGTTTTAAATATGTTTTGTAACCTGAACCACACCTATTTTTGCATTTGGCCTAAGTAACCGAAACCTTGTTGAATTTTGATACTGGGTTTTGTTTCCAATTCCCTTCTATTTGTTGCAATAGAGCAGATCCTGGAGTGATTCACTCCAGCAAGTTCAGCTTAGTCAAACATCAAGAGAAAGGTATGGAATTTAGTAAGAAAGGATGGGTTGCAACAAGGGTTCAAAAGATAGATTTTCTTTAAATTCTGTGAATCGATAGGGTTACATAATATCTTTAAATTGTATGTGTAAAAAATCTGATGAAGGCTTATTTTTGGAGATAATGGCAAACAAAGTGAGTAGGGTAAATTGAATTGAGACTTGCAAAATTTCAATTCGATCTGATATATACAAAAAAAGTTCTACTTCAAAGTTCTACTTGAAAAGTAAAAATTTGCTTCTGATGTTCACAGAATTTAAAGAAAATCTATTCTTTGAGCAATTTTGAGCCCTTGTTGCAACCCATCCTTTACCTGACATCAGGTTAACCATTTTTCTGTAAATTTAGCATATGTTTATGTTGAAATCACTTTCAAATAAAGTTCAATTTAATTTTGAAGCGGATTACCCGGCCATTTTATTGTAATTAGACTTGAATTGTATGTTGGAAAAAAAAATGAGAAAAATTATTGTTGATATTTTTTAACATAATTTGTGACATGGAATTTGTTTTAATGGGATTTACTTCTGATAAGATTATGTTGGTATTCAAAATTTTATGAGAGAAAATGTGTTTTTCACTCCAAAGAAGGAAGAGGGTGGACTCATAGCCACAAACCAATATCAATATGTCATCAAGTTTGTGGCTACGGTATTGCAGCTATCGGGCTTTGGCTTCATGGTTAAGTATTCACATGCAAGTTTGTCAAATTTCTTTTGTTACTAATGCAGGCCCGTAGGAACGGGGGGGGGGGGGGGGGGCTAGGGGGGATACCTGAATTTTTTACCTTGCAAATTTATCGAAAATCTAATTTAGCCCCCGCCAATATTCAGACACTGGGGCTTAAGCTACCCCAATATGAAATTGCTTCCTACGGGCCTATAATGCTATTGCCCTGAAACTTTGGACCTGCCTCTGTGTCCATAATGTCGGCCTTTAGGCAAAGATTTATTACTCTAACATGTAGTTTATTGTAATATTAATTTTTTTACCCTTTTTGACATGCAAAGTCAAGGTTAAGCTTTCATGTGCAACTTCCATATAATTGTGATAAATTTTTATCTGTAAGAGCAATTGCTTTCAAACTTTGCACATTTTTATGCCCCTGCATCGATAGATCAGGGGCATATTGTTTTACCGGTGTCAGTCTGTCTGTCCGTCTGTCTGTCTGTCTTCAAAAGTTAACCTGCCAATTTTCCTATAACTTCATCCCTAATCAAGTCAAAATTTTAACCCTTTTCCCTAAATCTTTACTCAAAAACTTAACCTGCCAACTAAACATTTTTATCTAACTTCATCCCTTTTTAAGTTACAATGCTAATATTTGGTATGTAGATAGGTCTCAACAAGGCGCAATTGGGAAGATCATTTCATCAAGGTCAAGGTCAAAATTTTAACCCTTTCCCCTAAAACCTTACTCAAAAACTTAACCTGCCAACTAATCATTTTCCTCTAACATCATCCCTAATCAAGTTACAATGCTTATATTTGGTATGTAGATAGGTCTCAACAAGGCGCAACTGGGAAGATCATTTCATCAAGGTCAAGGTCAAAATTTTAACCCTTTCCCCTAAAACCTTACTCAAAAACTTAACCTGCCAACTAATCATTTTCCTCTAACTTCATCCCTTATTAAGTTACAATGCTAATATTTGGTATGTAGATAGGTCTCAACAAGGCGCAACTGGGGAAGATCATTTCATCTAGGTCAAGGTCAAAATTTTAACCCTTTTACCTAAAACTTTACTGAAAAACTTAACCTGCCAACTAATCATTTTCCTCTAACTTCATCCCTATTTAAGTTACAATGCTAATATTTGGTATGTAGATAGGTCTCAACAAGGCGCAACTGGGGAAGGTCATTTCATCAAGGTCAAGGTCATAATTTTAACTCTTTTCTCTATAATGTTACTCAAAATCTTAACCTGCCAACTAAACATTTTCCTCTAACTTCATCCATTATTAAGTTACAATGCTAATATTTGGTATGTAGATAGGTCTCAACAAGGTGCAACTGGGAAGATCATTTCATCAAGGTCAAGGTCATAATTTAACCCTTTTCTCTAAAAAAAAGAAAAAAAAAAATAAAAATCACCTGTTTCTTAAAAATTCCTGTTTCGGGGGCATGTTGTTTCACAAACACATCTTGTTTTACCATGATATCAGCCTCTTGGCAAAGATTTGCACTAATGTTTTGAATACTTTAAATTTAAGTGGATTTATGTACATATTCATGGGTTCCAACAATTTTTTTTGAAAAAAAAAAACCTGACAAAAACTTCCTATATATTTTGTAGACTTTCCAAACAGATCATACATATGTGGCAATTCCTCAAAAAAGACTCCTGATTTAGCCAACCAAGACAATGGATTGTCCATCTAAAGTGAAGATACCGCGTATAGTGAAATTCCCAGTGTACAAGGTAAACATAATATTTCTGAGAAATTTCTTGTAAATTTTGAGAATTACTGACACAGCATTCCTTTCCTTTGTCGATATGGCTTTTGCACAGTTGGTACACATCTAACTCTCACTCATGAGGTCCCTTTTTCGCTCACCTGTGCACAAAGTGCTCAAGGTGAGCTATTGTGATCATACAATGTCCGTCGTGCGTTGTCCACAATTTCTTTAAACATCTTCTCCTCCTAAACCGGTGGGCCAATCTTGATGAAATTTGGCAGGGATGTTCCTTTGGTCAAGCTCTACCAAAGTTGTTCAAATAGAGAAATGAGAGTAGATTAATTGAACAAATTTTTGTTCGGTTAATCGAACGAATGTTCTACACGACTAAAACATGCTAATCTGCCGCATATAGCCGCGATTTGAGCACCTCAAAATCTGCTGCATATTTTCCCCTGAAATAGACCTGGATCCCTAAAGCAGATCTCCATCTAGGTCTCTAGCTATGTGTAGTATCTGGGAAAAATCGTATTTTTGAGATATTGAAGTTTGAATGTGACTTCGTCAAGTTTACCTATACCGGTTGGGATAAAGATGTCAGGTATGTTATTAGGTTAAAATAGATCCTTGATTTAAAAGTAAAAACAAACTCAAAAAGAGATATCTTGTAGAGATATCATAATGAATATCCTTCAAATATTGAGTTTATTAGTTACATCCGATTTAATCCATATAAATACTCTGACCTTGTAAATGCGGATGCAAAAAAGGCGGGTCGAAATTACGTCATGCTAGCGTTCCGCCACATTCTGTTGACAAGTTTTGAAAACCGGGGAACTCGATTTATTTTGCTAAATTTGGTAAGATGTTTGCACTTATTCAATGTAATAACATTCTAAACATGCAGAGGAAGCAGCTAAATTTTCTTTTTACATGGATGATTAATTCTATCCGATACGGCCGAGTAATGCGAATGCTGTTTCAAGTTTTCTCGGTTCCATGCTCCACATTCACAATTTTAAATCTTATAAGAAAACCGGTTTAGGGGATGCTTTAAGATCGTTTTTACTTATTGTAGAGCTCTAAATTTATTTTTTTTTCGCTTCAACGCATATTACTTTCATCTCCCTCTTTTTTCTTGACATTTTGTTTTTCGGCCCCGGCCAATTTCGTAAAAGCTTAACCCTTTCCTGTTTTTCAAAAATTTACATGTCCTATTTGACAGAAATTCTAGTCAACAAGTAAAAGTGAGTGCAATTAGAAAAGTAACCAACCTAGAGGGTGGAAAATGTTGTGTGAAAAGAAGAATTTGCTTGCTACAAGCTATTTTCTTCTTTTCCAACAATGTTATTTGTGTATAAAATCACAGGGAAGTAAAAACTAGGGTTAGAACACAATGGGTTAAAATACCTTTAGAAAATGTTGTCCAATCCATTCTCTGTAATATATCTACATACTTCCAACACAAACCAGAACCAGAAACCTAATCCTTAATTTCGGCATTTATTTTGAAATAGACAAATCTTTGAATTTTCTTCTTCAACCTTTTCAGATTTACACCAGTCATAAACTGTCTAATGTGGTAATATGTTAAAATTTAACACATTACAACATGAGAAAATTAGTGACTAAGTTGTCAAAAACCAGAAGTGTGGGTTAATGGGTTAATAACAACCCTTTTAACCCTTTCCTGTTAAATCCTTTTTTGTGTTTTTATTTTAGAGAAAACATTGTGAAAAAAAGCAGAAATTGCTTGTAACAAGCAATTTCCTTCCACATAATTTTTCAACCCTACAGAATGGTATTTTTTCAAATAAAATCAACTTTGAATATTTGTCTGTAAAACCTTTGAATTTAGAACAGTCTAAATTTTGAAAAACAAGAAAGGCTTAACCCATTCCCACTCAGTGGCGCTTTTAAATGCCCCCAAGAAAAAAACCTTTAGAAAATATTGAGAAAAAGGAACTAATTGCTTGTCACAATCAATTTCTTCATTTTACACAATGTTTTCTACTCAGAAAAATGAAAAAATTTAAAATTTCATAAACTTTAAATTGCCGTATGCAACTCCTTTCAATTTGGACCAGTGTAAAATTTTGCCGTCTGGTAATGGGTTAATGCAAAGTTGCAGACACTTTGAGTTCCTGGTAGTCTTTAAAGCTGCTCATCATGCCCTCTCATTCATATTTCCAACTTAAAGCCATATCTGCCCTCCGAGGAAGAAATAATAGTTTAAACAATCTCGCTTATTTTTGTCACAAAGCAAACTTGTGCCTTCTAAATATCAATACACAAAAACGGGATTAGGGAAGTTCTCTGGAAAGAGTATTTTGTGTTTTTCTTGTCGATTTCAATTCATGTTTGTTTCCATTTTGAGATCGAGTCGAATGCACCAGATCCTTCACCTGAAGTCTTCAAAAATCTTTGGCAATGACTGATATAATGTACAGGTGCTGATGACTAAACTTTACGGACGATTTCGTTAATCTTCGTGACCTAGCTATTTGTTTGAATGACTAGCGAAAGTCAAAACGTCATCACTGATGTCGTAGATTTATGCTATGTTAACAATCCTTAAATTGTGGTGGGTCACAATTTAAAAGTACAGAAACTTCTTTCATGCATTTAAGGCTTACTGCGTAGTGTTATGTTGATCTCATTATTTCAATCGTTATATTTATTCATGCTTTTGAGTCTGGAGAATGATTTTCTTTTAATTTTGCAGTGAGTTTTGGGGAAGATATGGCTTTAACCCATTCCCACACAATGACACCTTTGGATGCCCCTCAAGAAAAATAAATGGGAAAACATTGTGTAAAATGAAGAAATTGCTTGTAACAAGCAATTTCATACAATGTTTTCTACCCAGAAAGTTAAAAAAAGCTAAAATTCTATAAACTTTAGATATTCGTCATGCAACTCCTTTCAATTTGAACCAGTCCAAAATTTTGCCGTCTGGTAATGGGTTTATCCTTCGAAAAGTGTGGATGTTTTGTGACTGGAGTACTCTCAATACCAAACTAGTAACTGATAATCCTTTGAATCTGTTTACCACTTGTTGGTTAAGGATGGGGTGGTGGTCATCCTGCTATGCATGAAGTCTTGCATCATCTGGCATTGTTATCGACTTTTTTAATGTCGAAAGATTTTATGTTGTAAATGGAAGATTGTTAAATCGAAATAAGTCACAGGGAAAAAAAATTGAACTTGGCGGCCAAGGCTGCAAAAATACAACATTTAACATTATAGGTATGGGGATTTTCTCCAAAAATTCAGGGGTCCAGCCAACAATTTAGGGGCCATTGGCAACTGGGCCCCTGTTTGTCTTTTTCCCTGAGTCAGTGCTCTAAATAAGCAGACTTTGACTTATAGGGCGTCCAGAAGTAAATTAAAGAAGAATAATTACCAAAACAATGTGTCTACCCAAAGTTGGAAAATGATAGTGCTTAGGCAGAAGGAATGTTGTGGGGAAAAAGAAATTAATGCAAGAAATAATCTATTTTTTTATCTCAATGTTTTTAGTTCACCTAACCACAAAGTGGTCAAGGTCAGCTTTTGTGATCTAGCTGCGTCTGGTGTGTGTTAAGATCTTGTGTGCACTCTAGATGCCACTATTTTTGCTCAAATATCTTGAAACTTTGTCAGAATGTTTGCCTTGTGATACCAGAGTCAAGTTCAATATTGTGTGCACTCAGCAGGAGGTCAAATTTTAGGCTCGAAACAACTGATTTTGGTCTTAACATTTGTGTCCATGATATCTCAGCTAAATTCAAATTTGGGTCACATGGGTTCAAAAACTAGGTCAAATCCTAGGAATACTCTTGTTCGCAATCTAGAGGCCATGTTTTAGGCTCAAATCAAATGATATTTGGTCATAATGTTTGTGCCTTGATATCTCGGCCTGTTTCAAATTTTGGTCACATGTGGTCAAAAACTTGATCACTAGTTCAAATCTTTGAAATATCTCGTTTTTAACTCTGGAGACCCAATTTTCGGCTTAATTGAATTGATACTTGGTCGGAATGTTTTGGTCAATGATATTTCAGCCAACTTAGACTTTGATTGACAATTATCTGGATGCAACAAATATCCTTTCCTACATTTGTTTCTCATCAATCAGTGGATAATCATAAATGTAAGGGGGCGGCTAGGAAAGGCTGTAGTGGTAGTAATGGTGTGAGAAATACCCGGAATACTTGGTTAGATGCTAATGATATGACTGAAATGCTGTCAAAAGTGGCGTTAAACTACATTCAATCAATTTCAGTCCAGAGGTCACATTATTTGGCCTAATTGGTTTGATATTAATTTGGTCAGAATGTCCATTTTCAAAAAATCTGAACCATATTCAATTTGTGTCACTTTGGATCAGACGCTAATAAATGTTGTTTTTACTCTACAGGCCACATTTTTGACGGGCTATTTATTCAGAATGTTTGTCCCTATAAAAATGATTGTCAAGTTTGACATTAGATCACAATCAAGTCATAGGGTAAAACATAGGTCACAAGGTCTAGCATAAAGAAATCTTTCTAATTTACTTGTTACTTTTCTTGCAAAAAATACCTTGAAACTTTGTAAGAATGTTTGTTTTTGATTTCTTAGACAAGATTGGATAAAGGTTACTTTTTGCTCAAATAAGGTCTCTTGTGCTATTTTACTTCCATAGTCATCAACTCAAGTGAGCTCTTTAGGGCCAATGGCCCACTTGTTTCTAATTCCATTCAAGTGGACATAAAATTGAGGGACTATAAGAAAAGGATGGAAAATTATGTACTGCAGGCTTTATCTATTTTCAAATCATTATTTATAAGGGAGAGAGGAGGGTATGGTCGCGAATACAAAAACAATTTTTTGATATTTTGAAAACTTCCTGAAATTGAAACTTGGAACATTAAGAATTTCTGAACCTATTCCTTATTGAAAGCACTTATATTAATTGTCTTAATTATTAATCACTTTTAGTTTGTTCAAAATGGATTAACCCATTCCCACAAAATGAGGCTCTTAGATTACCCCCAAGAAAAAAGAATGGGAAAACATTGTGTGGAATGAAGAATTTGCTTGTCACAAGCAATTTCTTCGTTTTCCACAATGTTTTCTACCCAGAGGGTTGAAAAAATTATAAATTTCGTGAACTTTAATTTTTCATCTGAAACTCCTTTCAATTTGGACAAGTCTAAAATTTAGCCGCCTAGAAATGGGTTCAGCTGTTGTTGCTAAATTTTCAAGCAATCAGAACCAAATAAAGTTTATATTCTCATTCAAAATCATGTATGGGGGTTCGATTCCCTCCCCAGACGTTATAAATTGCTGGTGCATAAAGGGACAAATTGTCTGGTGGTCCCACATGATTTTGCATTTATAAAGAAATCTGATACCTTATTGAAGAAAATAAACTATAGAAAATGAATGACGGTGATTACAGCTAATATAATCGCAATAAATTTTATATTCACAATTTTCACAAATAAATCATTTGGTGATACAGACTGTGAATAAAAGTGATTGATTAATGTCCTGGTTGCAATGATCTTGCACCAAGAACGCATATTTTCTAGTTTTACACTGAGTGATACAATAAATTGATATGCATTCGCAGATTCCATGGTTCAAGTCATGCAACAAGGTCAAGGTCATTTGACAAGGTCAAACTTCTGCAAAAAGCCTTTTTGAAAAACTGAATATTTACAATTTCAAGCCTTTTCAAGATTCAGTACTCATATTTGGCATGATGATAGATCTCATTGATACACATACACAGATAACCAAGGTCAAGGTCATGTGACATATCAAAGTCACTTATCAAGGTCTCATTTAAAAAAAAAACACTGTTTTGGGTCATAGTGGTTCACAAGCACATCTTGCTTTCTCTAGTTATTCAGTTTACCGTCCACTTCTTTGTCCGGAGCATAACTCTGTCACCTTAAGTCTGATTGACTTAAAACTTAACGGTTATATTCCTCGCATGATTACAGAATGCAGTGCACAAGAACCGTAACTCCACCTAGCTTATTTTTTTAGTTATTCCCCTTTGTTGTTTTTCATGCTTGGATTTTGTCCGGAGTATAACGCTGAAAGTATAATAGCTATAATCATGAAACTTTATGGGTGGTATAGACTCAGATCAGCTTTTCCAAGCCCATCCCTAAACGGTGTACAATATTAATAATCTGTGTAATGCATTTAGAACAGTAAGTATAGACAAAGATCAGTTTTACATAGACCGTGCCTAAACGGTGTATATCATTTATAATCTGTATAATGCATTAAGAACAGTTAGGCTTAGATCGGCTTTACAAAGACCGTGCCTAAACGGTGTTTATCATTGAAAATATATATCATGCATTCAGAACAGTAAGTATAGACCCATATAGGTTAATAGACCGTGCCTAAACGGTGCACATCATTAGAAATATGTCTAATGCATTTAGAACAGTAAATATAGACTTAGATCAGCTTTACAGAGACCGTGCCTAAACGGTGTACATCATTAAAAATATATATTTTGCATTTAGAACAGTAAATATAGACTACGATCGGTTTTACAGAGACCGTTCCTAAACGGTTTGCATCATTGTCAATATATATTATGCATTTAGAACAGTAAATATAGACTCAGATAAGCTTAATAGAGACCGTGCCTTAATGGTGTAAATAACTGAAAATATATACTATGCATTTAGAACAGACGTCGCGCACGTTATTGCGACCAGTCTTGAAAAACCTTGATCCTCAATGAGAGATATGCTGGTTCAAGAAGCATATTTAGTGAAGAATTGTTTTTTGATAGAATCTTTTTCTGTATACATGAACCTGTCTTATTGTTTTATAAAATGACTCGATACACTTGAAAGTCATAAATTTCGGTCATTATTTTAAAAAAAGGATACCAATTTTTAAGCCTGACGTTTAACATTAAAATCGACGATTTGATTACTCCAAATAAAACGCGTATTTGTAGCATAAACCCATGTTTAAAGATTGCACATTTCGTTTGTTATCCTATTTGCTTGACAAAAATATGATTTTTATGAAAAATATGCAAAAATGAAAGTCAGTATAATGAAAAAACAAACTCGCTTAGGCGCGTGACGTTCGCTATTTTCTGGGGTTTTTTTACAATAAAATGTCATTTTTCACTTTCCTTGAATTGAATATAGTTGTATCATTTTCATTTAAACTTTATTCACGACCAAGTTTATCAAATGAACTTTACATGTATGAAATCTGAATAATCTATAACCTCGTTTTCATGTTTTATTTTGAATTCTCCCAGGTAAAACAGAAATGTCCACCCCCTGCGTTTTTTCGCGGAAAAATGTTTTAGCGCACATTTAAACATTAATATGCTTAAATTCGTCAAATTTTAAGCATCAAAGTTTTGATAATCAGTAAGTTCATTACAATATCTTTAAAATGGTGTAACATGTAGATGCATATCATCATTATACGAGAAACGCCATTTTTTTTCCCAGGTAAAACAAAAATACCTCCCCCCCCCCAATTTACGTCAAAAGGCTGTTTAAACGTCGACGTTAACAGCGGTCGATTTCTAAGGTATTCAAAAGGTTTTTGAACATCTCAGAAAATCTATAACAAACACAATTACTGGCAATGGCATTGTTTAACCCTTTCCCAAACGACAAAATTTCAGGGTGGTCCAATTTTGAAAGCTGATGCTGACGACAATATTAAGATTGAAAAGCATTCATTTGTGTACAATATAGAATAGAAAATATTGAGACAAAAGGTTATCAGCAGTTTCTTCTTTGGTCTCAATGTTTTCCTTGGCCATATCTTTTAGGGACGTCAAAACCAATACTGTAAAGCAAAAATAGTTAGGCCTGCTATTTTCTTTTTTTTCCCCATCTATTTTTAAAATATAAACCTGTTCTGCGGAAAACAATATTTGCGGTATGAAATAACATTAACTATTCAGGCATACAACTAAATTTTCCCTCAAATTGAGTGATATGATGATTGTTTCGCAAATGCAATTGCAAAAATGTGTAAAAAAAGATATATATACATATTTTCAAAATTCAGTGTTGACTACCGCCAGCGCAGCGTAAATATAATGTAGCGGCAATACTCAAACGCGTAACATTATTCATCAACAAAATCAACAAAAAGTATGAATTTAATTGAACTAAAAGCTAGATATGTATTCATTTCTTTTATCCATGTATTCTTCTGATTTCGAAATATATCATTAAACAACACCGATTGAACTTTTTTCTTGAATAAACGGGAAAGAAAGCGCCAATAGCCAATAATGTTCGTTGGACGAAACGTCTTTCCGTGTATTTTGACGTTACATAAATTACTCGCAATATCGTGCGCGACGTCAACAGTAAGACTAGACAGAGACCGTGCCTAAACGGTGTACATCATTAAAAATATGTTAAATGCAAGAAGAACAGTAAGAATAGACTAAAATCGGCTTTACAGGGACCATGCCTAAACAGTGTACATCATTAAAAATATGCTAAATGCAAGAAGAACAGTAAACATAGACTAAAATCGGCTTTACAGAGACCGTGCCTAAACGGTGTACATCATTAAAAATGTGTTTAATGCAAGAAAAACGGTAAACATAGACAGAAATCGGCTTTACAGAGACCGTGCCTAAACGGTGTACATCATTAAAGATATATATTATGCATTTAGAACAGTAAGTAAAGACTCAGATCGGCTTTACAGAGACCGTGCCTAAACGATGCACTTCATTAAAAATATAAATTATGCATTTAGAAAAGTAAGGTTAGACTCAGATCGGCTTTACAGACACCGTGCCTAAACGGTGTAAAACATTAAAAATATATAATATTCATTTAGAAAACTAAATATAGACTCAATTAAGCTTAAAAGAGACCGTGCCTAAACAGTGTAATCATTAAAATGTATATTATGCATTTAGAACAGGAAATACAGACCCTGATAGGATTAAAAAAAGACCGTGCCTAAACGGTGTACATCATTGAAAACATATTTAATGCATTTAGAACAGTAAATATAGACTCAGATTGGCTTTACAGAGACCGTGCCTAAACGGTGTAAATCATTAATAATCTGTACGATGCATTTAGAACAGTAAGTATTGACTAAGATCGGCTTAATAGAGACCGTGCCTAAACGGTGTACATCATTAAAAATATATATTATGCATTTAGAACAGTAAATATAGACTAAGATCGGCTTTACAGAGACCGTACCTAAACGTAGTACATCATTAAAAATATATTTTATGCATTTAGAGCAGTAAGTAAAGACCCAGATAGGATTAAAACAGACCGTGCCTGGACGCTGTACATCATCAAAAATCGGTATAATGTCATTTGAACAGTAAGAATAGACTCAGATCTCGGTTTTACATAGACCGTGCCTAAACGGTGTACATCATTAAAATATATATTATGCATTTAGAACAGTAAGTATAGACTTTGACTGGCGAGCCTGTCCTAATCTGACGATACAGATAGAACAGTAAATATAGACTCAGATCGGCTTTACATAGACCGTGCCTAAACGGTGTAGATCATTAAAAATCTGTAAATAATGCATTTAGAACAGTAAATATAGAATAAGATCGGCTTTATAAAGATGGTGCCTAAACGATGTACATCATGAAAAATCTGTAATATGCATTTAGAGAACAGTAAATATAGACTAAGATCCGCTTTGAGGAGACAGTGCCTAAACGGTGTACATCATTAAAAATCTGTATAGCCTAATGCATTTAGAACAGAAGTATAGACTCAAATCGTCTTCACATAGAACGTGCACAACATTAAAAATCCTCTTTGTGTATTTAGAACAATAAGATATAACTCATATCAACTTCACAGAGACTTTGCCTGAAAGGTGCACGTGCAGGCTACAGCATATAAAAAAGTACATCTATTATCCACTAAAAATTAAGATCGGCGTTTTAGAAAAATTGTTCATTTTACTTTTCCAATAATTACCATTTCATACAATTCTAAACCTTAAGCATCTAATGCATCGTAGATCTATTTAAACAGCTTTGTGTGACTAATAATCGATAAAAATGCCAGACTAAATCGTAGCAAGTCTACATTAAAACATGACTTTTCATAGACTGGTGAACCTGTCCCATCTGCGTTGACTGGCGAGCCTGTCCTAATCTACCGATACAAGGACAGGTAAATACTAATGTAAACATCGCATTGATTCGTTTCTAGTTCCTATCTTTTCATTGGTCGAAATCTTTCGATGTCGCAGATTGGTTGCGTTGTTTTAAGCGGGTGCGTGTTGAATGAATCTAATGAGATGTATATGTAAGAAAGGAATATTGAAAGAGGATGGACATTTCTGATGTTTTACGAGCTCTTTAAGCTACGACGTAATGACGGTCTTCCAGTGTCCATTCTTATTTTTTCTTCCTTTAATTTTTTTAATTATTTTTCCTTCTGTATGTTCGGTTTGATTATCCAATGATATAATCCGCGTGTCCTACAGTTGACGGCGACCTTTGTATCACGTAGAAAAATCTCATGAAATCGAAAGACACAAAATTAATCATCAAAACCATCAAACATGATAAAATCGTAGACGGTACCACATAAATCAGTTTTTAAATGCGTTTAGGAAAATACAACGTAACTAATTAAAAGGGGGGGTTCTGTGCATTTTATCTCTCCTTTTGCACATTAACTCCTTTCCCGAACAATCTTTATTCAGTTTTGTAATTTTTTCAAACTTAAGTGATATCGTCACCTGAAAACTCTTTAAATTCAACAAGTTTGAACTTATCTTGCAATGTCATGGGTTAAGCTGTATCACAAAGGGTAATTTCCTTGGCAGAGATTTTTTTTAATCCAGTCGAAAACAATATAAGAAAAGGAGGAAACTGGCGTTCTCACATTATTCCAAATCCATCACTTTTACTTGAATTGTAATCCTAGAAGTTATCGCATGAACATTTTATTAGAAGTTTACGTACACACAAAAGTAGAAGAAAGAAGAAACGGTTGATTAACGATTTGATTATAATCGAGATGTCAAAATTTTATCGATTTTTCAATTAAAGGGGTCGCGGTTAAACATCATGTATATTCTGCAAAGCGTGGCCACACACGGCTCTACCTTTTATCTCCTAGAACTGATAGGACCTTACAATTTTAAAGCCTTTGATCTTCAAGGCATAATAAACAATGAAGTTTTTTCGATGATAAAGATTTTTTCATACTTTCTGCCTTTAAATTTTGCATGTCTTTATTTTGTCTTGGATTAAGAATTATATGAATTATGATTCAATCAGTAACCACAGTCCGGTGCGTCTCAATGCCGTGCATAAAAATGGAAAACATAGTGAAAAAGGAAAAATGTACTCTCACCAAAAGTGCTCTTCTTTTTATTACAATGCTTTAAGTCCGTTTTTCCGCTTATAATTTAATTCAAATTGTAAGTATTTAGAAGACTGCATCATTTTTCTTTTTTAGTTTTATCCGTCTAAAATATTGTCCTCGGGTGGTTGAATTTCATTCAGAGTTAACCTTTCACCACACGATCCTGAATTTTGAAAATATGAACACATTTAGCTTTAGAAAATATTGCGAGAAAAAAATAGAAATTGCTTATAACGATAATGATATCCTGTTCTCTTGATGTTTTCATCCTATTTGAAACCTATTTTACAACGAAAATCAAAATTGGGTTTCGTCTGCATCTTCTTTAAATTGAGAAAAGTCGTCTTTCAAAAGGTGCTCACTTAATTGTCAATTATTACACAATTCTACCCTTTGGAATATTGAATGAACATCATCGTAGAGAGATAATTTTTCAAAGGTTGCGATCGGTGCCCGAAGCAAATAAGAATGTAAATCTTTCGATTTTCCAGAATTTCTAAATTAATGAAGGCCATTCTAGCTTACCATGTCACATGATTAAATTTTCTCATATCCATAGAATAGAGAGAAAGTGCAAGTATACGTGTTTACAACTAACTTGCAATAGCATTACCTTCCCTGCGATCTAAATATATTGTCAATCTTTCATCATAAACATTTTTTGTCTGAAAATTGTTTTTCTCTGCACAAGCTGATATCAATGTCATTGCATAACCTGGTTGAGCAAACTCGTCTGCTTGAGCAGATTGATCCGAGTACATGCATTGTTTTTACATTACCAGTTATTTTGAATTTCGCCAAAAAACACTCAATTCACAAAAATTGGTGAAAAAAGCCCGATTTCCACCTTCTTCAAAATAGATATTCTTGGACAATAAGAGTAGATATTTGAAATAATGATAAGAAAAACGATGGTAGTAAATGAAAAATAAGCATTTAACCCTTTCCTGTTCAATCCCTGGTTTGTACGTCCCTGTGATTTTATACTTGAGAAAACATTGTAGGAAAAGAAGAAATTATTCATAACAAGCAATTTCTTCTTTTCCCACAATATTTTCTAACCTGTAGGTTTGTTACTTTTCAAATTGCACCTGATTTTAATCGTTGTCAGCAACTTCTTTTAAATAGGACCGGTTTAAAATTTCGAGAAACGGGAAAGGATTGACAATGCTGAAACTGATAATAAAGAAAGGATATTGGCTTTTTTTTACAAGTTGGACCCATTAATGTTGGAGAGAGTAATAATGTAACGCTCGATCCAGAACAAAGGGTAACGGCTATTCTTATCAACACCGCAATTCGAGTCGGTTATAATACCGGACACTCTTTGATGTGGTAGTTTCTTACTTAATATACATCGCAGTCTTCTCAAATTCAATATATAATAAAATGAAATCTTGCGGCTAAAGGTCAAAAAACGAAAAAATGTTGGTTAACAGGCATCGATGTCAACTATATTCTTTTACCGAAGGAAATCATTTCCTTCTATTAAATTCCGTTGAGTTGGGAAATCAACGTATACTCTTCTCGCGCATGCGCACTCGTTATGAGGCAGAAAACCGGCTAGTAAAAATTAGGGTTTTCCTGTCCCAATATCGGAGAGCAGCGCAGATGGGACAGGTTCACCAGTCTACCATCTGCGCTGCTCTCCGATATTGACTGGGTTACTGCCCCTAGATCTATCGATACTAGAGACAGGTACGGTACAAATTTCTTGTTTAAAATGGGCGGAAGTGACGTCAGTTGATCATAGTTGGGCGAACGCTGTAAACGGATATTATCAAGCGTTTGACAAACGCTGATTAAAAATTGCAGATTATCAAAAACGGTTCAATTGACGAATTCGAAAAGGTGAAATCTCGTTCTCGTTTACCGCGAGATTTGAGCTCTGGGGAATTAACCCCCGAGATCGTTCTTTACTCTATGCAAAGTTTTTAGTTGATATTGAACAAACTATTACTGAATAAAATTCAGAAAAATACGATTAATTTCGGGATCGATCAGAAGAATAATATTGACCATGATTTTTATTTTTTTTGCATGTTTCATCACAGTTTTTACCTTTTAACTACGTGCGGTACCTGAGCAATCGAAAACGTATTTGAAGTCCGTAAATCAAGTAATTCAAAGTGACTTTTACAAATCAAAGTCACATATGATAGAATTAATAGTCTTATTCATTTTCGTATTGTTATAGGACGATTTTTTTAAAAAAAGTCCTGGGAAAACGCTGATTACGGATTCGTCCCAAAAACTTTCGCTACCGACATTTTCCGCTACTGCTGCTGCGACCCATGTTGTGTGTACATGAAATGATCTAACATAAAGTCCAAAAATATTTTTTCAATTCTGTTTCTAAAAAAAGTTATTATTTCTTCTATAACCATGTTATATTAATTTAAAGACACTGTTTGGGAAATTACTTTGTATTAGCTTTAACCCACACCATTCTCACTTTGATATCCCTCAAGAAAATATAGTTAGGAAAATATTGCGGATATGAAGAAATTGCTTGTGACAAAGAATAAAATAAACAATATTTTATCAATTTAAGATTGTTATCTGCAACTTCTTCAATTTTAACAAATCTAGATTTTTGCCATTTGGTAGTTGGTTGAAACACTTTCTTTAACTTATATTGTTTTACAAATCATTTCAGTCTTAATTGCAAGTTTATTTTTTATCATTTTTTACTTTTTTATTTTCAATTTTCACTTTCTGATTTTCTTTCACTTAACCTCCAAATGTTCATTTTGCTAATTGATGTTCTCTCATCTGATTACAAATCTAGAGTCACAATGCTCAAATATTAATTCATATTTGGTAACACACCTGGCTGTCAACCACCTTTGATTGGTTACATTTTTCTTTTCATTTCCCAAAAGCTTATGAAACAGGTAAAAATATACTCTCACTAATGACTATGATCAAGCCCGGTGAGCTCAGTCTGTTACAGACCATGCTCTTGATTCTGGTGTTAATGACTTTGACCAATTTTTCTGTCTAACATATGAAAAGAGTCATTTGTCTATAACTCATTTGTATTACACCAGTAATAACTAATTGGCATTTCACCAGTAATAACTGTGCCCAAGTTTGATAACCAGCCCTAAGATTAGATTGAATGTTGGGGCGGAACTGTTTTAGAAACCATCATAACAATGATTAGGTGCACCAAACACATTTATAAGTAATTGAAAATGTAAATATTTGGTTTAGTTTTGCAAAAGTTTAACAAAGACCCTTATATCTGCAGATTTGAATCGCTTAGATCTATCATCATGTCAAATATCAGCATTTTATCTTTCGCAAAAATTGACCTTGACAAATGAAATTAAAGTTTGAGCTACTTATAAGATTTATTTTCAAAAGAAATATTAGCCCATATATATGCATTCTAGCACTTTCAGCCCTTTAATTTTGATGTAGTTCTAAAGGTTGTATTTAGCATGACAAAGGTTAATAGTTCATAAATCATGGCTTAGCTGAATGAAGCATATAGAACCTTTTTACTCTCATATTGCCAATGAAATTTATGGAAACATTAAGCACATGAACCATATACAAGTGTTTTCAAATCATATTCTCTATGTAAATGAATTGTGTAAAAACTACAACTTCACCATTTCCCATTCTGTATTGTAATGTTTCAGGAGACATTAAATAGAACTAACTGTTGTATGTAAATCAATGTTGAACTATCTCCTAAAACCTCTTTCAATTTTGCATTTTTGTAATAGACTTGAGAATAAAAATCTAGTTGTACAGATTAACAAAATGTGTTATACACTGAAGGTGTCACATCTGCAGCTATTTCAACTTAAATTGACCCCAGAGATGACCTTCAGGTAAATGCAAACAGATAGGTCCTACCACAAAAATATTCTAAATATGCATTAACCCATCACCAGCTGACTGGTTCATATATTGAAAGAAGTTGCAGACCACAAAATAAACAGTGCTTTAATCATAAAATAGGGTAGAAATGATGTGAGAAAAGGAGAAATTGCTTGTTTCAAGAAATTCTCCATTTCCCATAAAGTTTACCATTATTGTATTTTTTCAGGGTGTCAGAAAGTGTTATTATGCGATAATGGGTAAAGGCCCATTATTTATTTTCAACAATTCATAAAACATTGCACAGTGTCAATGCCTTGGCATTGAGTTCTATCTCTGACTTGCTGACAAATTAACTGCAACTTTATTGTCTCTATTTGGATTGGATATGATAAGTAGTAGCCTATATCTTGATGAGCAGCTTGAATCTGCTGATAATACAGTTGTGAAAAAATTGATGAATGCAAAAGACGCTGTATGAAATCCTGATAGTTGCTGTTATTTTATATTACAGGGGGGTTTAACCCTTTCCCGTTTTTAAAAAATTTAGACTGATCCAATTTGAAAGAAGTTACAGACGACAATTAAAAGTTGGTGCAGTTTGAAAAGTAACCAACCCACTGGTTAGAAAATAATGTGGAAAAAGGGGAAATTGCTTGTCAAAAGCAATTTCTTCTTTTTCTACAATGTTTTCTCAAGTATAAATCACAGGGACATGAAAACAAGGGATTGTACAGGAAAGGGTTAAATAACTAACTTTAATTCATTTTGGTATTTGGTTAACCTATTTTAACAACACAAAATTTGAAATGGTTCAAATTCAAAGAAGTTGCAGCCAAAAGTTTTAAGTTGGTGAAATTTGAAAAAAAATGTCTTTTGAGGTTGAAAATATTGTGGGAAAAAATGTTTGCAACATGCAATGTCTTTATTTTCATCAAAATTGTCTAAAGCCTTTTCCTTGAAAGGTGTTAAAAGTGGATTTGTGTGGGAAACGGTGACTACTAGTGACTAATTGGTGGATGAATATTCATGCATCAAAGGCCTTCACAACAATGAGGGAGAATTAAGGGTCTACTAACATCATATTGTCTTTGTTCTTTATTGTTAGGTATATTGGTAATAAATCAAGGGATCACATAGGGAGTTACCATGGTGATTATATATAGTGCAACAATCTTAAATTTCAGACGACTGTCTAATTAAACAGATACTTGTATAAATAATGTTAACCCTTCAACCAATGAAAATATCAATTACATTTAATACCAAATGTTAAACACATAGGGATTCCCCATGTATCAAGACTCAAAGAAACATAATGGTCTTAACCGATAACCAAACTACAAAATTCTATGTGAAGAGTTGCAGACAACAAGTAATTAAAGAATAAAGATCAAGCAAAAAGGGTTTATGATTTTTTGATATCGGACAGAAATGATTGTGAGAGAAGGAGAAATTGCTTGCAACATGTAATTTCTTCTTTTCGTCAATACGTTTTTCTTAATATGATTCCTTGATTGGAAAAAAAGTTGGAATTGTGAGGTATTGGTTTAACCCATTCCCACACAATCCCACCTTTTTGTGTCTCTCAAAAAATAGTTATGAAAATAAAAAAATTAGGAAAACATAGAAATTGTATGTTACGAGTACTTTTTGCATTTTCCACATTTTTTCTACCCAAAAATGTTTATCTTTCAAAAGAAATCATTGAAATCATTGTGATAAGAGGAACTTGAAATACTACCTGAATAGTATTTTTACACAATTTGGAATGTCATTTTGAAATTGTGGTAACTTTGAAAGATTTTGGACAGTCCTGCTCCACAATGGGCAAGTCAGAGAAATTTAACTATGGAGTAAAATTTTATAAGAGGAAGGGTTCTCCATTGCCGAACTGAAGATAAATCTAGAAGTCATTTAGATTTCAACTTGATGTAAGCAGGAATTTTATGTGGAAGGGTTGGCTAGTTACTGGAGTTGTTAATGATTATTCCGGAAACCAGATAAAGATAGCCAGACAAAGAAGTCTTTTGCAAAATCTTCGATATTTTTTGTTAAAGCATTTGCTGATGAAAAATGCAATTCTCGGCATCATTTTCTCCATTCTGCCATGCATTTATTTCAAACACCTCACAATGGCCAAGAACGAGGCTAGCTCTAGACACAATAGCACATATAACTTGAAACATTTTTTTTTCTTTTTAAATCATAAACACAATTTTACTAACAATTCTAGTATCAGACCGGCTCGGCAAAATAGATCGTCCCCGTTAAATGGACGATGTTTAACTACCGTTATGTTTGAAATCTCGTAGTACAAGTCATCATCCAACTAAAATTAATTATTCTGAAAATTGTCAACGAATTCTTTTGTAGTAAATATCGCTCATTTCTTTCAATTTTCGGGCTAGTTTTCGGAACGAGATGCCGGAAGTAAACAAAAGTCTGGTTCCTAAAACCGGGAAAAGAACTGGAAACCAACTGACCCCAGAGATCGATTCTCGTGATCTCGTTTTTGGCGAGAATTCAGGATGTCAAATAGGTCAATGCCGCGGATCACTGCCTAGAAAATAATTGGTTAATCTATACAACGTTTAACGATCAAAACGCCACGAAAATACTCGGCCATAATTCAACAAATAACTGAAATTGATTTTCCAAAAAATAATAATATTGTTGTCATTTATTATAATTTGAAATAAATTTGGTAAATCAGGAATAATTTGGTATATTTCCATGCACCCTTCATTAGCCTATATTCTTCCGTAGTGGATCATCTTGAGCTATAAATTTACACATGCGCATTTTCAAAATAATTAGACTCTGTGAATTAAACTTAAAATGAAATAAATTCAATTAGAATATTACAGTCCGAATGAAAAAACATAAATTACACTCTTTTTTTTTTTTTTTTTTTTTTTCATACACTGGACATTGAGATGCAAATTCAGTCTCCCATAATCGAGCACCATAGCAATACACATACAAGGATCTTATCTTCAACTTGGAGGAAATAAAGATGAATGAATGAATCTATAGCTCTAGATTAGGTATTAGCTCTAGATTAGCTGAACTAAGCTCACAGACATAACTTATTTTTGAGGAATAAATTTGGGAAGAGTGAAAAATTGTTAGTCACAATTATTTTACATGCTCTTGTCATGGTTTCTCAGTTACAATATGATATTCAATTGTGGTATTATGAGGTGATCTCTTAACCCATTACCAGAGAGCAAAATTTGAGACTGCTCCAAATTGAAAGGCATTGCAGATAACAATTTAAAGTTTACAAACTTTTACATTTTTTCAACTTTTTGGATTGAAATCATTTTGCAAAATAAAGAAATTGCTTTTCCAAATTATTTTTCTTGAGGGGTGTCCAAAAGTGTCACTGTGTGGAAATGGGTAAATAAGTATCAAGAGTTCTAAATCAGATTAATGATAAAAAAGGAATTGAATTAATGTAGTATAACTCAATTTGAGTTGATGTACCGGTTTACATAAAGAAAATTTAATTTCCATATTGTGGAAAGCAAAGTCAATAATATTCAAGTAGTTTTCTTATACTAACCAAATTGATTAATTTTAGTTCTCTTCATTAATCACTGAATTAATTTTTCAATAAATATTTATCATTAATATACATGTGTATAAACCAATCATAAAAAAGAAAGTGTATATTTGTCTTTAACACTTGTCATGCTAAATATTTATCCTCTTTTAACTATATTTAAAAACTGTGATATAATCAGATCTATGTTGAGTTCAAAGATTTTCTCAATACAACATGAACAAGCAGGTAGTGTAGGCTATGATCAGACTGCACCTCTGTGCAGGCTGATCTTAGTCTATACACAAGCTTAAGCCATTTCAAAAGCAGGAATATTTTGGGATCAGCTTTACAAGGGTTAATTGCTTGGTCCTTTTTTAATTTTTGTTTTCTATTCTAACTTCATAGATTTTGTTTTTGAATATCAAAGCACATTTTCTACATTTTCTTTTTTTCAATTTTCTTTTAATCTTATCGGTTTATATACACTATATAAATTAAAATAAAATGAAATTAATTATAAGCTTAAAAATAAGTTATCAGAAATCTGTAAACCTATTAACTTACTGGTGTTAAGGGCAAAGTTCTAGACTTTTCAGTATTAACCCATTCCAACACAGTGGAATTTTAGACTGGTCCAAATTGAAAGAAGCTGCAGACGACAATTTCAAGTTGATGGAATTTTAAATTTTTTCGTCTTTTTGGATAGAAAACATTGTGGATAATGAAGAAATTGCTTGTTACAAGCAATTTCTTCATTGTCCACAATGTTTTCCAAAGCTTTTTTCTTGTGGGGCGTAAAAAGGAGGGCTTGAGTTGGAATGGGTTAAGGGATAGAAACATATGTTAACAAATACAGTAAACCACTTTTTTCAATTCTATTGTTCTTCCAATACTTGGGCACACTTTCTTGAAGTACATCAAAGACAGATAGTATAATCAAAGGATTAAATCAAATTGTAGAATTCCCCTATATAATTCTTACATGTGTCTGTTTATCCCTTACATAACCAATAAAAAAATCACAATTTAAATTAAATATTTATATGTTTGCAAAAGTATTATTGTCATATCAAATACACAGGTTTTACATTTCATTGATATTGGTCTGACCGAATGGTAAAAATTATTTCCTTTATAATAAGCAAAATTTATATCATACTGATATTTATACTGTTATGTTAAAAACATATGTTAAATCTATCTTAACGGTGTTACTTTTACCAACATGGCAAGATAATGCTTAGCAATATTATTTCTTAAATAAGAAACATGCATTCAAGTGATCAATTCTGAGCAACTGTTGTTGGATTTAAAAATTAACTATTTCTCCCAATTTGTTATTCAAATTGTTTGTAACTGCAGCATTCAAAACCATTAAGTGCAAAATCACCCTTATAAAACCTTTCTAGTGAAAAGACAGAATGATCATGCCAATTTTCCCATTTCCATAGCATTTCTTGTAAGTTCAAACATTGAACATTTTTTATTATTTATTCAAAGTACCACATTTCAAGAACTAATTTCATTGTTGACAGTAGTATGGTATAATCAATAATATTTCTATGTTAAAGTTCAAGTTTTATTATATTGACAATTGATAAAGCAAAAATTTCAATAATCAAATCACAATGTGATCCGTTTCACAAAAAAGGACAAACCGGAAAGTGATAAAAGTATTTCCTGGTCAGACTGTGCAGGCTGATCAGGATGCTTTGTATAGTTTTAGGTGCATGGTCTATGGCGAAATTTTCTTAAAAGTACAAGCCTTTCATGTTGCAGTGCTGAATGTTTACTGTGGTACAAAGTAATGTTAGAAAATGCATTTCCAGAGAACAAAATGTTTAAGCTAGTCCAAATTTTGAGAGATAGCTTACAACAATTTAAAGTTTATTTTAGAAAACAATGTGAGAAATGAAGAAGAATACCCAGTGCAGGTGCCAGTGCTTGTTTTACAGAGACCTATCAAAAAACAAGACCCCAGTGCTTGTTTTACAGCGACTATCAAGAAACAAGAGCCTTCAGAAATGGATTATGCTCCCCAAATATAGCCCTGTCACAAAAAGTATAAAATAAACAGGAAAAGGGTTCAGATGGACAAAGCATTGGCTTTATGTTCGCCCTTCTCCAGACATGCTAAATTTCAATGTACGACCTTGGGCTGAGACCTTGACATTGGAGCTATATGAAAATTTGATCTTGAAACTATCTGAATATTTTTTTCAAGTGGTACATCTACGCATGACAGCTATCAGAATATTTTTTCATGTGGTTCATCTACTCATGATAACAGAACAATTATGTCAAGGTATATTGAAATCCATCCTTAATTGAAGGAGCTATGCTCTGGACAAGCTCAAGTTAATTGTTTGACCTTGAACTGTGACCTTGACCTTTCCAAAATGTTGGAAAATGCTTCAGCAAAATATCATAAGGAATTCACATTTGAAGTTTCATCCATTTTGGCCCAAGGGTTGTGGAGAAATCCAGGCAGACAGATGGATGGAATGATCGAAGGACAGACAGATGAGGCGGTGCTATATGCTCAGCATTCGAGGAGCATGAAAAAGGACAATTAACTCATTCCCACACAGTGACGCTATTTGAGGCCCCTCTACAAAAACAAATGGGGAAACATTGTGTAAAATGAAGAAATTGCTTGATGTGACAAGATGTGTTTGTGAAACACCACACACCCATAAAAGTCTATTTTTTAAAACCCATTTCAGAACATTAATGCTTTTGGACCACACACACCCTCCTCCCCACCCCAGAAAAAGTTCGAAAAATATTTTATAAAAATGAAGATTTTGCTTTTACAAGCAATTTCTTCATTATCTACAATGATTTCTACCCAAAAAGAAAAAGATTTTTAAAATTTCATCAACTCAAATTTCTTGTCTGCAACTTTTTGAATTTGGACCAGTCAAAAATATTGTCATCTGGTAATGGGTCAAAATGTGACATAAAAAGTGACATTGACCTTGCTATCTGCAGATGGGTATTGATCAGATCTATCTTCATGTCAAATAATAGCATTTTATCTTGAGTTGGCCTAAAGTACAAGTACGGTAATTTGTTTTTGGTTCAGTTTAAGAAAGACAAAGGTAAACAATATGTCCTCAGTCTTTTGATGTGGGCATAAAATATACTATCTTGGTGCCAAATTATTGCAATTAGGAAAGACGGACTATGGTAAAGCAATAATACCCTTGATCTTAAAACGCAGGGGCATAAAAAAATGCCAAATTGGTGTCAAATCTTTGTGATCAGGACATAAGGCAATCACTTTGATTTGCAGTCATTTTCACCATATGATTTTTTTCAGTCTTTATCACCAAATGATTTATTCATTAAAGTTTAGAATATGCATTCCTGGTACTATATCTTTGCAATTAGGCCAGTAAGCAATCACTTTCATTCGTTCTCTTTGTTTATCTAAAAATTG
Organism: Fragum fragum; assembly: GCA_946902895.1. Lineage (NCBI taxonomy): Eukaryota > Metazoa > Mollusca > Bivalvia > Cardiida > Cardiidae > Fragum > Fragum fragum. The sequence continues at coordinate 50,783,831 of OX336366.1, forward strand.
ATTTATTCAACCTATAAGGTATCTGTTTTTTGTTTGTTTTGTATTTTTGTCAATCAAAATCATGTGGGACCACCAGACAATTTATCCCTTTATGCACCAGCTATTTATAACGTCTGGGGAGGGAATCGAACCCCCATACATGATTTTGAATAAAAAGACACAATTTTATAGTCCTGCTTGACTGAATATTTAGAAATGACAGTTTAATAGTTTGAACGCATTGAAAGTGATTGACTAATGTAAGACAATTATTAAAATTCATGCCATTTTAACCCAATCCCACACAATAAATTTTAGACCAGTCCGAATTAAAAAAAGATGCGGACAATAACTATAACTTCAATCCTAATCAATCCAGAAACCATGAAATGTCTGCGATATATTTTAGGAAGGGGTTTTTATCCGCAGTAGTGAAATGTTGAAGGGGATAATGTCCACCCTGTCAATATTAGATGGGGAAATTTTTTCCGCCCAGTCAGAATGACAAAGGGGCTTATATCAGTCTGCCCTTTAAATTTAGGAAACAAATAATGTCCGCCTTGTCAAAAAACATAGAAGAGGATATTGTTCAGAGGGGATATTGTCTGGTTACCCTTGAAAAGCTGAGAGCAACTAGGGCCCCCTCTGGGTCAAGGGGAAGTCCCTAGCCAGGGTGCTGGCATCAGGGGTAGCAGTGTATTACTTGTGTGAGAGATCTTAGAAAACCATGGCTATGAGCTCTGTTACTGCTTTCTGACTGAAATACTGTAACAAGTGGCATTAACAGGCGATCAGAATCAAATAATCACTCCCAGAAAGACCGTCCTCACCAATTACTTGACCTTAAATCAGGCAATGGCTTTTGACTGCCTTTCTTCCTCTGCATTTGGTCTCAATTGTCTTGCTACAGCTCTCACAAAACAACAGCCATATTGCTTTCGACCTAGAAGTAAATGATGGTCCGAGTTGACAGTTCACCCACATGAACCCCGAGTGATTTACCGGAGACTGATAATGTAGATATCTAAGCGATCGCTTGTCGGGGAAAGTGCAAATAAGACGAACGAGAAATTTCAACAAAACCACCAATTTTAAAACGGATGTGAGCTTGCACGATGGGAAATTTCGACCGGCGCCGGGAGACTTTACTCGTCATAAGAACTACAATAATATTTCCAACCACCAATCAGATTGCAGGAAAGTTTATACACTACCCGTTGTCTCTCACAGACAGCGGACTACCAGTTTACTCTCCGATATTGGGACAGGAAAACCCTAATTTTTACTAGCCGGTTTTCTGCCTCATAACGAGTGCGCATGCGCGAGAACTCCGAGAAGAGTATTCGTTGAATTCCTAACTCAACGGGATTTAATAGAAGGAAATGATTTCCTTCGGTAAAAGAATATAGTTGACATCGATGCCTGTTAACCAACATTTTTTCGTTTTTTCACCTTTAGCCGCAAGATTTCATTTTATTATATATTGAATTTGAGAAGACTGCGATGTATATTTAGTTAGAAACTACCACATCAAAGAGTGTCCGGTATTATAACCGGCTCGAAGTGCGGTGTTGATAAGAATAGCCGTTACCCTTTGTTCTGGATCGAGCGTTACATTATTACTCTCTCCAGCATTAATGGGTCCAACTTGTAAAAAAAGCTAATATCCTTTCTTTATTATCAGTTTCAGCATTGTCAATCCTTTCCCGTTTCTCGAAATTTTAGACCGGACCAATTTAAAAGAAGTTGCTGACAACGATTAAAATCAGGTGCAATTTGAAAAGTGATAAACCTTCAGGTTAGGAAATATTGTGGGAAAAGAAGAAATTGCTTGTTATAAATAATTTCTTCTTTTCCTACAATGTTTTCTCAAGTATAAAATCACAGGGACGTACAAACCAGGGATTGAACAGGAAAGGGTTAAATGCTTATTTTTCATTTACTACCATCGTTTTTCTTATAATTATTTCAAATATCTACTCTTATTGTCCAAGAATATATATTTTGAAGAAGGTGAAAATCGGGCTTTTTTCACTAATTTTTGTGAATTGAGTGTCTTTGTATGGCGAGATTCAAAATAACTGGTAATGCAAAAACAATGCATGTACTCGGATCAATCTGCTCAAGCAGGCGAGTTTGCTCAACCAGGTAATGCAATGACATTGATATCAGCTTGTGCAGAGAAAAACAATTTTCAGACAAAAATGTTTATGATGAAAGATTGACAATGTATTAAGATCGCAGGGAAGGTAATGCTTTTGCAAGTTAGTTGTAAACACGTATACTTGCACTTTCTCTATTCTGTGGATATAAGAAAATTTAATGATGTGACATGGTAAGCTAGAATGGCCTTCATTAATTCAGAAATTCTGGAAAATCGAAAGATTTACATTCTAATTTGCTTCGGGCACCGATCTCAACCTTTGAAAAATTATCTGTCTACGATGATGTTCATTCAATATTCCAAAGGGTTGAATTGTGAAATAATTGACCATTAAGTGAGCACCTATTGAAAGACGACTTTCCTCAATTCAAAGAAGATGCTGACGAAACCCAATTTTGATTTTCGTTGTAAAATAGGTTTCATATAGGATGAAAACATCAAGAGAACAGGAGATCATTATCGTTATAAGCATTTTCTATTTTTCTCGCAATGTTTTCTAAAGCTAAATGTATTCATATTTTCAAAATTCAGGATCGTGTGGTAATAGGTTAACTCTGAATGAAATTCAACCAATTACCCGAGGACAACATTTTAGACGGATAAAACTAAAAAAGAAAAATGATGCAGTCTTCTAAATACTTACACCTTGAATTAGATTATAAGCGGAAGAACGGACTTAAAGCATTGTAATAAAAAGAAGAGCACTTTTGGTGGGAGTACATTTTTCCTTTTTCACTATGTTTTCCATTTTTTATGCAAGGCATTGAAACGGACCGGACTGTGGTTACTGATTGAATCATAATTCATATAATTCTTAATCCAAGACAAAATAAAGACATGCAAAATTTAAAGACAGAAGATATGAACAAATCTTTATTATCGAAAAAACTTCTTTGTTTATTATGCCTTTAAGATCAAAGGCTTTTAAATTGTAAGGTCCTATCAGTTCTAGGAGATAAAAGGTAGAGTCGTGTGTGGCCACGCTTTGCAGAATATACATGATGTATAACCGCGACCCCTTTAATTGAAAAATCGATAAAATTTTGACATCTCGATTATAATCAAATCGTTCATCAACCGTTTCTTCTTTCTTCTTCTTTTGGGTGTACGAAAATCTTCTAATAATATGTTCATGCGATAACTTCTAGGATTACAATTCAAGTAAAAGTGATGGATTTGGAATAATGTGAGACCGCCAGTTTCCTCCTTTTCTTATATTGTTTTCGACTGGATTTAAAAAAAATTCTCTGCCAAGGAAATTACCCTTTGTGACACAGCTTAACCCATGACATTGCAACATAAATTCAAACGTGTTGAATTAAAGAGTTTTCAGGTGACGATATCAATTAAGTTTGAAAAAATTACAAAACTGAATAAAGATTGTTTGGGAAAAGAGTTAATGTGCAAAAGGAGAGATAAAATGCACAGAATCCCCCTTTTAATTAGTTACGTTGTTACGCATTTAAAAACTGATTTATGTGGAACCGTCTACGATTTTATCATGTTTGATGGTTTTGATGATTAATTTTGTGTCTTTCGGTTTCATGAGATTTTTCTACGTGATAGAAAGGTCGCCGTCAACTGTAGGACACGCGGATTATATCATTGGTTAATCAAACCAAACGTAAAGAAGGAAAAAGAATTAAAAAAATTAAAGGAAGAAAAAATAAGAATGGACACTGGAAGACCGTCATTACGTCGTAGCCTCAAGAGCTCGTAAAACATCAGAAATGTCCATCCTTTTTCAATATTCCTTTCTTACATATACATCTCATTAGATTCATTCAACACGCACCCGCTTAAAACAACGCAGCCAATCAGCGACATCAAAAGATTTCTACCAATGAAAAGATAGGAACTAGAGACGAATCAATGCGATGTTTACATTAGTATTTACCTGTCCTTGTATCGTCAGATTAGGACAGGCTCACCAGTCAAGACTTTTCATTACCAACGAGGTAAAATAATGGGGCGGGGCTAAGAGATAATCGACAGCATTGCCAAACGGTGTACAAGCGCAAGCGGTGTACATCTAGCGATAATCAAGAAAAGTGCGAAGAACGATAAAACTTTTATCATGGTATGTAATATTTCGAGAAATATGCTGACCTACAATGTTTTTCGGATGATATGAAGTGAATAACTGCGCCTAACTAAAGACTCTTTGCCGTTTTCTTTGTTGTGAAGAGGTAGCTGCGATACCGCAGCCCTCTTTCTAATAATCTACTGGCTAAGTATCTCAGCTTGTGTCACAAGTTGTGATAAGGGGCTTGTCTTGTAATCTGTTGAATGTAATCTCTCTAATAGCTGTGCTATTGTAGCTACTGTTTCCTGTGTCTACTTGCCATGCCTATCTAGCTGCGAAATACAGTCTATTGAACGTCAATTTTATTTAATTCAGGGTGCCACTTCACGTACTGCAGTACGTATTTCACGTACAATTGCCCGATTACGGCAGTTCATGCATAATTCCATAATAAGTCGAAAGTTGCACTAATTTTTTCCCGAACAAAATGCAAGATGTTTATATGTTTTCAGGGTTCGCGCTGCCGATCGCCAATGTCGCCAAATGCGACAAATATCAAAATTCTGGCGCAAGTTTTTTTCATTTGGCAAAATTTCGTGGCGCCAAAAAAAAGAAAAGTTTTTTTATACATACTTTTACTTTGACTAATCTCCGGAAATCAAGTCCGAGGGCCAAGTGTGTATAATTGCTCAAGGGCTTGTATATCGGGTCAATTATGTCATCGAGTCTGACACAAGACTAACACATCACCAAATTTAATTACAGTTCTGATTGACAGCCAATCAGATGAATAAAATGCGCTCATTGGTCGACGAGTCGTATTGATTGTGTTGAGGGCATGACTTAATATTATGGATGAGCCGATGAAACTTCGAGCCGCCAATCTGCCTTTTCCTGATGAATACAATTGCGGAATTCGGGCATATTTTCGTTTATTTCTGCTGACAGTTTCCATGTTTCAGTCAGTTTCTAATCTTGGCACCGCTACAACGATTCCTTGCTAAAACACTGAATCATCATTTATGGGTCATTTGAAGGATATTCTGACGAACTGTTGATAGAAACAGTGGTAGTTTGTCAAGATTTGACAGAAATTTCAAAAGTTATACTGTCCCAAAAGCAGACGAACCATTTCTTTTTTGTTCATTCGTACCCAAGAATGTTCACCCTTAACTGATTTTTTTTAATTACAGAAGTCTACATTATTTTATTATTAAATCAAGCATATTTTACTATGTTTGTTACTATTTCCTTCTCTCTTTTTTTATCATCAAAGTCTCGATTTTCTAATCAAAGTACTGAAAGCACTGATTAAAGATGAGTAAAAATCAATGTAGTGTATGACTTAGCTACATTCATTAAAGACAAAACAACAAACGAATGGCCATATTAAAAACCTTTTTAATATGCACATTATCTATTTAACAAGAAAATAACAATGCAGTTAAGAAATGCTCGAGCTTGGCCCCATGAATGAAGTTCTATGAAGTTTCAAGTTGATAGCTATGATACTTTTAGAGATATGCCCCAGACAATTTCGGGACGGAAGTACTGACGGACAGACAAAGGCAAATCTATATGCCCTCCCCCCCACATTAAGTGGTGGGGGCATATAAATCTTAATTAGTGCTATAAAGTCCACAGATTTCATTGGGTTGTCTTCACACTCTTACAGAATGATTATACTTTTGTAAGCTGAGTTCCCATCCAAATTGTGTCAGATCCATCAAGTAACTTGGGAAAAGGGGCTGTATGAGAGCCCACAGCATTGATTGGATTTTAGGTCATAGCGATCATTCTGAACTGTGGGGTCTGAACTGCCAAGAAACAATGGAAAAGGGGCCTTATGAAAATTTCATTTAAAAATCATTGTTACAAAATGCTTTCATTGGATTTTTTTTTCAAATTTTCACAGAATGGTTGTACAATGATTACAATTGTTGATTATGACATTAGACCTGATCCGTAAAGTATCACAGGAAAAGGGGCTGTATGAAAATTTTATCACAAAATCCTCGCTAACACAAGAATGTCCTCAGTCTTTATCAGGATTTCTTCATTTCAAATAGAATGATCGCGACATATATCCTTTCTGACATTTGTCTCTCACCAAAGGGTGGTTAATTGTTAACTAAGTGGAATAGCAGCTAGAGGCTAGGAAAGGATATAGTGGTAGTACAGATGTGAGAAATACTAGGAATCCATTGTTAGGCGCTCAAGCCGCCACAATATGGCTGTAATACTGTTTAAAGTGGTGTTAAACCCCATTCAATCAATCAATCAATCAATCAATGTACCATCATTTTGATTGTTCCTTTGTTAATATGGTCTGATCATCAGATTGACTTTAACTTTCAAAGAATGATTAAACCAACAGTAAAGTATTATGTGAAAAAGGGCTTTATGAGAACTTATTTGAAATATCTTTGTTGACACAAATAAGTCAACACTTTTGTATTGGATTTTCTTCAAAGATGCATGGAATAATTGTGGCATTGGAACTTCAGACAATCATTGCGAAAAACATTCCCTATTGTATTTAGGACAATGGCCAGATGACTTCGAAAATGAGTCATGTGGAGTCAAAACCTAGATCACTAGGTCAAATCTTTGAAATACCTTGTGTGCAATCTCAAGGACTCATTTTTAGTCTTATGCCTACAAACTTGTTCAGAATGGTTGTCTGCATGATACCTTGGACAGATTTGAAAATGGATCTCGTTGGGTCAAAAACTCTGTCACTTGATCAGACCTTAAATAAACCTTGTGTGCACTGATGAGCTCTATTTTTGGCTGAAATATCATGATGTTTGGTCAAATTGTTTGTCTACATGATATCTCAGACAAGATCATAAAAAAATTATTGTATATAAAACAAATTATGCGGTATAGTAAGTATAAGTAAGGATTTTAGTTGTAGACCAGAAAAGAAATGAATGGTAGGGTAAAAAAATAAGAAAGATAAAGAATGACAGATGGATTCAAACTTGGTTCTCTGTGCAAAGCGGGCACATGCTATATAGGCGATAAAGATAAGACTTATTTACAATACGTTTTAAGAGAAGTCTTCTTATGTGACTCATTTGTTTACATTACTCTAGACGTGCTAACCTATCTCAACTAAGCTACTCCTCCATATATTGATAGATTAGGACATGCATATTTCTTAAATCATTCCCACATAGTGATGCTTTTTGACACCCCTGAAAAATGCCCCAGAAAACATTGTGGAAAATGAAGAAATTGCCTGTTAAAAATGCTCCAAATGTCAAAAGTATGGTTAAAGGCTCAATTGGAGCAATTTTCCTTAGCATTAACCCAAAACTTGATGCCAAAATTTTAGACTGGTCCAAACTGAAAGAGGTTGCAGACTGATAGATTCAAGTTGGATTGAAATTTAACTACAAGTAGCTTTAGGGTAGAAAACATTGTGAGAAATAGAGAAATTGCTTGTTTTTTCATACAAACAGTACTTTGATTAGCAGATGACTACATGACTTGGGTGAGTAGTTTAGGGCCATCATGGTCCTCTTTTTTTTGTAAAAATGTTTGCCTGCACTATTTCTCAGTCATAATCATCATTATGTCACAGGGAGTCAAAAACTAGGTATCTGGGTCAAACCTGAGAAATATCTAATTCTTGTGTGCAATCTATAGCTAGATTATTGGCTCAAATATGTTAATATTTATCCAGAATGTTTGTCTGCAAGATATCTCAAACAAGTTGGACAATGGTTCATAAGTAGTCAAAAACTATGTCACAAGGTCAAATCATAGTGCAAATTGGAAGATTCAGTTGGAAAACATGGGAAAGGTTGCTTTCTTGACAGTTCCTGTGTTACCGGTAACACTTTTGGGGCCACAATTTTGGCCCAATCTTGCTGAAACTTGGTCAGAATTATTTTTAAGTTATACGGATGAACCCATATAAAATTAGAAGGTTCCATTGGAAATATGGTAAAAGGAGCCTTTATAGAAATTTCCTTGGGATATGCTCAAGGGGCCACAATTTTGGCTGCATCTTGATGAAACTTGCTCAGAATGATTGTTACATTATAAAGACCCTATTGAAAATGGGAAGATCCACAGCCTTGTTGAATGCTTTTCTCTTCACAAATAGGACCTGCCAAACTCAGGTGAGCAATCCAGTTTTACTGATCTGCACATCCTACTATGTGGATAATCAGCAAAAAAGCCCTGTTTATAATAATTTTCCTTATATTTTTACAGAGTCACACAATCCTACTTGTGCAGCCAAACACCCGTCCTGATACAAGGACATACAGCGACTATGAGTCCTTGAATGAGTGTCTTGAAGGTATTTTAGAAACTTTGATAAACTTTATATTATACCTAGAAATTATTACTATTCAGATTTATCTGTCTCCTACTGAATCAAGAGCATTGACTCCTAGAAGTGGGTTTTACCCACATTTAAAACACCCACAGAAATGGCTTTAACCTTCATTTATATTTGTCGTAATTAAAGGTTTTGTAGACAACAGCTTAAAGTCAATATTGAAAAATAATAATAAAGCGGGGCAGAAATACTGTCTATGAACCCATTATAAGAAAACAAAATTTTAGACTTATTCAAAGAAGTTGCAAACAATAATTTTAAGGAGATGGAATTTAGAAGACATGCTGAAAAATTGTGAATAATGAAGAAATTGCTTGTAACAAGAAATAACTTTTTCCTAAATGTTTACCAAACTTTTTTGCTTGAGGGCCATCAAAAAGTGTGATTGTGTGGAAATGGGTTAACCATTTCCAGTTTTTAGCTCTACTGGCCATAGGCCACTAGAGCTATTGCTATGGCTTTTTCCCGTCAAGCGTCCATCCGTGCATTCGTCCATTGTCCATCCATTAAACTTTTCCTTGTTAACACTCTAGAGTCCACAGTTTTCATCGGATTCCCTTCAAACTTTCACAGAATGATTATACCATCATAAGGATCGTTCCTTTCGAAATCGGGCCAGATCCCTCAAGAAACAAGGGGCCTAATTAAAATTCAATTTAAAAAATACATGTTAACACTCTAGAGTCCACAGTTTTCGTCTGATTCCCTTCAAACTTTCACAGAATGATTGTACCATCATTTGGATTGTACCTTTCAAAATTGTGTATTATCCGCCAAGAAACATGGGAAAAGAGGCCTTATGAAAATTCAATTAAAAATTCCATTAAAAATCCTCGTTAACACTCTAGTCCACAATTTTCATCAGATTAAATTCAAACTTTCTCATAATGATTGTACCATCATAAGGATTGTTCCTTTTGAAATTTGGTATGATCTTTCAAGAAACATGGGAAAAGGAGCCTTAAGAAAATTTAATTAAAAATTCCATTAAAAACACTCGTTAACACTCAAGAATCCACAGTTTTCATCGGATTCTCTTCTAACTTTCTCAGAAGGATTGTACCATATTATTGATCATTCCTTTGGAAATTGGGTCAGATCCACCAAGAAACATGGGAACAGGGGCCTTATGAAAATTTAATTAAAAAATCCTCGTTAACACTCTAGAGTCCACAGTTTTCATCAGATTGTATTCAAACTTTCACAGAATGATTGTTTCATCATGAGGATTGATCCTTTCAGAATGGGGTATGATCTGTCAAGAAACATTGGAAAAGGGGCCTTTTTAAAATAAAATGGAAAAGTCTATTAAGAAATCCTCGTTAGCACTCTAAGGTCAAGAGTTTTCAATGGATTCTCTGCATTCTTTCACAGAATGATTGTACTATCATAAGGATTGTTCCTTTCGAAATTGGGTATGATCCGTCAAGAAACACAGGAAAGGGGGCCTAATGAAAATTTAAATTAAAAAGTCCTCATTAATAATCTAGAGTCAACAGTTTTCGTCAGATTGTATTCAAACTTTCACAGAATGATTATACCATCAGAAGGATTGTTCCTTTCAGAATCAGATATGATCCGTCAAGAAACATTGGAAAAGGGGCCTTTTTGAATTTGATTTAAAGATCTTCGTAAACACAATAGAGTCCACAGTTTTCAACAAATAGTCTTCATACATTCACAGAATGATTATAACATTAAATGGATTGTTCCTTTCTGAAGTGGGTTTTATCCATCAAGTTTCATGGTGAAAGGGGACCTATGAAAATTTAATAAAAAAAATCTTAGTTAACACATCATGGCTCTAGATTTCATCTGATCGACTTTAAACTTTCACAGAATTATTGTACCATCATAAGGATTGTTCCTTTCAAATTGGGTATGATCCATTGAGAAACATAGGAAAATGGGCCTTAGGAATATTCAATTAAAAATTTTTTAATTAATGCTTTAAAGTCCACAGATTTCATAGTGTTGTCATTTTACTCAAACAGAATAATTATACTTTTGTAAGGAGAGTTCCCTTTGGAATTGGTTCAGATCCACCAAGACATGGGAAAAGGGGCTATATGAAAATTCAATTAATAAAACCCTGTTAACACAATGAAGCCCATAGCTTTGATCAGATTTTGTTGAAACTTTCACAGAATGATTGGAAGGTCATAACTATCATTCTTTTCATAACAGGGTTTGAACTGTCAAGAAGCACAGGAAAAGGGGCCTTATGAAAATTTCATTTATAAATCCTTGTTACCAAGTCCAGAGCTTTCTTCGGATTTTCTTCAAACATTCACAGAACAATTGTACAATAATAATGATTGTTGATGTTTGTATTAGACCTGATCCGTCAAGTATCACAGGAAAAGGAGCACTATGAAATTTAATTTTAAAATCATTGTACCACAATAAAGTCAACAGTTTTCATCAGATTCTGTGAAAACTTTCACAGAATGATTATTCCATCATGAGGATTCTTTCTTTTCAAATTTGGCGTGATCTGTCTAGTATCATGGGAAAAGGGGCCTTTTGAGAATTTAATCCATAATCCTTGTAACCAAGTCGAGAGCTTTCATTGAATTTCATTCAAACCTTCACAGAATCATTGTACAATAATCACGATTGTTGATGCTGACATGAGACCTGATCCTTCAAGTATCACAGGAAAAGGAGCCTAATGAAAATTTTATTTTAAAAATTTGACACCAAGATAAAGTCTGCAGTTTTTATCAGATTCTGTTCAAACTTTCACAGAATTTTTGTACCAACATTAGGATTGTTTCTTTCAAAATTGGACCTGATCTGTCTACTATCATAGGAAAAGTGGCTGCATGAAAAATTATTACCAAAACCTCATAAACAACACAATTATCATCCCTCAGTCTTTATTGAATCTCTTCAAACTTTAATAGAATGATTGTACCATCATTTGGATTGTTCCTTTGTAAATAAGGTCTGATTAAGTGACACAAGAAAAGGGACCTTATAAAAATTTTATTACAAAACATCAAGTCCTCAGTCTTTATCATTTTCTTCAAACTATCATTAGGATTGTTCCTTTGTAAATTGGGTCTGATTTGTTAAGTTTCACGGAAAAAGGGGCCTTATGAAAATTATGTTACAAAAATTCTTGACACAATTCAGTCCACTGTTTTCATTGATTCTCTTTAACTTTTAAAGAAAGATTGTACCTTCATTAGAATTGTTCCTTTTGAAATTTGGTTTGTTCTGTAAAGTATCATGAGAAAAGGGGCCCTCTGAAGATTTCATTATAAACTCATTAACACAATAAATTCCAAAGATTAAACAGATTGATTGTACCATCATTCCAATTGTTGATTTTGACAGTGGATCTGACTATGGCAAGTGTCACATAAAAAGGGGCCTTATGAAAAACTCTCTTAAATATTCTGGTTAACACAATGATGTCCCTTGATTTCACCTGATTCACTTCAAAATATCACAGAATGATTGTACAAATACTTAAATGGTTCTTTTCAGAACTGGGTACAATCCATCAAGTATCATGTAAAAAGGGGCCATATGATTTTTTTTTAAATATTCTAGTAAACATAATGAATTCCCAATATTTCATCGGATTCACTTTTAACTTTCACATAATGATAAAACCAACAGTAAAATATCACGGGAAAAGGGGCCTTATGAGAACTTGAATTTAATATCTTTGTTAACACAATAAAGTCAACAGTTTTATTGGATTCTCTTCAAAGATGCATGGAATAATTGTGGCATTCAAAACACAGGAAAAGGGGCCTTACAGATTATCATTCAAAACATTCTTGTGTATGTGATGAAGATCACAATCATTATCAAATTGTCTATTAAATTTCACAGGACAATTGTCGGGTTGTAAGGAAAGTTCCTTTTGGAATGAAATTGATCAATCAGAAAACACAGGAAAAGGGGCCTCATGGATTTTCATGCAAAACAATCCTGTTTATGTGATAAAGTCCACAATAATTGTCAGATTCTGATGAAAATTTCACAGAATGATTGTAGGGTCATAAGGTAACTTTCTTTTGGAAATGGAGTGGATCTGTAATGAAACATGGGAAAAGCGGCCTTGAGGATTGTTGCTTAAAATGATAAAGGGGATATAGCCCCCTTTTTTTTCTTTATGCATTCATCTTTGAGCAATTAACTTCCTAAAATATCAGATTTCTTTAACAGAAAACTTGATAACCAGTAGAGCGTCTCAGGCCCTCATGGGCCTCTTGTTTGAATATTCTAGTAAGCACAATGAAGTAACCATATTTCATAGGATTCACTTTAAACTTTCACAGAATGATAAAACCAGCAGTAAAATATCACGGGAAAAGGGGTCTTTTGAGAACTTGATTTTAACATCTTTGTTAACACATTTAAGTCAACAGTTTTATCAGATTCTCTTCAAAGATGCATGGAATAATTGTGGCATTCGACACACAGGAAAAGGGGCCTTACAGATTATCATTCAAAACATTCTTGTGTATGTGATGAAGTTCACAATCATTATCAAATTGTCTTTTGAATTTCACAGGACAATTGTCGGGTTGTAAGGAAAGTTCCTTTTGGAATGAAATTGATCCATCAGAAAACATGGGAAATGGGGCCTTATGGATTTTCATTCAAAACAGTCCTGTTTATGTGATTAAGTCCACAATTATTGTCAGATTCTGATGAAAATTTCACAGGATGATTGTAGGGTCATAAAGTAACTTCCTTTTGGAAATGGATTGGATCCGTCATGAAACACAGGAAAAGGGGCCTTGAGGATTGTTGCTCAAAATAATAAATTGGATAAAGTCCAATTTTTTTCCTTAATGCACTAACTTCCTTAAATATCAGATTTCTTTAATGGAAAACTTGATAACCAGTAGAGCGTCTCAGGCCCTCATGGGCCTCTTGTTTAAATCTTACACTTGTCCAAATTGAAAGAGTTTGAAGACAATAATAAAAATTGGATGCAATTTAAAACGAAACCATACTATGTGGTAGAAAATATTGAAAATAATCCAGTTTGAAAATTTCGTCTGCAAAACCTTTGAATTTGAACAGGTCTAAATTTTTTCAAAACAGGAAAGAGTTAAAATAATTGAATGTAAAATGAACCCCCTCTCAGTAGTTCTACTGTATTATAAGTACACATGTATTGCATTTGGCAATAACTTGACCATGGACCTTTGTGGTAAAAAACACATATCAATAGATAAAATTTTTTATGTCTATTACAGGTATCTGTAAAATATATGAGGAACATTTGAAAAGACTTAATCCAGAGTGTCCAAGTATCACATACGATATCAGTCAGTTATTTGATTTCATTGACCAGTTAAAAGATCTGAGCTGCCTTGTGTGAGTACTGAATGGAATTGAACTATTAATATCTGGACTGTTCAAATGAGAAACGGGAGAATGTTAAAATCAAAGTTGTTTATGCCAAGGAGACATATTAAGCCATTCCCAAATGACAAAGTTTTAGACTGGTCCACATTGAAAGGGGTTGCAGACGGCAAATCAAAGTTGGTTTGAATGAAAAAACAAGTGCAATTTGAGGAAGAAAACATTGTTAGAAAAGAAGAAATTGTTTGTCACATGCAATTTCTTCTTTTCTCACATTTTCTAAAGCTAGATTTTTTTGGTGCAAAAAATGTGTGATTGTGCGGTAATGGATTAATATCTGAAGATATGTCTCCCTAAATCCATCCAGTCAATTTCCTTGGGTCCAATTTGGCTCCATTTTGGGGCAACCTTTTTACAATGAAGTAAATAATTTAAAAAAGTATTCACCTGACCAAAGATGAGGCAAAGAGGTTTGTTATTTTGTGTTTGACATCACCTGCTGGCCTTTTACAAAAGTTTGGCTCCATCTGGGCTTGCCTGATTTTACATAGAAATGAGAAAAGACAAATAACCATCTACAAAAGTTTTTACCCATTTCTAGACAATCCTACCTTTTCAAGCCGCTGTCATTGGGCAGTCAGTAGGGCATCAGACTCCCAATCTTCAATTATAGGATGTCATGGGTTAGATCCCCAGCAGCGCCACATATTCTTTCAGACATATGTCTCTCACCAATGGGTAGATAATCATAACCTAAGTGGGATAGTAGCTGGAGGCTAGGAAAAGATGTAGTGATATGATAGTACTGGTCTGAGAAATACCAGGATTCATTGTTAGGTGATCCAACCACCACGATATGACTGAAATACTGTTTAAAGTGGCGTTAAACCCCATTCAATCAATCATAAAACCACCTTTTCACGCCCCTGGAAAACGATATGGAAAATCAAGAAATTGCTTGCTGCAAGCAGTTTCCGCATTTTCCACATTGTTTTCTACTCAGAGAGACAAAAATTTTATAGAGGATTATTCAATGAGTGGACATAAAATAGTGATTTTTTCAAGGAGGTGGTCTTTAAACACACATGGACACATATGTTAGACTTTCCAGAGTTTTATATGTTTGAGATTAAAAGTTGAATGAATTGAGAATATCATAAACATCCATTAGATATTTATTATACTGTCATCATCCTGTGTCTATCCAACTGTCCGTCAGTAAGTTTGTCGCAATTACAAAAAATCTTCTCCTGAACTAACCGAAGAATTTCAAACAAACTTTACAGATATGTTCCTCAGGTCATTCTCTTTAATAATACTTCAAAAGTCCACAAAAAACTCTGATTGCCATGGCAACCAAGTGAAAACTTTAAAAATCTTCTCCTCCCAAACCATATGGCCTAGAGCTTTGATATTTGGTATACTGGTATATCATTATCTATTGATCCTCTAACAAAATACTTCAAAGAATTACCGCACTCTGAAAATTCCTTATGAGCATCTCTGATTTTACATAGGAATAAAGTAGGAAATCTTTGCAAATGTTCTTCTCCCTAACCATAATGCCTAAAGCTTTTATTTATGGTATATATCAATGCCCATTGACCCTTTACCAAAATACTTCAAAGAATTTCCGTATTCTGATAAATAGCCCTTGTCTGTGCAATTTCTGATTTGACATTGGAATAAAGAAGGAAATCTTAGAAATTCTTCTTCTCCCAAACAATAAGGTCTAGAGATTTACTATTTGGTATCAATACCTCTTGACATTCTACCACAATACTTCAAAGAATGACTGTATTCTCTGAAAATTAGCCCTTTTCTGTGCAATCTGTGATTTTACATAGGAATAATGAGGGAAATCTTTGAAAATATTTTCCTAACCAATAAAGCTTAGACCTTTACTATTTGGTGAGTTTCAATACCATTTGACCCAAAATATTACAAAGAATTACTGTACCCTGAAAATTATCCTTTTCTGTGCGATCTCTGATGTTGCATAGGAACAAAGAAGGAAACCTTTGAAAATCTTCTCCTAAACCATAAGGCCTAGAGTTTTGATATCTGGTTTGTATTAATGCCTATTTGACCCTCTACCTAAATGTCTCAAAGAATTACTGTACTCTGAAAATTAGCCCTTTGTTGAGGAATCTTCAACATACTTAATCTTTAAAAATCTTCTTCTCCAAAACAGTTAGGAGTAGAGCTTTGATATTTTGTATCTTTCATAAAGCCTTGAGTCATACTCAGGTGAGCAATATAGGGCCACCATAGTCCTCTTGTTTCCAATTTCAGGTTCCAAAAGCAAATGGCCAACTATGTTCCCCACAACAAAGATTGGATCAAAGAAAAGATTTACATCATGTTGCGGAAACAGGCTGGTCAGCACCAATGACCTGCTCTTGCTAATCCTGCTTGAGATGATGATTTAATGATAACAAGAAATGTTTTTCAAATCGTAATATGCTTTTTATGCAGGGGTTTTATTACAGTATGGTTTTAAAGGCCTATATTATGTTATACAACGATCATAAGTAATGATAGAATTTCATAATACATCATCTGTTAACCCATTACCAGCCGACTGGTCTAAATTCAAAAAAGTTGCATACAACAATTCTATTTGATGAAATCTTTAAAATCTTTGTCTTTTGAAAGTAGTAGCCTCCATGCTAAGTTTGAGACAACTGCTAAAATAGCAGCAGAGATAAGTCCAAATACAGCCCGATCCTCGACCAAGCTATATCAATCTTTACCATTTTACCCCAAACTAGGATTGCGTTTTTCTCCGAAACCACAGGGCCTGCTGGTCTGATATTGCAAATGCGCTTAGATAACCCAAACTCTACCTCTGTTCAAAGTTTATGGCAAGTGCAAGAAAAAGCGGTATAGAAAATTCCAAATACAAACCCTCCTTTTGACCACCCCCTACCAATCTTTACCCTTTTACCCTCAACCAGGGTTGCACTTTTCTCCGGAACCACAGGGCCTGCGTATCTTATGTTGCAAATGCATATGGGGTACCCCAATTTGTACCAACTTGCCAAGTTTGATGTAAGTGCTAGTTATAGTGGCAGAGAAAAGGCCAATCCAAAACCAACCATTGACCACGCTCTTCCTCCCTATACCATTGTTACACCATTCCTGCGATCCCCCCTTACTAGGATCTAACTTTTTTCTGGAACCACAGGTCCTGTGGGCATGATGATGCTACATGCTCATATGTTACACCAGTCTCTACCTCCATGCAAAGTTACAGACAAGTGCTAGTAAAAGCAGCAAGAAAATATAATCCCAAACCCACCCTTCCACCATGCCTTAAAAATCTTTGCCCCCAACTAGGATAGTACTTTTCTCTGGAACCAAAGGTCCTGCAGGTCTGATATTGCAAAAGCACATGAGATTGACCTTTTCCAACTGACAAAGGAGACTAAAACCATTCCCATTTAAACACCCCTTGGTGTAAAAGCATTTGAAAACATAAGGAAAATGAAGAAATTGCCTGTTGCCAGCAATTTCTTCATTATCCAGAATGTTGTCTACCTCAAAGACAAAGATTTTTCAAATTTCATCAACTAAAAATTTTCGACTGCTATTTCTTTTAACTTGGACCAGTCTTAGATTTTGAGGTCTTGTTATGAGTTAAGGTTTGCACTTTGTCCCTCCATTTGTTTGTCTGTCTCTTCAGTTGCTTGCTCTTATATGTCTTTAAACATACATGTAAATCATATACTTTTTGAATTGTTAGATTTTTAGAGGTCCATTAGCAAAAGCATATGAATTACATTTCATATTGTCTCACAAAGAGTGATATTCCCATTCCCACACAATCCAACATTTCGAAGAAAAATAAATAAGGAAAGCATTGTGGAAAAAGAAAACTTTTTTCAAGAAACTGCAAGGCTAATGGCATCAATTTCATATATATTTTTTATACCTCTCAGCCCTGGAGTGAAAAATGGTCCTGTAACTTGGGTCGTAAGTCTAAAGGTCCAAAAATGCTCAATTAGAGCAAGTTCAAAAGTCTTCTCCTCCTTAACTGTATGGCCTAGGGCATTCATGTTTGGTGTGTAGCATGACTAGATGGTTTTGTCGTATTGAATCAAAATTTATGCCCCTGGGGTCAAAAACGGTCCTGAACGAGGGGTCTGAAGTTTGGGATTTTGCTCAAATTGAGGATGTTAAAAAATCTTCATTGCAATAATGAGGCCAGATGCATTCATTTGGAATGTAGCATATCCCAATAATTAGCTATCATGTTTGTTGAAATTAAGCCCTTGCAGTCAAAAGCAGTTCTGTCCCAGGGATTCAAAGTTTGGAAAAACACTCAACTATATAGAACAGGGCATTCATATTTAGTATGCAAGATAACTAGATGGTTTTGTAGCATATTATCAAAAATCCTGTCCCTGGAATCTAAAACCGTCACACCCCTGAGGTTTGAAGTTTGGGAAAAAACTTAATCATAGCAAGTTAAATAGTCTTTTCCTCTTAAATTATAAGGCATTCATATTTCAAACATATTTTATCAGCAGATTTATTAGGTTAGTGAGTTAGGACCATTATGGTTCTCTTGTTTTTCCTGTTGTTTTCTATCTTATGCTTTATTTTTAAATCCTATTATCTTTGATATTTTCCAACATCTCATAATTTTTATCAGTCCAAATGTGTGTCATCTTGTAAATATTTTATGTACTCATGGCTCTCATAGACTAGTTGAGAATATAATTATTGCATGGTGTGATGTGTTGTGACCCAATAATGTGTATATTACCATTTTGATACTTTGGCTGGTGGCAAAACTGTCATGACTACAGCTAGAATAAATCTGGTCATGACATTTTTGTTTCCTGCCATAGATATGTAATTCATCCCATATTTAGTGATTGTAAAATGTAAATGCAGGCTCACAAAGCATTGCAGTTTTAGCAATTATTAGATTACAATGTTTTGATGGCAAACTGACTATTTGTGACCTGTGACACAGAACGGAAACATTTGGAGTTTTTTGATTGAGACAAAATGATTGTTCAAGAAGTCCTTTTCTGAATGATGTCCTGATGATACTTACTTATTAGAACTGACAGGTAATCCCTGTCACTCAAAATATCTTTATACCAGACAAATCATTCATTTAGACTGGAAATGAAATTTAGCCTACAACAACACTCACAATCCCTATGGTCTCACATCCCGAAAGAGCTAGTTGCTTCAGCCCACTCCTGCAGATCGGGACAGGCTATTAAATGTCTGAAGAGATGAAGGGAATATTCTTGTTTTCATGGAGGTATGAAACGGGTGTGATTCATATTTTTGTTTCATACTTCCATGAAAACAAAAAAATTCTCTTCATTTTTCCTTATAATTTGATAACATCGAGTGAAAAAAGTAAGCATTTTTTTAAATTTTGAAACTTTCTTGGAACTTTTTTTGTGGGAGAATAAGAAATAGTTTCGTGCTCAGAATTTTATTCGTGGAGGTATGAATATTCTTTTTTGGCCAATAAGAACGCTTCCTTTTGATAGATGAAACTAGGAATTAAATAATTCACCCATGAATACACCCTGGTTTCAATGGATCTCAAAACTTTGACCTTCAGAGCCACAAATCAAGCAGCTATACCACTTGGCCATCAAGGCATTATTGTTGGTTTGTTACTGACCGTAAAAATTTCAAAATAACTGTTTAGAGTCTAAGCCATACCCCCATCGAAGGTCATTTGGCATTGCCAGCTACTTTGCAACAGTTAAAACTATTAAATCTGATTAAACAGTCTTTATCCAGATCAGACGCCAGAGACTGTGCTGATTGGCCATGGTGCATTCTCTTTAATCTAATGTTAACATACTGTAAGTTATACTTCAGCCAATGCTGCTTGAAGCATCGTATTATCTTGTAATTATGTAAATAAATGTTTATGACTTTATTATTGAATGATTTTTTCTTTATTTAACCCATAACCAAACAACAACATTTGAGATTTGTCCTAATTAAAAGAAGTTGAAGATGACAATTTTAGATTGATGAAATTCTGAAAATCTCTGTCTTCTGGAACTGAAGACACTGAAGACATTTTGAAAGAGGAAGAAATTGCTGGTTACAAGCAATTTCTTAATTTTCCATAATGTTTTCTAATTAATTTTTCTTAAGTTGCATTAAAAGGTAGGTTTTGTAGGAATGGCTTAGTGCGTTGTAGTCTGCAAACTATAGTTACTGAAGTTTACTAAGGTATTCACACAAAGCTTCAAAAGATTACTCGCCTTCAAAAGAGAATCCACATATCCGCCTTCAAAAGAGATTCCAATATAAAAGGGCTTTATGTGGGTGTTATGCAGCTTTTCTCTGACAGACACACATAATTGACCAATCGCGACTGTCAATCAAGGAATATTTTGACTAATCAGATTATTTATTCAGTCCAAAATTGCGACTTAAACTACGACATTAGCCGCCATTTTTGTTCATTTTTTAGCTCTACGGGCCGAAGGCCACTAGAGCTATAGCGATGGCTTTTTCCCCTCCGGCGTCCATCCGTCCGGCGTCCGTCCGTTAAACTTTTCCTTGTTTACGCGATAAAGTCCACAGTTTTCATCGGATTCTCTTCAAACTTTCACAGAATGATTGTACCATCATAAGGATCGATCCTTTCGAAATTGGGTCAGATCCGTCAAGAAACACGGGAAAAGGGGCCTAATTAAAACTTAATTAAAAAATCTTCATTTACGCGATAAAGTCAACAGTTTTCATCGAATTCTCTTCAAACTTTCACAGAATGATTGTACCATCATAAGGATCGTTCCTTTCGAAAATGGGTATGATCAGTCAAGAAACATGGGAAAAGGGGCCTTATGAAAATTTAATTAAAAATTCAATTAAAATCCTCGTTTATGCGTTTAAGTCCACAGTTTTCATCAGATTCTCTTCAAACTTTCTCAGAATGATTGTACCATCATAAGGATCGTTCCTTTCGAAAATGGGTATGATCCGTCAAGAAACATGGGAAAAGGGGCCTTAAGAAAATTTAATTAAAAAATCCTCGTTTACGCGATAGAGTCCACAGTTCTCATCAGATTCTCTTCAAACTTTCACAGAATGATTGTACCAACATAAGGATCGTTCCTTTCGAAAATGGGTTTGATCCATCAAGAAACAAGGGAAAAGGGGCCTTATGAAAATTCATTAAAAATTCAATTAAAAATCCTCGTTTACACGATAGAGTCCACAGTTTTCATTGGATTCTCTTCAAACTTTCTCAGAATGATTGTACCAACATAAGGATTGTTCCTTTCGAAAATGGGTATGATCCATCAAGAAACACGGAAAAGGGGCCTTATGAAAATTTAATTAAAAATTCAATTAAAAATCCTCGTTTATGCGATAGAGTCCACAGTTTTCATCGGATTCTCTTCAAACTTTCACAGAATGATTGTACCATTATAAGGATCGTTCCTTTCGAAAACGGGTATGATCCGTCAAGAAACACAAAAAAAGGGGCCTTATGAAAATTTAATAAAATTCCATTAAAAATCCTCTTTAACGCGATAGAGTCCACAGTTTATTCTCTTCACAGAATGATTGTACCAACATAAGGATTGTTCCTTTCGAAATTGGGTATGATCCATCAAGAAACATGGGAAAAGGGGCCTTATAAAAATTCAATTAAAAACTCCATTAAAAATCCTCGTTTATGCGATTAAGTCCACAGTTTTCATCGGATTCTCTTCAAACTTTCTCAGAATGATTGTACAATCATAAGGATCGTTCCTTTCGAAAATGGGTCTGATCTGTCATGAAACAGGGGAAAAAGGGGCCTTATGAAAATTTAATTTAAAAATTCTTGTTAACACTCTGGAGTCAATAGTTTTCATCGGATTCCCTTCAAACTTCCATAGAATGATTGTACTATCATAAGGATTTTTCCTTTTGAAATTTTGTATGACCCTTCAAGAAACACAGGAAAAAGTGGCCTTATGAAATGTTTAATAAAAAATTCCCATTAATAATCTAGAGCCAACAATTTACAACGGATTCTCTTCAAACTTTCACAGAATGATTGTACCATCATAAGGGTTGTACCTTTTGGAATCGGATATGATTCCTCAAGAAACATAGCAAAAGGGGCCTTATTAAAATTTAGTTTAAAGATCTTTGTTAACACTCTAGAGTCCACAGTTTTCATCTGATTGACTTCAAACTTTCACAGAATGATTGTACCATCATCAGAATTGTTCCTTTCAAAATTTGGTATGATCAGTCAAGGACCACGGGAAAAAGGGGCCCGATTAAAACTGGATTGAAAAAGTCCTCGAAAACACAATAGAGTCCATAGTTTTCAACAAATTCTCTTCAAACATTCCCAGAATGATTATTACATTAAATGGATTGTTCCTTTCGGAAGTAGGTTTGATCCATCAAGTTTCATGGGAAAAGGGGCCCTATGAAAATTTAATAAAAAAAATCTTAGTTAACATGTAATGGCCCTAGATTTCACCTGATTGACTTCAAACTTTCACATAATGATTGTACCATCATAAGGATTGTTCCTTTCAAATAGGGTCTGATCCATTGAGAAACATAGGAAAAGGGGCCTTAGGAAAATTCAATTAAAAAAATCTTAATTAATGCTTGTAAGTCAACAGATGAGATGGGGTTGTCTGTATACTCAAACAGAATAATTATACTTTTTTAAGAAGAGTTCCCTTTGGAATTGGTTCAGATCCATCAAGTAACATGGGAAAAGGGGCTATATGAAAATTCAATTAATTAAACCCTGTTAACACAATAAAGCCCACAGCTTTGATCAGATTTTGTTGAAACTTTCACAGAATGATTGGAAGGTCATAACTATCATTCTTTTCATAACAGGGTTTGAACTGTCAAGAAGTACAGGAAAAGGGGCCTTATGAAAATTTCATTTATAAATCCTTGTTACCAAGTCCAGAGCTTTCATCGGATTTACTTCAAACATTCTCAGAATAATTGTACAATAATAATGATTGTTGATGTTTGCATTAGACCTGATCCGTCAAGTATCACAGGAAAAGGAGCATTATGAAATTTAATTTTAAAATCATTGTACCAAAATAAAGTCAACAGTTTTCATCAGATTCTGTTAAAACTTTCACAGAATGATTATTCCATCATAAGGATTCTTTCTTTTCAAATTAGGCGTGATCTGTCTAGTATCATGGGAAAAGGGGCCTTTAGAGAATTTTAGCTAATTGTAACCAAGTCCAGAGCTTTCATTGGATTTTATTCAAACCTTCACAGAATCATTGTACAATAATCACGATTGTTGATGCTGACATGAGACCTGATCCTTCAAGTATCACAGGAAAAGGAGCCTTATGAAAATTTTATTTTAAAAATTTGACACCAAGATAAAGTCTGCAGTTTTCATCAGATTCTGTTCAAACTTTCACAGAATGTTTGTACCATCCTAAGGATTGTTTCTTTCCAAATTGGGCCTGATCTGTCTAGTATCATAGGAAAAGTGGCTGTATGAAAAAGTATTACCAAATCCTCATAAACACAACAATGCCCTCAGTCTTTATCAGAATCTCTTCAAACTTTAATAGAATGATTGTACCATCATTTGGATTGTTCCTTTGTAAATTAGGTCTGATTGGTTAAGTGACACAAGAAAAGGGACCTTATAAAATTTTTATTACAAAACATCATTATTACAATAAAGTCCTCAGTCTTTATCATTTTCTTCAAACTATCATTAGGATTGTTCCTTAATACATTGGGTCTGATTTGTTAAGTTTCACAGAAAATGGGGCCTTATGAAAATTTAGTTACAAAAATTCTTGACACAATTCAGTCCACTGTTTTCATTGATTCTCTTTAACTTTTAAAGAATGGTTCTACCTTATTAGAATTGTTCCTTTTGAAATTTGGTTTGTTCTGTAAAGTATCATGAGAAAAGGGGCCCTATGAATATTTCACTATAAACTCATTAACACAATAAATTCAACAGATTAAACAGATTGATTGTACCATCATTCACATTGTTGATTTTGAAAGTGGATCTGACTATAGCAAGGGTCACATAAAAAGGGGCCTTATGAAAAACTCTCTTAAATATTCTGGTTAATGCAATGATGTCCCTTGATTTCACCGGATTCACTTCAAAATTTCACAGAATGCTTGTACAAATACTTAGATGGTTCTTTTCAGAACTGGGTACAATCCATCAAGTATCATGTAAAAAGGGGCCATATGATTTTTTTTTAAATATTCTAGTAAATATAATGAAGTCCCAATATTTCATCGGATTCACTTTTAACTTTCATAGAATGATAAAACCAACAGTAAAATATCACGGGAAAAGGGGCCCTATGAGAACTTGAATTTAATATCTTTGTTAACACAATAAAGTCAACAGTTTTATTGGATTCTCTTCAAACATGCATGGAATAATTGTGGCATTTGAAACACGTGAAAAGGGGCCTTACAGATTATCATTCAAAACATTCTTGTGTATGTGATGAGGATCACAATCATTATGAAGTTGTCTTTTAAATTTCACAGGACAATTGTCGGGTTGTAAGGAAAGTTCCTTTTGGAATGAAATTGATCCATCAGAAAACACAGGAAAAGGGGCCTTATTGATTTTCATTCAAAACAATCCCGTTTATGTGATTAAGTCCAATTATTGTCAGATTCTGATGAAATATTCACAGAATGATTGTAGGGTCATAAGGTAACTTTCTTTTGGAAATGGATTGGGTCCGTCATGAAACATGGGAAAAGGGGCCTTGAGGATTGTTGCTTAAAATGATAAAGGGGATAAAGCCCCTTTTTTTTCTTTATGCATTCTTCTTTGAGCAATTAACTTCCTTAAATATCAGATTTCTTTAACGGAAAACTTGATAACCAGTAGAGCGTCTCAGGCCCTCATGGGCCTCTTGTTTGTTGGTTTGGCTACTTAAGCGTCGTAACTAAAGCTTATTTAAGCTGTTGTTACAACGTTTAGGTCACCAACCAACCATTTAACTTTTTTGTTACATTCTACTGGCAATACATTTGCAAAATGATGCCGTTAAAATTCGAAGCGAGACTTGGGCGGTGCCAATGGAGTCAGTGGGCGGGGCCAGCGATTGGTCAATCGAGTGGGGTAAACTGCAACTGAACATGTCGTCCTTATGCCAATTATTAGCTCCAATGGCTGAAAGCCACCGACCTATTGTCATAACATTGTATGCATCACTGCGTCCGTCCGTCCTTCCTTGTGCACGTAACTTTTTACTTTAATAATCTTCTCATAAGAACGTATTGAACAGAATTTACTCAATTACACTGGAATGATCCTTTGGTGACCTTATATCAGATTCCTTTAAAGAAAATACATGGCTTTTATGGGCTGGGCTAATTTCAATATGTGGTGTATGGTGGAAAACTTTGAAAAAAAAATCTTCTCCTGTAGATGGAATTTCAAGCAAATAATACTGGAATGATTTTAGGTGACTTTTTATCATATTCCTTAAAACAACTTCGACACGTCATAAAACATGGCTCTTATGGGCGGAGCTAATTTTCTTTTGTGGTTTATTTTGAAAACTTTGAGAGCCTTCTCAGAAACCAGATGGGTGTCAATGAAAATTTGCCGGAGGTACATATGGTACCTTGTGAAAACTGAAAATCTTGGAGGATAGATTTTAACCAAATTTCATAGAAAGGATCTTTTGGTGACCATTTACCAGATCTCTGGAAGACATATTCCTAGGTTTAATGATATTCGGAGGGTCGGCCAAATTTCATTAACATATCACATAGTGATGCAAGTGAAATAATTGTTAGCTGCTGAACTGAGAATATTTGTATAATCTCTAATACCTTTATTAAAAGTGTATCTGGCCTGTGGAAATAAGGCGCTCAAACCCCTCTAGTTCGGTAATTCTAAAGCCTTGGTGCGATAATAATTGATAATGTCGTCCTTAGATAATAGTTACTTAAGGCCACTAAGGTACTATAGTCGGAGCTGAACTGAGAATATTTGTATAATCTCTAACACCTTTATTAAAAGTGTATCTGGCCTGTGGAAATAAGGCGCTCAAACCCCTCTAGTTCGGTAATTCTAAAGCCTTGGTGCGATAATAATTGATAATGTCGTCCTTAGATAATACATGTAGTTACTTAAGGCCACTAAGGTACTATAGTCGGACCGGGTTAATCGCATGTTCGTAAACAAATTTGGACGGGTTCAATTGTGGTAATTTCGAACCAATTAATGTCAGGTCACATTATAGATCTATACTGAATAAATGACAAAGAAACGCACCACAGATTATTTCTAATACATTCTAAAAATAAACCGTTTCCTGCAATACATAGAATTCGACGAACAGAAAATATCGGATGATTAATGATGCAATCATTGCACACATGTTTCCCAAAGCAACCCTTTTGGCTGTGTGCTGAATAATGAAACACTTGTAAGTGCTTCCATTTGAAGCCCACTATTGAAATGAATATAAAAGGATACCGAATTCTTAACGTTAGTGAGCGCTTGGCGATCCTAAACTAAGGGGCTAGTGCATTCTCTAAGAGGTAGAATCGAGAGGGTTTAATTCAACTTATAAAAAGTTTCCCAACCAATGTAAAATAATTATATCTAAATCAAACCTAGCTAGAGCGAAACAAGTAAAATAACACCAATCTGTGTCAATGTGGATAACGTGACTAAAGGTGTATGACGGAAATATGTCTGGCTTTATTGTCCTTGCATAACAGGGTAAATTATTTTGAAAATGATCTTGTATAGCAGTCTTCTGGGTATTTATTGTTTTTATTATTTATTATTATTATCATTATAGTTTTAGAGCACTGGACAACGCTCAATGGTAAAAAATAAAACGCATAGACCAACGCCACGTGTAACCGCTTACATGTAACACTTCAAATTACTGTCCTTTCGACATGGTAGACGTCACTTGTTTTCACTAAGTTCGGATACGTTGGTCATTAAAAACTTTCCATTTTGTAAAACGAAATAGCCTTTCCTTTCCCTTTAATCGATTCTAAATGCTATTACCAGAGGACAAAATTAAGACTTGTCCTAAATTAAAGAACGTGCAAACGCAAACTTTTAACTGAAGAATTTTTTTTGAAATCTTCGTCTTTTGTGGTTAAAACATTGTGACTAATGAAGAAATTGCTTGTAACTTTCCATTTCTTATTTTTTAAGAATATTTTCTAAAGCCTTTTAGCTCGTTTTACCAAGGACCACTGGGTGTTGTTATGAAAACAAATTTTGCAGGAATGATCCTTTGGTGACCCTTAATCAGATTCATTCAAGAAAATTTGACCAGGTGGAAAAGATACTTTAGTGGGAGGGGCTAATTTTTACAATAGTTTACAGTAAAAACTATTGAAGTCTTCTCAAAAAACACTGGCTAGATTTTTACCAAATTTCACAGAAATGATCCTTGCGTAAACCTCTGGCATATGCATTGAGAATTTTTTCTTTGGATAAAAAACGTGTCTTTTGTGCTGGGTTAGTTTCCATATATGGTACATAGTCAAATTTCTGAAGTCTTATCAGAATATACGTAATGGAAATCAATCGAATTTCACAGAAAAGATCATTGAGTGACCCTATGTATTCCATGAAAAAAAGAAAATGATTGGCAGAAAAACTGGGTCATATATTAATCAATCAGGGGACGTGACTGTCGCTGGAACAGATATGAAATTCTCCCATGAATGTCTCCCTTCAAACTTAAAGAATGCCTAAGATAATTACATATATACAATCAAAGGACTGGAAGTCCTGAGAGAGGGTTTGCTTGCTTATTAGTAATCGCGCTATATAATGCCAGCATGAATCGTCAAGATGAATAAGTTAATCGTACACTTAAGTGGGAGGTTCGATAATGATGTAGTGGTAGTACTGGTGTGTGAACTACCAGGAATCCATGGTTAGGAGCTCCAGCCGCCCCGATATTACTGAAATACTGTTTAGAGTTGCGTTAAACCCCATTCAATCAATCATGAGCCTCTACTGTTTACCGAAATCGCTTTTTTGATTTAATCACAACGTTTTCTTTAATATTATTTCATCAGTGCGTGAACATTTGTAGTTATGTGGTAAAAGGTTAAATGATAAAATGTAAAGAAATAACATTCAACTCTGTTTGCGTTGAGCATATTATTATTACAATTGCAGTACCACATGTCGGTTTCAATTATATAGTCGATTTCAAGAGGTAAAAGTTGCTTTACATGTATTCGCCAACTCCACTAACCACGACCTAGATTCTATCTTGAAACGCGGGGAAATTATATTCAGACAATTCATTAGACAATTTATTCATGACTAAAAAGAGGCTGTTGGCATTCAGCGAGTAATTTATTTTCTTCATCAGCGATGATCCAAGATGGAGGCGATCACATAGATTTTCACTATAAGTTTATGAGCATGCGTGGAAATGAGCGGAAATGCGTGAAAACTTATTTCCGGTTGTTCGATTTAAAATACCGGTTTTGTCCTACAAAACTGCTAAAATTCAAGTTTTCGAATGAAACGGCAATTTTCGGATCTTAATGCAATTCTTGGATTATAAAGGAATTTTGGGATCATAAGGTACCTAACTCAATTTTTTTTCTTCAATCTGTACATTAGCGTCGTTGTGCGAGAAAAGTATCGTAAATACAGCTTTCTCAAGCGATATTTTGCTCGACCAATGATGACGGGGGCATGTTTCCAAAATTATCAGACATACACGCTCATTTTCGCAAGGAACACAAATCGTTTGTTTCAGTAAAATGATTTAGAAATGAGTGCTGAGGGGCAATAATAAGCCATATTTTGTAATATAAATGTTTTATGAAAGTATATGTGTATAAATAGTAAATCAATTATCTTGCAAAAACAATTCACAACATAATAGACTTATTGTAATGTATTGTCAAACTTCAAAAAATATTTGTGGAAAAATACAAATGCTTTCCACTCGAAACTGATGCCAGATGTCCGACTGTTTTGTTTTTTTTTTTGTTTTTTTTTTATTTAATTTCATTCGACAGATACGTTGAATAAAGGGTAATGCTTTTAATCTATACGTAAGTCAATTCTAACTTTTTAAGATTAAAAATCTACGAAGCAAACGATTGATTTTCGTATCATAAAATTTGTTTCTTGTGTTTAGAACATTGCAACAAATAGGAAATTACGATACTAGAATATATTTCAATTTTTTTACCGGTTAATTTAAATTGGGATTTGTTATTTGATAGGGTACCAGAAAGGGGTAATTGGTGGATCGCTGGCCCCGCCCACTGACCACCGAAAATTAGTTCCATTTAGATATAATTTAATTGTTAATTTCATCTATTATAAACGGGCATTCTGATCAAACAAAAAGTAATTATACATCCATTAAAAAAATTAAAGCGCGCATCTACCTTGCATACTTCCGCACAAAAAGTTTCACACACAAAATTATCAAAATTTGTAAAATATTTGCTTTTCTCGCTCGATGTCATTAAATTATATGAAATGAGGAGAGTGTTTTTGTTTTCATGGAGTAATGAAACGAAAAAAATAATCCACTTCACGTGTTCATACATTTGTGATTAGTTTGGGGTGTAGTTTTTATTTCCGCATATTCACACAGCATAAGTTTTTTTTTTTCTTTTCATACCTCCATGTAAGCGAAAAAAACATTATCTTCATTTCGTAAATTAAACAGCGTCGATTTGCAAAGTTTATGGCCAGCACGACGAAACATATAATAATAATAAGCTGTAGCCACGGCGTTTAAGTCGCCAAAATAACAAAATCCGTTGACATAAATGTCGACCAATGTTGAAGTTCAAAGTTCACTACCGGTCTAAATAGATGATTTTATTGGTTCTTTGATTGACAGCCGTAACCCATCAATTACATCTTATACATATGAACCTGCAAATGGCACTACGCTTTAGATGTTCTTTGGTGATGTTTTATTGTATTGTGCATGTCCGAGAGTAATTTTGCTGTAACGTCTGGGGTAAATTTGTCCTTCTGCGAGAGAAAAGCTTGTTTAAAACCTGCAAGAATTTGAAATAAATAAAAACATATATAATAAATACGCATATGCACAATGAATTTATAATTATCTATGAAGTATTGTCGAGGTAGAGCTTATGAAGATTATATGTGTAGAGTCTTTTCCGACAATCTTTAATAAATGTCAACGCACATATATTTTGTAGGCATCTAAACTTATTTGATAACCATTTAGAGATAAGATTTTCCTCCTAGGTTGGAAAATCGTAATACAGTCTAATCCTCTTCATTGAAACCCTGGTAAAAGGAGTTCACTCCTTAATTGCCACTGACTTAATGTTCATTAGATATAATTGATTGGTTGATTGATTGAATGGGGTTTAACTCCACTTTCAACAGTATTTCAGTCATATCGTGACGCCTGGAGCACCTAACAATGGATTCCTGGGATTTCTCACACCAGTACTTCCACTACATCCTTTCCTCGCCTTCAGCTGCTATCCCACTTAGGTTTACGATTATCCACCCATTAAGGAGAGACAAATGTCGGAAAAGATATGTGCCGCCGTCGGGGATCGAACCCATGACATCCTATGTGTGAAGATTGGGAGTCTGACGCGCTACCGACTGTGCTATGACGGCGGCTCATTAGATTTAAAGAACAAAAGGCTCCTTTAAATTGCAACTTTCGGTTAATTACACCAAAAGTGTTGCAGATTGGTATTTACCTGTGTAGCTATAAACATCTCCCGGGCAAAATTTCAGAATAGCTTACTAAATCGAATAGCAGGGAGAAAGAGCATGATCTTTTTGAAATATCTAGCCAAAATCAATCTATTGTCAAGGGGTAATTGACGATCCGCCCATGTTAATTGAAATATCGACTGCTTAATCTAACCACTCATATATATCGGAAGTGTAAGAGAGTTCTTTTGCATATAGGTAGTACACTTTTGCTTGTTGGCGACTTAAACGTGATAACTACAGCTTTATACATCCTGTAGTGACGGCGTTAAGGTCGCCCTCTAGCAACATTACTTTAGTTTTATGTATCTTGCCATATATTTTACAAATGTCGAATGATAGACCAGTAGAACTGTCTTGCAGGAGGTCAGTTGGCGTTGCCAGCGATTCGTCAAATTAACATCATCAACTCAACTCAACTCAAATACTTTATTAAGAACGTCGGCACTTAATGTGTCTTTGACCATACAAACAGTTACTTAATAATATGCACATTACCTGTAGTACAACAGAAAAAAACTGTACACTTACTGTAAGCACTTCATAAAAGTCGAGCATTTCGCTGTTATTGGAATCCACTTCTTTAAATATAGAGTCCACTTGGTTAGGTGTGAACATGCCAACTGTATCTGTTAGTACTTTGTCTAACTCCTCTTTGTCGATATACTAGAGGGAAATAAACAAATAAATTACCAAATTAAAACAGTAGAGAAAGAAGAGTCATCGAAATATGATAAATGGGAAAAGGGGGTGTTTTGTGAACGATTTTTTCAAAGTCTGTAAATAACGAAAGTAATGTGAATTATTAGGGATCACGGGGTATGAGTCACCCAAATTCTTTGAGGATTATGTTAAACTAAATCTCGCCTAACTTTAGAGAACCCTAAAAGTAAAACAAGTTACAAGGCAATATGGCGAGAATAGTGCACGCCATTTCTCTGATTTTTCTTTCATAGTTTATGATATCTATAGCTTCTCTGCGATTCAGTCGTTGTCGAACTATATAATTGTATCAAACTGTAAATATGATATGTCGAAGTACAGTCATCTCGAAGTGTTGTTCAAAAAGCCCATTTCATTTAAGAGATGAAGAGAATTTTTTTGTTGTTGTTGTTTTCATGGAGGTATGAACCGAAAGAAACTAATCACACTGTATGAATAGACGAATCAGATTCTTACATAAGTGTGATTAGGTTTTTCGGTTAATACCTCCATGAAAACAAAAATTATTCTCTTCATGTCTCATAATTTAGTAGCATGGAGCGAAGAAAGCCACAACATTTGATACTTTTTAGTATGTTAAATACGCGCTCAAAATTCTGTTCGTGGATGTATGAATATTTTTTTCTCGACCAATCAGAACGCCCGTTTTTGATAAACAAAACTAAAAATTAAATTACCTGAATTTTGACATGACAAAAACTGAATGGCGATCTTTTTAAGTAAAAGATAAAGGATACTGAAAGAAAAACCACACTGTATGAAGCCGCAAAGTGGGCTCATACGGTATGGTTAGGCTTTTGTTTCATTTTTCAATGAAACGAAATATTCTCTCTCTTTTTTGATGAATAAATACCATAAAGGCATATATTGTATTAAGACAACAATATGAAAAAAAAAGAAGAGTAGATGCTCAGTCTGAGGCAGCTGGAACTTCTTTGTACGCAAGCATACGAATACATCTACTTTTCAAAATTTTCACCGGGTTACGAAACGCAAGTCTTTAGCCAACCTGAGAGCAGGAATTTGATAGACGAAAGTGAATCGAAATCATTGTTAATTAAGAAACAAATCTTACCCCGTTGTAATCTAGATCAGCTTTTATGAATTTCTTTTCAGCATCCAGGACATAAAACATAGGTAACGTGGGGAACATTTCTCCAACTTTCTAGAATCGACATAAAACATAGTTAACGAAGGGACCGTTTCTCGAAATTTCTAGACATGACATAAAACATAGGTAACTGAAGGAACACTTCTCCTAGTTTGTAAAAATGACATAAAACATATGTAACTTGGGGAACATATCTCCAAGTTTCTAGAAATAACATAAAACATAGGTAACGTTAGGAAATTTCTTCAAGTTTCTATAAACATTACTCCGAGTTTCAAAAATGAGAAAATAATAATAAACTGTACCACATATCATTTCTTAAATAATTATTCATACGTACACAGATAAAAGCTATATTAGAAAATTTGCCATTTTTTCGAAAAGTACAGTAGACCGGAATTTAAGTTTTCATATTCCTGCAATTAATGCTAGTTTTAAGGAATTGTTCAGTTTTTCATTTAAGAGTTGAAGCAAATATATTTTTGTTTATGTTTAGTTATGAAACAAAAAAAACTTAGCATACTTTGCGAAACGGATTTATACAGAAATGTGATTAGGCTTTTAGTTTCATACCCCAGTGAAAAAAGATCCCAGTTTCTTATATTTTGATATACAAGATATCAAATAAGCAAAATTGATCATGTATGAGACAGGTTCTGGAAACGGCTTTGTATGCAAGCATACAAAATATTCAGCTCACATATATTCTACGTGGAGGTTTTCAGCTAATCATGAACAACTTAACCCTTTCCTGTATAAACCCGGGATTTTACGTCTGTATGTTTTTATACTTGAGAAAACATTGTCGAAAAAGGAGAAATTGCTTGTAACAAGTAATTTCTCCTTTTTCCACAATATTTTCTACCATATAGGACGGTTTCATTTCAAATTGTATCAAATTTTCATTGTCATCAGCAACCTCTTTTAATTAGGACCAGTCTAAAATTTCAAAAAACAGGAAAGGGTTGAGTCTTTATTGTCTTGCAAAATTTTAAGACCCGTCAAAATTCAAAGGTA
The DNA here is from genome assembly GCA_946902895.1 of Fragum fragum. NCBI lineage: Eukaryota > Metazoa > Mollusca > Bivalvia > Cardiida > Cardiidae > Fragum > Fragum fragum. Next base: position 50,817,292 of record OX336366.1, read on the forward strand.
TAGCAGACAGCAAATTAAAGTCGATTTCACTTGAAAAATAATCAATCCGTAGGGTAGAAAATAATGTGAAAAAAGCAGAAATTGCAATTTCTTCATTTCTACCATGCATTCTCAATTATGAATTTACTGGGGCGTGAAAAAAACAGGCATTGGACTGGAAAGGGTCAAATTAAATTATCGTAAAAACATTCTTTACACCAATCAACGTACCCAATAATATTCGCATGTATCCACATCTGGTTCTATACCCTCAACGGGTGGGTGGTACACGCCGTCTGTACCCGTGCGGACGGAGTTCATGGTGCTGGTTCGAGCTGAACTTACACCACTGCTAGACCCACTAGCCGCGCTTGGTATCTTGAGTCCGTTGTTTGTTGAATTGGTGATAGCCTTTTTCTTTGATGGTGGCTTTTTGTTTCCTTTGGATTTCTTTCAAAATGTGATATACAAAATTGAATAATTCTGTCGAACTCTGTTTGTTCATGAATTGGACCTCTCGCTTTAACCTATTCCAACACTCTCATGCTTTTTTGGCGCCCGATGAAAAACAATGTGGGAAACATTGTGTAAAGTGAAGAAATTGCTAGTAACAAGCAATTTCTTGATTTTACACAATGTTTCTACCCAGAAAGGTGACAAAATCTAAATTTTCGTAAGCTTTAAACTGTCGTCTACAACTCCTTTGAATTTGGATCAGTCTAAAATTTTGCTGTCTGGTAATGGGTAAAGAGCGTGTATTTTAATAACCGTCTACACGTAACGCCTCATTACTGTATCTGAGTACAACATATAACACTCACCCCTGACAACTAGTAAAATTTGTTTTGAATTGTGTTGGATGTTGGGCGAATAATGCAAGAGACTCTAAACCCAGTACCTACTGGAAGGTGGGGGCTATGCTAATGTTTCTTGAGGTAAATGTGTCTTATTTGAGGACAAGGAATAAATGGTAGAAAACGAAGGGTCGATTGCACTGTAAATTTCCAATGCATCAATACCCTATCACAAAAATGTTTGTAAAAATAATGAATTTGGTCAATTTTAGAGTTATATTTAAAAAATCAAACAAACAAAAGACGTGCAACTTCGTTTAATGTCAAAATGTATTTTCTTTTTTGTCCGTTGTTAAAACACACTCACTTTAAATTGTTGCCTGCATCTTTAAAATTCGTCCATTCTAAAATTGTGTTGACTGACAAAGAGATAAAATTTGTGTAAAAGAATTTTGGTAATATTTGTCGGATAGAATTATACGACACTTGAAATGAGATATATTTACTATCACTTATTTGGAGAATGTTTGAAACTATCTTTGTGGTATTTGTTATCAACAAACTATTTAATGGTACTTGAAAGGCGTTGTACGATATTGATACAGCAATATTTTGTTTGAAAAGTTTCAATACTTCAAAATCAGGCGAAATGATGTACACTAGTGCTACTTCGAAGAAGTTGTAGACGTCAATTTAAAGCAGACGAAATTCTATAATTCTTGCCTCTAGGGGTAGAAAAGATTGCCGATAATGAAAAAAAATGATTATTTTTATGGGCGTAAAAAGCAGGATAATACTTGTTTTTGGAATACGTCGCATACAGAAATTATACACTCATTCTTAATTACTACTTCAGATTCTTCTCACAACGTTACACTAATAAATGTCGACTTCAGGCACGAACATTCCTGCATTAATTCTTTACGAGACGACAAAATCTTACACTGGTCTAAATCAAAAAAAGAAGTTTCAGTAGACAGTTTTAAGTTTATGATTTTTTTTAAAAGTCTTTGTCGTTTATGAGAGAAATATCGTGGATAACGAAGCAATTTCTTCATTGTCCACAGTGTTTTTCTTGAGAGGCGTAAAATAGAGGGATTATGTGCAGGTGGGTTATTTTTTATCACAATTTTAGGCAACTTCTTTCTATTTCTTTTGTTTTACCAAAAATGTGTCACTTTGACCATAGACAAGATGAAGAAAACAACGAAAAACAATGACGAGGAATTAGTTCATATAGTTTGTAGAGTCTTATTTCAATTTAGATGGACTAGCAATTTGACTAATCCAGAAAGTTTATAAGACTTCTTGTTACATTTTGCGATTTTTCTGCGAATTGACAATTTGACAAGTGTAAGGGCATAAGGTCGTCATTTATTTACAACACAACAAAATTTTAGACATGTCCAAATTCAAAGAAGTTGCAGACGACAATTCTAAGTTGATGGATTTTTTTTTCATCTCTGGACAGAAAACAGTGTGAATAATGAAGAAATTACTTGATATAAGCAATTTCTTCATTATCCACAGTGTTTTCTAAAGCTTTTTTCTTCGGAGGCGTAAAAAGGAGGGATTGAGCGGGAAAGGGTAAACGGTTATACCTTTTCTAGCCGGTCTATTTCTTGCATAGCGTCATACAATCTACACTGTGTCTCTCTCAGCTCTTCAAGAGCTTTCTTCGCCTCTTCTCTCGCGGCGTCTCTCTCCTTTATGTAATGTACAAACTCCGGCGTCACCTCTTTAGTTTCTGTTTGATCACCCATAGTGGCAGTGCTTCTTATTAAGACCTAAAAATTTGGGATTTAATGTCATAAAGCTTCGAATACTTGTACAGAACTTCAGTTATGAATAACTTTATTACCTACACTTAATTAATTAATTCCCACACAATCCAAAACTTTTACGCACTCAGGAAAGATAACTGTTGAAACCATTATAAGAAAAGAAGAAATGGCTTGTGACAGGCAATTTCGTATTTTCTCAAAATGTTTTTTGTCCTTTTTTGTACATATCTATCAAGTTCAATACATTCTTAATTGTCGTCTGCGATTTCTCTCAATTTGGACTGATTTGAAAATCTTGTCGTTTGGTAATGGGTTAAAAGGTGGTCCTATATGAAACATCCTTATTCACTATTCCAATACTACGTTCAGTACATTACAGCGAATTTCGTTTCTGAGCGCTATTACGTTACTTGTACTGTAGTTATAGTTTTCATGCAGATGTAGAAACATATCTTTATACACCGCCGAAGGTGGACGGACGTTGTATCATCTTCTCCGTTCATACGAAATTTTCACGGAACATTACTAGTAACCTGACCTTTCGCGTATTGTCGGGCTTACGTCAAACAAAATTGGGGTTAATGCAACAAGTCTGATTTACACATCTCTTCCTACATTTGTGGACGAATTGCAATGATTTTTTACAGAACGTTCCTAGTCATCTCACCACGCGGTTTTGTCATCTTAGACTATGTCACAGAAAAGGGGGACTTGGTGCAAAAGGGCGGCGGTACTTGTGGTTATGGCACTCTTGTTAGGAAATGTTTTGAAAGATACGAATGGAGTCTGTGTATGACGTCGCTTTGAGAGCACGTGAAATTGATGAAAATGTTGCATAAAGGCTCAAATGCTTAACCCTTACCCGCACAATAGCGTTTTTACCCCCAGCCCCGAAAAAGACTTTTGAAAACATTGTGGACAATGAAGAAATTGCTTGTTACAATTAATTTATTAATTGGCTACAGTGTTTTCAACCTCAAAAGGAAAAAAATTCATCGACCGAAACTTGTCGTTTGCAACTCAATCTTTGAATTTGGACCAATCTAAAATTTTATCGTCTGATAACGGGTTAAGCTGATTCCGTATATGAAATTGCCTTACGCAGATTTTACCTACCTTGTTGTTGTTAAATCCAGCTATTTTCCACTTAGAGAAGAATGGTTCAATGCTAAATGAATCTATCCTTTGTAACACATTACGTACATCCTTTTTGTACTTTTTATCTAATTCACTTTCTTCTTGGTCGTCTGTTGGGTTCTTGTCAACACAAAATAACTTATTATCTGATAGAGATATATCAAAACTAGTAGATTGAACGACCGATTCGTTTGAAATATTCCCCAAATTACTTGCTCGTTTTCTGGTTTCGGATACCGCTTCGTTTGGTTTCCAGCGCGTTTGTCTTTCAGCAGTTTTAAGTCCGAGTCTGTTATAATTCAATGGCGAGATGTCATCGTATGTGAGCGATCTTCGTCTACCCCGACGTTCATTTCTACCTCTCCTGAAATTGCTTGAAGAGTCAACGTTCGTACACGGCGAGGGATCGGATTTCACTAATGTATTAGCACCACCTATAGACTCAGATGAGACTGCAGAGGGACCCGGATGTTCGGGTAGACCCAATAAGTAGTCCCGAACCCTGTCGTCTGTGCGGACTTGTACACCAAACTTGCGACGACGTTGGTTCTGTCTTCCCAACTGACCACTGGAAAAAAAAATACCAAACATAATTAAAAATAACACACGCAGTAGTAAAATACCAACATAAAACACCTTCAATACACTTCCAAAATTTAACCCCTATAATGCTAAATAAAATCATTAATATAATTGCTTTAGAATCAAATGGCTGGAAGCACTGCAATCATTTATGGTATGTTGATATCTATTTTGAATTTTTATTTTATAAACAACTGAGGCATAAAAGGGACAAGCAGGTGGTGTAACTAAGATCCGCCTTCAGATATGTGCAGTCTATTTTTTTAAGTGATGTAACATGGTATAAGTTTATAACGAAGAAAACATCACGACTAACAAATGAACTTGATATTTCCACCAATATCAATCCACGTGTCCGTCCAGTTAAGTCTAAGATCAGCCTGTACAACCACACAGTCTGGTCAGAGTCTTTATCCTCTGTTTCTATAGATATATACTGACTCAAAGCATCTTAAGACGGTGAGCGGATATACTGTATGCACTTATAGTCACTGTCTAGGCTACTCAACAGCTGCCATCCACTCGCGTGTGAAAAATGATGGAAAGGTCAAGCACAAGCTCAAATTATTTACTTTTTCAGCAACTCCGATTAACTCATTTCTACACAATCAAGCTTTTTTGACACCTCTAAGAAAAAGGCTTTTAAAAATTTGTTGAAAAAGAAGAAATTGCTTATTACAAGCAAATTCTTCTTTACCTCAATGTTTTCTACACATGAAGGTAAATACTCTTTAAGTTTCAATAATTTCGAAAAATGCATCTGCAACATCTTTGAAATTGGACCAGTCTCAAACTTTGTCATCTGGTAATGTATGTAGTGTTTGTGTCCACCGTTCGTGGAACGTCTAATTATAATTCAGAGCTCAAGATTAAATTCTTACGATTACGCATACAATGTATAAGTAGAGACTCAGATCAACTTGCGCATCTGCAGCGTACGTGTAATCAGGCTGCATGGTGATTTTATTCGAAACAATACAGAACTGTAATATTTACTCTTTTTCCATAGTTTAAGGTCCTAATTCACCAATCTAAAAGACTTAATAGAACCGTAGGTCAACGCAGCACACTGGCAACAAGAAGTCTGGTTTACCCTTTCCTGTTTTTGAAATTTTAGACTGGTCCAAATTGAAAGAGGTTGCAGACGACAATGAATATTGGATAAAATGTGAAATGAAACCATCCTATATGGTAGAGTATATTGTGGAAAAAGGAGAAATTGCTTGTTACAAGCAATTTCGTCTTTTTTCACAATGTTTTCTCGAGTATAAAATTACACAATCGTAAAATCCCATGTTTGTACAGGATAGGGTTAACCCTTTCTAGCTGAGTTCTGAAGGAAGTACATCTATAAATCTAGTCCGGTATATACAAAGAGTATAGGGTGATGCCTCTACTAATGCAATCAGCTGTGAAATTCTTTCATGAAAACAGCTCCCGTTTATGTACAAGATATCTCATAATTTTGGGATAAGAACTCATAAATTCATATTCTCGCTAGTCATAAGGCTACCACTGAAAAAGGAAAAGGGCATAGCGACAGGTGATAAGTAACATAACGCTTTCTTTTTTAATAGTCCAAAATTCTGCATAAGTTTCGAGCAGACAATCAGCTGCTTTTAAAAAGTACACGGTGTGTTTCCTGGCTCTGGTCAGAAGGAAGAGGTGGAGATAGATAGATAGATAGATAGATAGATAGATAGATAGATAGATAGATAGATAGATAGATAGATAGATAGATAGATAGATAGATAGATAGATAGATAGATAGATAGATAGATAGATAGATAGATAGATAGATAGATAGATTGTTAGATTGTTAGATAGATAGATAGATAGATAGATAGATAGATAGATAGATAGATAGATAGATAGATAGATAGATAGATAGGTAGGTAGGTAGATAGATAGATAGATAGATAGATAGATAGATAGATAGATAGATAGATAGATAGATAGATAGATAGATAGATAGATAGATAGATAGATAGATAGATAGATAGATAGATAGATAGATAGATAGATAGATAGATAGATAGATAGATAGATAGATAGATAGATAGATAGATAGATAGATAGATAGATAGATAGATAGATAGATAGATAGATAGATAGATAGATAGATAGATAGATAGATAGATAGATAGAGAGAGAGAGAGAGAGAGAGAGAAAGAGAGAGGGGGGAAGCAGGATATTTTTGTTTCTCAAACCAAGGCGGTCCGTTAGACAAAAATACTATTTAAAGGACATAAGGAGTTCAAGATTTGTGAAAAACTGACACATGTATTATTGAATAAGCACCTTTGGTATTGTTGAATAAGCACCTTTGGTGACCTCTCGCTTCAGCGCTTTACCTTTCCATTTTGAAATTTCTCCATAACACTTTTATAATCATTCTACCATTTTTAACCATAGTTTACCGTGACGGATTGCTTATTTCGATGTTGAGCTATTACATGTATTTGATTTGTCATTGTGACTGACGGATCGCTGACTATACCCGCTGATATGAATGGAGTAATAAATGTCATTATCTTGTAAAGCATGTGATCTTCGACATACATTAAATGTCAAATCATTGGTTTGCGACTTCAAAGTCGTGGCTACAACTTTAATGACTTGTAGTTACGGTGTTTAGGTTGCCAAACCGACAAAGCCATTAACATAAATGTATGGGTTCAAAATTCTGGTCTAAACGAATAATTTGTCTAGTCAATCTGGTGTTTTATTGCCAGCGGCGATCCTCCAATTCAGAACTGATAAGCTACAGTGAAATAGTTCCAGGACAGACGGTGGTTGACATATGCTAATGCGAATGCATAATTACACTTATTGACCTTTCGAGGCCCAGAGATCAACCTTTAAGCAGACTTTGGTTTGTACTCGTCACCTAACCAGGTCACTAATTTTTCATTGATTTTATGGGGTTTAACGCCACCTTTCACACTATTTCCTGCATATCGTGACGGCTGGAGCACCCAACAATGGATTCCTGTTATTTCGCACACTAAATCCATTCAGAGCCTCTAGCTGCTCATCCCGCATAGGCTTACGATTATCCACCCATTGGTGGGAGAAAGCATATTTGCCGTGACCGGGGATCAAACCCGGGACCCCATGACTAGGAGTCCTACCCGCTACCATTGCGCTATGGCCGCGGCACACTAATTTTTAAACTCTTCAAACTCCTTCTTTTCGTTAATTGTGCTGTCGTCAGCCTCTTTTTAAAACACACATACACACACAACAAACTTGGCCCTACACTAGTGGACCAATCAGCCTTAAACCGTACAGGAGAAGCTTTGACGAAGTTATACATCCGCTTAAATTCTTGTTGCTATTACAACAGAAGTCTTGAAATTCAAACGAAAATCTTGAAATAGTTCTTCTTGTGACAAACCGGAAGACCTGCCAATATAAAATTTTGTATGAAGTACCACCTGTTGATCTCCTATAACATTTATCCATCCCCTCGTATCTTAAGCATCATTTTACCTAAAAGCAACATCTAAATGACACTAGTTTGCAAACCTTTGATAATCTCAATACTTTTTATCTGATGTAGTATAATCTGGTGATTTTTTATAACATTTAAAAATGAGAAGGGGGGGGGGCATTTGGGTCTACAATGCTTTCTCTCTTCTTTTACAGTAACAAAGAAAAAACAACTTTTTAATCCTTTTTCTGCTGCCTGTAATTCACAATCCTTCAATTATGTTGGAACATGGTTACCTTTTACCAAAGCTTTTTAAATACTGTTGTTGATCAGTAACATGTAATACGCTGACCGTCCGCGTGCACCCATTGCAGCCATTGTCTAGATTACTTTATATATTAGACAAATATTTAAAGTGGATTTGTTTGGGGGGTTGTTTTTTGTTGTTGTTGTTTTTGTGTGTGTTTTTTTTTTTTTTGTTTTGTTTTTTTTTTGTTTTGTTTTTTTGTTTGTTTGTTTGTTTGTTTGTTTGTTTTTCTTGCAAAATCTAAACAGTTTTGACTTCCGAAAGAAAGATTATGCTCGAAGACAACAATATGAGAGATTTAGGACCATTGGGATCCTCTTGTTTCTTGTGTGGTGAGCCCTGAACAACAATCCGGAGTATTGACGGCCTACGTCCAGTTCTGTCGCCGTCATAGCGCAGTCGGTAGCGCATCAGACTCCTTATCTTCAATAATGGGATGTCATGGGTTCGATCCCCGGCGGCGACACATATCCTTTCAGACATTTGTCTCTCACCAGTGGGTGGATAATCGTAAAGCTAAGTAGGATAGCAGCTGGAGGCTAAGAAAGGATGTAGTGGTAGCACTGGTGTGAGAAATACCATGAATCCATTGTTAGGTACTCCAGCCACCGCAATATGACTGAAATACCGTTAAGAGTGGCGTTAAACCCCATTCAATCAATCAATCAACGTCAAGTTCTAAACTTTAACTTTTCAACGTACATGTCTGTCAAATTAGATTCCATGCGCTGTCTAAAGTACATTGTATCTTGTAAATATTCTGACTGTACACTCGCAGTTATTCATTTCGGAATTATGCAACATTAGAAACGACGTTTTTCAACTGTTTTGGAGCCCCCGGATAGTCCACAGTGGCATAACAATACGATACAATATCTTTTATTTCTCTCGGTTCTTTCAAAGAATACATTGATCAAGACGGGTCATAATTGTTATTCTCCTCTGTATTGATATGTGCCCGCTAGGCTTAAAGGGACCTCCCGGGTGTTCAGGGTACATGAAAAAGAGAATGGATCCAGCAGAGGTCAAGCAGCGGTCGCATTCTGAACATTATTAAATAAGTAAGGCAGAAGGGTCATTCTAGATTCAAATCTCAAGAGAGAAAAATATACTTTCCGACCACGTGTTCAGTATGCGCAGTTTGGGCAGCCTGACTATGGTCGATGTTTTTCGCACTTCTCAGGAGGTCCTTAACCCATCCCCACACGGTGACGCCCCTCGCTAAAAACAACTAGAAAAATATTGTGTAAAATGGAGAAATTGCTTGTAACAAGCAATTTCTTCATTTTTCCACAATGTTTTCTACAAAGAAAGTTTAAAAAAATCTTAACTATCATCAACTTTAAATTGTCGTCTGCAACTCCATTCAATTTGGACACGTCTAAAATTTGGCCATTTGGTAATGGGTTAATCGCCTGGCGGGTCACATATAATACCTCGGTATTGTCTGTCATGGTAATAACCTGTTTAATGTTGTCCTTCGGTCTTTACTGCATAATTGTATATCACTTCTTTTATTCGAATTAATGTCGGCAATAATCATTGTATTTGACAAATGTAATCGATAATATACAAGTAGCTTAGTTTCTAGCAGAGAATTTAATCCATTACTATATGACAAAATTTAAGACTTTTCCAATTAAAAAGAAATTGCAGACAATAATTTAGAAACTATGATTTTTTTTAAAACTTTATGGATAGAGAACTTTGCGGATAATGAAGCAATTTCTTCATTTTACATAATGTTTTTCTGAGAGCCGTCAAAAAGCGTCATTGTGCGGGAATGTGTTAAAATGCTGGTGATCCTTGTATGACAATTTGAACAATTTCTTAACCCTTACCATTCAATCCAATAGCTATAAAAATCAGGGGGATATGAGATATTGCTTGTAACCACCAGTTTCTCCTTTTCACATAATTTTTTCTACCATATTCAACAATAATTATTATCTTTTCAAATCTAAATGCACTTTGAAAAGTCATCGTCCGAATTTGCTTTGAATATGGACCAGTTTAAAATGATATCACCTGGTGATGGTTTTAAATGGTTAAAGCGAAGCTTCTTAGCAGTTTGGATATCCACACAGTGCTTTTAGAAAATTGTAGAATTTTCGCTCCTCATTTAAAAATTTCGGAGCGAGTGACTAGCAAAACAGCGCAAAGTGAACACTCCAGTCCTACTTTTTAATTCTTTGCGAGAAACTACCAGTATTGTCTCACAGTTCGTTTTGGATTCCACCTTTTCCGAAAAGCCAATTATCTATTCAGTTTTATTTTTTAATGTATGAACAAACTCGAATAGTTTGTTGTCGAATTAAGGACCAATCTTGATTGATTGAATGGGGTTTAACGCCGCTTTTAACAGTATATCAGTCATATCGCGGCGGCTGGAGTACCTAACAATGGATTTCTGGTATTTCTCACACCAGTACTACCACTACATCCTTTCCTAGCCCCCAGCTGCTATCCCACTTAGGATAAGACAACATTGTATTGACTTAAACTATACAGTTTCTTTATCACAACAAATTATAACAAAAATACAATTTAAAATGTTACAAATGCATTTTTTTTATATATAAGTTAAGCAATTTTCATCATGATAATGACTGGACTGTTAGATATTATAACTACAAATAATTTCGGTAACTATTTATTCTGAATGTTGTAAATAGATTAAGATCGTCTTGCAAATGCTTTTTTAATGAATTTTGCAAGTTTAAATAAAGTATCCTTTTTATTACTCCGAAGCAATAGTGTCATTTTGTGTACATTTGGACGTAAATAGAATTTCTTATCAATATAGACTCGTCGTATATCAGTGTATGTCGAGTAAGTGAGAAGAAAGTGAAATTCGTCATCGATATCATTGGTTTTACATAATTCACATAATCACTGATTCATTTCAGTTCTATGATTGCCATATCTACCTGTCTCACTGTCCCAATTCTAAGAGAATGAGATGATAGATGTAATTTGGAAATATAATCAAACCATTTAAAAGGTAACAGGTTCAAATAATTCTCTATTCCTTTCTCTGTTTTTGATTATTTATAACTAGCCAAAGCCGTACTATTATTAATATATGTGTGCATACTTTGATGAAATTCATCTATAACACGAGATTTAAAGACTTTGTAGAAGTTTTTGTGGTTAACAAAATACTGACTGACCCATAAGTATCCAAATCCGTATCTATTTAACATATTTTTAACATAGTAGCAACAGTTCTTAGAACTACTTTCTATAATTCGTTTTAGGGTTTCGTACAAGGTATTTATGAGTATTATCAGATAATAAAACCTTACCCCAGTATTTAATGATACTAGCTCAATTTCTAGAGTGGTTATCTGCCTAGCTCGAAGTAAACAGCATAATTACATGTAGAAGTTTTGACTCCAAGTATTCTTTTTTAAAAAAAAACTTTAAGTGAATTCTTTCAATATCTTTTGTTTTAGCGAAACCAGAGATTTCACATGAAAAGCAAAGAATGGAGCCCACAAACGCATCGAATAATTTTTAACAACGTAGAAGTACCAAAGTTTGATTTGCGTGTTTTCATGGCTTTAAGACCTATGCCTGTTAAAAGTTTAGAATGTTGGTTAAAAGACCCGGAAAAACTAAATAGAAGACCAAGATAATTAAAATCATTGACTATTTCTATGTGTTTACCCTTATATGTCCATCTTTCATTTTTCCTCAAATTGCCTCTTTTCCGAAAAACTACAATTTTTGTTCTATCCATGTTTACCTCTGATCCCCATTATATACAATATTCATGTAATTTATCTAAACTTGATTGTAAGTCCGATGGAGTCTTACCATATCGTCTGCAAAAAGCAAAAGCAAAATATTAATATTTTCTATAGTTAATCCACAAGCGGGACCACTCTGCAAAAATAACTCGATGTCATCGAAGAAAAGTGCAAAGAGTAGAGGTGACATTATCTCTCCTTGCTTCAAACCCAAAAGACTTTCAAATGAGAGGGAAATTATATCATTACATTTAACATAGGCTTTTACCTTTGAATACATATCGCGAATTATTCTGAGCATTTTACCCTTAATTCCAATATTACTTAATACTTAGGTTTACGATCATTCACCCATTGGTGAGAGACAAATGTCGGAAAGGATATGTAGCGCCGCCGGGGATCGAACCCATGACATCCAGTTATTGGACCAATCTAGTCATGACTTCTGTGAACATTTGGCGACTTTGGTCGCCTTGTCACGTTATCACATAATTGCAATTGATACGGCCCATTTAGACCCTATTTCATTTTATTTTTGATACATGACATAGCGTCTGGAACTCGTGCTACTTTAACCCATTACAAGATAGCAAAATTTTGGACTGGTCCAAATTGAAATGAGTTGCAGACGACAATTTAAAGTTGGTGAAAATGTTGATTTTCTTTACTTTTATGGTAGAAAACATTGTGGATAATGAAGAAATTGCTTGTGACAAGCAATTTCTTCATTTTCCACAATGTTTTCATAAGCGTTTTTTCTTGGCGGCGTCTGAAAGCACCATTGAGTGGGAACGAGTTAAAGAATCTGCTGTTATGCGTATTACAAAACCACATTTTGATTAATATGGTGTTGTTCCATACGTATAGAAAGCTTATGTCAGGTGTATTTATATTGATGTGAATTCCTGTAAATTCTCCAATTAACGCAAGAAAAATGATATCACGAAAGACTAAATATTTCTTAAAACGCATTAATTTTTTTCTTTACAACATGGCTAAATCGACATGGTTTTCCTTGTGCGAATTTGGATCGTTACACAAAATAACATTAAAATTCCCCATAAAATATTATTGCTAGCTTGTCAATACACTTTGTTATGCTATATCATAGACCATTGAGATCTTCACATAAAATATCGAAATCAAATTAACCTGTCATAGATTGAATAACGCGAAATATTTTTATTCATAATCATTGTTAAATCTAGAGCTATATTTCATCTACAAATTTAAAAAAAAAACTTCCAATATTAGTAAAACGATAGAAATAAACTTGAATTAACAAGATCTTGATATTCTACCCCTTTCTTTCAAGTAGACGAAAAATCACTCCTCAGGCTGATTGAGACAGAAACTGTTTCTAATTGACGATTCACCGCGGCCAATCAAAAATCGATTAGCCAATCAAAGCATTCATTTAGACCCTTTGAACTATGAACTACGGAATAAGTGATATGTATTCTTGTTGGTTTGGCGACTAAAACGCTCATTCAAGCTGTAGCTACGACGTTAAGGACGCAAACGAACGATTTGCCTCTTATTTTGTGTCCTCCATCACGCAGGGGGTCAATATATCTAGCTAGCAACCCGTCAATTGTAGACATATACCTAGTTTAACGTTTATAACAAATTAAGCATATTTTATTTTAGCGTATTTCCCACATTTTTAATTGAAGCGTATTACCCTATTAATTCATTGCAACCAATTATTCCCTATCTTTTATTATAGCGTATTACCCACATCTTTTATTTCAGCGTATGACCTGCATCTTTTATTGCAGCGTGTTACCCGGATAATTCATTGCAGCGTATGACATGCATCTTTCATTGCAGCGTGTTACCCGAATTTTTCATTGCAGCGTATGACCCGCATCTTTTATTACAGCGTGTTACCCGAGTTATTCTTTGCAGCGTATTACCCGAATCTTTTATTAAAGCATATATCCCGAAACTTTTATTGTCCCTTTAAAACAAAACTAGCCCAAGATCTTTAGATACTTGAATGACTGCGCTAACATTAACAACACATTTTTTCTTAGTTAAAATTTCATTTGCTTGATTAATAACACTCTTGATACGATTTGTTTGGGTCATAAAAGAAACTTTAACCGTGCTATGTTAAGTTGCAACGAAGAAAATGCCTTACAAGCAACTCTGGCTTAAAAGAGACAGTTAGGTGGTACAAAATGAGATCGGACTGCGTAGCAGTTGTGTGCCCCTGGAAAATGGCGGTTATGTTTTCTGTCCACTCTAGAGGTCATTTGTGAAAAATAATCATGGGCATTGATTTAGAGGCGTACAGGCGAACAATTGGGACATTTTCCACAAGAAGAAGGTTGGTGACCACCCCACGAAAATTTTTAGTCACAAGATGCGGTATAAGCCAAGCGATGAAAGTATTCAGGTTGTACATTTGCTTCTCGGCCATTCTACTGACTTGTGGTGATATTGAGTTAAATCCCGGTCCAGGCCCTACAACCGATGTGTGTGCAAGCTCTGGAGTTGAGACTAGATCCAGTAGACAAACTACACTAACTTTTCAAACAAACCTCACACCTACAAGATTAAACCCAAATTCAGTACCCACACCTACCCCTCCCACTGCTTTACCACAACGACCTTCATTACCGTTCCAGCCTAGTCAAACTAGAAAAGGCGGCGGGAGGAAAAAGGGCAACGATGAACAGGAGATTATGGCCTTTCTCACTGAATTTCGATCAGACATGAAACAGGATATTGATAGTATGAAAAACACTATGAAAATAGATCTCTCTGAGATAAATATTAAGATTGACCAAATAAACAGTACAATAAAGGACATGAAAGATGAAAATGAGCTATTAAAAGATGAAAACCTACAAATGAAACAAAATCTGAAATCTATGCAACAGAAGGTAGAATATTTAGAAAATCAATCGCGTAGAAATAACCTCAGATTCTATGGTATTCCAGGTATTATTTCGGAGCAATGGAATAATTGTGAGCAAAAGATTCGTTCTTTCATAAAAGATGAGTTACACTCCCCAGAGTTAGAATTGGTAGAAATTGATCGTGCCCATAGAGTTAAAGGTAGAAGTGACAGTATATGCCCCATAATTGTGAAGTTTACAAGATATAAGGACTGTGTCACCATACTCGAAAAAGCTAAGGAATTGTTCAAAACGGGTGATCAGTATTTTGTGCAACAAGATTACTCAGATACAGTGAAACGGCAGAGGCGAGAACTAGGAAAGGCAATGATGGAGGAAAGGGAGAAAGGCAATTACTCTATAGTACAATATAATAAACTTATAGTAAATGATTCTATTTATAGATACGATGACGAAACACAAGCCATAGTAAGAGTTGGAAAACGTAGATATCGTGATACACGTGCTAGATATGATAATCGACTGAATGAAAATAATTATGAACATTCTTCATTGGTTCCTGACCAAGAACACCCCGCCCACATGGATACAAATAGACCACGTGAGGTCGGTCGAAATAATTTGACCTATCAAAATTCACGCATGAACCCATCACAACCAGTTGACAATCAGCACAAAGATGACGTAGATGATAATGAGATGATCTAGGATTATGGCCGAAGCTCATTCGAAAACATAACAATAATTTCATGGAACATTCAAGGTCTTAAGAAATATACAGATAATAATGAATTAATAAATTATCTTTCAAATTATGACATCATAGCACTTTCTGAAACATGGACTAGTTATCACGATGAATTCTGCAAATTACTCTCAAATTATGGTCATTACGATAATGTAAGAAAACAGAAATCTGGTGCTTTACGGAATAGTGGAGGGTTGAACATATTTGTATCAAATAAATTCAGTAATGTTGTGAGACGAATTTATAGTCATTGGTCTGACAGTGTTGTACTGTTTTGTAAATTTTCGGATTGCTATAATTTAAATGATATTATCATGTACTTTTTATATATCTCCCCAGAGGGATCGCCTATTTATAACAATGCATCCGAACCTAATGGAATCGTCGTAATGCAGGATCGCTATTTAGAACTCCAGCATAAATATCCGTCTGCTGACATAATTATTGCCGGTGATCTAAATGCCAGAACAAAAGATTTTTCTGATTTTATCGTAGATGATAACATTTATTATATTCATGGTGATATAGACTATAACGGTGACCAGTTTGATATTCCCCGTAATAATAAGGATTGTAATAGATTTAATAATTTTGGAATATATTTAGCCGAATTCTGTAGATCAAATAATATGCACATTATGAATGGTCGATTGCATGACGATTCTTCGGGTCATTACACATGTATATCTAACGAAGGTAAAAGTGTCGTAGATTATTTCATATCTCCAAAAAATATTTTTGAATTAGTTTCATACTTTACAGTTTGTGATTATGACTTGTCCGATCATTTCCCATTGTTATGTACATTGTCTATTCAGCATAAAATATCAAACGGAACAAATCAGTTTAATATTCCTCTACTGAATCACACGCAATATAGATGGCGTAATCAATACAGTGACGACTTTAAGGCGACGCTTACTAGTTTATTAAATCAACACAAAAATCAAATAATTGAAACTGTTGTAAATAACATTAACAATGGAATAGATCTTATGAACAACTTATATAAAAAAGCAGGCAATAAACACAAAATAGTCAAAAATAAATATACTGATGTATCAAGCTCTCCGTGGTGGGATCAGCAATGTAATAATTTAAAAATAATAAAGTACAGGAGTTTGCGTAAATTTCGTATGTCTAATGATGATAGTGACTATCGAGAATATATTAATAACAGGAATAAGTATAAATCTATATGTAGACGTAAGCAAATTACATTAAACAAAAAACAAAGAAATAATCTTGTCCAAAGTCGAAATAATCCAAAAGCATTCTGGACTCTGTTAAAAAGGGGCACCTCGATTAAAGTAAAAGTCCCCTCTCAAATTTGTCCGTCTGTATGGTACTCGTATTTTAAATCTTTGCTGCATGATGATCATATCCCCCCTTTAAGATACAACGAAGAAGAAGTATGGACTAATCCTTTGGCCGTATGTCTGAATGACCAAATAAGTACTGGTGAAATTCTAATAGCATTAAACTCTCTCCCAAATGGAAAAAGTACAGGAATTGATGGCATACCAGCCGAATTTTATAAAGCATCAAAATATGAAATAACCCCCATACTACTTGAATTATTCAACCACATTTTGTCAACTGGGAATTTGCCAATACAGTGGTCGCAATCTATTATATGCCCTATTTACAAATCTGGGAGTAAAAACAACCCTGCTAATTATCGCGGTATTTCTATCACAACTACATTATATAAAGTATTTTCTAGTGTCATTAATACACGGCTATATAACTGGGCTGAAATAAACAACAAAATAGATGAATCCCAAGCAGGATTTAGACATAGTTATTCTACTACAGATAACCTGTTCACATTGCAATCTATGATTCAAAAGTACCTTTCAAAAAAAGGTGGACGTTTTTATTGTCTGTATGTTGATTTCAAAAAGGCTTTTGACAAAGTAAATCATACTAAATTATTTAAATGCTTAATATATCATGGAATTCATGGAAAATTTCTGAAAGTGTTAATCTCAATGTATACAAATATATCGTCGTGTGTTAAAACAGAAAATGGTCTAACTTCTTTTTTCAAATGCAATATAGGAACTAGACAAGGAGATAAATGTAGTTCCACAATTTTTTTATTATTTATTGACCAACTATGTAAGAAATTAACAGATGAATGCAAAGGGGTTTATGTTACTAACGCTATACCCGAGATAATATGCCTTATGTATGCCGATGACATCGCTAATTGTTCCGATACAGTAGTAAACTTACAGAAACAATTAAAAACTATTGAAAATTTTTGTTCAGATACAGGTATGGAAGTAAACTTAGATAAAACTGAAATAATTGTCTTCAGAAATGGTGGCCCCTTAAGGTTGAATGAAAAATGGTATTTCAATGACAAACGAGTTCAAATTACTTCTTGTTACAAATATATGGGTCTTCTTTTTACCCCAATGTTGTCTTGGTCTGCAGCTCAGGAAAAACTTGCTTCTCAAGCTAAAAAAGCTATACACTCTATTTATAGATATCAAAAGTCTTTTGGATACTTCCCGTGTAAAGACATGTTCCGTTTATTCGATTTTATGGTTAAACCAATCTTATGCTACGGCGCCCCTATATGGGGTCATACATACGCAAATGCAATAGAATCCATTCATTATGAATTTTGCAAAAAGTATTTAATGCTTAATAGTACAACAAATAATATGGTAGCATTAGGAGAATGTGGCCGTTATCCGCTTTTTATTGATTACCATCTATCTTGTATTAAATATTGGTGTAAATTATTACAAATGCAGAACAGTCGATATCCTCGTAATTGTTATATGATGCTAAAATCTCTAGACGATTCAGGTCGTAGAACCTGGGCAACACATGTCAAAAACTTATTGTTTTTATATGGATTTGGAATTACATGGATATGTCAAGAATTGGGTGACACTATTCATTTCTTAAAATGTTTTAAGTTAAGGTTATTAGATTGTTCTAAGCAAAATTGGCATGCTTCAATAAGCTCATCAAGTCGATGTTATCATTATCAGCACTTTAAGTCTTTATTAGACGTAGAAAAGTATTTGACCATTGACATTCCCTTAAAACACAGAATCGCTTATTCGAAATTTCGATGTTCAAATCATAAATTTGCTATAGAAACAGGTCGTCATTTTAATATGGCACGTGATGAGCGTATATGTATTTATTGTTTTCAAAAGAATGATATTAGAATTATAGAATGTGAACTACACATATTTTTTTACTGTAAAAAGTATGAAGAAATAAGATCGTTTTTTCTCCGTAGTTGGTACAAGGGTAGTTCAACAAAAAATGATTTCTATTTATTGATGAACTCAAATAATCCTGTGATAGTCAAAAAATTGTCACACTACATATATATGCTTTTAAGTAGCTGAACAAAGGGACACAACTCAAACAAACATATGCTTTTGTTATTTTGTATTAATACATATGTATAATGGGCCGGTGGCCTAATTACTTTTTGAATAAACTATCTATCTATCTATCTATCTATTTTAAGACTGAACTTTGTCTATACCGCTTGCCAAGCAGGAATACTCCAGGTTCAGCATTACAATGGTCAATTATTTTTTATCTATCTATACATGTATTTTCGATATCTGTTAATACTCAAAATCAACGAAAACAATATTCAAGGAAAATTGCGAGAGTAATTATCTTTACATAATTAGATGCTGTGTACTAAATATTTTTCCCCAATACTTAATTTTAGATAAATTTGAATTAATAAAGTCGATACCTTTCCTATTATAATCCTATTCTGTCAATATAACTATGATATAGCAACGAAAGTCGACGTTACTGTACAAACAAGGTATTGGAAACACATGGCACTTATAAAACTGGTGTAAAATCGACAACTCTAAAATAAGACACCTTTACGTCCATCTGATATTTTATGTCTTCCAATCATTTTCGCTCATTACTAGACTACACAAAATTTACCAAAGGTTGGCCTCACCAACGAATTCTATAAGTCATGCCCACTGACTCCAACAGGAAGTCACGCTTCAATTTCAAACGGCGTTATTTTGCAAAATTTATGGTCAATAGCATGTATCAAACAGTAGAATGGTTGGTTGGCGACATAACCGTCGAAACTACGGCTTGAATAAGCTGTAGTCACGATGTTTAAGTCGCCAAACCAACAAAATGTTTCACACAATGGCGGCCAATGGTGTTCAAAGCTTAATTCTGGGCTGAATGAATGGTTTGATTGAATCCTTGATTGACAGCCGCGACAAGACCACTGTATTAATACGTTTCTCCTCTAATTTTAGATCCGAAATAAGATCAAGATTAAGTAGGATGTTATATAAACTGATTGGAGTCATGCGCGGAATGAGCAACTCTTGGCTCGGTTCAACAAGTCGACGTGGCGAGTGCATTTCTTCTTAAACTACCACAAAACAGTAACATTTCAAACTAGTAAAATTGAAGTTGGAGGCGGAAGTTTTATGATAATGAAATTACTGGGGTTTTTTGACATTCTTTTGATGTTGAAATATTTCTCCGGTGTTGTTTCTTGAGGTGCAGGCATTGGTAAGTGGAAATTGATTAAACCTGGCTTAAACTAAAAAATATGGGTTGCTATCTGTGATCCGTCAGGGCGGCCATATTCGGTATAACAAATATTTGAAAATAGAAATTGGATACAGCATTGAAAAGATTTACCCATCTAGAGTCCGAAACGATTCGATTCTGGTCAGACCTAGTCAGTTGGAGGTTTGAATGGTGTTTAAAGCCTTTTTTAACAATTTTCCAGTCATATCGCGGCGGCTGGAGCACCTAGCATGGATTCCTGGTATATCTCGCACTAATACCACCAATACACCCTTTCCTAGCCCCCAGCTGCTATCCCATTTAGGTTTACGATTATCCACCCATTAGTGAGAGACAAATGTCGGAAAGAATGAGTACCGCTGTCGGGGATCGAAACCATGACACCACATGATTGAAGATTGGGATTCTGATGCACTACCAACTGCGCCATGACGGCGACCAAGTCAATTGACGGATTCCGACTGTTAATCAAAGAAACAATCGATCAAATTAATCATCTAGACTGGAAGTAAATTTTGAACTCCATCACTTGCCGACGTTTATGTGAAGCAATTTGTTGGTTTGGCGACTTAAACGTCGCAACAACTTATTACGACGTTTAAGTAGCCAACCAACCAGTTATCTTTTAAACATGTGGTCGGGCCATAATTTCGCAATAACGCCGTGTTAGATCTTAGTAAAACATCCTGATGGAGCCAAGTGGGCGGGGATAGCGATCGATTCGCTAATTCTCACCTTCCGAAAAACCCTCTCGCTCAACCCATTATCATAGGGGCCAAATTTTAGACTGGTCCAAATTGAAAGGAGTTGTAGACGACAATTTAAAGTTTGGGGATTTTTTTTTCAACTTTCTAGGACGAATACATTGTGTAAAATGAAGAAATTGCTTGTTACAATTCTTTCCCAATCATTTTTCTTGGTGGACGTCAAAAGCATCATTGTGATGGAAAGGGTTAAAGGTCCACAAAGAGTTCCAAATTCCCCTATTATATGACTCGGTTAGTCTACCAATTAGTATCGCTATATATGTGATATTAAATATTTCCGTCAATATTTTTTCAAAAGCCTTGACAGTGTATTCTTATATTGGTATTGTAAAGTCAAGTGGCCTTTTACTTTCGCCAGATTTATTGCCAGCCTTGAACTTTGAGATTTGATACAATTCTATGTACTGTAAGGCGAATCAGTACCCTTTTGTAAAAAATGTTAGAATACTGCCTGAGGGGGCTCAAGGGTTATTAACCCATTACAAGACAACATAATTTTAGGCTTATCCAAATTGAAAGGAGTTTAAGACGATAATTTAATGGTTGTGAAATTATGGCATTTTCACTGTCTGGTTTGAAAACATTATGGGAAATGAAGCAATTGCCTGGTTCAAGCAATTTCTTCATTTTACACAATGATTTTATCAAGTGTTTTTCTTAAGGGACCTTTCTCGAGGAATTGGTTAAAGACGTGTTTAAAATTCAACTTACTTCCACGTTGCTTTCAGTCTTGTTGTTTATTGACAATATTTTTACATTCCCTTCATTCCAAAAATCTATGTATATAAACTCTTTGTTTTTTCACTTTTGTTGAATGTTTTAAATGTTACATTTTACTGAACATAAAATGTCTTAAAATAACCCGTTCGATATTTTAGCCAAACTTCTTGTCGTAGGTCGGTGGACGTAGCCGGCAGCGATCCTTCAAACCTTATCCTTTCATTGAATGGGGTTTAACCCCGCTTTTAACAGTATTTCAGTCATATCGCGTCGGCCGGAGCACCAAACAATGGATTCCTGGTATTTCTCACACCAGTACCACCACTACATCATTTCCTAGCCTCCAGCTGCTATCCCATTTTTTAGGTTTACGATTATCCACCCATTGATGAGAAACAAATGTCGGAAAGAATATGTGCCGCCGCCGTACAAGATGCCTAAAAGTAGTCAATATCTCGTCGGGTAAGCGTTGGGACGAACTCCAAAAGGGGGTTACCATGTTCGATAATTTGCTCTAATGGCTTCTCCAAGTAATCTCCAGTTGATACATAACACCATTGCAACTATATTTTCGTAACTGCAGCTCAATCGATCATTTGAATGACTTCTTTAATTAACCCATTCCTACACAACATCATTTTGACTGGTCCAAATTGAAAAAGCAAAAGGCGACAATTTCAAGTTGGTGGAAATTTAAATGTTTTCTTTCTTTCCTTTTTCTTTTTATATAGATAAATAAATATCGTGGAAAATGAAGAAATTGCTTGTATAAAAATTTTAGACTGGTCCAAATTGAAAGGAATTGCAGACGACAATTTAAAGTCTATGAAATTTTTTGATTATTGCATCTTTCTGGGTAGCAAACATTGTGTAAATTGAAGAAATTGCTTGATACAAGCAATTTCATCGTTTTTCACAATGTTTTCCCAATTGTTTTTTAGGGGGGGGGCGTCCAAAAGCGTCAATGTGTTAAGAGATAAATAGTTTTTTTTTATCATGGGAGTATGAAACGAAAGAGCAAATCATACTGTATTCACGAATACGCAAAGCGAGTTCATACATAAGTAAGATCAGTTTTTTTTTCTTTTTTTTTTTTTTTTTTTTTTTCGTTTCATACCTGCATGAAAACAATAAAATATTCTCTTCATTTCTTATAATTTAATGACATTAAGCGAAAAAAGACCGAATGTTTTACAATTTTTGTGCATTTTCTATTGAACCACTTTCCACGCAGGCATACAAAATAGCTTTTTGCTCAAAAGTTTGTTTATGGAGCTGTGAATATTCTTTTCAGCCAATCTGAACGCTAGTTTTTGATAGAGAAAACTAAATTAAATAAGAAAAAAATAACTCCGGCGTTCTTAAGAGGGTCAAATACCAAACAAAGATTTCGAAAACAAAGTAAAATTTTTAATACGAAGTTCACCCGTTTCAAAACCAGATTGCTATTCGAATAGTGGTGTAGTACTGTTTACTTTGATACATCAATATTATTATGGTTTTAAAACACTGCATAATTAAAGGTAATATTGTGTGGGAGAATCAATAGAATTCAATAATGTTCAAATAACATAGACAAATAAACATGTTATTTTGACCGTTCATCTACAGGGGAAGAATATATCGTCAATTGACAAAACATTGTAATTTCAGATAACTTAAATTGATATTACAATACTTTGTTAGTTCACTGACGATATTTTCTCTTTCAGACAACAGGTTTATTGTATTAAATATTACTCAAAGGTCTAATAGTGCAAAGAGTTGCATGGTTCATCGATCTGTGAATGGAGACTCTCATGAACTTGACTAAGAATAGTATCAAGCAATCTTAAAATTAATTCATTTTAAGGTAACTTGGTATTATTCTTTTCCACAAAACGAAAGCATCTGTAACCACCACATAAAATGCCAACCGAGCATAGGGCAAAGATGCATACTCATGAATATGTGTCTCTTGAAATTTGAAAATAAAGTTTACAAAACCACTTCCTTTACGACTTCTGGCAGCTTCAGACATTTATCCTTCTTCCCGCCAATACCATGAGCAACTCCATGAACAAGTCCATGATCGTTGCAGACAGGCACAGACATTAATTTAAAAAAATGTTCGAAGCGGCCACTAGTAAATTGTGTCCATTTTCAATCATGTGAACCCCTAAATAGGCAGTTCGATTTGACATACGGGTGTCATGCATAATTGATGTCTTTTTTCCCTCCACTGATAATTTACTCAAAAATCCGAAATGGGAGTAAAGGTTAGGACTATGTTTTTGTCAAATCTTTAATTGATACGTTTCTTATAGCAGTGCTTTTGGGGGGGGGGGGGGGGCTTGTGAAATTCACTTTCTTGCTAGATTTGTATTAAATGTTTCTATGAAACTTCATGAAGAATGAACTTACTTTTCCGAACTAGAACTTGTACGTCCGATTGGTGATTTTCTTGATGTTGTTCCTGTCCAATAAGCTCCGACAATAGAGCCTTTGTTTTTCCTCTGTACCTTTCTAAGGCTCTTTTTCATGATGATCAAACAGTCCCCAAGGCTCACCATTTGTGGAGTTCTTGTCCGCACGCTTGCATTTAATTAAACATTTTCAGATATTAGTATTTCAGACGGGATCCCAATTGAAAGGAGTTGCATGTGGCATATCGTGTTAAGTGAATGGAAATCTGAAAATCGATTACTTTTCGTAGACAATTCAAAAAGGGGACAAGAACAATCTCTTGTCGCAAACACTACCAGCCCTTTTGCTACAATATTTCTGTTTAACCCTTTCCTGTTCAATCCCTGTTTTTTACGTTCCTGTAATTTTATAATTGAGGAAACAACTTAGTAAATGAAGAAATTGCTTTTAACAAGCAAATTCTTCTTTTTCTACAATATTTCCTACCCTACTGAATAGTTATTGTTCCAATTAAATCCACTTTAAATTCTCTTCTGTAAAACCTCTGAATTTGGAGAGATCTAGAATTTTGCAAAACACGAAAGGGTTAATAACAATACATTATGGGTGTTAAAATCACCGGCTGTGAAAAAAAGTTTTGGTTTACCACTGCAGAATCAAACTTTGATACAAAAGACGATTTTGCTTGTTTTTTCTTGTAAGATTTTAAAGTTAAAAGTTTAAGTAAAGTTAGAGTTTAATCGCGATATAAACGCCTCACTCATCTATTTACCTCCTCACTCATCATTTAAAAGAGGGAGGGGGAAGTTTAAAAAAAATTTCCATCTGAGTTTAGGAATAGTTAAATTTTCAATAATCAAAAGACCTTAAAATTGACACTGGTATATAGTTTTTAACAAAGAACCAAATCCAAGTACGTAAGAATCCACGGTCGATTGTGATTCCAGTAATTTGTGTAACTTGACTTTTAATTGATATCAAACACTGTACAGTCCCTATACTAAACTTAGATTTATTATATCCATTACTCGACAGAACCTGTGCGAAAATTAATATTGCGAGATGGCAAGAATAGTAAAACTGTATCTGAGATTGTTCTGAAAGTAAAGCTTGTTCATTTCCTACAATAGTTACCATAATTTGCAGGAATTTCTGCGGTAGAACATCAGGGTCAGCGGAAAGGAACTCGTTAGACACGGAGTGATTGTTATCTGAAAGATCAGATGAACTCTATAACTTGAGGTACAGAAGTCGATATTGGATTGGCTAGTTATAGAATTCATCTATCATGTCCTGTATTTTTTTTTTTTTTTTTTTTTTCGACAAAAAGATTAAGGACCAATCAACTTAGGCAGTAAAGGTGCAGAAGCTTGCCTGTAGAATTAGAAAACAGATTTCTATAGGTATACTATTTTCCATTGCATGCTACAAATCTAATCCAGGTTACAATTAATGTCTAATCAATCAACTGGTATTCGTAAATGAATTGGCTTTTTGTCTAGGGGTGATTGTTTATTGTCCAAATATTTAGGTCCTACATCAAACCTTTCCTGTTCAACTTCCTGATTTTTGCGTCCCTGTGTTTTTATACTTGAGAAAACATTGCGGGAAAAGAAGAAATTGCTTGTGACAAGCAATTTCTTCTTTTCCCACAACATTTTCTACCCTGTAGGTTGGTTACTTTTCAAACTTCAGTCACTTTTATTTGTCCTCTGAAACTTCTTTAACATTTGACTAGTCTAGAATTTGAAAAACAGGAAAGGGTTAACGTAAGCCATTCTGCTCTTCCTATTAGCGACTCTACATATATCAGAAATGTTAGCTCAGTTGGTAGAGTCATGCATAGCTCTCAGTATTTTTGCGCTGTCCCTCGTAACATTTAGCGATCGTCTGGGGTTGTCGTTTATATGGACAAATATTACGGTAATTAACGGAGTGCTTGTCCCGCTCACTGACTTCGACCGGAAGTTCTACTTCGATTTCAAATAGCGTTATTTTGCAAAATTAATTGCCGGTAACATGCAATAAACAAGTAAAATAGTTGGTTGGCGACCTAATCGTGGTAACTGCTCGTCCTTGCGTTGCTTGATAGTGATTAAAATAATCTGATTTTTTTCCAAGACCATTTAGATCTATATATATTCTTCGATAGAATGTAGGAGAATATAGAATGCGTTTAGACTGTGACACGAGATCGGGGATTTCAATACACGTGCATAAGATTAGCTAATTCCGGTTGGGTTTTCCTTCGTTTTTTTACGACAAACCCAGGGATGTGGTGCACTTTTTCGAAGTCAGTAGAGTAAAAACAGCTTATCAAAGCTGTATCTACGATATTTTAGTTGCTTACAGACAAATTTAAATGTATATCGATCGGCAATTCGCTTGTAGTGTGGACAAGAAAAACTGCTTCATACCTAGATCAGATACAACAAAGACTGGTTTGCTCCCCAAAACCCTTTCAGAAACCCCGGTGCTTTCGACAAAAACCGTTCAACCCATGTCCTGTTGAATATTTTTCCTCTTTCCAGAACATTTGTAAACTTGGAC
This sequence comes from Fragum fragum, assembly GCA_946902895.1. Lineage (NCBI taxonomy): Eukaryota > Metazoa > Mollusca > Bivalvia > Cardiida > Cardiidae > Fragum > Fragum fragum. Next base: position 50,843,699 of record OX336366.1, read on the forward strand.
ATAATCAGATCTATCTTGCGTTCAAAGATTTCTCTCAAACCAACAACAATGGGCAGGTCGTGTAGGCTAAGATCAGACTGCACGTCTGTGCAGGCTGATCTTAGTCTTAACACCTGTAAAAGTCATTTTCAAAGTAGGAAATTTCAAGGATCATCATGGAAAGGCTTAAAATCGCAAATGCCATTTAGGTTATAAATCGTAAACAGTGGTTTCAATAAACAGCTGATTAAAATAGCAAACTCTACTCATATTTGAAAGTCGCACCGATGTCCCCATTTTTGTCTATTATACTTTGCCTAAACAGAATTCAGAATTTGAACGTGATATACACAATCTCTTCCTAAAACATGGTACCTCGAAACATAAAAATGTTTTTAGCACTGAATTAAAGGACATACATGTATTCCGACTCAATTATTCGGACCACTATACTTAATGAATAATATATTACAAGATGCTTATCAGCTATGTATAGAGTTGTAAAGTGGAGACATTTTATTACTTGAGGTTGACTTAAAGGCAAAGCGAGATCAAAGGATTTCGAGCATGTAGACAGTTACACGCAAAAAAAGGTACTTTTCTGTGAAAACTGGCGGTCGAAAGTAAGCACTGAACCGTTTGTCCTACCATATACTCCAAAATCCCACAACAGAACATTGTTTAATCAATGGGTATGGGGACAAATCGAGGGTTAGACGCAAGACTGCAGTAACTCAGTTTTTGCAAATTTTACAGGAGAGAGTAAAAACATTCTCATTTTGTCATTTCCAATTTACTAACAGAAAAATTCTTAACATATTTTTCTTTTTGCATTAAAAGGAAATATTAAAGAAAATAAATTGGAAAAAAAGTTGTATATAATGAGTTATATGTTAATGTGTGAGTTACTACAGTATTGCACTGAAACAGCTCTATTTTAGAAAAAAGATTCATTGCAATAAGGTAGTAACTAGAGTTACAACTTTATTGCATACTAATTCGGACACATTTAATGAAAAAAATCTGTACAATAATGTAGTAAAAGATTAATAAAGCTTATTACATGGAGATAATTGGATCAAAATTATATCTATTGTTGATAGATTACTGGAAGATTGTAACTGCAGCTTGAATAGGCTGTAGTAAGATAGTTTTGATATCCCTGAGGCAATATAAACATGACTTCTTGTAGCCTACCTTTACCTACTTATTCTTGCAATAGCAAAATCCAAAAGAAGTATTTCTGTACAAAAAAGTATTTTATTAGTTGTATAAAAAATCAAAGTACTGAAAGTACTGTAAGCTAGCAAATCATAGTTTGGTTAAGTCTTCTTTGCTAATTGTTATCATAATAAATAAACCCAGGAGTTAACCAATTACAACCAGGCAAAATCTAAGAATGGTTCAAATTAAAAGGAGTTGCAGATGACAATTTCAAGTTGGTTGAATTTAGAAATCTTTCCCTTGTTTGGTAGAAAACGTTGTGGCCAGTGCAGAAATTGCTTTTAAAGTTAGTAATGTTGGGATGGCTGTGTTACAGACCGAATACTTTGCATCTAATTACTTGTAGTCAACAACTTGGACTTCAATTATCCCCAGGACTCCCATTTGAATTTACAACTGAAATTAAATCTTGTTTAAAACAGTTTGTTTATTTACTCTTCACCACATAACAACATTTTAGACTGGCCAAAATTCAAAGAAGTTGCATATGACAAATTTAAGTTAATGAAATCTTTGAAATCTTAGTATTTTGGGGTAGAAAACAATTTCTTCAATTTCCACAAAGTTTTCCAAAGCTTTCATATTGAGTTGGAATGGGATAAAAGTGACCAAATTAAAACTTAAGCTCACTTCAATGATCAAGCTGGTTTAAAAAGGAATCATGGTACAGAAAACAAAGTACATGTATGTCGCTATCAGATGTGGGAACCTGGCAATGAAGAAAAACAATTAGAAAAACAGCATTATTATCATGTTTAGGCATTTATATGATCTTCTCCTTAATAGTGAAGCCTACTATTTTGATAGGGGATGTACAAGTCTTCGTCAAAGTTTCAAGAAAATTTACTCAAAACCAACCCCAACTTAACTAGATATAAAATGATTTTGAAAAAAAATGCATTGCAACATCAAATATGCCTTTTTAGAATAGAATAATCTTGAAAGTTGTCATGCACGTAAATTTTCCAGAAAATATCAAGTAATAATAGAGATGGCTTGAAAGCCTACACAGAGGGGTTATGTTCTTTAAATTAGGTGCATAAACAATGAATTAAAATTATGTTTATTGAGTTAAGTTGATTAATTGATTGAATGGAGTTTAATGCCTCTTCAAACAGTATGTATTTCAGTCATATCGTGACGGCTTGAGCACCTAACAATGGATTCTTGGTATTTCTCACACCAGTACTACCATTACATCCTTTCCTAGCTTCCATCTGCTATCCCACTTAGGTTTATGATGATCCATCCATTGTTAAGGGACAAATGTCAGAAAGGATGAGTTAAGTTCAGTACAGCTTATATTTCCAAAATCACAGAAACAAAGTGAAGGTATTATGGTTCTTATGCAATTCTTTTTCAATACATTTGGTACATCTGTAGGTAGAATTTTAAATTGGTAGCACAGCAAGTTCTAGAGAACTGATAAGCCACGGAAAAGATGGCTAATTGCGCACAAGATCAAAGGGACTGAATTCCTCTAATGATACTTGAGTTATGGTTCTTATTTTATTGTACCTCTAAGGTCTATAAAATTTAGAATGAAAGCTATATATTACTTCCAAAGAAACACATTACACAGTAATAAGCCCCATTATCTTTAGCACTGTTGTTTGGGAATGGGAAAACGGTCTAGGGAAATTTTTGTAAATAACTAAAAAAAGGAAATATGAAATTTTGGGAGTTAAGAGGAAATAAAGATATCACATGAAGCACTAATTTCCCTTACACTGGGTCAAAATGAAAAACAAAACACAATGGTGTCCCAAGGCATATATGCAAGAAGTTTCATCAAAGGGTTGTAGAAAAAAATATTTTGTAATGAAAGAATGAATTAAAGATAGACAGTCAAAGCTGAAGCTATATTTATACTTGTCTTTTGGCAGAATAGATATTAATATGATACAGACAATACTGCTAGGTCATCTCCAAAATCAGTCAACTTTGAAAAATTAAAATGTATTTTCTCCTTTTTCCAAAATTCTACAAAAGTATTTTTCCAAAGGTATTTCTAAAATATCTGTGATATGTAATGAATCCATTATAAATTTAATGCCATTCAATATTGATAGAATAAATTTCTTGTCACTTTTGAATCTAGTCTAGTCTAATAATGCTGGTGCATCTAATGAATTCTCAACATTGTATCTTTGCAAAAATTGCAATAAATGGTGTGATTTTGGGGAAATATGGTTTTATCATACATATATCATAATATCAAAGTATACGGAATAGAGATACTACTATATTACATAAATTTATTGTTAATATATTGGAATATTTCAGTGCAATACGGTAGTAACTTGAGATACTAAAACCTTGCAATAAACAGTATGTGGAATTTGACTTACTACTTTATTGCAATATCAAAATATTTCATTAAATATTCTAAGAAGAGGGCTAATATTTTTTACAGGACATGTATAATGGATGTTGCCACTAAAAACTGTAAAATTATGAGTTTAGTCAAAACAAGTAGTTACTACAGTCCTGCGTTGAACCCTCGAAATACTATTTTCCATTTCTTTCTTTTTTATAAAGTGGCTTAGATCACAATATAGACTAACTATTTTTCATCTTCAATTCCATTTTCTAATCTGTTTCACTGATTGTACCTACAATTGACGGATAGCCACTGTCAATGATATATCGATTGACCAATCAAATCATTTATTATATAACCTATAAATGATATGAATTAAAATCTGACTATCTAATACAACTCGACAGAGAAAAAAAATCCGTATTCGGCGTGTACTATAAAACCGTATTCGAGTACCGCTAAACACGGACTACTTTTTTGTGTATTGACGTTCGTGTTTTTTTTTTTTTTTTTTTTTTGTTTTTTTTTTTTTTTTTTTTTTTTTTTTTCGTAATGTCATGTCCAAAACGTATATAATAAAAGGAAAATTACATCAGTGCGTTTTTCTATTTCTTGTTATCGTGTTCTCGAATCGTGTGTAGCAATTTTTTTATTGGATGAGACCTAAAATACATACACACGATTCTCGAACACGATAACAACAAATAGAAAAAGACACTGTTGTAATATTCCCTATTTATTAGGCAGTCAATGTTGAACTCCAATATTTATCTAAAATAGTTTCGTTTGTTCACGACTTTATAGTCGTAGCAAAAGCCTATTCAAGCTATATCCACATCCCTTAGGTAGCAAATGAACGATATTTCTTTCTCTTTTTTTTTACGCAACTTACGATACATTTTACAAAATAATATCGTTTATTACCTCAGTTAACTTATCTTGTCAATGGTCAATTAGACGATATGAGTTTTGATTAAAAACCTTTAGATAACGAAAGGAATATAAAAAATGCGGGTGCCAAAACTCATTTAGTTTTATCTTATTGATCAAATCTAATCTTTGGTTGCAATTTCAAAACAATATATTCTTTCACAAAAAATCAAAACACACGCTATCTGGTGTGCAATGCTTAAAAAAGGATTTCTGCATTTTCTATTTTTTCTCCAAAAAAAAAATCTGATTGATCAATTACCAGTAGAACATTAGGTTTTCGTCGTTGTCGTTGTTGTTGTTGATGTTTTTGATACATGGCTAAAAGCCATGGGGTTTTGTTGTTGTTGTTATTTTATCTATTTATTTATTCATTTCTATTTTTTTCATTTATTTCTTTATTTATTTTATCTATTAAGATTTTCGACATCACGGACATATAATGACGATAATTAATTCTGTATTTCTATTTAGTTATTTAGAAAAAGAGCCAACACTGAAAGTATTTCAAATTTATCCCTATTTATATTACACTGTATATTATGAACTATTCATTGTACGGAACAGGTTTTCGACATTTCATTCTTCACTGCGTTCGGTAGTTCCACCGTTCGACGCTGTATAATTCCATCCACGACCTGAAAACAAAATTAGACAACGTGTTTGAACCCTTCTCATGCTGAGGCAAGTGGACATGACTAGCGATTAATCAATATACGAGCACAGTGAACATCATCGCTACATTATAGAAACACGTTGTTACTGACGCCTTACAGAGGGCTGTGAAAACTTAGTGTATAAAAGTTAGACTAGTTTTGCATGTCATTTTCTTTTTCAAATTTATTCCGATAGTTGAATACAGATCGTCGCTGTCAATCAAAAATCGAATGAATGAATGGGGTTTTAGGGCGTATCGCAAGCTGAGGTCTTTCAGCGCACAATCAAATATCGTGTGGCCAATCAAGGCATTTGTATGTACCGGAAGTGAAACATGGACTTTTCTGTGATCGTTACGGCTTATACAAGCTATGGCTACGGCGTACAGTTTCACATCAGCGATTCGCTTAATATTTAATGCCTAAGACCCTCCGACCAACTACTTTTCACACTTATTGCTATCTGAGTAGAACTGCTTTGTCGGATGTCAGAAGGCGCGGCTAGCGACCCGTCAATGTACGGACATTTAGAACAGTCTTGAGCTAACCCTCGATTGTCTCTTACTATTTCGTAACAAAGAACATTGTAGTAGTAGTGAAATTATAGTGTAAAGCAAATAAGTTGAACTACAAAAACCACAGCTCGGAAACAGAATCTGCTTGCTTTGGAATTATATTAACCATACGTAACGTTTCCGAAAACAAGGACGTTCAATATCATATTTCAAAGAAACACCGGCTTTTTATAACCTGTGATATAAGGACATTTTTTTTTTAATTTGGTCATATCTGTTTAGCTACACAAACACGTGAATTAAGTTAAAAATTACAATGAAATCATTAGCTCACTGTTTTAGTATTCTCTTGAAACTTGCAAAGAAACGAAATTATGTCAACTGTGTCAAGTAACATGGGAAAGGGACATCAAGTTATAACAGTTAAAACTGATAACATGTCAAAGACCCGAATACATCGAAATATCTTATAACTGTAACAAAATACTTAAACCCTCATAAAGGGGTTCTTTTTAAATTTGGTCAATTCCGTAAGTCGGCTGAATGAATATTTAACAAGGGCCCCCACGGGCTTTTTGTTTTAATTCGAGCCAGACAAGAATTTGTTGTGAACCAATTTGCATACAATGACGCTTTTTGACCCCCTCCAAAGAATCAAAGTAACACTGGAGAGCAAATTATAATGCTTTCAAGCTGTCAAAATAATTTGTTTGGAGAAGAGCATCAATAATATTACACAGCGTCGTCTAAGGAGATGAACTCTATGAAAATGAGAGACATTTTTGGGTTTTCTCTCTCGAATACTCTCCAGAAATACATTGGCCCCTATCAGTGTTTTACTTGGATTTTATCCTAGGTTTCTTTGCACTGTTTGGTTTTAAGATCAGCTGAACAATACAAACTTTAGAGCTGGAAAATTCGTTTCATCTTGAAAATACATTTCTATGTTATTTCTGAACCATAAACTAACACCATCTAGAGATTTGTATTTATAATAAAACTAGAAAAGGTAAATAAAAAATCACAACTTCCCCATACTGAACAAGGATAAAAACAAAAGTAATGAAATGAAAGGACTTGACTGGCGAGCCTGTCCTAATCTGACGATACAACCAATATCGGAGAGCAGCGTAGATGGGACAGGTTCTCCAGTCTATGAAAGGACCAATGTACAATTTTGCACACCTCTGATTTGATGGTCACAGGTCAAAGGGAAGATAACACAGGAATGTCCCTAATTCTAGCAGACATTACCTGTATTATCTCCCTTCAATCATGAAGAGTCAATCCAATATTCACATTTGTTTTTAAAAACAGGAAAAATAACTTGATCGTATGACCAGATTTTCAATGAAATTCACTGACCAGTAAAGGTAAATTGCTGCACCGTTTCTTTTTTTTTTTTTTAAGACTCATTTTATTACAAATACCATATCCGTCGAATACATTCTGTATAACGGCATGCTTGAATGGAGAGAACATTGGAATGATGTTAGTCTTAGTTTCCTGCTTCCCCCACCCCTAACGATTTTCAGAGAGTAGTTGAAAAATTGTTTAGTCGACACTTAAGTACATATGATGGTAATTACATAGGAGAGCTATTAACTCTCCAAAAACAATTGGGAGAACGCTGTGTAATTTCTTCAATTTACAAAATGTTTTTACCAGGAAAACAGAAAAAAAAACACTAAAATTTCATGAACTGTAAATTGTCGTCTGAGATTTCTTTCAATTTGGACCAGTGGTAAATTGTGTCGTCTGTCTTTGAGTTAAAAGAAACCCAGTCTCCATATGACCAGCTGTTACGTTGGTCGCTGGAATATAAAACCCTCACGTGACGATATTACGTTAACAATATATCTAACGTAAGATTTTGTCTTTACCATTAGAACTTCACTGAAATCCAGAGATCCGCTATTGTCTGTATCAATCTGTCTGAACGTTTTAATCACCATATACTCTTTCAAATCTTCTCCCATAACGTCTTGAAGAAGTGCTTGCAACTCGTCCTTTTCTATAACCTAAATATACAAAAAATTAGTTGAATAAATTTACTTCATGTAAAACTATGATACTTTTAACCCCTTCCAGTACAACCGTGAATTTTACGTCCCTGTAATATCATACTTTAAAAAATAACTTGAAACAGAAGAAATTGCTTGCAATACTTTCTGTAACATAGTATTTTTACTGTTTGAATGTCGTCTGCTACAGTAAAGGCTTAATGTATTCAGGGACGCACTGAAGTTTACATGAATACGTCTTAATGTGTTCTTCACCGTGCATAGTCAATCTTGTACGGGCGATCACACTATTAAGCCACCATTTTCATTGAGTGATTACCTTTCTAAAAACAAAAGCCCATAAGAAGCTGATATAAGTGCCAAACAATATCGTAGCTAGATGTTAGGTTGTTGTACTCTTTAGAATCATCTCATTGTGACCGTTCTAATGAGATCCAACAACAGACAATGAAGTGAGAATTCTGTAATCGCTCATGCATGCAGTCGAATTGAACCTTCATATTTGTCAAAGAAAGAGTATTAAGCGACAACTCTCTTAACCCATTCCAAAAAAACAAAAAGTTAGACTGGTCCAAATAGAAAGAAACTGCAGACGACACTTTCAAGTTGATGACATTTTACCATTTTTCGTCCTTTTGGAAAGAAAAACAATGTGGAAATTGAAGAATTTGCTAGATACAAGAAATTTCTTCATTTTACACAATCTTACTAAAAGCTTTTTTCTTGAGGGGCTTAAAACGATGGACTGTTTGGGAATGGGTTAAACGACCGCTGTTTTAACGTCCCTTGGGAGTCGGTTAATACAAGTTATACCGTATATTCAAATGGTTTCCGACATTTTTCTCTAGAAATGCTTCGAGCTCGTCCATTTCTATAACCTTCAATATACACTTTCGTCACCCAAATGATGACTGTTTTAGCGGAAATTTCGTTCAGTTTCAAATCTTATTTTATCAACCCTGAGAATTCAGTGTTCGGTCCGAACACTTAACCTATTACCACACGACAAAATTTTAGACTGGTCGTTAAATTGGAAGAAGTTGCAGACGACAATTCAAACTGATTTGAAATTAAAAACTTTTAAGGGGGAAAACATTGTGAAAATAAGGAGAAAGTGTTTGCTTTGAGCAACGTCTCCTTTTCTCACAATGTTTTCTCTAATATAATTCTTAAATAGCGTAAAAAAGTGGGATTATGTTGGAATGGGTTAATGTCCATATATTTGCCATTTAGGTAAAGATCACGTGATTTTTTTTAAAAAAATCATACGTTCGAACTTTTTTTGTTTTGTTTTAATAAGAAATTTCAGGATGGTCCCATTTCGATAGGCAGGTTAAAATTTATTACTTTTGTATTAACCCATTACCGGACAACAAAATTTTAGACTGTTAAAAGTTGAAAGAAGTATAAGAAGACAATTTCAAGTTGAGGGAATCTGAAATAAACAATGTGGGCGACGAAAGAAATAGCTTGCCATAAGCAGGTTTTTTTTTTCAATTTTCCGCAATGTTTTCGAAAGCTTGAAAGAAAGTGTGATTGTGTGGGAATGGATCAAACAAACGAATCGCTTACTCCACTCTGATCCTTATCTGCTGCGATGAATTTAATCTCAGTTGTCAAAACTCGGTGTAACGTCATAAAGGGAAACATGTCGGCGATTTGCTGTAAATAGAAATACATCTAGTGGTCAATTCAAGGGTATTTTAATTTATGATCTTTAAGTGGCAAGGTTTGTATTTCTGCTATTTCTAAACAAGAGGGTCGTTGGCCCTGGGGCACTCACCTGAGATAAAGGCTCTTTTTCTCTCAACAGTCTAATTTCATGTTAAGGTTAGGATTGTGATACAAGTAGACCATACTTTATACCTATATAGGCTCTGTACCTGAGGATCCAAAAGTCTAAATTACAAACTTCAAGGCTTTAGGGCAAATTTAAAAGAAGGAGAAAACTTTTCCTCCCTCTGGATCCATGGGTTATAATTTCAGGATAGAAAGAAGTCAGTGAACTGATGTTTCATGCATATAACCCCCCCCCCCCGGGGGGGGGGGGGAGGGCTCCGCTCTTGGGGACCCAAGGACCATGATTTCAGCTATTTGAAAGAGCTGCATATATTGATGCTTCATGCAAAATATGAAGGCTCTATTCATTCTGGGTCAGGAGGAGAAGATCTCTAAAGATTATTAAAAAATTTCACTATTGTTACCATGGCAAACCAGTATTTTTTACGGATTTCAATTCTTTTAGATATTTAAAGGGGACCACCTAAGGAACATTTCTGTCACGTTTGTTTCAAATCGGCATAGTGGTTTGGAAGGGGATGTCGTTTTAAAAATCAATTATTTCTATATAAATGCCCCTAGAGCTCCGCCCCTGGGGACCCGAGGTGTATGATTTTAGCTATTTTGAAAGAGTTCAATATACTGATGCTTCATGTAAATTGTAAAGGATTTCATTTCTTTTAGATATTTTCAAGGAAACCACCTAAGGAACATTTTTGCCAAATCTGATTCAAATCGGCATCGTGGTTTGGGAGGGGATGTCGTTTTTAAAATCGTTCTCCATTTCTATATAACCGCCCCCCCCGAAGCTCCGCCCCTGGGAACCCGATCGTGGAAAGCGAATAAAATCAGAGAGTAACAACTGCTTTCCTCATAACTACCGGATTGCAGCAGGCTGTTGCTTTCAAGTCCAAAACTTATTTCTTATTATCCCGATGTAAATAAGATTTGGAATGAAAAGCAATAACCTGTGTGTGAGAGCCCGTGTGGTTAAACGGGGTATAAGAATAAACCACTGCAGGACTACCCCTGTCACACCACCAAACAATCCTTGTATCACATTATAAGTACGGATATCTTTATTACATGTCACGTTATAATGCTTCGCATAGTTTCTCTCATATAAAACTAGGGTGAACCCAATAAACAAAAGCGCTTACCCAGTAATATGTACACTTTTTCCCATCTGGTGGTCTAAAGAACGGTATAGGCGGGTGATTCATACCACATACACACATCGGCCAATCATAGTCAAAGTCAACCGCTGTCTCATCGCTTTTACCTTTTCGCTTCCTTTTCTTCTTCGCTGGCTTCTTCGGCTGTATGTGATAGAAACGAATAAGATAAGAGGTTGGTTTTTTTTTCACTCATTCCCAAACGACAAGATCTTAAGCTTGTCCGAATTGAAAGAGGTTGCTTGAAAGCCCAGGTCCGGGCTGAATAAATTATTTGATTGGTCGGTTGGTTCCTTGATTGACAGCCGCGGTTAGTCAATTGTCTCGTACTCTAAGAAACTGTTTAATGCCATCATTAATGATATTTCATTCCTTTTGATGTATTTGCCGTGGCCATAGAAACAGCAATATAAGCATTTTGGCAAAAGATCAACTATTTCTGAGGTAAAAATGGCGAATACTTAATACTAGCAAGAGTTAGAGTGAAGAACAGTTTGACAATAAATATTTGATTAACAACTTTTAGTAAAACAGTTTTCACATTGCCCATTACGAAAATAACACTTGATGAAATGTCGATCCTTGTTTAATGACAGTGGGGTACCATTTTTTTTTTTTTTTTTTTAAATTTAAAGAAAATTCTTTGCTTGGCCTATTGGTCAGAATCGACTTTTTTTTAAAAAGTATTGCTAGCCCACAGTGGTCACACATTTATAATGAAAATATTAGTTTGGGTAAAAAGGACCGGAATAATGATAATTATAAAACACTTGGCACTCAATAAATGGATTTTGCACGCTGTCTAAACTGACCACTGAAATATCTCGAACATTTCTTTTTACTCTTAATACAAGTTTTTGTTGAAGTTATATCATATTTCATTGTTCTTACATTGTTCAAATAAGATAAACGTAGCCACAGATGTAAGAAAATGTTTGTTGCTTCTAAAACGGATTAAAAGTAAATAATTTGAGTCATGGTTTCGTGTCAATGTACCTTGGGATTTCATTCAGCTTTGTTTAGCTCGTTTAATACCTTGTTGGGTGGCATATGCTTCCATTCTGTTCTTTCTATTTTCATTTTAGCTCGTGCATTTGCCACGTTCTTCTTGTTGTAAATAGGTAAGCCAACCTTAACGAAACTTTGCCGGAGAGATCCTTTTGTTCGCCTTTATCAAGTTGTTCACAAAATCAACCCATAACGCTCAATGCTAATTCAGGCAACAGTCAGGGGAATATTAACATAATCTTTCATCATGTCTTAATTCCAAAACTAAACGCACATTCGCGTTCTTTTGCGCAACTGAGACAAATTGCGGCTGTCAATCAGAGAATCAATCTACCAATCGAATCATTAATTTAGACCAGAAAAGAACTTTGAACTCCAACATAGGCCGACATCCATATGTTTATTCAAGCTGTAGCTACGACATTTAGGTCCCTAACCAACCATTGTACATTTCTGATCCGTGGTTCTGGCTATAAATTTTGCAAAATAACGTCGTTTAATATAGAAACGGAACTTCCAGTCGGAGTCAGTGGGCGTGGCCTACGGAGTTAGCGAGAGTGGCACGCGGTTTGTCAATTATGGGATTCGTATCCTGACATGGTGATATATCCTTTGTCAAAATATCGAAGTATATGTATACAGGGACTTGTCGTCTGAATTTTGTCTGCTTTTGGAAGCCTTAGCGTTGCAACTACTTCTTAACTAATTCTCACATAATCCCGCTTTTTGACGCCCCTAAAGAACGTAACGTTTAAAAAGATTGTGGAAAATGGAGATATTACTTATTACAAGCATTTTTTTCATTTTTCACAATGTTTTCAACACCAAAAGATAATGAAAATTTTATAAACCTGAAATTGTTGACTGCAACTTCTTTCAATTTGGACTAGTCTAAGATTGTGCCTTCTTGTTATTGGTACAACATTTTGGTCGACCACTGACGATTTCTTGTTTGTGGACTTCTTAGCGTCCACCAGTGTTACATATAAACCACGTTTCGAAACAGTATACTATTGCTGCATTTTAAATGGTACAATATTTATGTATTACCTCACATTTTGTTTGTCTCCTTTTACTTTTTGTTTGAAAGCTCTCTTGTTTGATATTGTTACGTAGTAAAAAGAAATTGTTAAGTGCCCAATATACTAAGGTTTATAAATCAAAACATGAAAATGTGCACCCACCTGCTCTGGCTTATCCTTCTGGTTTTCGTGCAAGGAGTTAAGAGCTTCCATTGCCGACAGCAGAGCCACATTTTCGGACGCCCGGAACTCTGTTAGGAAGCAAAATGGACAATTCAAACAATTAAGAATATAAGTAGAGGTGATTAATTAGAATCGACCAATCGCGACTGTCAATAAAAGAATCGGTAGACCAATTAAATAATTCTTTTAGACCTGAAGTGAGCATTGAACTTCAACATAGGCCAACATTAATGTGAAACTTTTTTGTTGGTTTTCGCAGCTTAATTAAACGTCTTAACTGCGGCTGATTCAAGCTGTACTTACGACGTATATATAAACTACTTTTATGAAATTGTAAATGATACGCCGAACCTTGCTCCAGTTCAAATTAAAGCACCTACAAACGATCTTATGAGAATATAAAAAGTAATATATACTTACTACAAATGAAAAAGGTGTATACTATAAGAGAGAAACTCTTTAGTTTTAATTGACGGATCGCTGGCCCCGCCCACACCGCCAGGAAATTCTATTTGGATGTAAACGGCTTTATTTTGTAAAAAATTATGGTAAGTAGCAAGAAACTTTCTGAAACCTTCGTAATAATGCCAGCCAACATCGGAATTCAAAGTTCACTTCCGGTAAAATGAATGCTTTGATTGGTCGAATGACTATTTGATTGACAGTCGCGGTACGTTAATTAGGCCTACACAGTTTCAGGTACGGTAGATAGAGGGACAACAAAAGATTCTAGCTAACCTTTAATATATGATAACGCCTCTCTGTTCATCTTCTTGATATAGAACAACTATCAAATACTCTTGTACAAGTGACTTATTTCGATGATTCTGGGGAAATATCCATCTACGCGTAATGACTTCCGAATTCAACTTAATTCCCTTCACTGAATAGGTGAATGTATGGAACCATGAAATATGATGCTGACAGCCTTAACCGCCTTCCTTTTAGTCGTTAGAATTCAGCAAGGCGTCGGATAAGTGTAAATTAGAGGATATAAAGTGCATAAATGAATAAACTCCCTTACAAAGCATTATTCAGACTAGAATGACGGATAAAGAACATCATTAGGTAATTATTTTGTTAAAGAAATAATAAATTGGTATTAGGCATGGTCTTTGAAAATGTGTTTGCTTATGATTGTAAAGGATAAATCAGTAATTCGATAAGTGCAAATGCAGTGTTGTGCTTATTCGTGTCCCACTGCGCTAATGATCGATGAAAGAAAGTGAACTATTCAACAGCATGCCCTATTGCACAACATCAATACCAAAGTAAATTGACATTAAAGATTAAGGTATCTGCATCTTTGATAAGCAGTGTTGTATTTGAAAATGGGGATATGTCTTATAAGAAAGTGAGGGAGGAAAGTACTGTTAATTCTATTCGACACCGGTATTAAGCGACAATTTCCGTTTATCGACCATAATCCAAATTCAATTTTAAAAATCAAAAGACCTTAATAAGTCGATATAATTGCAAAAAAATATCCTAACTAAGCTCTATGTTGCTGGCACCCATTAGGATCGTTTCAATGAGACGGTTCTAGTGGGTGCGAAGAACTTAGGATTAAGTTGAACTTTTGTAATGATTCATGCGTGTATTCGAATCGATCATGCATATATGTTACAAAAGAGTGGCCGCTTTATACAAGTTTTACTGTTTTAGAATCTGCATGGTGTCATCAAAGGGAAGTCACGCATCAACCTTTAGGGATTCGTACAAAGTGAAACAAGCGAAACGGCCAAGGAAATTTAGGAGATACCATTTATCTAGTTATTCATCACGACGTTTATATAGGTCTGGACTTAAAGCTTCTGCTATAGTCTACCTAGAGATACTGATGACACCCCCCCACACACACACACGTACAAATCCTGTGGTATGAGGGCAAAGTACATTCATATAATTCATATTTTCATTAATTATATATATGTATAAAAACGTCCTCAACAAAGGTAGATTATGTAAACATAAGATGGCTATGGCCGACGAATTTTTAAGCACGTGTATGATAAACTGTATTTTTTGAAAGATTTTTTCATAAACTGTTTAATCTACGGAATACCATAAACAATCCTTACTTATTTTTTGCCACTTCAATCCAGCGGTCGAATTAGAGGATGTGCTAGACATCTGTCTATCGTTAACGCAGCAAAAGCCGCTCACCAAGTCTCAAAATCCATACTCTAATAAAACATTTCCTGATGTGCGGCAACAACGTCATGACGTAGAAGCGTCCTGGCAACAACACTGTATTGCATTCAGAAATATCCAGTTCGTTATGTTAACACCAAATATCTAATATTAATATAGCTTTTTGACTGTCGAATTTACTAACTTACTTATTTTACTTCGTTTCGCTGGCGAAGAATCCGAAGAGGTGCTTGACATGTCTGTTCGTTTATCCCGCTGTCACATCTCAACTCCATACACACGATCACAACGTCTCTTATGACGTCACGACGCCGTGACGTACGATAAAAATGACATCACCATCGACGTTTATCATAATCATTACTACCTGGTGAAACACCTTACGCAGTATGCTTTTTGACGACGTAGGAAACATGCTGCACTTAATGCATCCCTTCGATCTAACCATTGCCAGACGAACTGACACAGCGACTGAGAACTCGTTGAACCGTAGAAATTTTTGAGATAAACGTGAAAGATCTTTACAATAGTAAGACAAAATGTATGCCACTTATAAGCCGCGGCCATATCGCAGTTGGTAGCGCGTCGTCCGAACTAATTATGGGGTCCCGGGTTTGATCCCCGGTCCGACATTTGTCTCCCACCAATGGGTGAATAACCGTATACCTAAAAGGGGTGAGCAGCTGGAGGCTCGGAAAGGATATAGTGGTAGTACTGGTAAAGGATATAGTGGTAGTACTGGTGTGAGAAATACCAGGGATCCATGGTTAGGTGCCCCAGCGATATGATTGTAATAATATTAAAAGTTGCATTAAACCCCATTCAAACAAATACCCGAAGTAAATGTAGGTCTTCACCAAGACAAGAGGATTCTATTAAAACACCGCTAGTTTAATCGTAGTGTACCGGAACTCAGCGTGCCCTTTTCACCTGATGTCGTGATTTGGCTGTTAGAGTTACCGTAACAAATTGTCAAAACACTAAGCCTTATACTTTAGCAAGTTTACCTCCCACACAATCCACCCGTTTACACCCACAAGAAAAAAATCTTTGGAAAAAAAACAAAACGGGGGAATAAAGAAATTGCTTGTATCAAGTAATAACTTCATTATCCACAATGTTTCTATCAAAAATGACAAAAAAATCATCATCTTGAAATTTTCGTCTGCAGCTTCTTTCAATTTGGACCACTTTAT
This sequence comes from Fragum fragum, assembly GCA_946902895.1. Taxonomy (NCBI): domain Eukaryota; kingdom Metazoa; phylum Mollusca; class Bivalvia; order Cardiida; family Cardiidae; genus Fragum; species Fragum fragum. The sequence goes on from OX336366.1 coordinate 50,859,867, forward strand.
CATTTTATTGTATTGGAATGGGTTAAATCTCGCATTCTTCGTATGTTGATACAGTAGTCTAGGGACCATATCATCAGTGCACATCATTATACAGTTAAAGACCTAGTTTAAGGAATGTTGTGTATGTTGGACCCCTACTGATAAGCTCATTGCCTTATCTGTAAATCACACCAGCGGGGTAATCATCTTGTATATTCCAGTGATGACCAAGGTCAAATTTGTCAATATTATACAATAGCTGCGCCTTCGCTTTATGCTGTTGAGAATTTGATAGAAACCAAAGCAAAATTATTTTTTAAATTTTACATGTATTATTTTTTATAATTTAATCTCTGCCTGCCTTAGAATATGGAAGTATTTCCTGAATATTGTAGCAGTTTTACAAACAAAAAAGTTTGATTTACTAAAAGAGAAAAAGTGTTGAAATATTGAGACAACTGGGGAAACCAGAAAATCAATGTTTTCTCCTCTTTTCTGAATGTTATCTATCCAAGTTATTCCGGATGCTTTTCATGATCTGTTATGATAACAATAGCTTCATATTTTGTATTTTTACTGTCTTATAAACATTGACAGATTCTTTAAAATGACGTCTTATTAATTATTAACAATTATAACCAAATAAAATTCACAATTTATATCAAGACACAAATTGGTTGCAAAGAAAGTGCATATATATGCCACACTTATCCATAATGATATAGCAGATTTAATCCCTTGTATACTGTATACAGCTTCCTTTTAAGATAAGGTCGTTAAATTCTCAGTGGGTGGTTAATTGTATATCTCATTTAGGGGGGTCAAATAAAGGAGGATTAAACTAGGCCTTTAACGTAGGCGAGACTGTCCGTTCCAGGTGAATCAATAGCTTCCAGCTGAAAACTACCGCAACAGGCTTTTTTCCCATTCTGTTATATTTGTACTACCAATCGCTGGCCCACCCACTCACTCCGTTGGTCACGCCTACTTCCATCGACAGAAAGTCCTGCTTCGATTTTTAATGGCCTTATTTCAGGTTGCGATATATATGGCCAGTAATATGTAACAAAAAAGTAGAATAGTAATTTGGCGACCTAAACGTAATAACTATTTCTGAATAAGCTGTATTTACGAAGTTTAAGTCGCCAAACCAACAAAAAAAGGTTAACAAAAATGGCGGGCAATTTGATGTCGACCAACGTCGATTGATTCCTTGAGTTGTGGGTCCGCTGACCACGCCCACTGACCTCCGTTAGATTGTTCGACTTGGACACATCAAATGGCCATGTCATGGAGAAAAATATAGCCAATAACATCTAAAAGAGGTAATATAGTAGGTTGGCTACCTAAACGTCGTAACTAAAGCTTGAATACGATGTAGTTTCGATGTGTAAGCCGATCCAGCAAGTGACAAAATTGCTCAATGCAAATGTCGACAAACGTCCGAGTTCAAAGTTTTTTTCGGCTCTAACTATTTTATTGGCCTATCTTTTTTCACTTGACAGCGCCAGTCCGTCAATTACGTTCTATAGGTAAAAATCAAAAGAACTGGCATAGTCGTCACGTTGAGGGCGCAGCACTATAAGCTTCCCACATGCAAACCGTCACAGTGACGACAATCTTCCAGAGGGACCCAAATACACAGTGAATAGGATGAAGAATAAACATATGTATCCCCGCAGACACTGGATATATAGTTCGAAAGCACATTTGCGCCTGCGATACCAAAGACAAATGGTGCAAACAAATTTTCGCAAGCGTTAGATTCTATCGCCTCCCCCCCCCCACCCAGAATGTTCCGGTTTTGTTGTGGGTCGTGATCTTTCTTGAACTGAAATATGATTTATATCCGACGCGTGTTTATAGCAGGTTGAACAATAGATTCATCGATAAATCACACGTGTCAACTTTTCTTATCAAACTAATAGAATATTTTTAGACTAGAAAAGTCATACCGTCCATCATGATTATGCCACGATCTTCAACTATCCCAGACTGAATTCGGATCACGGTCGAAATTCTCCATGCTTGACAGGCCTTCCATTATGTACACCAGTAGCAATAAGCTCCGGCCTCTTACAAAATAATGCAGCAGCGGTCTATCACTACACAAACGTAAACTTTAGGGCACTGTCTATAAACATCGTAAGCAAAGCAGCCGTCGACCTTTAATTTTGGGACCGTCAACGGAATTAACCAATCGCTGGCCCCGCCCATTGACTCCCCTAGCCATGCTCACCGACTCCAACAGTAAGTCCCGCTTCGATTTTAAACGGCATTATCTTGCGAAGTTTATTGCTTGCCAGTAGAGTGTAACAAAATCATGATGTGTTTGGTTGGCGAACTACAGATTGAATAAGCTGTAGTTACGACGTTTAAATCGTAAGAAATAAAAAACACTTAACAAAAATGGCGGCCTATTAGGATGTTCAAAGCTCAATTCGGTGCTGATTTTTTATGTTATTAGTCTGTTGATTCCGTAATTGACAGTCGCGACTGCTCAATCTAAGTACCGCATGATGATACAAGGGAAACAATTTTACATTTCACTCATTAAGAGTAAACTCCCTTATTTATTCGGAATATCTCTGTTACAATCGACCACAAATATATCGAGGCTGTTTCTATTTTCGTCATTGGGAAAAAGTCGAAAGAAAACAGACTGAATTTTTTTAGATTTTACGCCAAATTTTGTTCTAGAAAATCTATTTCTTTGCGGCAGATTAATAGACTGAAAAACAATGAGAAACTGACGGTAAATATTGTACGCATATTTCCTAGATTTTTAACAAACAGCCAGGAGTCAATGTTGACCTCAGATTGATTTTTGCCTCTTTCGATTTCTTAGAAAACGCAGAAAAAGTCATCGACCTACGTTTTTTATGGGATATTCATTTAATGTAAAAAGACGGTGCTATGTGAATTGAAGCTTTTATTTGAAACAGCGATATCGATTTCTGCATTCAATTGTTTATTTTTTTTTCTTACACATCTGAAACAGCTTTTACATTATCTAAATTCGGTTTGATTAATTGCAGGTGACTTATTGAGGGGGTTTTCAGAAGAAAGCAGGTGTAGAGAAGATGGCTGATGTTGACCCAGAGACGTTACTGGAATGGCTACAGATGGGTCAGGGCGAAGAGAGGGACATGCAGTTAATTGCCCTTGAACAGCTCTGCATGCTTCTTCTCATGTCGGACAATGTGGACAGGGTGTTCGAAAGGCAAGTAAAAATAGTCTCTCACCTTTTTACCCCCTCCCAAAGATTATAAAAATATCTGGAAAATATTTTGGATAAAGAAGAAACCACTTGCTACATGCATTGTTGTCTGGGTGTCAGGTCAAAAAGGCCTGGTGTCAGAAAGACCCGGTCCAAAAAGGCCCACTTTTAAAACTGACCAAAATGGCCAAGTCCAAAAAGGCCCAGTCCAAAAAGGCCCAGAAAAGAAAGGCCCACTATTAAATTTGACCATAAAGGCTCATTCACCTATCTTAAACTGTTGACATTATTTTGACTATGACAATATATATGTATTTCTTTTGTTTAAATTTTAAACTGAATTAAAATTGATCAGCATAGAATAAGACACTTTACAGTATCAATTAGAGAATGTCACTTTAATGTTTATTACCTGTATTGAAAGGTGTTGGCATAAAGAACCAAGTATAATGAATATATCAATAAAGTATTTTTGCCTCTGAAAAGCAGTTTCTCCTTTTTCCAAAATAGTTTTCTGTCATTATAGCAATGTTTATGGAAACCAAGGTGTTGTTAAAAATCGCTAATTCTTTTCTACGCTGTACAGTATATATCACTGTTGTCTAAGAAAGATCATATAAGCAAGTCCATTATACAGGGCTCTGCAGACTCCCAGAATTTGGGGAGAAGTCACTTCGCACTAGTCTGAGAATTGGGAGAAGTTTTTCAAAATGGGGAGAAGTGGTGAGACTTTCAGGAGAAGTGGATCGCGTTAAAAATTAAGATTTGTGCGTATTCCTCATTTCTATCAGAAAATAAAATAGCTTTACAACCAATTAGTTGCATTTTATATTATGTGTTATGCAATAAACATAGAAAATACCGCTTATCCTTTCAGTCCTCCATAAAGATCTTATTCCTGTGAAAAAATACTTTTGTATTTTTACTTTTTTTAGGTTTGAGAATTCAAGAGTTTGATTCTGAATTTTTTTTTTTTTTTTTTGATTTCATATATGATAAAAAAAGTCAACTGATAAAAAAAATGCAAATAGTGTATAGGTGGTCTGAATGAAATAAGTAGTGTTCCTATTTGAAGCAGAAAATGAGAAAAGATTTTATTGTAACAACATGTATACATGTATAATCAAACCATTACCAGAAGAAAATATTCAGACTGGTACAAATTGAAAGAAGCTAAATAAGACATTTCAAAGTGAGCTTAAATAAGAAAGAAGGTGCCAAAGAGGGTAGAAACATGTGGGGAAAGGATAAATTGCTTGCTGCAATCATTTCCTCCTTTTTCCACAGTTTCCCATAAAAACATTTGGAGATGTCAAAATGGGGGATTGTGTAGTAGTGAGTTAAAGTCTGTCCACTTTACCTGATAACATATAAATGGAAAAAAATTATCATTAATTGGTCAAAAAAGGTCCTCTGTGTTTAAGTCAGTGTAAAGGGTAAGGGTTACTGCTGAGTTCACAAACCCAGACAGTGTACATGCAGAGGTTTAAAGTTAACACAGGATAATTTGCTCAATTTTATAGGATTACATGTTATTTAAAGGAATTATTACCAACACAAGTAAGTGACATTTAGTTTTTGGAAAGAATGTATCATAACAAAAAACACAGGAAAAGATCGTAGCAGCCTTTAAATTGTTTGCCATAATATTCTTCACTTGTTATAATTAAAGCAGATAATTCAAATTGAAGGATTCTAATGAAAAATGAATTTACTCTACATAGATTTTTGGCAGAATTATTTTTCATCAAGATTTCAAATTTTAAACAAAATTTTGACGTCTGGTAAATGACACAGCGTCCGTAAATGTCGTCCGTTATTCTCATTATGTGAAAGTAAGCAACAAATCTCGTAGACTGATGATAACTTAATTTACAGAAATAATTAAAACTTAAGAAGGGAAAGGATTTTAGATTAAGATTTCTGGTGCCGATAGTATACAAAGCTTTGCCGAAACCAATCAGCATAGGTGTGAATGAGGCAAGCATGTTGACTATTAGCTGCCAGAACATACCCCTCTTTCAGAATATCTGCTCGCCTCGCGACTATTGACACACGCTTGAATTACGATCAAAAGGCTTTCGACCGGCAGTTGTATAATTGCACACTGTCCCCTACTTTTATAGCCACTGGGCCAGATTTGGTTATCACCTACCGTATCCAGGCGACTTCCTGAAAATTCCAGGCGACTTCGACTTCGCTTTGATCAGCAAATCAGGCATAGTTTTATGAAATCAGGCGACTTTTTCGCCTGAGTCGCCCACTCTGCAGAGCCCTGCCATAAAATATCATCCTCACAAGTGGTAAGATAAGATGATAAAATAATAATACTGTAATTTTCTTCTAACATTTGAGTTAAATACATGTATAATCACATTGTCTTGCTATTCTCTTGTATGTATATGTGGGCCTTTCTGGTCAGTGAGCCTTCTTGGGCTGGGTCTTTTTGGGTCAGGCCTTTTTGTCACTGGGCCTTTTTGTACAACGGGCCTTTTTGTCACTGGGCCTTTTTGACCCTAATTCGTTGTTTGCACATTTTTTATTTATAGATCAGTCTAAAAATTTGTTGTCTGGTCATGGATAAATACACTAGTCAAATCAGCATTAAACAGGAATCAAAGTACAATAACGATGAGCTAATTTGAAATATGCAACCCCCCCCCCTCAAAACTACAATGTATTGATTTTGGCCAATATAATTCCATGGAAAAACATGGTTTTTTCCTGCTAAACTCATTACCAGATGACAAAATTTTAGTCCAAATTCAAAGAAGCTGCAGACAATAGTTTTGATGGAATATTGAAATCTTTGTCTTTTGGGATAAAGAGTATAGTGGGTAATGAAGAAATGGCTAGATACATTAGTTGTTTTTCTTCATTTTCTACATTGTTTTACCCATTTGAAAACAAGCAAAACAACAAAATTTTAGAGTGGTCCAATTTCAAAAAAAATCTGCAGACGACTATTCTCTGTCATCTTAGGTTAAAAATGAATGAATTTCTTGTAGTTGTACTGGTTGTCCCTACCAAAATTGAAGTATTATTGTACAAGGCTAGTGTTTAACTTGTAAATCAGTGTTTTGACCCTCAAACATTTGAAATCATCCTTTTTTGACTTCAAGAATTTTTGTAAGGTAGTCATCTTGACCTTTTATTTTTTCAGTAATGCATCATCAATGCATAGATTTTGATTATTTCCCTCATATATTTATATGAGATTTATGTAATTGAATTAAATCTACAATGAAGTGTCTATTGAAACTTCAACTTTTGAGTTTATCAACTCAAAATATAAGTCCAAGTAAATGAAAGTCTTCTCTTAATCAAAATGTGATTATTCACTTTTTGTATGACAAATGACATATTTTATTTTGAAGTTGCCCACCAAGAACATTTCTACCAGCGTTATGCCGCATATTTCTGGATGACAGTGCACCTGACAATGTACTAGAGGTGACCGCTAGGGCCATAACCTACTATCTTGATGTGTCTGCAGAATGTACAAGACGTATAGTAGCAGTAGAGGGGGCTGTCAAAGCTCTGTGTAACAGACTTATACTGGTTGATATGACCTCCAGAACTAGCAAAGACCTGGCAGAACAATGTATAAAGGTAATTGAATGATGATGTCAGGACTTCTAGTAAAGGTGTGGAGTTCATTACTTGCAGTTTTAACCCATTTCCACACAATCCTGCCTTTTCATTTACCTCAAGAAAAGGTTTTTGCAAAGATTGTGGAAAACAAAGAAACTGCTTGATACAAGCGGTTTCTTCATTATCCACACTGTTATATACCCCTAAAGTCAAAGTGTTTTTTTTTTTTTTAAATTCCATCTCCTAATAATTGTCGTCTGCAACATCTTTCAATTTTGAGCAGTCAAAAATTTTGTGATCTTGGAATGGAAGAAACAGAGTTTGAGTGTAAACAGAACTTCAATCCAATTTTATTAACTTATTTAAAAGAATATTGAGGGAGCATATCTGGCAAAGTGGTAAGAAGACTCTAGTGTCAGGGATCCCAGACTTGATTCCTTGATCTCCAGTCTTTTGGATGAGACTCTAAACCAATGCCCCATATCCATATGACCTAGGCTATCAAGTGGGATGTAAAACTGAGTATATTCTAATAAAAGGAAATTGACCAATTACTTTTTGTTATAAATGAGTATCAGCACTATTTACCGGTGAATCATTTGTTCAGAAATGTCTGTCACAAAGATGTCATAAAATTATAACATATTATAGAAATTATCATAGTTAAAACTTACCTAGTACTGAAATGTTAGTTTGGTACAAAAAGTTGACTTATCAGCCCTAATTCCAGTTATTGTAACAGCTTTGTTTATGTTTTGCCTATCCTCCCCTAATCAGTCTTTCTTCTGAAAATCTTTTGCTTTAGAAACTTTCTGCTTAGAAGCTATTTCAAACATTTATATTAAATTTTGTAAGAATAATCCTCCATGACCCGTCATTAGATTCCATTGTTAAAAGGCAAAGCTTTTGTTGTTTGAGCTACAGTAGTTTCTATTTATAGCTACAACTTGTAATAACATCTTAGAAACTGTCAGAGAGATTTCAATGAAATTTTACACGCAATTGGGCGACTCTTATGAAATTCCTTCATGTTATTTTGATGCCCATTGCTGTCATGGGCAGGGCTAATTTCTATAAGTGGTAAAACTTTTCTCTAATAAATAATCATTTTGATTTCACCAAAATTTAACAGGAATGATGATCCTTATGTTTTCTCCGTTGTTTGAAAATGAAAAACAAAATTGTGCATATGATATGAAATGGTAATTTTGATCATATTTTTTTGACACTACTGAGAAGATTTTAAAACCATTCAGCTTTCTGTTGTTCTGTATATAGAATACAAGTACAGTCAAACTTCAGTGGCTGGAACACCTCGAGGACCTGCTAATTTGTTTGAGATTTCGGATGTTATACTGAACCGAAGATCAGATTAGGACCAATAAATTGGGACTATAATTTGTCTGGGGTAGGAAGTGTCGGACAAAAGATTCACTAACTTGCTTGAACAGTTATGAATTTCATAGAATCCAAGATATGTATAAATGTTTTCAAATCTCAACGTGAAGATTTTTATCAACGTTTTTAAGAAATCGTTTGAAAAATTAATTGCACCAAACTAACATATCAATAAGTTTGCCTTGCTTGCAATGTCCATTCTATAAATCGTGGTTACACACCTGGCATTAGTTGTAAATTCCCGTTCTTAAACATAAAACATTAAAATACAACTATTTATAAACAGCTGTCAATAGTCGGAGTCCTTGGCATTGTATAACTTTTTTATGATTGCATCAAAACTTTTCTGAAGAATTAACCTTCTCAGATATTTTTTGTCGATTAACATGCAAAAAATCAATTACTAGGTATAAATTTTCTAAAAAATAGAAAATTGTATATTTCATGGGACAGGTTATTTTTACACACAGTGCATCATTTGACAATTAGGTGTCACATACAGATTAACAAGTTAAATGTGTGAAAAATCATTAAACATATCAGCTTATGATTGTCCACCAACCCCTTTTTCGACTGCTCCGAATGAGTGATTTGTAGTTTTGGATATTGAAAAGAGTTCAAAAGTTTGACTTTCGAAGGGTACTAGTTTTCCGAGGTCGAGTAATATGAATTATGAATACATTTTGCAGGGACCAAGTTTCTTGTTCAAAAACCTGTTGTATTTGACAATTCCTATGTTCAATTGAATGAAGTTTGACTGTATATAGTATTAAAACCTTTAAGATCCTTCTGTTTATCAATAAATCAAGGCTGTAGAAGGATATTCTGCCCTATTTTCTTATCAAAATAATACAAATTAATGTTAATTTGGTATGAGCAGGAGTCCACACTGACACTAGTCCTTGGGACCTTGTGAATTCAGCTCAAAACTATGCATATGACATTTTCATTTTAAAAATACGTTCATTTTTTATTTTCTCAAAACATAATCACTAGAATTTTTAGCTTACCTAAGCACAAATTGATTGGAGTGAGATATTGATCAATGTACATTATCTGTCCATCTACATATACAAAGCATTTTTCTCCCTAACTTTTTATGCAATATTACCCAAACTTTGAAGAAATGATCCTCATGTAATGCTGTTTCAAAATACTTCAATGAATTGGAATCAAGGTAAAACTCTTGTCGCAGTTGCAACAAAATTAAAAGTCTTAAAATCTTCTCTTCCCAAACTGCAAGAATTTGGCTTGTAGCATTGCTAAAAGACTCTTCCAGCTTTGATATTTGGCATGTAGTTTGCCTAATGAACCCCACCAAAATATTTTGAAAGTTTGAATAATTTTATTTAAAATAAAGAAAGTAAAAGTAGCCCTATATTGTAAGATCCTGAATATTACATAGTTGTAAAGAAGGAAATCTTTAAAGACATTTTCCTCTTAAAATAAATGGCGCAGAGCTTTCAAATTTTTCATGCAGAATTAACTTATGGCACCCTATTTAAACTCTTCAAAATATGTCTCTTGGGTCAACATGAGCCTTATGTTGTGGATTTTCAGATTTGACATAGAGATAAAGAAGGGAATTTTCAAAAATCAACTTCTCCGTAACCAAAAGGCTTCAAGCCTTCAAATTTTGCATACAGAATAATTCAATGGTTCTCTTCCAAAAAACATCTAATCATAAATTCAGAATCAACATAAGCCCTATGTAGTGGGTTCCTGGATTCAACAAGGACATTATGAAGGAAATTTTTAAAAATCTTCTCCATCCAACAATCCAAACCATAAGGCTCCCTAACCAAAAGGCCTAGAGCTTTGAAAATTTGGTTTCAGACTTGCCTTTTGGCCCTAAATATATTACTCTGTGATTATCCTTTGCCTGTGTTTTGAGTTTTAGGATTTTACATAGAGCTAAGGAAGGAAATCTTTTGAAACCTTCTCCATCCAAACCATAAGGCCTAGAGCTTTCATATTTTGCATTCAAATTCAGTTTTTGGCTCTCTATCAAAATGCCCATTGTTTTACTCTGAGATTGTCTTTAGCCCTATGTCATGGGTTTCCAGATTTTGGATAGAGATTTAGATTGGAATTTGAAAAAAAAATCTCTTCCCAAACCAGTAGGCCTAGAGATTTTAAATTTTTCATACACTGTTGCCTCATTGTAATCTAACAGTGTAATTTAAAGTACAGTAAAACCCCTCCTTACGACCTTCCCCGAAATACAGGCACCCCACTATTACGACCGATTTTTTACAGAACAGATTGAGACCGACCACCGGAATTTCACATTTGATGAGAGCGACACTAATTGTGTACGAATACATTGTCAATACATTATCGGATTTTCGATAATGTGATATCGCCCTTATTATGATAGGTGTTATGATTAAAGTGGCCGATCACTTTTAGAAATCATAGCTCGTATTATTTTTATGCTCCCCGAAAATTTTTTCGGGGGTCGCATATTGTCCCCGGCCTGTCCGTTCGTCCTTTCGTCCGTCCAAAGTCATATCTCAGCAACCCCTTGGGCCTAAATGGACGAAACTTCATATATAATCTTCCTAGGAAATTTTCAACACCTTTTTTGATTTTTCGTATTTCAAGGCTGCGTCATGGAAAAAGGGACCTTAATGTAAAAACTAGTTTTTTGCCAATTTCTCTAAGACTTATTGTTAGAATTTCATGAAATTTCATATTTGAGTAGCAAATCAGATCCCCTGGACCTTAAACTAACGGGAATTTTTGTTTGAAAAAATGCGTCATGGGAAAAGGGGCCTTAATGTTATTACCTTTACGTTAACTGTCTTTTTCCCCCGCAAAAACTAAAATTGGCAATAACTTTTGATTGGTTACAGATGAAGTCTTCATATTTCACATGTGCATTGCTTGTGACAAACCCTTTCTGTTGGTACCAAGTTCAAGGTCATCATTAAAGGTCAAGGTCATTTCTCAAGATCAAAATTTAGAAAATCTTCAACTTAAACATTGTCTATAAGTTTACAATGTTAAGTGATATAACCTTCATATTTCACATGTGCATTGCTTTTGACCTGGACTTTCTGTTGGTATTAAGTTCAAGGTCATCTGTCAAGATCAAGGTCATTTCTCAAGGTCAAAATTTGAAAATTCTAACTTTAACATTGTCTTTAAGTTTTCAATGGTAAGTGATAAAGCCTTTATATGTCACATGTGCATTGCTAATGACATGACCTTTCTGTTGGTATGAGGTTCAATGTCATCTGTCAAGGTCAAGGTCATTTATCAAGGTCAAAATTTCAAAAAAATTAACTTTAACAGAGCCCATAAGTATACAATGGTAAGTGATATAGCCTTCATATTTTACATGTGCATGCTTATGACAGGGACTTTCTGTTGGTACTAAGTTCAAGGTCATCTGTCAAGTTCAAGGTCATTTCTCAAGTCAAAATTTCAAAAGGTTAACTTTGACATTGTCTTTAAGTTTACAATGGTAAGTGACACACTCTTCATATTTTACATGTGCATTGCTTATGACATGACCTTTCTGTTGGTATGAGGTTCAAGGTCATCTGTCAAGGTCATTTCTCAATGTTAAATTTCGAAAATTTTAACTTTAACATCTCCCATAAGTAAACAATGGTAAGTGATATAGCCTTCATATTTTACATGTGCATTGCTTATGTCATGGACTTTCTGTTGGTACTAAGGTTCAAGGTCATTGATCAAGGTCAAGAACAAATTGTCAATGTCATTAATTTTCAAATTTCCTCCTTTACTAATTGCCAAAATTTCTTGTTACTTAACATAAATCTTTTTCATTAAAAACCCTAGGTAATTTTTATTTCAATTTGACCCAATGAGCCTTACCATGCTAAAAGGGGGCTTAATGCCATGTAGCTTTTGTATATATCCTATTCTAAAATAAATCAGTCTATTGTTTCTGCAAGACTTCTCAAGTTAGAGTCTTCATTTTTTGTATAGAGACATTTTTCATTGATAACTTGGATAGTGAAGGTGAAATATTTAACCCTTTACCATATAATGATATTGAATTTTACTAGAATCAGGCCTGTGAAGCCAAACAGCTTCCTTCAATGTTTGTCAAACTTCCAAATTTCTTGTGAACAGAAATCTCAAACTATAGTTGTATTCAATAAAAAGTTTTTTGTCCAATAGTGGCATATAGTTCTGTGACAAAAGCCTTATTTGGGGAGCATAATCCTTCTCCGACGGCTCTTGTTGTTATTTGAATGTGTGACAGGTTTTGACTTGAGTAATAAATTTGAAAGTGAAAACACATCCGAGAAGTTACGATTAGTTTGTTTACGGCGTTCCGAACAGTTAATTAGCAATTAAATTTTTATTTCAATGTAATTGATGCTTGGTAATCGCATTATAGAAAGGATAATATCGACAGTTTGACACTTTGAACCGGTACTTACGATTAATAATCTGAGGTAGGACTTCTGAATCAGATGGATCAAATGTAGAATAGCATAAGTGGAATTTATCAAAGATCGTAAATTTGAAATTGACATAAGATTCCGCTGTAATAAATGTTCTTATAGTTTTATTTTTGTATGTATAGTATTAATATATTCAAATAACGAAAATAAAATAAACATGAATCACTTGACAACAAACGACCAAACCTCAGTATTACGACCATCCCCGCTGTTACAACCACTTTCAGAAAGTAACGCAAGTGGTCGTATTAGAGGGGTTTTACTGTATTACTCTGTATTTCACATGGAAATAAAGGAAGAAATCTTTAACTTCTCCTTAGCCTTGAATGGGCTCAGAACTTTCAAATTTTAAGCATTGAATCATTGCCTTATGATATTCTACCAAAATTCTGTAAAGTATCACAGAGAAAATAGAGCTTTATTGATCAAGTGAGCAGCAGAGGACAATCATTGTCCTGGTATTAAGATGGTTGTTTTAGACAATCGGTTTTGAAACTTAATTTTTCTTACACAGGTTTTGGAGCTAGTATGTACAAGAGAATCTGGTGCTGTATTTGAAGCTGGTGGCCTGACAAGTGTGTTGACATTTATCTGTGATCATGGCTCCATGGTTCACAAAGACACTCTCCACTCTTGTATGTCTGTCGTTTCAAGGCTCTGTGGAAAAATGGAACCACAGGATGGCTCTCTACAGGACTGTGTGGTGTCATTATCAACACTGCTCAACCATGATGATACATTTGTAAGTATTTATGAGCAAGAGTAGCGCTCATCTAAGCATATGAAATACTGACGTCATTGACTCCTTGACCATGTAAGTCTGGGGGTTAAAACAACAAGAAGAGAGAGTCACAAGTTAAAATTTTCAGGTTTAAGTGCCAACTGACCTTTAATTGTGAAGATATGTAGTAAGCAATTAATTTGTAAATCTTTCAATTTGTGTTCAATAGTTTATTAGATACATCATTGAGAGATTGAGGGATAAAAAAATGTTTTGACCCTTAGAAATTTCTCTCAAGGGAATAGGATATTGACAGATATTTAGGGTCGAAATCCTGGATTGCAGGTCAATCACAAGCCCTGAAGAGTCTGCAGTTATTATTCTATCCAAGATATTGATAAGGGTTGTATTGATTGCCAGTGCTCTCAATAAGGACCAATTTCAGGAATTTTTAAAATTCCAAGTTTCAATTTCAGGAAGTTTTCACAAAATCAAGGAAATTTTTTTTTACCCTCAACTATACCCCCCTCCCTCAAAAAAAAGAAAAAGATGAAATGAAAAAAATGCATAAAGCCTACAGTAAATTCTTTTCCATCCTTTACTTATAGTCCCTACAATTCATGTCTCATTGAGTTGAACTAGAGAAAACAAAGTGGTAAAAGAAGTGTTTCTTGAGAAATTTGTCTCTTATATAAATTTCCCCTTTTCCCACAATATTCCCGCCCCTTGAACACTATTATTTTCCAAATTTGGGTGGATAAATTTGGTAATTATTATTTGCAAATCTCTCAGGATTTGAAAATTTCTGATTACTAGAATGTCAGAAAACTCTGTTTGAAACGTTTTGGGTACGAAAAAATCGAGAATGAATTATTCCGAGACCGTCTCCGGTCACATCATAGATATCCAAGTGCTTACGCCATGAATAACACTTACGTAAATAAAAGTAACAGTATAAAAAGAAATGAAACTAATAACAGAGTTACATCTTTTAAGAAATTCCCTTGTTTCTGCTAGTTGATGTTTACAGACAACACGTGTGACGTCATTAAAGAGGGACCAAACTCTAGCGAGATGAATCGAGTAACTTCGATGTTTCTAGGACGGACGTCATGTCAAGTTACTAAATAGAATCCCCCGCGTCATATACGTATTTAGAATGCAAATTTGACGCACCATTCTGTATCCGCCGCAAACTTGAAGACTGGACATGACATTTCGGGTGAATTCCGTCCCTGAAATTAGTTTACATAAATTCGACCGAACGGCTTCATTGGGCCTGCTTGATGTTTTCCCGGCACGTTATTAATCAAGTGACTTCCAAAGAAATGGTCCAAGATGCTGCAACGACTTGGTTACCAAACCGACAATAATTGAGTACGCTCTGTGTGAAGTTTCCATCTACATCGGTCGTCATGGAGACATTTCGATAAATTCCTTGTGGATTCATTTTTACCCGAGGGTATGGCCAGAATATACATTCTTTTGTTTGTCAAAACCCTTATATTGTAACTTCAGAAAATGTCCGAGTCATGAAATCAGGACGTTTTCCTAGAATTCCGGATGTAAATTTACGTCGGGATCTGATTTTCTGGACGTTTTTTCTGATTCTCTGGACGTAATATATGTCGACGTCCGTTTATTGAGAGCACTGGATTGCAGACTTATATATGACCATAGGTGAATAGGGATAATATAGAAAATATTTCAGATCCAACAGAGGTCAAAACAAGATAGTATTTTGAAAAATAAATGTATGCTTAAGCAGAATGACCATTCTTCATTTAGATTTTTTAAAGAGCAATGTAGTTTTTACACTGGTCAGCCTACACAGTTCATGCAAACTTACAGGGATTTACTCCTGTTGAACTTCCCAGATAGTCCTCTTCCACATGAGAGGTTACACCTTTTTCAACTAATCTCTAATTAACCATTACTTGTGGGGAAATATGTTGCAATATAGAAATAACAATTTAGAATGCCATAAGCCTCTCTTGCCTGGAACAAATCTCTCCTTAATATTATGGTCAAGTGTATATTTAACCCCTTATCACATGACAAGAATTTGGAGTGGTCCTAACTAAAAGAACACATAGACTACAGTTTAAGTTGATGAAATTTTAAAATTTATGGGGATAGAAAACATTGTTGATGGAATTCTTCTTTTTCCACAATAATTTGAAGTGGTTTCTTGAGGGGTATGAATTAGCAATGTTGTCTACTGATGACTATCAGTATATTTACTCTTAAGCTAATTTCCACACAACTCTTCTTTTTGACTCTTTTAAGAAATGTGGATAGAAAAAACATATTGGGAACAGTAATATTTGCTTGAAACAAACAATTATTCTTTTTCTTCCAATGTTTTCTACCTTATACGGCACTAATATTCTCAATACATCACACCTTAAAATGTTGCCTGCAATTTCTTCCAAATTTATTCAGTCTAAAATTGTTTCATCTGGTAATTTCATATTTCATTTTTAGGTCACCTGACCGAATGGTCATGGTGACCTATTGCAATCATCGTTTGTCCGTCGTCGTGCGTCGTCTGTTAACTTTTAAACATTTTCATCTTCTTCTCAAGAACTACTGGGCGGATTTCAACCAAACTTGTTAGAAAGCATCACTGGGGGATGCCAATTCAAGTTTGTGAAAATAGGGGTTCTGGGGGTCATAGGGGCCCCAATCGGGGGCAAAAGGGGTAATTTTTGGTTCTTCTTTAAAAATCTTCTTCTAATAAACCGTTAATGCCAGAGCCTAAATATTTTGTGTGCATGACAACTAGGACAGGTATATTATAAATTGTGACATTCATGTCCCTAGGTTCATGTATGGGGCCACACCCAGAGGTCAAAGTTCATGTTAAAAAATTCACATTTTCATCTTCTTCTGATGAAGTACAAAGCCAATTTCAAACAAACTTGGTGAAAAGCGTCATTTGGTAATGGTTATTCGGATTTGTGAAAATTAAAAGGCTGGGGGGTCAGGGGGCCCTAAAATGGGGACCAAATGGGGGTAATTTTTGGTAACTTTTAAATATTTCATCTTCTTCTCAAGAACTACTGGGGGGATTTCAACCAAACTTGTTAGAAAGCATCATTTAGGGATGCCAATTCAAGTTTGTGAAAATAGGGGTTCTGGGGGTCAAAGGGGCCCAAATAGGGGGCAAAAAAGGGTAATTTTTGGTACTTTTTTAAAAATCTTCTTCTAATAGACTTAAATGCCAGAGCTTAAATATTTTGTGTGCATGACAACTAGGACAGGTATATTATAAATTGTGAAATTCATGCTCCTGGGGTCATGTATGGGGCCACACGCAGAGGTCAAAGTTCATCATGTCAAAAAATTCACATTTTCATCTTCTGATGAAGTACAAAGCCAATTTCAACCAAATTTGTTAGAAAGCATTATTTGGGGATGCCAATTCAAGTTTGTGAAAAAAGGGGTTCTGGGGGTCAAAGGGGCCCAAATAGGGGGCAAAAAAGGGTAATTTTTGGTACTTTTTTAAAAATCTTCTTCTAATAAAACTTTAATGCCAGAGCTTAAATATTTTTGTGTGCATGACAACTAGGACAGGTATATTATAAATTGTGACATTAATGTCCCTGGGGTCATGTATGGGGCCACACCCAGAGGTCAAAGTTCATCATGTTAAAAAAATTCACATTTTCATCTTCTTCTGATGAAGTACTAAGCCAATATCAAACTTACTTGGTGAAAAGCATCATTGGGTACTGATTATACAGATTTGTGAAAATTAAAAGGCTGGAGGTCAGGGGGGCCTAAAATGGGGACCAAAAGGAGGTCATTTTTCGTAACTTTTTAAACATTTTCATCTTCTTCTCAAGAACTACTGAGGGGATTTCAACCAAACTTGGTCAGAAGCATCATTGGGGGATGCCAATTCCAGTTTGTGAAAAGAGGTTCGGGGGCTTGGGGTAAAACGGGCCCCAGTCAGGGGCAGAAAGGGGTAAATTTTTGTACTTCTTAAAAAATCTTTTTCTAGTAAACCCTAAATCACTTGTCTTGATGCTCTTTTACTCAGGTGACCGTTAAGGCCCACTGGGCCTCTTGTTACCAGTTTAATGATGGACGCATTTGTATATATTACAGGAATTTTAACTTTTAACAATTTCCTTTCAATCCCAGATTTTTATGTCCCTGTGATTTTATAATTTCAAAAACAATGTACAAAAAGTAGAAATTGCCTGTAATAAGCAATTTTTTCCTCTTTTACATTATTCTCTACCCTACTGAATGGTTATTTTGAAAATTAAATCTGCTTTGAATTTTTCCTGCATAATCTTTGAACTTGGACAGGTCTAAAATTTTGCCAAACAAGAAAGGGTAATACAAACTTTTCAAAACATCAATGAAATACCATATCTATTATTAATAAAGCAACTGTTTTCATTTCTTTGGAATTTATATATTTTTTTGCCACAACAGGTAGCTGATGGGGCCCTCAGATGCTTTGCATCATTAGCAGACAGATTTACGAGGCGTGGTGTTGATCCAGCTCCTCTTGCTCAACATGGACTGATTGATGTTCTCTTGCAAAGACTTAAACAAGCTGGGGAACCAGGTAAGATAGCTGTTGAAATATTTTGGGTGGTATCGTGGACAGTTTTTCTCAAAGAGAAAAGAGCAATTTATCTTGATTTACCTTAGTGTTTGAGATAAACATGGTGGAAGTTTTGATTTTATTGGTTAGTCAATATTTGATTAACTGGGATTATTCGTCTCTATAACCAATACAATCTTGCTTTAATGTCAGGAAAGTGTATTTTACTACCAATTGATTTCAGCCATGTAGAATAATGTATAAATAAAGATCAGCCTGTTCAGTGTTTCATAAAGAATGCCATAAGGTAAACCTTTCTTTTCTGCATAAGACCATAGACTATTAGAGCTTTCAACATGAATTTTAATCATTATTCTTGTTAGTAAACAAGTGAAAAAGTGATGCATATACATTCACATCAGTTTTGTATTAACCTCTTGATATGATTTCAGGTCCAAACACCTCTATCTCTAGTACTCCAGGTAAAGGAGGTGTAACACCAGATAATAAATCGAGTCCTAGTGTATCTACAGTTATAAGTCTACTGTCTACACTGTGTCGTGGATCTCCAAGTATAACACATGACCTCTTGAGATCACAATTACCAGAGGCTATACAGATGGGGTTAAAAGGAGATGAAAGGTTAATAGAGTTATATTTTGCTAACTTAAGACAGAGATCAAAGGCACAAGTGAACTTTGCAATGATATATCTGAATGATTGTTAAAAACAGTGTTAGACTTCATATGAACAAACTAACAATGAGGAATTAGTGTAAGATTACATTAAAAGCCTGTGGGTGTTAGAATTATTTTGCACAAGCCCCTTTACTATTTTATTTTTAAGTAGAAGTTTGACATACTTTTCAAAAAAATGATACTTGATGCTCCAGTAAATGATAAGTCAAGAAAAATCTTCAGTTAAAATAGAATTTATTGATAGGATGATCTTTCTAATATTGTTAAGAGGGAAGGAATATTTAAAAAAAATCTGCCTTCAGTGTTCAATCTAGAGGGGCCATGGCTAAAATGACCCTCTAAAATCCAAATTGCACCCCTTCATATTGAAGAATGGGCCCAAATGGCACACTTCAATCACACATTCAATAAGACTTCTCTGAATGAAGTCATGGAATTAATGTATTAACTTTTTCTAGTAGATTTATTTTGTTCATAACAATATATTATTATCAAATTGTTATGATTTGTTACATTCAAACCTTGTAATTCAATAGTTTGTCTATGTATTTGTATCACATGACCCCCTTGACCAAGAGCCATGGGCCCATTGGGCCCCCTATAATACAAAGCTAGATTGAATGCGGTGCCTTATGAAACTTAACCAGGGTACATGTTTGATCTCTCTTATCAGAAGGTTATTTCTTGTTTGATGAGTTCCCCATTTTATATTAAATTCTAGGTGCTGCTTGGATACCATGAGACTTGTAGATCTATTACTAGTTCTCCTGTTTGAAGGTAGAAAAGCTCTCCCTAAGATAGGAATATCATCAATGGCTAGTCGTCTACCCGGCCTACGTAGAATGGACAGTAGTGGAGAAAGGTCCCACAGACAGTTGATTGATTGTATACGGAGCAAAGATACAGATGCTTTAATTGATGCTGTGGATAACGGTATTTATCATATTTTATTCTAGTAAAGTACATGTATATACTTTCCACACTGACAAATTTAGATTGTCAGAAAAAAAATGTTGATGACTTCATAATGCAAATAATTGTAAACAAAATGGTAGGGAAGAAGGGAAATGCTTTTAGAAATTTAGATTTAAGCTCCACTGGCTAAAAGTCTGTCCATCCATCCGTAAACTTTTACTTTGAAAGTCTTCTCCTCAGAAAGTACTAAATAGATTTCAACCAAGTTTCGTTGAAATTATCCTTGGGTGACCCTCTATCAGATTCCTTCAAAGAATTTTAATTGGATGAAAAATATAGCTTTAATGGGCAGGGCTAATTTCCATACATGGTATATACTGAAAACTTTTAAAATTTCTTGGACACCTGTTCATGGATTTCAACCAAATTTCACGTAAATGATATATTAATGACTGTTTGTCAGATTCCTTCATATTATTTTGATTGGTTGAAAACATGGATATTATGGTGGTGGGTTAGGTCCATATATGGTATACAGTGAAAACCTTACATAATGAATTTTACACAACTTCACTTGAAAAAAAATGAAAAGTTTGAAACGGTTCTCCAGAACTATTTCAAAGATTTCAATTTATTTTCATTATATTGAGTTTATTTTGAATTAATGGAAAAATTTGCTTAATCAGTACATTCATGCCTGTGGAGTGATACAGGCGCTCAGGCGCCTCTAGTTTGTAATTTTTATAGAAATTACTTAATAAAATATGATAAATGGAAAAGTAAGTCGCAACACCCTGTATGTGCTTCTTGTTAGGTAGGAAAATTTTGATATTCTATTCAACCTTCCATTTCGTGAAATATCAAATTTTCCCCTGCAGCTCAAAGCAATTACAAGATGTTGGTTTGCTACTGTAACATAAGATTTCTATTTATATAGCTTATAGTTGCATATCATACTATGTATAGTTATCTTTTTTGTGGAAAAAAGAAAACATTGCTGAAACCATAACTAGTACATTTAATACATCATGTCAAATCAATGATAAATGGATGCAGTTATAGTCTAATTTTTAAGGAAGGTTGGGGGGGTGATGGCCCATTTAGCTCTGTTAACAGTAAAATTGCTGGAGCTGGATTCTGTCCAGGAATAAAACTTGATAGCCTGCTAGGTTGGAAAAACAGGTCCTTCTTAATTCCAAATGTGCCCAATAGATTATTAGTACACAAACAAGCGAGTCAGACTTTAAAATATATGAAAAAGCAAATGTAAAAGGTACTTTTCCTAGTATGTATCATATTAATTGAAATTGAAAATAGTTATCAGTACAAAACTACTCAAGGATATTCAAATCTGAATTCCGGACTGACTGAATGATTTGATTGGTGGATACATTTCTTGATTGACAGCCATAACTGGCCAATTTAAATGACATGATGACATTAGAATTGTCATCTTAGTACACTTACTTGTTTTCATCTATTCATACATAAGGCGATCATCTTCTTGTTGTGCACTAGAGCTTTGTTGTATGAATAAATTTAGGCTATATGGGCTTGGCCTTTAATAAGAAGAATTATCTTTTACTTTTATTTTACTGAAACCCTTTGAAATATGTTGAAAATGACCCTAGAATACTGTCTAGTTTGACTTAGCAGACTAAATACAGTCTTGTACCTGATTCAATTGAATTTCCAATACTTCAGCTGTTGATAAGATGGCTGAAGGTAAGTGGATTGGGTTACAGCCCCTGTATCTGTATAGTCATTTTTATTCGAGATATAGTTACAACAATGAAGCAGAATAAGGATATTTATCATCTTTTAGATTAGAAAAATTAAATTGGAAAAAGGAGTGCATCCTTTGCCCCGTCTACTTGTCTTAACTTCACCCTCCAATGTTTTTTAGCCAAGGGTGCAATGTTGCATCCTGGGCAGAACTCTGCTGAAGATGTAAAACTCAGTGGTTCAGTTTTATCAAAGTTATATTCAATATTTAGTATTGCTTGCTGATTGCAATTAACTTTCCTTATCCAGGTTTTGAAGTAAATTTCATGGATGATGTCGGTCAAACCCTACTAAACTGGGCTTCTGCATTTGGAACACAAGAAATGGTAAAATATATTTTATAGACATTAGATTCTGTATATCCACATTTTTAAACCAAATCTATTTGTTTTTGTTGGACAAATATTTAATACAGAGTTAAGATCCAGCAGATGCTGAATAAAAACCTTTTTAGAATTGAATATAAATCAATGGGCTAAAATCTGCCAATACTTCTTTATCAAATGAACTTTGGTTTCAAAAAGACAGACAGGAGATGAAAGGCAGACAGGAGGTGTATACTAAGACCAGACTGCACTTAGGTGCAGTCTGATCTTTTTCTATACTTCCTGCTTGATCAAGGATTATTCTGGGTTCAGCATGACAAGGGTTAAGAAAGATTGACTAGTTTAAGACTAGTTTAGATTCAGAAATCAATGAGGAAAAAGTGTTCTCTAAGGATATGTTTTGTATGTACTGATAAAGCCATTTTACACATGTAACAAACAATTTTGTTAAACCACAATGAACTTTCTGTTTGCAGTAAATTGAAATTAATAAGAATTAATGAATTACAAACCCATCAGCAGCCCAATCATGGATAAAACATAATGTTATTTATTTATAGGTTGAATTTCTGTGTGAGAGAGGTGCTGATGTTAATAGAGGTCTGCGCTCCTCATCCCTTCACTATGCAGCATGTTTTGGTCGACCACAGATTGTTAAGACCCTGTTAAGGTACGGTGCTAATCCAGATCTAAGAGATGAAGATGGAAAAACTCCACTAGATAAAGCTAGAGAGAGGGGAGACGAAGGTCATAGAGAGGTCATACAGATCTTACAATCACCAGGTATAGATAAAATTTGTTTTAATATTTAACTGAATTTCTATACACCCAAAGGGTCATTTATGTTATGGCCTGGTCATCCATCTGTCTGCAATTTTTTGTGTGCCTAAGCTATCAATGGGAATGAGCTGAAACTTGGCACAATTACTCCCTATGATGCCTAGTTGTGCATAGACCTTTGAAATTCAAATCGCTTTAGTTATTCTTGAGTAATCTTGAATTATCTGCCCTTAAAATTGAACAAAAATCACTATGTTTTGTATGCGCAACTCCTCCCAAGCTATCAATGGGAGTGAGCTGAAACTTGGCACAATGACTCCCTATGAGGCCTAGTTGTGTATAAGACCTTTGAAATTCAAATAACTCAAGTTATTCTTGAGTTATCTTGACTTATCGGCCCCTGAATTTAATGAAAATCACTATGTTTATTGTGTGCACATCTTATCCAACATTATTTATGGCAATGAGATGAAACTCCCTACAATTTCTTTCTATGATGTCTAGTTATGCATAAGACCTTTGAAATCCAAATCGCTCCAGTCATTCTTGAGTTATCTTGAATTATCTGCCCTTGAATTGAACGAAAAAACCCTTTATATCATGTGAGTACACTTTCCCCTACATTTTGAATGGGCATGTACTGAAACTTGCTGCAATAACTCTGTATGATGTCTAGTTGTGCTTAGGACTAGAATTTGTTTGATATGTCAAGTTTTTCCTGAATTATCTGCCCTTTACTTAACAATATAGCTTAAAATTACAGGTTTTTTGGTGTGTGTGTGTGTGCAGAACTCGGTTGTCAACTCCTCCTACAAATTCTATTGGATTGAACTGAATCTTGCTACAAAGTATCTCTGATATTAAGTTGAGCATAAGACTTCAGAAATTCAAAAAGCTCGGGTCTTTCTTGAAATATCTGCCCTTGAATTGATTGAATTCAAATAACAAGGTCATTTTGAGCGCTGAAAAACCTAAACTGAATCATCATAATTATTTATTTGTCAAGATCAGTTTTCAAGGTCATATTTTTATTGCTTGTGGTGAGTACTTTCTGTTGAAACTTGTTTCAAGGTCATTGGTCAAGGTCATTTTTTATGTCAATTGTATTCAAATTATAGAATTTAACCATTGAACATAATATTGAATGATAAGTTATTATAAAGCTGTCTTATTTCTCAAGTGTAAACAGTATTATTCAGGTGATAAGATCTTTCTATTGACAAAAACCATAAGCTATCATTCAAATTCAGGTTACTAACAAGCCAAGGTTACTGACAAGCCTCTTCTGGCGTATTTGCGCCGCTCTGCGAAGCTCTTGTTTAGAAGTCATAACACATTTATGCCCCTGCATCGATAAGATCAAAGGCATATCACTTTACTGATGTCTGTCTGTCTGTCTGCAAAAACTTACTGATGTCTGTCTGTCTGTCTGCAAGGTATAAACTGAACGCAAAAACCTATTAATATTTGGCTCTAATTCAAACACGTTTTCAGATAGAAGGCTCATATTTTGGATATAGGTTCCTACTTTGATAGGTATGTGTGTAAGATCAGGATCATCCATTTGGGTAAACGTCACTTTGCAAGGACATGAGTTTTGTAATTGAGCGCATGAACTTGACAATTTTCTCTTATTCAAATACTGTTGGAGATACATGGCTCATATTTTAGACAAAGGTTCCATCCATTGTTGGCATCAGTTGATTGTAAGGTCATGGTTGTCCATCAAGGTAAAGGTCACATCAAAAAAAAAAAAAAAAGACTGTTACAGGGATATGGTGTTTCACATTCACATCTTGTTTCTTTTTAACATTTGGCGAACATGATAGCAGAAGATAACAAATGACGTAAACTCATCATTATATTATGAATAAATGTAATTTTTACCTGAAGGAACTCCTGGTGATAAGTCATGTCATCTCTTATAGTAATGTTTTCTGTCCTATAAGATATATATTTCTCGTATTGAATTTAAGTCTCAATTTTGCTTTCTCAAAAAATATTTTAGAAAATGTTTGAATGAAACAACATGAATGATGAAATAAGTAATGGGAAAGTTTTTTTTTTAAAATTCTAGGAGAATGGATGGTGCCTGTTAACAGGGAACACACCCCTATGTTGGTAGAACAAGATAAAGAGAAGAAAGAAGAGACCCCTATGGAGGTTGATGACCCCTCAGAACCTAAAGGGGACCCTGAAGTGGCCCCTCAATATATAGAACAATTACTGCCAGTATTTACCCAGGTGTTTCATAGTTCCATGATTCAATCTATTAGGTAAGAAATTTTTTATATGTCTCTATAAAGAAAAATTACAATTGCCTGTCTATTTGTGGACCCCTATTGTCTAAAGAGGGGCCCATCCAAATTTGAAAAAGGATTATTGTATGTAATTACCAAAAACACATACTCTTCCAAGAGAATTATTTTGATAAAAATCATGTAACTTATAATGTTGACCTGTAATTGACCAATTCCCAGCCAACAAATCTTAGACTGATCCAACCAAATTCAATGAAATTGAAAATAACAATTTGAAGTTGATGAAATTTAAGAATTTTTTGTCTTTTTGGGTAGAGAACATTGTGGACATTGAAGTAATTCCTTATTACAAGAATTCCTACATTTACATTTTTACAAACCTTTTTTTTCTAGATGGTTATAACAGGGATCTGCCCAGAAATCAAATCCAAGGGGACAAATGGCCCACTGGGTTTGAAAAAAGTGGGCCATTTCATAAAATGTGGGGCCCTACTAGTACATCTCCAATATAATCAGTAATCATAGGGTTTCCAGCCATTGTCGCCATTATTCAAGGGTTAGTAAGCCTACTGGACTGCTAGACTCATACATGTTAGTTTCCAATCACTAGTCCTAAAATTTGAAGATGTATAGATAGTGAAACCAATCATTTAAAGCTGTTCACTATCTACACATTATCTTTTGCATTTCAAGAGCCATTTAGTATTGAAACTCCCCTTTTACTTTTTTGCCCTGCCGAGTCGTGTATTTCTGGGCCTTCCTACGAAGAAATTTCACCGGAACCGATTTCCTGCGATTCCGCAACCTCTAATATTAACAAAGACGTACTCGGGCCATGAAAACTCGGGCCAGGCTCAGGGGAACCTACTTTTTAGGTTCATCCATGGCTTAGAAACATATAAACGCTGAATGGTATCCTGTTCATTTCATTTCTGATATTCGTTGCGAAATTACATAGCGTGAGGCGGGGTACCATATTGATTTGTTTTGGAGTAGTCTAAAGCACTACTAGGTCGTCGCGAAAGTCGAATTTTCGCCGACGTCGTTTTTTTAAATACAAAGAATTCAGCGCGTCCTCAGGCCCATCTATTTGAACTTTTCTGCGCCTTCTGCTGTATTTTAGCGCCAATGGCGCAATTGCTCTGCCTGGGCAGAACCCTTGTTATAAGATAGTGGGATCATGTGCACTCTAGAGGCTATGCTTTTGGCTTTAATGATATTTTGTCAGAATGATTTTTTGTCAGAATGTTTGTCTCTATCAAATCTTGGTCATGTTTGGTATTTTATCACATTGGGTAAAAACTAGGTCACTAGGTCAAATCTCAGAAAAATCTTGTGTGCATTCTAGAGGACACGTTTTTGGCTAAAATGTCTTAACATTTGGTCAGAATGTTTGTGTCTGTGAAATCAAGGTGAAGTGCGATGTTGGATCACATTGGGTCAAAATTTAGTCCACAAGGTCAAATCTAAGAAAAACTTTGTGTGCACTCTAGAGGCCACGTTTTGGGCTCAAATGGGCATGTTGTTTGTCTCTGTATAATGTCTTATGTTCAATATGTGATCACATGGGGGTAAAAACTAGATCACAATGTCAAACCTTTGAAAAACCTTATGTGCACTCTAGATGCCATATTTTTGGCTCAAATGTCTTTATATTTGCTCAGAATCTGGGTCCATGAATTCTTGGTCAGAATTTATATCTGATCACTTTGGGTCAAAAACTTGGTCACTAGGTTAAATGTCAAGAAATGATTGTGTTCTCTCCAGAGGCTACATATTTGGCTCAAATGTCTTCATCTTCTGTCAAAATGTTTCTCTTCATATCTTAACAAGGGTTTGATATTTGTTTTTAACTCACTGTGTAGTTCATTAATATTGTTAAACTTTTCTTGCAATATACATGCTACTTTTCTGGCACAAATACCTGAAACTTTGTAAGAATGTCTTTGACAATTCCAATTTCTCATACACCATTTTGCTAACAGGCAACTTTTGGCTGAATCATTGGTGCTTTGATTACTTCTGCAGTCATTGACTCAGGTTAGTGCTTTATGGCCCTCTTGTCCTAGGTCTTTTCAGCATTGTTATAACCCTTGTTTATTAGACTCATTTTTGTATTTCATATACAGTCGAACCTGTCTTAAGCAAGCGGTCAAGGGATTTGCCAAAATCGCTTGCTTAAGACAGGTGCTTGCATAAAACAGGTCGGCCTGTCAAGGTGGTGGCCGGATATTTGTATAACAAAAAGATTTAGTGGCTAGAAAGTATTCATTTTCATAGTAAATAAATAACAAGAAAACAGCTCATTCAAACATTTTTTTTGAATTTTGGTAAGAATACTGGTAGGCCTATATGCTCATGAAGTGGATTAGAATATCAATCGAAATTAAAAAGGTTCAAATCGGGTTAAATTACTCGAACGGTCGTGATTATTTTTTGCAAAGATCAAACAATTGACATAATATCGGCCGGTCAATTGAGGATCAGTCTTCTCGATATTTTTTTATTATTGCGTAAAACACTATATCTTAATTAAATTACAATAGGCATCTAGTCAGAATTAGTCTTTGGGCGAGTTTGTTAACTCATTTCTCACCTCTAAAACTGCAAACAAATTGTACGAAAACGAAAATAGATTACTTTCCGAGAACAGTAATTTCGATCGTCATGCTCGATTAATCTTTATTGATAAAGTTTGAATATCATATGCATAAATTTCAATCACTGAATAAGAGCAATATAACAAAACTAGGCATTTTGATGACTTCGTACTTATCTACAAAACACCTGTTAATTGGCGACGCGTGTGAATGTTTATCTGATTTTGACACTTAAATAGATAATCCGAAAACAATTATGCGCCGTGATAATTACTTATCCGTGAAAATTGCCATAGGCCCGAAATTGACCGTAAAGTCAGGTTATTTCAAAGAATGGGACACGATTTTGACGGCCGTTGACCGGGTTTTAAAGGTGCTTGTTGAATACAGGTAAAATTTAGTGTAAATAAGATCGGGGGGGACATTGAACTGGCCGTTTAAGACAGGTGCACGCTGAATGGAGGTGACCGGATGACCAGGTTTGACTGTAACTTTTTTGTCAAATGAAAACACTGACAAGTATTTTAAGTCTGCACATTTTGCTTTCAACACTTATAATCTCTTTCATTTTTCAGGAAGTCAAGTTTATCCTTGTTGAAGAAAATGATCCACTACATAGAGAGCCCTCTATTGGCAGATATATGTAACCAAGAGGGGGTTGGCTCTAGCATCACATTTGCTGGTTCATTAACAGAAGTCTTAGCAACTGTCTTAGATCATGAGGTTTGTATTACTGTGATATATTTGCTATATATGATGAATAATTCAAACTGTAAATAAATGAGCTTGCTTCATAAAGGATAAAAAGTGCGATAGAAAATGCCATGAACCAGCATTACCTTTACCTACTTTAGGCTTTCATTTGAGACAATGACTTTGACCTTTAACCTGTTATAAAAAACTTTAACCAAAAATTTTAATTCTCTTTATCCTAGCCATTTTTAAGGGTGCTCATATTTCACACATGCCCTCATGAGGAGATAGGCCTTAATTTGAGACAATGACCTTGACCATGTGAACTTGACCTTAAATAGGTTATAAAAACTTCCCAAAACTAATCTTTTTCTATCTTGGTCATTTTTCATTGTAGGGTGTTCATATTTCACACATGCATTCATAAGGGATTACCTTGACTCTTTGAGCATGTGCCCTTAACATTTAACCCTGTTTAAAAAAGCACCTTCATGGGCAAGCTATGTTGTCTACGGACAACTCTTATTTTATTTTCCTCAATATTTTCCATAGCTAACTTTTATTTGTACATAAGGCCACTGCCATAGTGCAGTGGTAGCTCGTAGGACTCCTAATAATGTAAGACTCCTAATAATGGGGTCCTAGGTTTGATCCCTGGCTACATCGAATATCTTTCAGACATGTCTCCCACCAATGGATGGATAATAATAAATCTAATTGGGATGAGTAGTTGAGGCTCAGAAAGGATGTTGTGGTAGTATAGAATACAATAAATCCATGGTAAGGTGCTCCAGCCGCCACAATTTGAATGAAATACTGTACAAAGGGGCATTAAACCCCATTCAATAAATCAAACCAACTTAACATTTTCAGGGTACAAAGAACCCACTCATCCACTCGTATTTAAGAGCAGGAAATCCTGGAGGACGAGTAAAAATTCGGAGGCAGTTGTCCGCCAGACGAGTGAAAAATAACGTATTGAAAAATTCATTTCAGGATCAATACAGATGAAAATAACTTAAAAACAGCATTTGTGTAAATTTAGAGATAAAAGTTCACAACAATATATAAGAAACAATTATTAGGGAAGGAATCCAAAGATTCAAAATTGTGTGTTCAATCAGAGACCGAACACACAATTTTAGATAAACCCAACATACTTCAAAGTAAGGATTGAAATTTTATTCAATATAATTACAGAGTGCTTTGTTATGATTATTTAATGGTCTGGCAGTAACTGGGCGTGACTCCATCACCAAATAATTGACAATCAAATTACAAGGGCTTAAGCAGAGTGGGCTGCCGACCAAATTGGCTTTTAGGACAAGCCCCAATAATCCTACGATTGAATCACTTATTTTGTAAATACAACTTAAGCCCAGATTCAAGCAATTTAAATGTAATTAGCATTGCTAGCCAATAATTAATATCTTCAAATCACATAATGATAGCACTTTTACTACACAAACCTCGGGAGTATCGATGGCTTTGTGACAGTAATATTATTAAATGGAAAATCTTAAAGCTAGCAAAATTAAAACTCAGAAAATAACTCAAAATTATGTGGTTCGCTGACTCTTGAAAAAAATGTGCAAAAAGAATAAATTGCTTGTAATAAGCAATATTTCCTCTTCCCACAATATTTTCTACCACATAGGAGGGTTTCATTTTAAATTGCATCCAATTTTCGTTGTCATCTGCAACATATTTCAATTTGGACCAGTCTAAACCTTCTAAAAAACGGGCAAGATTCTAAATTAAGAAGGCCTACATTAATAATGGTGATTATGAATGAAATGTATTCGCTGGCTGCCCTAACTGTTTCCAGACTGTCATAAATGTTTATGTTCTGTTATACACAAATATCAGCACTTAAAGCTGGAGTCACACCGAAGTCCTACTATTTCTAACAGCACATGATCTACACGCAATCTTGGTCACAGGAAGCCCCTTGTTTTAAGTCGTTACATCAAGTGTACGTAGCAGGCCTAAGCCATTAGCCAACCTGAAATTACATTAAACTGGCAAGCAAAACTGAAACTATGAAAAAGGGGGTTGGGTGAGGTGGGTTTTTCTTTATCTTTCTTCTTAGGTAAGATTGTGCAGCAAGGCGGTGAAAGTGCAAATTGTACAACATGAAAATTACACAAGATTCCCCCCAAATAACCAGCGATTATAACATTTCATTCATAATCGCCATTATTAGGGAAGGAATCCAAAGATTCAAAATTGTGTGTTCAATCAGAGACCGAACACACAATTTTAGATAAACCCAACATACTTCAAAGTAAGGATTGAAATTTTATTCAATATAATTACAGAGTGCTTTGTTATGATTATTTAATGGTCTGGCAGTAACTGGGCGTGACTCCATCACCAAATAATTGACAATCAAATTACAAGGGCTTAAGCAGAGTGGGCTGCCGACCAAATTGGCTTTTAGGACAAGCCCCAATAATCCTACGATTGAATCACTTATTTTGTAAATACAACTTAAGCCCAGATTCAAGCAATTTAAATGTAATTAGCATTGCTAGCCAATAATTAATATCTTCAAATCACATAATGATAGCACTTTTACTACACAAACCTCGGGAGTATCGATGGCTTTGTGACAGTAATATTATTAAATGGAAAATCTTAAAGCTAGCAAAATTAAAACTCAGAAAATAACTCAAAATTATGTGGTTCGCTGACTGCCACAAAGGACATCACTTGAAAATTCCATAGTAAGCTGAAAGTGATGACCCTCGCCACAAAGGGGTTTTCAAATTGAAAACCCCGCAAAGCAAACCACCGATATTTTGAGCCACGCCAGTTACTGAAAAAATGTTTTACCTTCTAACATGTAACCATATATGCCCTTTGCCAGCTGCTGCACAAATACAAAATTACCTGCCTCTGATAAGTGAACACCATCATTCAAGAAATAACTGCCATCACCTTTACTCAATAAGGGATGTGTAATGTAAGCCCCTCCCTTTTCCATAGCTAGTTTACCTGCAAAACTATTTAAACGTTTCCTACAACGCTCCATAGCCTGACGATTATCTGAAAACCTCCAGACTGTACGTGGTAGGATCTCTGACCATATAATGTTTGCAGAGGGATATTTTTCATTTATTAACTCAAATATCAATTTGATCATGTTACGTAATGACTTTAAGGGAGTTGACCCTAAATCATTTCCACCACAGTGAATAAGGATTGCTGATGGTGTATCACCTACAATAAACAACGTTCTTAGTTTTGCTCTTAGGCCAAACAGGTTTAAACCACCATACCCTTGCCACCATAACGTTATGCTCCTTAACCCCAAGTTACTTCCTGATTGTTGATTGCGGGCAAATTGAAAGCCTCTTCTGATAAGTGATGAGCCGACACACCATACAATCGGCAAACCTAAAAAATCTTTGAATAACATCAGCAAAAAGGATAAACATATTAGCTGACAGGCAACATATCCCCCTCAATCAGAATCTCTTCCCTAGAGCTTAAAAAAAATAAAATGGCACACTTGTACATGTGTCATCCATCAATTTACAGTAGACTTATTGAAGCTTTGGCACAATATGCATGTCTTTTTTACTTTTTATGTATAAACGATAGGCGTTAGAGCGCCATCTACCGGCAGTCTTAATTTCATCGACCGAGTGACCAAGAGCTGCAGCTGTAGATGCAGCGCCTATTCTAAAAGAGTGGGATTTGAACTTACTGAAGTCTATGTGTAGGTACTGAAGTGTTTTCTTGAGCACTCCAGAAAATTGATATCTAGTAAGAGGACAGCCATCAAAATGACAAAATAGAGGACCATCCGTTTTGGGCCGAACTCTCAAATAGTCATTCATGTGCCTTAAAGGACAAAGTTGTGTGTCAGTCCCATAAACTTTAATGACCACCCCATTTCCCATTTGATCAGTTTTAGAGAAGCGAAGATGTAGCAACAATGCATTGTCAATCTTATCAAAAGTGACATCTTTTCTTGATAACACACCCTGATCAATTTTGCTTGAGGATGTTAACTCACCAATTCGAAAAAATCCAAAAAAGGCCAATAGATATGCTGCTTTAAACAGGATTATTTCATACTGAGAACTGCAAATAATGTGAAGTTTTGAGACGATCTTCTGCAACAATGATACAGTGATTGGCAACCTAATTAGTTTACTGTTTCGCTCTCTTCTCAGTCCCTCCAATACCTTAGAAACCATGTAATGCTTTGTTACATCTTCTTTTAGCTCAATTTTACATTTACAACCAATTGCTCTTATATACAGCTGGGCAGTATTATATGATAAACCCTGTGTAGATAAAGATGCAATAAATAAAATCAGCTGCTCAACTGTTGGAGGCCAAGTTTGATCAAAGTTATATTTGCCTCTGAATTCAGTAAACCTGTTTACTCCTACACTATACATTTTTAATGTATTATTGGAAAATGATGCATTTAAAAGTCTTGTGGCTTCACTCTTGAGATGACTGACAGGAAGGATTCCGGGATCTCCTGAGGACTTGGCTCTGCCTCTGGGTCGAGTGAAAAGAACCTGGCCCACTGTTTGCGAGAAATTGAATCTGCTAATGCATTTGATTTTGAAGAGACATGAAATGCTCTGAATACAATTTCATATTTCATAGCCAACAGAACAAATTGTCGGAGAAGCAACATGATGGGTTTTGAACGAGAGGACTGTCTATTTATTATAGCTACTAATGCTTCATTATCTACCATAAGCTTAATGTTATTTTGACGTAACTTTTGACCCCACAAACACATTGCTAATAAAATCGGAATCATTTCCAAGAATGTTATATCTAACAAAATTTTTGGATGCCAATCTCTTGGCCATGCAAAAAATGCCCACTTTCCATGAAAGTATGCACCACAGCCCAATTCTGCTGAACCAGCACTGTCAGTATATAATTTTAATGTGTCATTATTTGACCAAATAGAATGAGGAATATAACATGTACCATTGAAGTCTTCCAAAAATAAAATCCACATATCTATGTCTTCCCTCAATTCCTTAGATACCCTCAACCTATGATGGGGTTTTTTAAGTGGGGCCATTGCATCAAAAAAATCTCCTTAAAAACGGTCTACTAGCCCTTATTGCCCGCGAAAAGAAATTTAATTTGCCGGTCAAATTTTGTAGCTCTTTTAATGTAACCTTTTTCTTAACCCTTAGCTGTAACAAAAGATCAAAAAGTTCTTGAGTCTTAATAAAGGGAACTCTAATGACCATATTGAGAGTATCTATTTCTAAACCAAGAAAAATGAGGACTGTTGTTGGGCCCACTGACTTGTCTTCTGCAATGGGTACTCCCAGTTCATTGCAAACGAAATTAAAAGATTGAATTAATTTTTGACAGTCATCTGTATCATGTTTCCCTGCTAAAATAAAGTCATCAAGGTAATGATCCAAAGTTTCTTTTCCGGAAATCCATGACACCGCCCAGTGCAAAAACGTTGAAAACTTTTCAAACAAGGCACAACTTGATTTGGCTCCCATTGGTAAAAATTTATCTAGATATATTTTGCCATTAATTTTTATACCTAACAATTGAATATCCTCAGGATGTACAGGCATTAACCTAAAGGCAGATTTTATGTCTCTTTTTGCCATCAATGCATTTTTACCTAGATTAAACACCATGTCAGAAACTTTATCAAAAGATGTATATTTAACTGAAGCAAACTCATCTGGTATACCACTATTCACACTATTTCCTTCTGGGTAAGAAAGGTGTGTAATCAAGCGCCAGCTATGATCCGATTTTGGTATAATGCCTATTGGAGATATCTTTAAATCATCAATTGGAGATTTGTCAAAGGGACCAACAATTCTGCCTAAACTTATTTCTTTGTCAATTTTTTCTTGTATTTCTTTTGGATGAACATAAGCTGATTTTAAGTTTTTACATTCTGTGCCTTGCCTAGGACCATCAAAACCTAACTTAAACCCATGCTTAAAACCATTTTGCAAAATATCGGCCTCAGCTTTAGCCGGATATTGATCAAGAAAATACTGTAACTTATTCAAATTTATGGGGGATTTCCCAATAGTCAAATTAATTGGCCGGGCTTGGTCTGAAATGTGGCCTTGGTTGGAATCCGACTGGCCTATTAGAGGCAAAACTTCTTGGTCCAGACTGTCCTTGGAATGACCGCTTGGCAGACTGACAACACCTGGAAGGATGATCGCCATTGCAACTTAGACAAGCATGACGATAAAAGCAAGATGCCTTAATACATTGTCTAAAATTAAAATCATAACATTTCTTAACTGCAAATTTACTTGTGACTTCAGATTGAACAGTTTTAACTGGGGCAGCCATGTACAGAAGCCACAGTTCATAGTCAATTTTACCATAGGACCAATTAACTGGATCTGAAGCAAATCTCATCCTAAATTGCTGATCATAAGATCGCCACCCATAACCGCCATATTGTTTTGCTCCCTGTCTAATATTACTCATGTATTTCAGTATATGCTGTATTTGGTCTGGATGAGCCTCTAAAAATACACTAGAGTATATTAGAAAAGCATCTGTCCAAAGTGCAATACTTGGGATTTGCTTCAAATTTTGGCCTTTGACTACCATGTTACCACTTGAATTCATACCCAAAGGTTTTTCCTCAGGTTCTTCATTAAACACAAGAGAGCCTAAATCAATGTATGAACCTTTTATAATTTTTTCTTTGATGGCATGTGACACCTGGCAGTTAATTTGAGCATGAGCACTGATAGTGCCAGTGGGCAGACCGGAAGACCTTAAATCAAAATTTATGCCAACAATACTTGTACCTTCATCACTATTATTGCCTTCTGGCAACATTTGGGAAGGTCCCTGTAACTCAACTTCAGACCGTTCTGACACCACTGGATCCACCACCCCAACATCGTTGTTATTTTGTGAACCGTCCGCACTTTGTGAGCGACCCTCGCTGCCATGTTGCATTGATTGACCTTGACCCACACCATCTCTCTGTCTTTTAGACACTCTAGTGGTCTGAGTACCTTGTCTTGGGTTTCTTCTCTTTGGCATTGAGCTCGTGAGATAAAAGAAAAGCAAAGCATTAAATAGTCTTATTAGCAGATATTTCTTTAAACTCAACCCGTTTAGAAATCTAATAGCAGAAAATGCATTGAATTCTTACAGTTCTGATAAAACTATATATTATAATCTTGTGGGGAAAAAAAAAAAAAAAAAAAAAAAAAAAAAATTAAAAAAATTACTCCTGGTACTTTGATCCTAAGACAGATGTACTAATTTATGACCTCAAATCCCTTCCTTTTAAATGTGAAATTTTTGAGACCGGAATTAAACCTCATATGCTTGTATTTGAATGTTATGTTTAGAAATTAAGAATTGAATCCCAACGCCATTTACTCCATTAATAAAAGAAGGAAGATTGATTGACTCCATTTACGTGCCAACAAGCCAGAACTCAATCCAAACTTATCCATATAAAATTACAATCATCCGTCGACTGCAATTTTTTGTTTTGACAAAACCAACATCAGGCTAAAGCTAGATATCATTACCTTTGATAATCGATCGTAAATTGTTCAATAATTTGTATATTCTTTTTCTTTATCTTTCTTCTTAGGTAAGATTGTGCAGCAAGGCGGTGAAAGTGCAAATTGTACAGCATGAAAATTACACAAGATTCCCCCCAAATAACCAGCGATTATAACATTTCATTCATAATCGCCATTATGTACTTTGATTTTTGACAGTTTCCGTTTTTTGCATGATATGACCCGGCACCTGACCACCATAAAAAAAAATAATCAATCATAAATTTAAGAATATTATCATGGATATATAGCAACACATTTCTCGCATTTTGTGTATATTTTTTTGCGAATCTTATCTTACCCTATAAAGTTTTGTTTCTTGAATTATGCAGGAAAAATGCCACAATATTGTATGTTTACCAATATATTGTTTCACTTGACCCACTCATATTGCCGGTATTCAGGACCTCGAATTAAAACTTATTCCGACATTCTAAATTTTGTGTTTTGGTTCGTCTGCACTAAGAAATGTAGTCAGAGATTAGAATTCTTTTAAAGATCCATAGACTTATTAAAGGTTGAGTGATCGTCAATGAAGGACAAGTGACTTTTTCATGTTACCTGCCCTGCTGGACGAGTGCCATTTTTGGAATTCTTTGGACCCTGATTTTCATTTGACTTAAAGGTACAATGCTGTTAATGTCAATTAACTACTTAATGTAAAGGTCATCTGACAAGGTCAAGGATACTTACCAAAGTCAAAATTTGGTAAAAATGTTTTTATGGGCATCAGTGTTCCTTGAACACATCATGTTAAAGTTATTTGTGAGAGTGTTATTCACACATATTGTGTTTAACCTATTTCCACACAATCCTGCTTAAAATAGATCAAAGAGCTACAAGGGGATGTTCGAGGAGTTTGTGCTATAATCATACTCTCGGGACTTGAAATGGCCTACAAACTAAGAACCACTGACGTTCGAATTACACAGAGTTTTCTAACAAAGATAAAGAAGGAAAAAGATCGGGACCGCATAAAGCATACGAACGAACACATACCTACGAACCAGTGACGTTCAAATTAACATGGTTCTACTGTATTATATATATTACAAGACATCATAATTTTAGTTCAAATTGAAAGCAGTTGGAAGTTGATGGAATTAAGTAGTGGACAGCGCAAACCCTGCTTTAGAACCCTACAGCTGGAGTTCAGGCATCTGCATACAAATTCATGCTACAAAATAAGTTATTAGAAAACCCAAAGATAGTTATTGCTATAGTACTCTCATATCAAAATTTCAAACAGCGGAAATGGTTCAACAATTCCCACCAACCCCACTTTTTTACGCCTTGAAGAAAAATGCTTAAGGAAAATGTTGTGAGGAAAGGAGAAATTACTTGTTACAAGCAATTTATTCTTTTCTCACAGTGCTTTCTACCCTATATGACACATATTTTCCCATTAATAAAATAAAATTGTTGTCTTGACTTCTTTCAATTTGGACCAGTGTTACAATTTTCTGTCTCTTAACAGGTTTTAAGATAGATGTTATCCAGGTCTGAGGATTTGCATTTCTTGAACACCTTTTGTGTGGTTTAAACATTCAAAATATGGCAATTTTCCGGACCTTCAGTCCCTTGATTTAGATTATATACTGATCCAAATTTAAAGGTTTTGCAGATAACAATTTAAGGTCAAAGTTATTTGAAAAATAAGTAGGGTAGAAAATTTTTTGGAAAAAGAAGGAATTGCTTGTCACAATCAATTTCTTCTGTTTCCACTATATTTTCTCAAGTATGAAAAACATGGGGTTGTAAACACCAGTGATTAAACAGGAAAAGGTTAACCAACAAAGTATTGTTTTCAGTGTACTACTAAACATAAATGCATTTTAACACTTTACTAGATACAAAAAAATTTACTGCTCCAAGTTAAAAGAGTTTGTAGATGATTTTTCAAAGTATGCTTTTATTAAGAATTAGTCAGCACACAAGATAGAAAACATTATGTGCAAATTTCAAAACATTCAATCTTTTGTCGTATTGATTTTCAAAGAAAAAATCTCTTGATGTGTCTTAATTAGGACTATGTTCTATTGTGTGGCATTTACTGAGTAAAATATCAAAATTTACACCAGGATGATGATGATGGCCACCTTACAGTTCTACAAATAACAGAAGAAGTAATGAAAAAAAGAGGAGACCTATTCCTAGATCATTTTGCTCGATTGGGACTGTTTGGTAAAGTTCTGTCATTGGCTGGTCCGCCAGAAGAGGAGGGTGCTGTTGGAAATAGTGAAAAGGTGGGAGTGTAATTCTTGTGGAATTATGCTTATTAACTATACCAGATTCTTCACAAATTTAACAACAATCTGTTCTAAATTTTGGAGTTTTTTTTATTTTGTGCAATTAACAGATATCCTACAAATAGGCCTATGCTGGTCGTAGATTTATTTGGCAATGTTTAAATTTGTTTTGCTTAAACTGTCAAAAACCTTTCTTCTAACATATGTATCCTTGTTTTCTATTGCTAACAACTATGACAAATATCTTTGTTGTACACATTCATAGAATCATGCATTAAATGATGTCATCCTATCTTTTGATATTGTGCAGTATTGATTTTTCATTAAATGCAAAGAATTTTTTATGCTCCCTAAGAGCAGGCATATAGTCGCTGCTTCATCTGTCTGGCTGTTCATCCTTATGTTTTCCTTCCATCTATCTGTCTGTCCGCCCCAATATCTCCACAACCCCTGGGGCTAAATTGGATGCAACTTCACATGTGAATTTCCTATGATATTGCACCTCAGTACTTTTCCAGGTTTTTGGATAGGTCAAAAGTCAATTTCTCAGTTCAAGGTAAAAAGTTAAAGTTGACCTTAGCCACAGGATAGCTCCTTAAATTATGGATGGATTTCAAGATAACTTGGCACAATTGTTTTCTATCATGAATAGATGTACCATTTGATAAAAAAAAATAAAATAGCTTTAAGGTCAAGATGTACCATTTGATAAAAAAAAATAAAATAGCTTTAAGGTCAAGGTCACAGCCCAAGGTCAAATATTGAAATTTATTATTTCCAGAGTATATCTTCTTCAATTATGGATGGATTTATAATAAATTTTACACAATTATTCTCTATCTTGATTAGATGAGTAATATGAAACAAGTCTTCAGATAGCTCCAAGGTTAAGAGTTAGATTTAAGAATGTCAAGAGCATGACTCCTTCAATTATAGACAGATACAGACTTGGCACATTTGTTCTTAATCATAAAAAGAGGTGCCATTTTGGAAAAAATCAGATAGCTCCAAGGTCAAATGTTGAAAATAGCCATGTTTGTCGCATATCTTTTAAAATTGTTGATTGAATTCAAAATAACTTTTTACAATTGCTCTCTATCATCAGTTGATGTGCAATTTGAAACAAATTTTCAGATAACTCCAAGGTCAAGGTCACAGCTCAAAAAAGTTTGAATATGAAAATTTAGATCCTTCAATTATGGATTGATTTTGAAATTACTCGACACAATTGTTGTCTGTCATCAGTAGATGTGCCATTTGAAAAATTAATTCATATAGTTAAATTCTAGCATGTCTGGAATGTAGCGAGCATATACCCGCATCTGATGGTCTGGTCAGTCTGAACCCTTTTCCCTGTATATTTC
Organism: Fragum fragum; assembly: GCA_946902895.1. Taxonomy (NCBI): domain Eukaryota; kingdom Metazoa; phylum Mollusca; class Bivalvia; order Cardiida; family Cardiidae; genus Fragum; species Fragum fragum. Next base: position 50,899,048 of record OX336366.1, read on the forward strand.
ATACTTTTTGTGATAGGCCTGTATTCAGGGAGAGTAATCTTCTCTGTCGGTTCTTGTTCAAAGGCTTATTTTAAAAAAAAATCTTTCACAAAATAATCTTTGAGATAATGTGATCTAAATCTCAATATAGTATAAAAGCCTTTCTTTTCTAGACTCAGTCAGACTTTAAGATCACCAATAGAAAAGGTCTCAAAGAAAATTTCCAGTTTTAGACTAGTCCAAATTCAAGGAAGTTGTGAACAACAATTTTGAGTTGATGGAATTTTGAAAATCTTCTAAAAATTCTTGTCTTTTTTTGCAGAATATCTTGTTTGAATGGAAGAAATTTACAGGCTTTTTTCTTTATTTTCCACTGTATTTCTTTAGAGCTTTTTACTTGAGGATTGTAAAAATGTGGATTGTGTTGGAATGGGTCATGAGAATATTAGAAATATTATTGATGTTTTATACCAGGAGGAAGAATCATCTACAATAGAAGATGCCACAGATATTGCACAAGGCAAACCTTTTCACTGGAGAGATTGGTGTCTTGTTAGAAGTCGAGACTGTCTTTATTTATGGAGTGATGCTGCAGCTTTAGAACTTTCTAACGGTAGTAATGGATGGTTTAGATTTATCTTGGACAGTAAATTAGCAACTATGTACTCTAGTGGTAGCCCTGAAGGGGGTTCAGATAGTTCAGAGAATAGGGGAGAGTTTTTGGAGAAGTTACAACGAGCCAAAAGTCAGATAAAACAAGGAACTATAAGTCAACCAATCATGTCTCATGTTACAAACACTAGGATTGTGGTTGGGAATTGGACTATTAGCTGTAAGAAGGAAGGAGAACTTCAAATACAGAACTCTGATGGACAGCATGTAAGATTGATTTTATTTTAGTTTAGCCAAGACTGTGATATATTATGATGTGTACATTTGATTGTATGCTCAATTTTGAGATAGTGTAAAATTTGCCTGCTTTAACAATTTTTTAATCATTTGTGTGTCCAATCAAGGGAAATTTTGGGAGAAGATTGTAAGAGAAAAAAGCATTACTTGTTGCTTTGTTTTTATGAACTTCCCTATTAAAGAATGGCGATATTTCATGTGACCTCTTGTATTTAAAGGAACATGACGTATTTAACCCATTCCAACACAATCCCATCTTTACAACCACCAAGAAAAATAGTTAGATAAATTTTTGGTAAGATAAGAAATTGCTTATTTCCCACAATGTTTTTATCTGAAGAGACAAACAATATTAAGTTTCATCAGTTAAAAATTGTAAGTGTAACTTCTTCAAATTTGGACCAGTCTAAAATTGTGACATCTTGTAATGGGCTAACTCATTCCCACACAGTTGCGCCTTTTAACGCACATCAAGAAAAAGAACCTTTTGGAAAACATCATGGATAATGAAGATAACACTTGTAACAAACAATTTCTTCAAAGTCAATAATATTTTCTACTGTAATAGATACAGATTTTGAAAGGTTTCATGGAAATTGTCCTCCTAATGTTAATAGAACAGTCTAAAACTTTGATGTTTGGGAATGAGTTTAGATACTCAAAGATTTCATCACTTTTTAGCACATTCCAAGACAACATGATTTCAGACAGGTCCAAATTGAAAGACATTGCAGACTGCAATTTCAAATCGATGAAATTTTATGAAATTGTTGTCTTTGAGCTTAAAAAATATTTTGGGAAATGAAGAAAGTTCTTACTATAAGCTGTTTCCTCATTTTTATATGCTGCCGGAGGTGGTCGTATATTGTCGTCATCTTCTCCGTCCACTCTTCTCGTGAGCGTAACTCCTCCTAAGTTTCTGGACGGATCTTTATGAAACTTGGTTCATTGATTTTTGCCTCATTGGCTTATTGAAATTGCAGCCTTGTGAATGCAACTCCTTCTAACTTTTTGTCTTGATTAAAATGAAATTTGGTCAATGCCATCACCATAATTTGCAGGTGTACATGGATCAAGGATTTTATGGTTCATTGATTTTTTTTGCAAGAGTTAGGCCCCTTGACACTTAATCTCTGGGCCCATTCAATCAATCAATCATAACAACAGTTTTAACTGGACAATTTAAAAAGGTAGTCTGCAAATGTTTTGAATTTGGTTTTGTCAAAATAAGAAGTGTCTACAATTATTTTTGGAAACAGCAGCAAAGTGGCGGCGTATTTTGTGACTATGGCAGTCTTGTTCAGAATGTTTTCCTAAGTTGTTTTCTTGAGGGGCAACAAAAAATTGGGTTGTGTTGGAATGGGTTAAGTTTACCATATTTCAGCTTCTATATAAATTTGCAGAAACAATTGCTGTATATGTTAAATACCTTGTTTACACAAATAAAAATATCTGTATACTACTTTTCAGCAAGCCACCATTTTGAGAGAAGAACTTGCTGGGTTTGTATTTGAGTCAAATCGTGGAACCAAGCACTCATTCACAGCAGAAACATCTCTTGGTCCAGAATTTTCAGCTGGCTGGGGAGGCAAAAAGAGCAAAAAGTTCAGGTCTAAGGTGGATGCTCTGAGGGTCAAGGTAAATTTTGTATATGTCCTCTTTCTTGTTATAAGCAATTTCTTAATTTTCCACAATGTTTTCCGAAAGTTTCTTCCCTGAGGGTGTCTAAAATTTGTCACTGGGAATGGGTTAAGGCCCAAGTGTCAGTAGCTCATAGTAATCTACTGTTCTGTCATTCTCAGTAAATAGGTATACATTTGAATCCAAAGCTAGGTCTCCACTCTTTCAAACATTTGACATAAATGGTCGCAACAGGTTCACATGTCTTAATTAGTCCTTAATCCCCCTAAGTAGGATGAGATGCGTGCTCATATTGAATGCTGTAGTTGGCTAGGTATGTTGAGGGACAAGGGACGTTTCAAAGAGCACAGCTTGTACTATATAACAGTCTTTTTTCTACCAATCCCCACTCGATAAAATTTTAGACTGCCCCAAATTCAAAGAAGCTGTAGACAATAATTTTGAATCGGGGAACTTCAAGAATCTATGTCTTTTATGGTAGAAAATAAGCTGATAAGGAAGAAATTGCTTGTTATAAACAATTTCTTCATTTTCCACAATGCTTTTCCAAGCTTTTTTCTTGAGAGGAATAAAAAGTATGATTATGTTGGAACGGGTTGAAAACTTTAAGACCTTTCAAGAACCTTACTATCTTTTCCTAGATAGCTGTTTCACACAAATGATCATAATTAACCCTTTAAATGCTAAATGAAATTTTTGTTCACCATTGCAAAGAGCCGAAAGAACTAATAGACCGTAATTATAGGTCAGAATTTTTTTTCATACGCCATCATATAGATGGTTGTATATTGGTATCATCTTCTCTATCTGTCCACCCATCCATCCCAATGTCTGTCCTTCCATCCACTATCTTGTCAACACATTTTCTCCTACATTTATGGATGGATTTGAACGAAATTTTTGCAGAATGTTCCTAGTAACCTTAACTTATGCATATTAAAAGGGTTGCCCTGTTGTAGGACTAGTAGCAGAAAAAGGGGGCTTAATGGAATATTAAGCATCTCCTAAATTTATGGACAGATTTGAATGAAATTTTCAAAGAATGAAGCCGATCACCTGACCTTGTGCATATTGTCAGATATTGCCATTTAAGGCTGTGTCACAGAAAAAGTAGATTTAATGCATATTTAATTGTCCTGGCTAGTTGGCCACACATATTTTGACTATGGTACTCTTGTTTTTTAGCTCACCTGTGCTCTGGGAGAGCTATTGTGTGATTGGTCATCATCCATCAGTCCGTCCGTTCACAATTACAAAAAAAATCTTCTTCTAAACTAACCATGGAATTTCAACAAAACTAAACAGAAATTATCCTTAGGTCATGCTCTTTAAAAAAACTTCAAAGAATTGAAATCCATGAAGAACTCTGGTTGCCATGGCAATCTTCTCCCAAGCGGTAAGGCCTAGAGCTTTGATATTTGGTCTACATCATCATCTATTGACCCTCTACCAAAATACTTCAAAGAGTTACCATATTCTGAAAATTAGCCCTTTTCTGTGTGATCCCTGATTTTTTATAGAATTAAAGAAGGAAAACCGAAAAAATCTTCTTCTCCAAAACCATAAGGCCTAGAGCTTTGATATTTGGTACATCATCATCTATTGACCCTCTACCAAAATACTTCAAAGAATTACCGTATTCTGAAAATTAGCCCTTTTCTCAGAATCCTTGATTTTACATAGAAATAAAAAAGGAAATCTTTAAAAATTTCTTCTCCCAAACCATAAGGCCTAGAGCTTTGATATTTGGTACAAATCATTATCTATTGACCTCTACCAAAATACTTCAAATAATAACTTTATTCTGAAAATAAGCCCTTTTCTTGGTGATCCCTGATTTTACATAAAATAAAAGTAGGAAATCTTAAAAAATCTTCTTCTCCCAAATCATAATGCCTAGAGCTTTAATATTTGGTAAAAACCATCATCTATTAACCCTCTACCAAAATACTTCAAGAATTACTGTATTCTGAAAATTAGCCCTTTTCTGAGCTATCCCTGTTTTTACATAGAATAAAAGAAAGAAACCTTTAAAAATCTTCTCCCAAATCATAAGGCCTAGAGCTTTGATATTTTGTGTAGATTATCATCTATTGACCATCTACCAAAATACTTCATAGAATTACTGTAATATTTAGTGTGTAATAATACTTATTGACCCTCTACCAAAATACTTCATAGAATTACAGTATCCTGAAAATAAGCCCTTTTCTGTGCAATCCCAGAAAGGAGTTATGAAGGATATCATAGAAATTGTTCTCCTTCTAAACCGTTAGGCCAAGAGCTTTGATATTTGGTATGTATTAATGCCCATTGACCCTCTACTTAAGTACTTCAAAGGATTACCGCACTCATGAAATTGGCCCAATATGGTTGGATCTTCACTTTACCTAGGATAAAGGAGAAAATCTTTAAAAAATCTTCTTCTCCAGAATGATTAGGTGTAGGGCTTTGATATTTTGTATATTATATCATTACGCCTTGAGCCATCATACTCAGGGAAGCGATATAGGAATCATGGTCCTCTTGGTTTTTTTTTTTTTTTTGATTAATTTTATAGACAACTCTGGCTAAAAATGTACAACAGGTGGTGTGGACTAAGATCAGACTGCACATATGTGTAAGCTGATCATGGTCTATACTTCCTGACAAAACAGGAATATTCTGGGTTCAGCAAGACAAGGGCTAACATCAAAATTCAATTGTTGAGTATATTCATGTATTTGTCAGAAAAATGATTTTGCTTATTTCAGGTCAAAAGCCAAGCCAGAGAGTTATATGAAGAATACTTTAAGTCAGCAGAGTCTATGCCTAGAAGTGTTGTTCATAAGATGAAAAATATTGTTAGACAATTAGAGGCAGCATGTGCCAAACAAATTACTCATGTTAAGGTAAACAAAACCACAAAATGTAAGACTTTTCCAAATTGAAAGAGGTTGAAGATGGCATTTCATTTAATGTTAAATTTGAAAAATTAGTGCCATATAGACTTGAAATACGGAATATTAGGTCATAGTTGATCAAAGAACTGGAATACATGAAGAACTCTGGTTTCTATGGGTTGATTTTACATAGAAATAAAGATGGAGATCTTTAAAAATCTTCTTCTCCCAAGTTGTAAGGCCTAGGGCATTGATACGTTGCATTCTCAGGTGAGAAATATAGGACCATCATGTTCCTCATGTGATTTTATTTTGAGGAGAAACAAGTATTACAGGAAAGGATAGTTATAGATCTATGATACAATAATTCAATTCAGACCAAGAATATTAAAGTTAAAAAAACAAAAGTGTTAGCCACACGTGAATCTACTGATTTTTTCGCATTTTAGGCTAGTGATGGTAACCCCAGCTGGAGGGATGAGATGAGAAATGCACTTGATGATATGGTTAACTTACTTAGAGATGATCATGCTGTATCTGCCTTTGAGCTCTTCTCTAGTGGTCTCGTACAGACTCTTCTGAACTTACTCAGTAATGTAAGTACATATATTGGACAGACCATTTTCTACTAAATTACATCGTGGATTTGATTCCAATTTGACACATGCACTCATTATCTGACAAAGACATGTCTAGTGTCTAGTTCTATTTTGAAAATGGAGGATAGATTATCAAATGAACCTGTTATTTCCAGTGGTTTCTCATCTGTGTAAAGTGGGGTCATTATGCAGCCAGAACATCTATATAGTGCATTTAATTCTTTACCAGATAGCAAAATTTGAAATTGGAAGTGAAAGGGGTGGCAGACAAAAATTTAAAGTTTATGAATTTTTTCCAAACTTTCTGGGTCAAAACATTATGGAGAATGAAGAAATTAGTTATTGCAAGCAATTTCTTCATCATGCATAATGTTTTCCCAATTGTTTTTCTTGAGGGACGTCAAAAGCGTCCTTTATGAGAATGGGTTAAGAAACTTTAGTGAGTACATATACACACATTTCGTAGTGAAGACTGATCAGACTATGTGGATGAGCAGGCTGATTTCAGTCTATACTTTGAACAATTTGTCTAGTGTTACTGTTGAAAATGCCATGTGTAGATGGCATGGCTCAATTGATGATTTTCTGGCCACACCAAAGTTTGACCTGTCACAAAAAGGTAAAATGGCTGGTTGGTGACCCAAATGTCTTAACTACAGCTGAAGTTAGGATGTCTGAGACAACAAACCAACAAAAATGCTTCACATAAATATTGACCAATGGCCAATGTTGGTGTTTTTGTTCCAAATGAATGATTTGATTGGTGGATTGATTCTTTGATTGACATCAATGATCGGTCAATTATCAAAAAAGCTTACAGTTAATAACATCGTGTTGAAATACTAACATTGTCAATTTCACAATGGTATGTACTATACCAGAACTGCTCACTTAACCCATTTCCACACAATTACACTTTTAGACGCCCTTAAGAAAAAAGCTTTTGAAAACATTGTGGAAAATGAAGAAACTGCTTGTCACAAGCAATTTCGTTCATTATCCACAATGTTTTCTACCCCAAAAGTAAAAAAATAAAAAAAAAATCATAAGCTTTGAATTGTTGTCTACAACTCCTTTCAATTTTGACCAGTCTAAATTTTGTTGTGTGGGAATGGGTTAATCCATTTTGTATTTGATATTTTAGAATATTGAAGAACCCAATACAAAGGGAAGTCAAAAGAGAACTAAAGAGAGAGTCAATGTGTTTAGATATGTATTCAGGGATAGAGACGGGTGAGTAGAACAAGAATGAGTTATCTGTATTAACCTTTTCCTGTAAAAACCAGGTATTTTACGTCACTATGGTTTTATACTTGAGAAAATATTGTGAAAAAGAAGAAATTGCTTCTACCACATAGGATGGTTATATTTCAAATTGTATCCAATTTTGATTGTCATCTACAACCTCTTTCAATATTTGACCAGTCTGAAATTTCAAATAATGGGAAAGTGTTAACCAATTGTCAAACAATTTGAAATTTTGAAAATGGCTTTGGTTATCATAGCAAGAAACAGAAATTACTTGAAACAACCTTTCTGTATAATGTTTTCTGCTTTATATAGCTCTTTCTTAACTCAAATGCATAATGAATTTTTCTTTGTAACCTTGTTAGAATTATCTTGCAATGAGCTGACTTGATGCCAATGGAATTTCTATGTTGTAGGGGTAAAAATAATAAGGTTTTCAATGATATTAATAGATATAGTGAAAGAATACATGTATATTGATTTTTGTATCTTCAAAAATGACTAATTATTTACCATTCCCACTAACCTCCAATCTCAAACTATTCTAGCTAGCAAATTATTTATATTGTAGGTCACATCCTTAACCCATTCCCACACAATAGCTTTTTTAAACGCCCCCAATTATAAAAGCTTAGGAAAATCATGGAAAATGATGAAATTGCTTGTTTCAAGCTATTTCCTCATTATTCACAATGTTTTTTACCACTAAAGACAAAGATCTGAAAGATGACATCTACTTAAAAATGTTGTCTGAAACTTTTTTTGATTTGTACTGGTCTAACATTTTTTTGTGGGGGAATTGTTTAACATTGAAATTACATTTTGAATAAGCTGTGGTTACCATGTGTATGTAGGTACACCAGCAAAAAGGCTTGAAATAAATTTCAGAGTTCAAGATTCTCTTCTGGTCCAAATCTGTATAAATTCCATAAATACAGGGCCTTCCCTGGGCTGATTTTCTTTTCGCCATCACTTTCGCCAAATTGATAAAAATGGAGCCAAATCCATCGCCAAGAAGCCAAATGAGAAGCCAAATTTTTTGCCGAGTTTCATGCCATTGAAATCCGCTGAGCTAGGAGACTATTGACGTCCAAAAACAAACAATATACACACACACAAAACACTTGATTATGGAATGTATAATCTATCATTTCCATTAGAATTCAATCAGGCAAGCCATAATATTTCAAGCAATTTCAGCATATTTCACTGAGATTCGTATCCTACTTCCAGTACCCACCCTCCCACAAAGATCCGCGGACAAGTTTTTCTGTTAATGTTTTGAACCTATCAATCGTCGAATCAATCGGTTTTATAAGTGAAATGGAGATCAAATGATCAAAAGTTTTTCTTGTAAATTTCTTTTCCTAAACTTTTTATCCAAAGTGTTTTTATGCCCCCTAATCGATAAGATCGGGGCATATTGTTTTACCGGTGTCCGTCTGTCTGTCTGTCCGTCTGTCTGTCTGTTTGCAAAACTTAACCTGCCAACTAAACATTTTCCTATAACTTAAACCCTGATAAAGTTACAATGCTAATATTTGGTATGTAGATAGGTCTCAACAAGGCTCAACTGGGGAAGGTCATTTCATCAAGGTCAAGGTCAAATTTTTAACCCTTTACCCGTTTCTAAAGAATTCCCGTTTCGGGGGCATAGTGTTTCACAAACACATCTTGTTTTAATACCGGTGATTTTCTTTAATGAAGATCAAAGTAATTGCGTTATTTTTTCGTCAACCAGGAACCTAAAATATTCTTCTGTTGATGCAAAAACAAAGCTGAAGTCATATAAATGATGGGCCTGACCATTCTACTCTTCGGGAGAGTAAGGTTGTGACGTACATCGAAGAGACCAACGTGACAGCCTTGAGAGGGTTTCCTGCGTTGAACAATTTCCCAGAGTAGAATTTAGACTCAGATCGGTCATTTGCGTCTATTTTAGTCAATTTACAATTTATGCTGTCTTTAGGTCTGTTCGATCATAGTCAAAAATTGTCACCTGTATCCTAGGTCATAGATTAGTGTTTGTCACACTTTGCTTATTGACTTACTTGCATGTTTATTAAATTCCAACAAGATTATCACCGTTTTAACACCTAGACTACGATAATCTGCCTTGATTGCAGTCTGATACAAACTTTAGGTGCACAGGTGGTACTTTATATGAAAATCAATATTGATTCCACCGGCATTTTTGCCAGATTCGATTTTGTATCGCCACTTAGCTTTAATTTTCGCATTTGGCGACATTGGCGATCGCCAGCGAAGGCCCTGAAATACAAGCTCAGATTTTGCTTAAAGCTACCTTTTGGTAATACATATCTCCAAATGACAAGTTCAAGGTCATTTATCATGGTGATGATCTAAACATATTTTGTTAGATTCAACTGTATATGGAATCTGATTGAAGTGTAAAAAAATGGAGAGTAAAAATCATGGCTACATCAGAGGTTAAACCTAGAATCATTTATTGTGGCTGAAACTAAAATTCCCCCTAAATTTCAGTAGCCTAGAAGACCCCACTTAGTAATAGATTCAGTGTTAAAATATATGGAGCATTATAAGGGAGTTGCATCGTATCTTGTCATAAACAGTGTATGATTTTCTATTTCAGAATGTCTCCTGCCTCAGCATTAGTAAGAAAGTTAGTAGCTGTATTTGAATCTATAGAAAAACTGCCAGTATTTAGTTATGATCTGAATGGATCTGGATATGGATTACAGGTAATGTACATCAACTCCTACACAAAAAAATGTAAGAGATAGGAATAGGCTAATAAGAATAAGAGAAGAACAATATCTGATGTTCAGCTGAGTAATGCTTGATTTTGAATTAGTGAGAAAAAATTAAAAAAATAACTTTGCAAATGAGCTATAAGTTACGATAACGCCTTTTTATAATAATAAAAGTGATATCATTTTACAATAGTTGTTATACATTATTTAGTAGGGTCATTGATAAATATGTTCATATTTCTTCATTGCTTTCATTTGTTTTAGAAGGTTATGTACCTTTTGGTTTCAGATTTTTACTAGGAAGATAAGATTTCAATTAGAGAGAGCTAGAGATGAGACCAGTTTGATTGACAGATCAGGGAGAAATTTGAAAATGGAACCACTTACTACTGTACATACACTGGAACGATATCTCCTCAAAATGGTAAGGTGTATTTTTATGTTTATTAACATGTGTTTTGCTAAACCTAGAATATTCTTGTTTTGGCAGGAGGCATAGAAAATTATCAGCCTGCAAATAAGTGCAGTCTGATCTAAATATAAACTACCTGTTTGCTTCTTTCAAAGTAGAGTTGTTTATAAAGCTTATTTTTAGCTCAACTGTTTGAAGAATGGGGAGGGGGGCTATTTCTGCAACATGGACATTAGCATAATGCCTTGAGTTTTATGTTCAAGTCTCATATCTCTGTTTCTACTAATGCTATTGCTGTGAAATTTTGCATGTTCTTTTGTGACCGTCATATCATCCCCTAGGTATAGATTTGTTACTCTGTGGTGTCTGTGGTCAAGAGGTAGAGTGCTGTGGTCAAGAGGTAGAGTGCCAGCATCTAGATCAAGAGGTCCCAAGATCTATTCACGGGAGCTTCTATTGGTCTTGGTTATGTCATTGGCCCACATTATCAACATGAGTACTGATGTATTCTCCAGGAAGCAGAATCGAGAGGGATTTATCTAAGTTGTAAGAACTTGTTCTCCAGGGAAGCTGTAAGGATCACTCAGTGTGTGTTGTCTGTCTTATGTCCCGTGTCATGCATCATTGTTTCTTTAAATTTTCATTTGTGAAAAAATGAGGTAGTAGCAGGGTGGGCTTATAAGACTCAGAGAAGTCATGATAAAATTCTTTAGATCTCCTCCTAGACTACTGGGCCTAATAGCACTAAACTTGGTAGAAATGTTCTCTTAGTGACCCTTTCAAAGACATGAAATTTTAAGTCGTTAAGAATTTGGGCTTTGGCAGGGTAGAGCTTATCAGATTTAGAGGGATTATGAAATAATTCTTTCAAAATCCCTTCCTCCTTCCCACTAGGCCAATTTGGACTAAACTTTGCTTGAATTTTCCTCAATGAACAGCGTTTTTGCTCTTTTCTAAATTTGTTAATTGAATTTTCATTCCCCCAAAATCAGGGCTTGGCTGGGTTAGGCTTATCAGACTTCATGAAATAATTCCCAGATGAGTGATAGAGGGCCATTTTTGCCATCTTTAAATTTAGTTCACTATCAACTGAGAATTGTAGAGCCTTTCTATTAACTGACAGCTCTTGTTAGCTAGAATTATGATCATATAATCAGTACTTCATTTCAATTCTATCAGCCCTTTGATTTTAATGCATTTTGAAAAAGAGTTTTTTAACCCTTTCCCGTTATTCAAAATTTTAGACTGGTCCAATATGAAAGAAGTTGCAGACGACAATTAAAAGTGGATGCAATTTCAAAGGTAACCAACATATAGGTTAGTAAAAATTGTGGGAAAAGAAGAAATTGCTTGTTACAACCAATTTCTTCTTTTCCCACAATTTTTTCTTAAGTATAAAATCACAGGGACGTAAAAACAAGGGATTGTATGGGAAAGGGTTAAGCATTACAATGGTTGGATTTATAATGTTTGCATGCAAATGAACTTTGATCATCATTACTGGATTTTTTGTATTCTTTGTGTATTTTTGATCACAACAATGTCTTAGTTTCTAATTTCAAAGTTATATAAAAAAAAATAAAATTGGATATTATTTAAGGAAAAGGCATCTGGTAATCTTAGTACTTAGGGTAGCTGACTTAAAAAATCTGATAGAAGTTGAGGGTTGTGGTCTTGATTCCTTGAGACATGTAATGTCCCTAGGCAAGGCTTTGTTCTGATGATACCAGGGGAGCAAATGAGGAAATGAACTTTGCCTTTATATAACTGAAAGATTTTCCAGATAGCACAAATTGTATGATGCAGCATAAAATCCCTTTTACTCCATTAATCTTATACTTGGGTATTGATAAGATATATTGTTATAATCATAGCATGCATCACATTTTCCTTTTACTATAAATTATAATGATATAGTGCTCTTATTCTGCAAGGATATCTCTCATTGACTGAATTTTCTGAAGTCAACATTTTCAGACAAGGTCAATATATGTCATTGATCAAGGTCACAGTGCCCAAAATTTAACTGGTTTGTGAGCAGAGTCACATCTGTTTTTATACCTCAGGTTGCCAAACAGTGGTATGACTATGAGAGAAGTACTTTCAACTTTGTAAAGAAACTGAAGGAAGAGAAATCTGTAACATTCACACATCAGTTTGACTTCGATGAACATGGTCTTCTGTACTGGATTGGAACAAATGGAAAGTAAGATTTACAATATCTTCATTCTGAACTATAGAAAATAAAGTGATGAATTCTCAATGACTTTCACTGCCACCTACATTAGACATTAAAGTTTAATCTCACCAAAACAACAAAAATAACTTAACTGCACTTAAATTTTCATTTGCAACAGCACTTTTTAAAAGAATGGTCGATACCTACACAGACAATACTTTTTGAAGTAAAAAAAAGAATTAAAAATGCAGCAATAGATACCCTCCAAAGTGTTTGATTGTTTTAAGTTTTTTTAAACATTTTTTGTACTTTTTATAAAGGTGCAGATTTCATCATTTATAAAGTGCAATTTAACAATATGATTTTTTTTATATTTTGAATAAGTAACCCTTACAACAGAATTTTATACTGATCAAAATAAGAAAAAGTTGTAGATGATAAATTTTAGTTGATGAGATTTAAATCTTGTTCATCTTTTTCAGATATAAAACAGTATGGATAATAAAGAAATAACTCCTAACAAGCAATTTCTTCATTTTCTACAATGTCTTTCAAACCTTTTTTTCTCTGGGACATCAAAAAGTATTAGTGCATGGGAATAGGTCAATCTATCAAAGCAGTATGTTTATCATTTGATATTATGAAATGATAATTCACTTCAAAATCTCAAGAATTCATTGAAGTGAAGCTTAATGGAGAATAGTTATCAGATATAATTTTAAAAAAAAACATTGTGAGAAAAGGACAAAAATACTAGCAGTTTCACCTTTATCATCTTTTGAATACATGTGAATGGTATAAAGGTTAGCCAGAATTTCAATTCATTACAGTAGAAAGTAGACATAATGAGAATAAATTCGATTTCAGATCAACTCCTGAATGGATCAATCCAGCCCAATATAATTTAGTTGTGGTTACATCATCTGAAGGAAGAAATCTGCCTTATGGAAAGTTAGAAGATATACTAAGCAGAGAAAATGCAGCCCTGAATTGTCACACAAATGATGACAAGTAAGGTCTCCTTTGCTCATGATAAGCTTTGTAATCCAATGATTTAAGTTTTTATACTCTACAGGCCAAATTCAGGCTGAAACATTTTGGCTCAATCTGGAAGAAACTCATTCAGAATAATTGGTAGGTCAAAAGCATTAACTCTATTGAAAATGGAAACATTCTGTTTGAAAACTCATTGGCTAAAGAAAAATGATCAGATAAAAAACATGGCTTTAATTGGAGGAACTAATTTCCATATACATGGGTATATATAGAAAACTTTGGAAGTCTTAATCTGAGAACAAAAGCTGGATTTTATTCATATAGAAAAAGGTTTAATCAATTTCCTTTGCTTCTGTGCAAATAAAGAAATAACCAAATCCATATGAAAAGCCTAGAACTTTGATCTTTCTAAATCATGTGAAATATTTCAACATTTTTGTCTACCTGCTTGTGGTGTGCAAGACATAGTTGTCACTATGACTAGTCGGTGTATGTGCGTTAGTCAATCTGTTCGTCCGAATTTGTCCGGACAATTACTCTTACATTTATGGATGGATTTCAAAATAACTTGGCACAATAGTTCTCCATCATGAGTAGATGTGCCATTTGAAAGAATTTTTGGGATAATTCTAATGTCAAGGTCACAGCTAAAGGTCAAACACTAAAATTGTGTTTGTCCGGACAATTATTCCTACATTTATGAATGGATTTCAAAATAACTTGGCACAATAGTTCTCCATCATGAGTAGATGTGCCATTTGAAAGGATTTTTGGGATAGTTCTAATGTCAAGGTCACAGATCAAGGTCAAACACTAAAATTGTGATTGTCAAGAGCATTTCTCCGAAAATTATGGATGGATTTCAAAATAAATTGGCACAATTATTCTCCATCATGAGTAGATGTGCCATTTGAAAGAATTTTCTGGATAGCTTCAAGTTCAAGGTCAAAGCTCAAGGTCAAACACTAAAATTGATGGTCAAGTTGATGGTCAAAACTTTGCGGGCTCAACCTGGGACAACCATCTAGTTAATAATAAAACCTTTCTATTTCAGAAAAGCCTGGTTTTCTATAGATCTGGGTGTATGGATAGTCCCAACAATGTACACTTTGAGGCATGCAAGAGGATATGGCAGGTGGGTCATTATATTTACAGAGCTCCAGATTGGATGGACTGATGACAATCTAAATCTCCTATTTCTCATCCAAACCCAGTGTTGTTGGTACTCATTGGAATCGTTCTAACAATTCTACAATTCTAACAAGCACCCCCTACCCATAGTTTTATTGACAAATAATGAAATGTGTGATGAAATAGAAATCCCTCCCACCCAGAATTGTGCATTTGAACATAATGAATGTTTACAATTGTTTAGTTTTAATAGGGCCTTTGTAAGCTTTAAAAAATCAAGGTGTTGATAAATTGGTACTCTTCTTTATAACATTTATAAGAAGAAAATGTGTTTACTGGAATGACTACTCTTCATTTTCCTTATAATAATGATAGTATTCAATCTTATTTTTAAGCAAGGTTTCAAAGAAACATCAAGCTGAAGTCTGGTCTCTGACATCTTCTGTTTTGTCATGAAAATATTGCCCTGTTTAAGAATATTAAAGAATTGTCAAAACATTGTACAAAAATTGAAAAGGGCTATCATTTTCATTGTTAGTTATGTACATTTACCTTCAGTTATGAATTTTTCTAATTTTACGAAAAAGCAACCTTGATTGGACTTGGAAATTAGACAGGTTGGTGAATAAGAGCCCTGACTTGACTGGACCAGTTTACTAGTTCATCCATATGATGTGTTTTTCTCTAACCAGTATAGTAAATCATGTCTTAACACATGCTGTGCTCAATTCATTTAAGTTTGAAAATGGAAAGGATATCTTAACAGTTCTTTGGCAGGAGGCTTTGGCAGGGGGCATAGAAAAAGATCAGCCTGCACATATGTACAGTCTGATCTTAGTCCACACAACCTGTTTGTCCTCTTTAAGCCAGAATTATCCATAAGATCAGTTGTTAAACCAACTATTGACCTTACAACTAGACCTACAGTATTCTCAGCTCTTTGATTTTATCTAATTTCTGTACAAGGATTTTATTCAGCGTGACAAGGGTTAAACTTATCTTATTTTCTACAGGTCAGCTCTGAGGAACTGGTTATTCCAAGTGTCTAAAGATGGTCAGACTTGGGTCACTCTTTTAACTCACAAAGATGATCACAAATTGAATGAGCCAGGGTAAGTGATTCATTAATATTATACCTTTCTTTTAAGTCTACCTGAGCTAATGGAATGATCATGGCCCTTTTGTTTCTTCATTAGATTGCAACCATTGTAATTTTGATATATATGTCGAACTTTGTTCATTAACCCATTACTTGACATCAAATTTATTGGCTGGTTCAAATTAAAAGGAGTTACAGATTACAGTTTACAGTTGATGACATTTTAGGTTTTTCAACTTTCTGGATAGAAACATTGTGGAAAATGAAGAAATTGTTTGTTGCAAGCATTTTCTTCATTTTCCACTATGTTTTCCCAGTTGCTTTTCTTGAGGAGCGTCAAAAGAGTTTGGGTATGGGTTAAAAGACATGGAAAATTAGAATGCTAGAATTTCATCTGAAAAGCTTTCGCATGACAATTTTATGCACAATTCTCATTGATCATGTATAGTAGGTTTGAATAGATCTGCATATGATATAGGTTAATTAAAAAGTTGCAAAAAGCTTTGCATCAAGATAAATGCACTTATTTTCATACGCAGAAGAAATGTTTTTACCATCTGTAAAGTAAAACTTCCTGTAAGTACAGATAAATTTAAGACTTATTTTCCATATTTGTTCCCCAAAACAAGATTTGCCTTTTGAAGTAATTGCTTAAGTTTGTCATCTCTGCTGTGACATTAAACTAGCTTTGAGTAGCAAAACATATTATATATACCTTTTCCCAAAGTGAAGAAAATGAACTGGCTGAACCATTTCACACACAAATTTGCTTTTTTACAACCCTTAAGAGAAAAGCTATGGAAAGCATTGTCAAGAATGAAGAAAATTGTGTTTTCTTCATTTCCCACAATATTTGCTCCCCAAAAGGAAAAAAAATCCACCA
Organism: Fragum fragum; assembly: GCA_946902895.1. NCBI lineage: Eukaryota > Metazoa > Mollusca > Bivalvia > Cardiida > Cardiidae > Fragum > Fragum fragum. The sequence goes on from OX336366.1 coordinate 50,915,741, forward strand.
AATGAAATATAAAATGGCCAAAAATTTTGTTTGCTGGTTATAAAAGCTAACACACCCATTTCTTTTATTTACAGATCAACAGCTACCTGGAGTTTAGATGTAAAGGATGAAACACAAGGCTGGAGACATGTTCGTATACAACAGAATGGTAAAAATGCCAGTGGACAAACACACTATCTGTCTCTATCAGGGTTTGAAATCTACGGCACAGTTACTGGAGTCTGTGATGATCTAGGTAAGAATTGATCCTTATTGGTAATCTTATAGATATATTTGTGATAGATAGAGTACTTGCATATGTTGCATTACATCAATTCTGAGTCTTTTCCATTTGACATATTTTGAATAGTCTTTCTTCCTGAGAATCCTCATTAAATTTAAAGTAAGGCTAATTTTCATAACTCTCGTTTAGATTTTCTTTTATATTTTGTGCTCTCATGAGCACTTCATTAATGCTCAAGAGGAAACGTAAGGATCACCCTGCATCTGTCATGTGCTGTTAATTGAGCATTTTCTTTACCTAAACCACTGATCTATTTTTGCCAAACGTTGTAACAATGTTCCATTGCTGTCGCTTTTCAAAATTGCTCTTGAAATTTGGATAACTTCAATGTTCTGATATTTATATACCCTGATTGTTTTCTCTACTGCCTGCCAATGAAGTGTTGTTCTAACATCAGCAGGATTAGCATTAATATGGTTTGCACAGGTATTAAAAAAACCTTGAATTTGGTCTCTACCTGATAAAACCCTTAAAATCAGAAATAACTTAATAAAACACTTAAAACTATGAAAAAGTCCCCCAAAACCCCTTAGATTTATTTGCTTACCATGTTTAATGAAAAAATTTCCAGCCCTCCTTTTAAATATGAAGAGAACTGTTGTTTGTTGATCAGAACATCAATGCATACAAAGATAAAAGGTACCAGTCTAACTCAGATACTTGCATCCATCCTGGTACTGTCAAGCATAATGGATTAATTAATCCTTCTCATGCTGAATCCAAAATATTACTGTATTGGCAGGAGGCATAGTTAAAGATCAGTCCGTACATAGGTGTAGTTTTGTCTTAGTTTACAGCACCTGTTTGATGTATTAACCCTTTCCAACTCAATCCCTCCTTTTTACACCCCTCAAGAAAATGGCATTTGAAAACATTGTCGAAATGAAGAAATTGCTTGTATCAAGCAATTTCTTCATTATCCACAATGTTTTCTTTCCAAAACGACGAAAAAGTTCAAAATTCCATCAACTTGAAAATGTCGTCTGCAGCTTCTTTCAATTTGGACCAGTCTAAAATTTTGCTGTGTTGGAATGGGTTAAGGAAGAGTTGTTAATGAAGTTAAGTGACAAAAAATATTGACCAACAATTAGTGCCTTCCAATGATTTCAGCCCTTTGAATTGAATGCAATTCGAAATAATTAGTTTATGTAGCATAAAAAGGGTTAAACTTTTGTAATGTTCCATTATACAGGTAAAGCAGCTAAAGAACAAGAGGCAGTTTTACGCAGACAGAGAAGACATATCCGTACTCATGTACTGAGACAAATGTCCCCTGGTGCTCGAGTTATACGAGGTATGGACTGGAAATGGAGGGACCAGGATGGAAATCCCCCAGGAGAGGGAACTGTGTCAGGGGAATTACATAACGGTGAGTTGAAAGTGTGTTTTTATCTCTCTCTGTTTGTGTGTGTCCTGTTCTTGCCTGGAGCATATCTTTCATATTAATTGATGGATTTCAAAATAACTAGTGATAGGTCAAGATCAAAGTTTAACTTAAAAAATATTTCCATACCCTCACTCTAAGCTCATTTTACCGAGGTCCTTGAATTTTTTGTAAATATTATTGACTAAAGGACTAACATTTCAATAACTTTAGTCATACTTATATTTTCAGATTGCTTTTTCTAAGAACTTTTAAAATGCATGAATGCACTTGTGAAGTGATAAGCTTTAACTTTTCATTCGTAAGTGTGACTCTGCCATCTTGACCTTCATCTCTGGCCTTCTTTCTGTCTTATGATTGACAGATTACCGGCCACACCTACTCACCTCAGACAGGAAGTTTGACTCTAATTTAAAACAGTATTATTTTGCAAAATTTATGGCCAGTGACATGTCACAAAATGTAAAATTGTTTGTTGATGACCTAAACAATAAGCTCTAGTTACAATGTTCAAGTTGCCATACCAACAAAATGTTGGTCAATTTTGGAGATCAAAGTTCACTTTCTGTATAGGTGAATATTTATTTGTTGATTGGCAGTCAGGATCTGTAAATATTAATATTGCAGGTTGGATAGATGTTACATGGGATGCAGGAGGCTCCAATTCCTATAGGATGGGAGCTGAAGGGAAATATGATCTGGCACTAGCTCCATCTCATGAAGAAGAAGCTGTTGGTAGAGGTCCAGTAAAAACAGTACAGGCTATGTCTGATAAACCTAAGGTAATAAAGGTGGTAAAATGGTCAGAAAATTGTAGATTGGCCAATAGCTGAAAAATTCAAAATAAAACAATTCAATCAATTTAAACCATTCCCACACAACTCCTCATTTTTATGCCCCTAAAGCAAAAGCTTTGGAAAACATTGTGGAAAGTGAAATTGCTTGTTTCAAGTATTTATTTCATTATCCACACTGTTTTCTATCCAAAAAGACAAAAAGAAATTATAATTTCATAAACTCAAATCTTCGTCTGCTGCTTCCTTAAATTTATACCAGTCTAATTTTTTTTCTTTGGGAATTGGATAAGTGCAAGAAGTGAGAATGAAAAAAAAAAATTCTATTATAAGTCAATGGTAGTTTCAACTTCATTTTCAGTCTGGCATATCAAATGATCAATTATTGAAAGTTCATGGCCATTTGTTCCAGTTAAATTCATTTTGATAAGTAAACATTTATATTATAAACCCTTGTATTATTTCAGATGAGTGTGTTAACCAGTAGAAAAAGTAGTTCAACTCCAAGTCTGAATGAAGTCAATGATAACAAGCCTTCAGTGGCAGCCACAGAACAGGCAGCATCAGCTGATAACATAACACAAACTGTAAAAACTGTAAGTGTTGTCTAACATAACATTCATGTGTTCAATTGAAAGATTGTGGCTGTCAATCAAAGAATGAATTGACCAATCAAATCATTCATTTAGACCAGAAGTGGTCTTTGAACTCTGACATTTGTGCGAAACATTTTTGTTGGTTTGGGAACTTAGACAATGTAACTCCTGCTTAAAAAGTCTGTAGTTACGATGTTAAAGTCGCCAACAAATTTTTTTTGCTGCATGTTACTGACCATAAATTTTGCCTAATAACTCTTTTTGATATCCAAATTAGCTTTCTGTCGGAGCTCAGTGGGTGGACCCATCGATTGGTTGTTTTCTAGTCTCAAAGACTGCCCAACAAGCCTTCAGCAGCAGCCAAAGAAAAGGCAACCTGAGTTGATTACATAACATAGACTGTTAAATCTTTAAGTGGTGTCAAACAATATATTAAATTGATAGGCATTGTAAGCTATTCAAACAGAGTTTATGGCTAAGTGCATTTTTTTCAGCTTGAACAGCACATAGGAAAGTATTTGAAGTATTTCTTCTTTTTCTATAGTCAGGTTTCATGATAAAGTTTAAATTAGAATTGATTTTGGTTAATCCAAAGTTTCTTGTCTGCCTATGTGAAAAATCCTATTAACCTTTTTTTTCAAAATTCAGTTTGTAGTCACTATATGATTTTATCTTGCCACAGGTCGCAGAGAATCTAGCTGAAGGTATAAGAAATCTTGCCACATCAGACACAGGGGTTTCCGTCACGCTGGAAGAAGAACCAGACTTGGATAACAATACCCTAACTGAACCCACTGTTCTTGTCCAGGTCCACTCTGAAGATAGTGCCGGGGATAGAAGTCCATTAGCTACACCCCCAGCACAACCAGAACCTATTAGAGTGGAGGTTAGAGGTGAGTTTAAATGTGTTTGTATACATTTTACTTTCAAAATTAGTTCATTTCCAGATTACAAATTTTTAGACTTGTTCGGTTGAAATTGGTTGCAGATGAAAAACCAAGGCATTATTTTTCAAGAACTAAGTACCCCTCGGGAAAAGACAATATTGTTATGAGCAATTCCTATTATTTTTTTTTTGCACTATAATTTCTGGAATAAGATAATGTAAAACGTAAATGTTTGAGAAACGGTGAAATGGATTTGTTCATAGCTGTTTGAATTCGTTAGGACATGTTGCTGAAATATAACCTAAGAAATAGTGACCTTTCCTTCCCAATATGTTAACCAGTACTTGAAGAAAAATGTCTAGAATACATACATTGTAACATATACAGGGAGGCCAGACAAATCTCAAAAACATATTTAAATCAGTTGACATTAATCAGCCATCCTGTACGAGAATATGTTTAATTTTCATTGTTTGTAACCTGTTGCTTCCTAATTTTTTAAACAAATCTTTAAAAAATCAGCATTTCTGCTGCCATTACTAGATGACAACATTATAGAATTGTCCAAAGGCAAAGATGTTGCAGATGGCAATATTAAGTTATTTGAATTTATATCTATTTTGCATTTTGAGATAGAAAAGATAGTTTATAATAAAGAAATTGCATGTAACAAGCAATTTCTTCATTTTCCTTAATGTTTTCCAAAGCTATTTTCTTTGGGATGTGAAAAAGTATTATTTTGTTAAAATGGGTCAAGCTGAATAGAAATGATCCTACACATGACATTTCCAAGAATTACACACATGTGCAAATTAAATACTCCAATCAGCTAGTGCATCTCTCAGTCAGAGTTTTCGTCATGTAGATTATAACTCACCCAAAGCTTTCTAAGCAGCTTGCAAATGTTTTAACCCATTCCCACACAGTGATGCTTATTGATACCCCTCAAGAAAAGCTATTGGGAAAACATTGTAAAAAATGAAGAAATTTATTCAACAATATATTCAACACAAAAAGTTGAAAAAAATATTTTATTGCATTAACTGTATAGCTTCGTCTACAACTCCTTTCTATTTGGCCAAGTCTAAAATTTTGTCATCGGTTAACCCATTAATTTTTTTCAAAACATTAGACCTGTCCAAATTAAAAGGTTTTGCAAACAACAATTTAAAGTTGATTTTATTAAAAAAAACAATCATTTAGTAGGGTAGAAAATATTGTGCAAAAAGAAGAAATTGCTTTTTACAAGCAATTTCTTCTTTTTCCACAATGTTTTATCAAGTATTAAACCACAGGGATATAAAAAACAGGGATTGAACGGGAAAGGGTTAATGGGTAAAGAACACTGAGGGCTATGCAGGATCAATATCTTCACTTCACAAATAGGCTTTTATTTCTTTGTAGGGGCCACTGGAGGTAAACTTGACAAACCTGTAGAGAAGACTAACCAGCAAAACAAAATAGACTCTCAGACAAGAACATCCCCCACCAACCCAATGTCAGTCAGTGTACCCAATTTGCCTTGTATGGAACAATCTCTCAGCCTCCTGGAGACATTTGCCGCTGTGGCCAGGAGAAATGCTGGAAACAACATGTTGCGCAATAATAATGCAAGTCTTGCAAGGTTACTGCCACCTAATTCACCTAGCAGTGACTGGACAGGTATAGTCAACTTCTATTGAAGAAGTGCTATTTTATAAGACCTGCAAGCTAAAAATAAACCCCAAGAGATTGCAAATGACAGGTCATAATGTGGTTATTTGTGTTTATGTCTCTCTGTTTGCATTAACCTTGCACATTTTTGGAGGAATATCAAAATACTTTCAAATAAGAGTCCTCCTTAATGAGCGGAAGTGCCATTTAAACATTTGTTTCAGTGGGTTGATGCTCAAGGTTTTAAACGAAGGTCAAAATTTGGTACAGACTATGACTCCTATGTTTATCAAGGGATTTTAATAAAAAGATTTAGAATTATTCTCCATCATTGGTAGATGTTGGCTAAGTGTTCGACATGATGTGTAAAAATGGTCAATTCACCAATTATAGAGGTCAAAGGTCAAGTTCATGCTGAAGTAAAATTGTGTTGTAACCATTCTAATTACTTAGTCTTCAGCAATGTCAGAAATTTACTAAAACCATTACCAGACAGCAAAATTTCAAACTAGTCCAAATTGAAAGAAGCTGCAGACAACAGTTTAAGTTTATGAAATTTTAGATTTTTTTAACTTTTGGGGTAGAAAACATGGAAAATGAAGAAATTGCTTGTTACAAGCAATTTCTTCATTTTATACAATGTTTTCCAAATTGTATTGCTTGAGGAGCATCAAAATGTGTCATTGTGTGGGAATAGTTTAACCTTTTCCCACACAATCCTACTTTTTTATGTCCCTCAAGAAAAGAATTGAAAATAAGGTTGAAAATGAAGAAATTGCTTCAAACATTTTTGTTTTCTACCCGAAAAGACCGAGATACTCAAAGTTCTCCCAACTTGAACTTGTTGTGTGCAACTTCTTTGAATTTGGATCAGTCTAAGATTTTGCTGTGTGGTAATGGGTTAAATTGCTTTCATTACATTGAAATAGCTCTCTTGTTTGATACCATAAGCTTTTGTTTGTTATACATAATGATCAATGCTTATGATTTACTTCAAAAATGAGATGCTACCTTTAGCTTTTGTTTTGGATATACATAATGAACAGTGTTAATCTTCTTTAGATACATTGTTGTCAGCTGCCCAGAGTTTCCCCAATTTGACCACATCTATAACAAATACTTCTAATACACTCACTACAACTCAGACAATGGCTAATGTCACTTCACTTAGTCAGGTAAGTTTATATATCATATGTAGATATTTTAGAGTGTTTGAGGGAATAGCTTATGAAAACAAATTGGTAGAAATAGTTTACACCTTACCTTTTTTTCTCACATTGGTGAATAGTAATCACAAAAATCACCAAACTTAAGAAAACATTATGGGAATAGTAAAATGTTTGTAATAAGCAACTTTCTCTCCTAACAATATTTTCTAACCTATAGGTTGGTTTCTTTTCAAATTGCACAAACTTTTTATTGTCATCTGCATGTTATTTGAAACTGGGCCAGTCTAAAATTATGAAAACGGGAAAGGGTTAAACGGTAATATTTTGAAAATATTTTTTGCCAGTAACATGTTACAAAAAAGTAAAATGGTTGGCAACCTCAATGTCGTAACTACAGCTTGAATAATCTGTAGTTATGATGTTAAGTAACAAACATGCTTCATATAAATGTTGGCTAATGTGGGAGTTCAGTTTTGTTGTCTCTCAAGCTATTGTAGTTTAATCATATTTTAACCCACTACTAGACAGCAAAATTTTAAGACTGGTCCAAATTTAATGAGTTGCAGACAACAATATAAAGTTTATGAAATTTACTTTTTTGGACAGAAAACATTGTGTAAGATGGAGAAACTGTTTGTTACAAGCAAATTCTTCATTTTAAACAATGTTTTCCAATTGTTTTCTTTGGGGTTATCAAAAAGGGTCCCCGTGTAGGAATGGGTAAGGCAGCTGACTGCACACAAACATGTCTTTTCTAACCACAGGTTCTGACTCGCAGTTTAACCTCCACGTCAAGTGAGAGTGATAACGAGTTTATGGAAAGTTGTAGACCCACATCTCTGTTGGCTGATCTTGAAGATGATGATGAATTGCCTGAACCAGATGATGACGATGACGAAAATGAAGATGAGAATGAAGATGATGATGTATATGATGATGTTTTAGTTGTAAGTGGAATTGAAAATATGACCATTAACTAGACAACAAAGGTCTTGTGAAAACAACCCAAAGAAATACTAAAGATGGCAAATCAAAGAGACAGAAATTTGAAGAACTCACCCTAAAGGATAGAGAAAATTGTGGGGGAAAAAATCAGTTGTGAGATAAGCAATTTCCTACTGAATTCAAAATTTTGTGGTGAAAATCAGAGATCATAAGGAAAGTGTTATTTATGAGACCGTAACATGTTAATAGTCTCTCTGCAATAAATTGTAAATTGGTACTGTTTGATGGGAAGAAATATTTGAAAATGTTGTGTTTTTTCAGATAATGGTGAATAGTTTAACCCATTACCAAACAACAAAATTTCTCATAAACCCATTCTGACACGAGCCGGCCATTTGAAAACCCTCTAGAAAAATGTTTTGGAAAATATTGTGGAAAATGAATTCCCTCTATAATTTCCCTGATATGAAGCCTTATGAGCTTGAAACTGTATCTCTAACTTCTTTCATTTTGGACCAGTCTAAAATTTTGTCATCTGGTAATTGGTAAAGAGAATTTTTTGTATTTGTATCTTCTTTTACAATGCTCTTTAGTGTCTCATTATAGCACTAACTGAGTTAAATGTTTGCTTAATCAGTAAAATGGCAATAATATCTAAGTGTCTGAATTTGTTCCTAACATATTGTATGGAATTGTTTTTCCAAGATGAAATTTCTCATAGCACTTGTTGCAGTATGTAGAATACTTGATAATTGACCTTTAAACCAGTGTCAACACTTAGTGGCAATAAAGATAAAGTCTTATCATGCTGACTATAATCTTTTTCGGAAAGTCAAAGGGCTGAAAGTAATAAAACCACAAGTTTTAGGTGAATATATCTTTGTAAAATCAATTTTATAAACACCTCTGGCTTTAAAAGGACAAAGAGGTAGTGTAGACTAAGATCAAAATGCACATACTTGCAGTCTGCCAAAACAGGACCATTGATGGTTCAGTATGACAAGGGTTACAGATTCAAGTTGCAAGAAATCAGCTGAAGTCAAGTTTGTCTAATTACAGGAGGATGATCTAGTAGTTAGAGGAGAAAGGAGGAAGACCTGGGATGATGAGTTTGTCCTAAAGAGACAATTCTCTGCTCTAATACCTGCCTTTGATCCTAGACCAGGTAGAACCAATGTCAATCAGACACAGGACTTTGAGATCCCTGCACCAGGTAAACATTATCAGTGCTCCACCCTTAAACCTTCTTTTATCCTAGACTTGGTTGAACCAGTGTCAATTTGACACAGGGCTTTGAGATCCCTGGTCCACTTAAATATTTCTTTTCTCTGTCCTCATATCAATATCAATCATACACAGGACTTTGAGATCACTTCTCCAGGTAAATATTGTCTTATCGTTGCCCTCATACCTGCCTTTGATCCTATACTTTGTAGAAGTAATATCAGTTAAACACATGACTTTGAAACTTTCATATTAGGTTATCATTTATATTGAGTCCAGCTGATTTGACTGTTACAATATTACATATATTTGAACTAATAGGGGTGAAAAATTACAGTGAAAAGTGTATTGCAATATATTGCAATATGGCCAATCCGTATTGCTATACATGTTGCAATACACCCTTTCTTTACACTGAAAATTATGAGTGTAAAGGTAAAGGTAATACTTACTCAAAGTGATTTCAAGAAAAGTGGAAAACAATGAATTCTCCTTTAAACTCTCCAGTTATTTCAAATTAATGAAGTTTATGAATAGTTTTGTATGCAATTTTTTTGGATAAATGAATAAAACCAACAGTATCTATTTCAATTCAAATTGAAATTGACAGATAATTCTACATTGAAATATACAAGAAAATCAGTAAAATGACCCAATGACATGACAACAGTTATTCTGAGGTTGAGTTGCAGATCAAGGCATATTTTTTTTTATGAAATATCGCATGTCAACTTCCTCAGAATCCAAATATGTCATCTGCGTTAGTAAGTATGACAAACAGTCCTGAAGACTCGCTCAGAGTGTACATTTGATTGCAACATGCCGTCTGTCACAGCAAGCATTATTTATAGCGATCTCTTGAGAATCTTTTTTTCTATCAAGAAGAAATGTGCCCAAATAGCACTTTTTTCAAGTTATTCAACAGTTCAAATATGCTGTGTGACGATAATTATCGGCTATTTTTCCATGATGGTGTACTCGGTTTTAAAACCGGTCCTACTGCTGTATTCCGAAGAGTAATACTTTCCCCATTTACCTATTTTGTTTAAATTCAAACCAAGTAGGATTAGGTTAGGAAAAGTAATTAATATTAATCGAATTTTGTTCATATAATTGTAGTTAGGCAGTAGACAATTATTCAGTGCGTGCATCGTAAATTTGAATTGATCGAAATTTGACAGGGTTATATTTTACCTCGACACCAGGTCACCACCAAATAAAAAAAGTTCAACTTTCGCTTTCGGAAATCTTTCAGAAGTTTTAAAAATGATCGATTTGAGAATGGATTCCTGGGGAAATGGTGCTTATTTATCTTATGAGAAGAAAACATATTGCCGAAAAACCGGTACAGAAAAATTCGAACCGGTTTCGGTTTTTCTCTGTTGACAGACCGAGGTTTACTGGTATATAGGTAAACCATTTCACCACTATGAACTAACTACCCTATTACCAAATCAATGTTTTGTCATTAAGAAATGAATCAATGTTATAGAGAAAATGAAAGGAAATCAATTCAAATTCTAGGAAATAAGATAGACCAGTCAATGTTTCATTTTTATGGAAAAACAATAATTTTACACGAACACAAGAAAGTATGTAGGTGATTTATGACTTTATAGGACATCAGGTAACAATAGAAACTCTTGACTCTATTTTAGGTACAGATGATGAGGGTTCTAGTAAACAACACGAAGAACATCAGACACAGCCCAGAATAGTGCTTTTCTTGAAACCACCATCTTTACCTGGGGTAATGTTTTTCTTCATATTTTCTGTACTTGGCTACTAGTTTCAGTGTATTGTACCCCCCCCCCCCAAATACAACTGGAAAAGTGATTTTAGTTCATGTTTCTGTGTAATGAGAAGAACATTTTTGTTCAACCCATTCGCACTCAATCACACTTTTTTACACCCCTTAAGAAATATGCCTTGGAAAAAAAAGTGGAAAATGAAGAAATTGCTTGTTACAAGCAATTTCTTCTGGACCCGCAAAGTTTTCTATCCTAAAAGACAAGGATTTTTAAAATTTCATCCACTTTGTCATCTGCAATAGCTATGAATTTAGACCAGTCTACTATTTTGTCGTCTGGCAATGGGATAAGATTAAATACTTTTCATTCTGGGCAAGGCTATTCAAAGAGTCTTATTATACATAGGTAGACACCAAATATGGTAAATACTTTTCTAGACACAAAATCTTTTGATTGATCTTTATTTTAACAGTTTTCAGATAATTCAGTGGAAGTATTCACAAATGCAAAATAAAGGAAAAAAAATTAGCATTGTACAGAAAGCAATTTGTGGTAACACAAGAAACTCTTTGTAACATTAACCCTTTCCTGTTTTGCAAAATTTTAGACCTGTCCAAATTCAAAGGTTTTGCAGACAAAAATTTGATTTTGATTTAATTTGAAAAATAACCATTCCGTAGGGTAGAAACTATTATTGAAAATGAAGAAATTGTTTATTACAAGCAATTTCTTCTTTTTCTACAATATTTCCTCAATTATAAAGTCACAGAGTCGTAAAAACCAGGCATTGAACAGGAAAGGGTTCACTGTTTTCTAAGGATGTATTGCTCTTGACAATGTAATTGGAAATGTTGATTTATTTATCTGCACAGGTGTGTGATGAGGAGGTGTGTTTAACAGAAGAAAATGCATGCATCTTTAAGTACATACAACAATTACTGTTGATAGGTCAAAATGGGAATAGAAATGAACGATTAAAACGTATATGGGAACCTACTTACACGTAAGTGAAAGATAGTAACTATTGCTAAGATAGGTCATATCCATTGTTAAACTTTTCTGTCTGATCTATTAGTAACCAAATACCAAACAACAATATTTTGAACCAGTCAAAATTTTAAAAAAATGCTTGCCATTATTTCAACTTGATTAAAATTTTGAATATCTCTGTCATTTCAGGGAGGAAAATGAGTTTGAAAATAAAAGAAATTGCTTGTAATCAGAATTTTTTTCATTTTCAACCTTGTTTTCTTCAACTCTTTTCTTTAGGATCGTAAAAAGCGGAATCGTGTGGGAATAGGTTAAGCAAGATTCATCTTAAATATTTACACATAAATAGAGATATTATTTTGAAACATGTTTTATGATTCAATAGAAAAAAAAATCACTTACTTTGATGAGAATTGATTAAAAGTTTAAGTGACATTATTTCTCAAAATTTAATGTCAAAACATGTAACAAAAACTTGGTTGGTTGGTATACTTATATTGTATCTACAGCTTGAAGAAGATGTAGTTACGATGCTTAAGATGCCAAACTAACAAACGTTCAAAGTTCACTTCTTGTCTAAATGAATAATTTAATTGATCATTCAATATTGTATTGAGAGCCATGATTCATCATTAATGTTCTCTGATATCTTGTCATAGGATAATGTATAGAGAGCTAAAAGATGGTGAAACCAAAGCAGATTTATCTATGCGAGACTCTACCAGCACACTTGGTGGACAGCTGTTGAGTGACTGGGAGGCTCCTAGAAATAATGACCTAACTGCCTGTACAGTGGATAATGTACTGCAGTTGTTACAGAGACTCTATGCACTTGCCATGGATCAAACTACAAATAGTAATAAATTTGGTATGTTGTACTATCAAATACTTTTCTTTTAACTACATTTTTGTCATAGGTCAAATGCAAGTGTTTATCTGTTTCTACTGGAAAATTGTTAATAGGAATTGTAGAGGCAGATTTGACCTGAAAATTATGTTCAGCACAAAGTAGAAATTGGTTACAATTGATGGATCGCTGGCCCCACTCACACACTCCGCTGGTCACACCCACTGACTCCTACTGGTAGTGTTTTGAAAATTAATGGCAAGTAACACTTAACATAAAAAGAAAAATGGTTGGTAACCTTAATGTCAAAACTACAGCTTGAATAAGCTGTATTTACTACATCTAATCTGCCAAACCAACGTATATGCTTCACATAAATGTTGGTCAGCATCGGGTTCAAAGTTACCTGATTGGTTCATTGATTCTTTGATTGACGGATGAGATCACTCAATTCAAGAGCTTAGATGGAATTTTCCCTGTCTGCTGAAGTAATAATTCCTACTCTTCAAATAATGTGTGCCCAAAGTTGGAATATGCACAAAGAAAGAATCATTCATTGTCTCAGTGCAAATATGGAACTAAGACAACAAGGAAAAGTAAAGAGATAAATCTGTTAACTTTGTTAACTAAAAAGTATTGGGAAATGTCTGTTAGCTTTCATGATGGGTAAATTTTACAGGAGAGACAAAATAGAAACAAAGAACTTAGTTGTATATATTGCCTCTAACAAATTAGCATGAATTTGGAATGAAAATGTAATTGAACAATCCATGAATAATATCAAGAGTACATAGAATAGCGAATCATTATTAAACATTTTTGATTAACACTTTCCCACACATTCCCACTTTTTGATGCTCCCCATGAAAAATTCTTATGAAAAAAATGACGAAAATTAAGAAATTACTTGCAACAAGTAATATCTTCATTTCCATGTTTTCTACTCAGAAAGATAACAGTCCTTGAAATCTCATCAACTTGCCCCTTTGACCCATTCCCACACATAGACGCTTTTTGATACCCCTCAAGAAAAAAATTTCGAAAACATTGTGTAAAATGAAACAAATGCTTGTAACAAGCAATTTCTTAATTTTATACAATGTTTTCTATCCAGAAGTTTAAAAAATCTAAAATTTCATAATTTTAGATTGTCTTCTGCAAATCCTTTCAATTTGGACTAGTCTAAAATTTTGCCGTCTGGTAATGGGTGAAATCCATTGTCCAAACCTATCCCTTCTTTGCACAGCAATCACATCTATTTAAAAAAACAAGAAATACACCCTAGGCAATTGTAGAATGATGCAGTACAAATTCCTAGTAGATGGACAAAGTATGATTTTCTACTTTGCAAAGGACAATCATTGAATGTATCAACTTCTACTTTATACTCGATGTATATGAGGTCTGATTTTTAGCTCGGCTGTTTTGGGAGAAAACCCGAGGTATTGTGATCACCTTGTTGTTGTGTGCATCAAGGTGATCACACAAACTTTAACCTCTGTTGTTATTGCAGATATCCTCATGAAACTTGGCATGTGTATTAACTATCACAAGAGCTATCTAGACTATCAAGAGGGATAACTCTAAAAGAGTTTTTTGTAAGAGTTATGCCCCTTTTTCGACTTAGAATTTTTGCATTATCCAGCACCTGCAGCCGAGTGTATGCGACCGGGGCGCAAGCTCTTGAATTTATCCATGCTTTCTGATAAAGCAGGAGTATTCCCCGGTTAGGAGGAAAAGGTTTGATTCAATGCACTTTCTATGATTTACTGATTGTGGCTGTTAATGAAAAATGATGAACAAAGATGATATTAGATTAATTATATACACAAGATTTTGAGCTTATAAACAGTTTGCTTTACTTAAAACAAAATTTTTCACAATTTGTAACCATACTTTTTGCATCTTCATTACAGATAATATTGATCTATCTCTCAATGTCAGCTCTGATGATTTTGTCAGCAAGAAAGTCACCAACAAACTAGTCCAGCAATCAAAGGTATTTCATTTTACGATTGATTGATTGTGAGTCTTCCTTGTCAGCCCTTCTAAAACCTTTTAAACCTTTCCTGTTTAACAAAGTTTTAGACTTGTCCAATTTGTAAGAGATCACAGATGACAATTTTAACTGAACTTTATTCAATATCTTACTATCCTATAGGGTAGAAAATATTGTAGGAAAAGAAGACATTGCTTTTAAGAAGCAGTTTCTTCTTTTCTCACAATGTTTTCTGAGGTATAAAATTATTTGGACCTAAAAAGCAGGGTTTTTATGGGATAGGGTTACCATGTTTTTCAACAATATTTTTACCGTCTTTACCTTGGCTGTTTTTGGAACAAAATTTCCATATATCTTCATCACTTCTTCATAGGTGTAGACATTGCTATGACAAGCTTTAACCTTGGTCGTACCTCTGTTATTAATGAAATTGTTTACTTGAAACTTTACATGTATGTTGATCAAAGGAGCCATGTACTTTAACAAGGGAGTTAACTTATATGCATTTTGCCCCTTTTTCAACTCATGATATTACACTATCCAGCAAATGTGCTTATTTGCATGTGAATTTCATGAATTTCATGGCAAAATATTTGCTGCATGAAACAATCTTGTTCTTACAAATTTACAAAGGAAGCTCTTTGTTTTAACCCCATTACTAGACAGCAAAATTTTAGACTGGTCCAAAATGAAAGCAGTTGCAGACGATTTATGAAATTTTAGAATTTTACAACTTTCTAGGTAGTAAATATTATAGAAAATGAAAAAATTGCTTGTTGCAAGCAATTTTCTTAATTTTCAACAATGTTTTCCAAATTGTTTTTCTTGAGGAGCATCAAAAAGCACCATTGTGTGAGATTGGGTTAACCTTGACAATATTCCAGAGTGTCCCAGACTGACATTTGTCCTGCTGGACATGACAAACATTTTTGATCTGACCTGATATTGGTGGTGATATATCATGTTTAAATGGACCAGGCATATGCCATAAGTATCAATATTGGTCAATCTTGGTTACAGACATCCCACTTGGTAGTCATTTGCCTGAAGAATGATAATACTTTCTTAATGCATAGAGGAGAGTTGTTGTACAACCCCAACAACCCCACTCCCTAAAAAGAAGAAGGAGGTCTATTTGTTTCACCCTGTCTGTCTGTCCGTGCTTTCGTCAGTCAGTAGGCTTTTCATTTCTGTGCTTTTACTCTAGGTACAATGGTTCGCAAAGTATTAAACTTTATTATTGCAATGATCCATGGAAGTGCCCTACTAATTTGGGTCAGGTAGGTCAAATGTCAAGGTCACAAATTAACTTTTATTGAAAAAAGTTTCCATGCTCTAACTCATAAGCCATTTGACCTAGGACTAATGTTATACAATTGTTATACAAATGTTATCTCTTATCCAAGGAGGTCAGAAGTAAACTATGCTACACCAGTGACAAAATGCTGATGGGGTGTATAAGTCTGCTTTGCAACAGTTCCAGTTTGTTTCATTGTTTTGTTGATTCAATTTTCGTTATGTGAACAAAAAATGCTATATTTTCACAATTTTACTCAGAATAATCTTCTATTTCTCAATTGCAAAGTGGAAACATTTTGTGAATTTCTTTAAAAGCAGCTTATTTGCATGTGAATTTCATGGCAAAAATAGATTGTCATCACTGTCTCTTTTCACACTTAGATTGTGCTGAGTAGCACAATATTAAAAATCAGGGCTAATTCTGTCAAAACAACGAATAAACCAGTGAAGTTACCAAGTGATAATCTACAGAGAAACTAGAATTATCTATTTGAAAGCATTAGACATGTGTATGATAATTAAAACATCAAATGAGCCTGTGTGTGATATTTCAAACCATTTCGCATGTGAGTGACTAGCACACATTGAGCACTCTGGACAGCCATTCGGGGCAATTAAAATATTATCATATTGTTTAAAGAAGCTTTGTTTAAAGAAGCTTTTGGTCAGTATCTATCTACAGAGCCTAGAGTGAAGACTCTGATCAGACTGTTGATCTGAGTCTTTACTTGGCACACATGTGTAATGGTTGGATATGTCGTGCATCTGCTCAAATATAACTAACTGATTATAGTCTATATATCTGTTTACAGGACCCGCTTGTGTTGGCCAGTAATGCTCTACCAGACTGGTGTGAAAACATGACCAAGTGGTGTCCTATGTTGTTCCAGTTTGACACCAGACAGCTTTACTTCACTTGCACAGCATTTGGAACATCTAGGTAACAAATTATTGCCTCTTCTTTTCTTCTAGATTTTAATTTCAAATTTGGTGATACTTGACACTTAAAGTACAATATGAACATTTCAGCTGAAGCATTTCTGTTTCTCTTAATACAACGCAACAAGATTCAAATGGTCTATCTTAGAATCTTAATGCCCTTGCATCTTTTTCTAGTCAATATTATTGTTTAGAAAACAACTTTTAATTGTCTTTTGTAATATTTATGGACATTTGTGGTAAAATGTGGGAGCCTATGTGATTTTAAAATCAAACTTTCATTGATTCTCTCCAAGTCAATGTCTTTGATAGGGGAAAAATTGTTTTCATGGCAAGAGAAATGCTTTGAAAATTCATTTCGAGTTGATTATTTTTTGATAAGAAGAAAATTCAATTTGATTTTCTGTTTGTTTTATCTTCAGAGCCATAGTTTGGTTACAAAGTAAGAGAGATGCACACCTAGAGAGACAGCGAGGTCCCATGTCACGAAGAGATGATGGTGGGGAATATCGTGTTGGTAGACTGAAACATGAGAGGGTAAAAATACCCAGAGGGGATGGACTCATGGAATGGGCCATTCAGGTATAGTATAATCTCATTTTAGAATATTAAGTCAAACTACCCATCTAACCATCATTTAACCCATTCCCACACAACAAAATTTGAGGCAGTCTGAATTCAATGAAGTTGTAGACAATAATTTCAAGTTGATGTAATTTTTGTCAAGCCTGCTTGCGGTGAGAGAGACATAGTTGTCACTATGACAAGTCTGTGTATGTGCGTTAGTCTGTTAGTCCGTCCAAATTGTCCAAACAAATTCTCCTACATTTATGGATGGATTTCAAAATAACTTGGCACATTTATTCTCCATCATGAGTAGATGTGCCATTTGAAAGAATTTTTTAGATAGCTCTAATGTCAAGGTCACATCTCAAGGTCAAACACTAAAATTGTGATTGTCAAGAGCATTTCTCCTACAATTATGAATGGATTTCAAAATAAATTGGAACAATTATTCTCCATTGAGTAGATGTGCCATTTGAAAGAATTTTTGGATAGCTTTAAGTTCGAGGTCAAAGCTCAAGGTCAAACACTTAAAGTGATGGTCAAGGTCAAGTTGATGGTCCAAACTTTGTGGTCTTGACAATCAAGCAATTTCTTCTTTTTCCACAATGTTTTCCAAAACCCTTTTCAGGGTGCAAAAGCATCATTGTTGGGAATTTGTGAAGACCAGCTTGTCTCAATGAAAATGATTTTATGACAAAACTATTATGCTTTATATACCACCTTCAATTTTCAGATGTTGAAGTACCATGCCCAGAGAAAGTCTGTGTTAGAGATAGAGTTTGAAGGGGAAGAGGGGACAGGACTTGGTCCTACACTAGAGTTTTATGCTCTTGTGTCAGCAGAACTTCAGAAGAAAGCTTTAGGACTCTGGATCTGTGATGATGACTTCCATGATGTCATTGAACGAGAGGTAATACTGGCCAACCCTTTTCTTTTTAGCTTGGCTGTTTTTGGAGAAAACCTGAGGTATTGTGATCACCTTGGAGTTGTGTGCGTTGGTGTTGGCGTTGGTGTGACAAACTTTAACCTTGGTCATATTTCAGTTGTTATTGAAGATATCCTCATGAAACTTGGCTTGTGTATTGACCATCACAAGAGCTATATAGACTATCAAGGGGGATAACCTTAAAAGCGTGTTTGTAAGAGTTATGCCCTTTTTCCACTTAGAATTTTTGCATTATCCAGCACCTGCAGCGTTGGCATCCTGGGCTGTGCTCTTGTTTTAGTCATTGAATTGTGATCAGTGCTTCAGAAAGAGGGGTGACTTTGATCTCAAAACATTTAACACATTACTAAACAACAAAATCGTAGACTTGTCCAAATGGAAAGAGGTTTCAGACAACATTATAAAGTTAGTGTTAGTATGATTTAAAAAAATGGTGAGAAATAGAGAAATGAATGTTACAAGCAATTTCTCCTTTCCCCACTATGCTTCCCTAATAAAATTATTTGGAGTCATAAAAAAAATGAATTGTGTGGTAATCATTATAACTATGGTCTATTCACTTTATCTGTGGAGTACTGAATGGAATAGTCCTATCAATACAAATCCAGTGAGTTTTAACAAACATGAGGCTAGGAAGAGAACTGATTGAGATTGTCATGACTCCCCGTTATCTTCTCTGAATTTGGACCATTTTAAAATTTTGTTTTTTTTTGTGGAAATGGGTTAAAGAGGCTGCCTCAGCTGTATAGTTATAACAGCAGTTTGAATTTACTGTTTTTAACTTATAGATGTGAGTAAGTAAGAAGTAGCACCGTGAGATTTTTATCGGGCATACTGTTTTACCCTTGTCCGTCTGTCTGTTTGTCTACGAAACTTACAAAAAAAAACAAACTTAAAATTGCCAATTACTACCAGCCTGTTCTAGATACAATGCTCATATTTTGCATGATCATACATCTCCATAATATGCATCTTCTCATGTCAAGGTCTAGGTCATGTGATAAGTTCAAGGTTACATACCAAGGTCAAATGTAAAAAAAACCCTCATGTACAAGTTGACAACACTTTTCATAGTTCAGTTCTGTTGCGGGGGCATTGTGTTGCACAAACACATTTTGCTTCTTAATTTTACTTTGACAAATTTGTAATAAATTACAAATTTGTCAGTAGATAAATTTTATTCTTAATTTAGGTCGATATTGGTCATGGTGTTAAACCACGGGGATATTATATCCAGCGTTCAGGAGGACTTTTCCCAGCCCCATGGCCCCAGGACTCAGCAGAAATGGACAAAATAGAGAAAACCTTCTTCTTTATGGGTACACTATTTGCTAAATGTATACAGGACAGCCGTTTGATAGACATTCCACTCTCAGTGCCCTTCTTAAAGTTAATGTGTATGGGTGAGGTGGGACACAGTATAACACAGCAGTATACACAGTCTCTACAGAAAGCTTCTAGTAACATGACAGAATCTATAACGAGTGAGGGAAGCGAGATATTCAGTGGAGAAGAAATTGACAAGGAGCTTATTCTTGATCCTCCCAAAACTAAAGCTCCTGTAACTCCACCATGGTATGATGGGATACTATCTGAAGATGATATGGACATAATAGACTCCCATAAGGCAGGATTCTTGAAACAGTTACGAGAATTATCAGCCAAGAAACAGAGAATATTGAAGGATAAGACTCTGTCAGAGGATCAGAAAAATATCAAGCTGCAAGAACTAGCACTACCTGATCCTAAGATACCATCAGCTGGAGTTTTCTTGGAAGATTTAGGGTAAGTACACAGACAAGTTTGTCTTCATATGGGACTAATCAGGTGAAAAAGAGAACTTGCAGTTACCGTTAAAAGTTCAACCTTGAAAATTTCCACTGTAAGCAGATTTTCTAAATTCAGACTGATAATACAACGTCAGGGTTTGCGCTGCCATTGCCACCAAATTCAACAAAAATAAAATAATGGCGCAAGTTTTTTTCATTTGGCGAAAGTTTGTGACGCCAAAAAAAAAAGAGATTTTTTTTATACATACCTTTACTTTGACTAATCTCCCGAAATCAAGGCCGAGGGCTAAGTGTGTATAATTACTCAAAGGCTTGTACATCGGGTCAATTATGTCATCGAGTCTGACACAAGACCCACACATTGCCAAATTTAATTACACTTCTGATTGACAGCAAACAGATTAATGAAATGGGCTCATTGGTTGGAGGGTCGTATTGATTTTGTGTTGAGGGTGTGACTTAGTTTTATGGATGACCTTAGATGACAGCTACAATTGAATGCATTTATCACGTATGAATTGGTTCTCTTTAACAAAAATTTAATCAAACTGGCCACCATTTGCCTTTTCTTGATGAATACATTTGATGTATTCATGCTTATTTTTGTATATTTCTGCTGACAGTTTCATTCAGTTTCTAATCTCGGCACCGTTACAGCCAATCCTTGCTTAAACACTGAATCAGAATTCATGGGTTATAAGAAGGATATTCTGATGATCTGTTGATAGTAACAGTGGTAGTTTGTCAAAATTTTTAAGAAATTTCAAGAGTTCTACTGTCCTCAAAGCAGACGAACCATTTCTTTTTTTGTTCATTCATACCCAAGAATGTTCATCCTTAAAACGTTTTTTTGTTTCAATACAGATGTCTACGTTATTCTATCATCAAATCAGCCATATTCGATAAGGCTCTTTCCTTTTCTCTATTTTTCTCATCAAAGTCTCGAATTTCTAATCAAAGTACTGAAAGCACTGATTGAAGATGAGTCAACTCATTGTAGGTGTATGACTTAGGTACATTCATTCAAGACTAAATTACAAATGAATTGCCATGTTTACAACCTCTTTAATATGTATATTGTTTATTTTACAACATATAAGTTGAAAAATAAATGTGCAGTTATGAAATGTTCAACTTTGGCACCAACTCCTTCTCAATTTGGCCCCAACTTTTTCCATTTGGCCCCAACTTTTTTAATTTGGCGAAAGTGATGGTGACAACTTTTTTCTAGCCAGAGCTAACCCTGAATGTATTTATATGGGAAATATGATCTCTTGTCAGTCTCTGCTAAATCAGATCTGTTATTAGCTTACCTGAGCACAAAGTGGAGCAATTATTATGAAACTTGGTAGAGATGAAGCTCTACAAAAATTGTTTGGAAATATGAAACCACCCTTACTATTATTCTCTGAAACCAGATCCCTATTGCTTAGAGATGTGGTTAAAAACACCTGCTAGTGGACACCAGCCAAATGTGTTGATATGATGTCCCTCCTGGGCCCAACCTATTCCATATAATAGAATGAAATACATTGTGGGAAAAGAGAAATTACTTGTTACGATTTCTCCTTTCCTGACCCATTTTTTTTCAAATTCGGCCTTAATTAGACATACCAACTACAAAGTAGAGGGGAGCACATTGGTTTCACTATGTCTGTGTCTCTGTCCATCCATCCATCCGTAGACTTTTTTGTTTCGGATGTCTAAGTCAATCCCACGCAGCAGCACATTTCTTTTCCAACATTTCTCTCTCACCAATGGGTGGATTGTCGTAAACCTAAGCGAGATAGCAGCTGGAGGCTAGGAAAGGATGTAATTGTTATACATGTACTGGTGGGAGATATACCAAGAATCAATTGTTAGGTGCTCCAGCCACAGCAATATGACTAGAAATTGTTGAAAGCAGCGTTTAACACAATTCAAACAATCAGAGCTCAAAGTCAGGAACCAATTGACCTACAACCTTGAAACTTATGACAATGATCCAAGGAAGAGGCCTTTTGTTTTGGGGTCATGTGGGTCAATGGTCAAGATAACAGTTGAACTTGTGCTCTAACTCATAATCCATTTGACCCAGGCCCTTGAAACTATACACATGCTGTCCATGACCAAGGAGGTACCCTATTGTTTTTGAGTCATGTAGGTCAAAGGTCAAGGTCACAATTGAACTTTTTAGCTAATGTAGATCAAAGGCCAACTTGGCTACTTCAGTGACATAGCACTAGTGGGGGTAATGGTCAGCTTTGCAACAATTCTAGTTTTCAGTCAAACAAACTTTAAATGGTTGTCTGCAACATTTCAATTTGAAATGGTCTAAAATTGGTTGTCTAACAATATCTAAGCAAATTCTCCTTCTTTCCTGTGTTTATAATGGAATGGAATTGACTTGGTTATGATTAGAAAAACATGATGCTTGGGTTGGGCTGAAAGAAATTTACTGTATTTGCCAGGTATGCATTGCATTTGAATCCATACTCCACAGTACTTGTATATAGGTTTGTTGCTCTTGATCACGAATGCCAAAAATTCATTTGTTTTTCTAGAAATATATGTGCTTCTTATCAATAACCAAATTAAGTAGAAATGAATAAATAGAAGAGAAATAGATAGAAATTGTGCAGTTGTAACCAATTTTTTAACACATTTCTGTAATATTTACAGGTTAACATTCCAGTTTAATCCTTCCTCCAGAATATACGGGTTTACTGCCATTGATCTGAAACCAGATGGAGAAGATGAGGTACTTCAAATTTCATTGTCTTTTAGTTTCGAAAATACATTTATATACTAAATGTATAACTGAGATAAGAGAATGTTGAAAGAAAAGCTATGTTCTTTATTACTCGCAGAGTATTATGTAACAAAATCTGCTACGTTACAGCCAAAGTGCATTTGGTTATGTGTCAGACTTTCATTCATGAGGTCAAGGATTTGATCCAATGTCCCAGCAGATGTCCTTTGGGGCATTTGTCTCCCACCAGTAACAAAGAAACAAACTGACACATAATAGTGAGATGTGATTTTGCTCCAAAGTATGTTTCAATGAGAAAGTGTTTCTGCCTGACAATTCTTTAAAACAAAGGAAGTGTTTATTCTCCACAATACATATTCTCCATGAAAACAATAAACTGTAACATTTGGAAAGAATACTACTGTTGAGTAGAAATACACTCTCATGGTGGCTATGCACAGCTGGAGGTGTGTTGGACTTAAAATCATTGAGTCAGCCACCAGCATAGACTGCATCTTTTCAACACTTGACACAGGCATGTTTCTTACCTCTCTTGCCTTTTGGTGAATAGTTTTGTGGTAGTAATGGTGTGAGAAATAGCATGAACCATAATGGTGAGGTGCTAGTCTATCAACCCTGTCATTGAAAATTGAGCCCCTGTGTGACATTCCCAACCATTTCATATGAACAGATTTATATGAGCAGTTTTGTGTGCCATACTAGAAGCTGCATTTTCACAATCATGTAAAGGAAGTGTTTAAGTAAAGGTGTCTTGATTTCTAAAATATTGATCTGACAAAAAAACCCAAAAAAACAGCTACACCAAAAATGGGAAAATATGCATATGTGACCCATCATGCAAAAAGGGACCTCCTTGTTATTCAGTGAAATAAATTTTGAAAAAGAGTTTAGATCCAGCAGAGGTCAACCAGAGATAGTACTTTTGGGAAAAATGACAGAAAGGTAGAATTGTCATTCTAGAGTCAGAAAATAGTCAAACACATCGGTCATCCTGCACAGTCTAACCAGGATCAAAACTTTTCCCACCATCCAAGAGGCTCTATCTTCCTGACGAGTCACATATGAATTCATCATATCACAGCACTTCCCTTCTAAATGTAAACTTTTCTCTCAAATTTGACATAAATTTATTTACCATAAAATGGAAAGCACCAGGATTTCAGTGCTTTTATGTAAACATTAGTATTTAAGGAGAGCCCCGTATTCAAATTTGTGAACAAAGGGTAATGAGACTATAAGGTACCTTTGCCAATCTCCACAATGTTAATGTTTTATATTTACAGGAGGTGACTCTACAAAATGTGGAAGAATATGTAGATTTGGTGTATGACTTGTACCTCAATTTAGGAATACGTAGGCAGATGTATGCTTTTAAAGGTAAGGTAAAAATAAAACTATAAAACTTCCTTTTTTTATGCCCCCATATCAACTAGATCAGGGGCATATTCTTTTACCATATGTCTGTCTGTCTACAAGTTGTAAACTTAACTCTAAAACTTAATAGTTTGCTCTTATTCAAAGACCTTTACAGATACATATTTTGCTCAAATTTATATAGATTTTTCTAAGTGATAGTCATCAGTTTTTAGCTCCACTGGCTGAAAGCCAGAGAGCTATTGTCATGGCGTTGTGTCCGTCGTGTGAACGTCCGGGCGTCCGTCCATAAACTTTTCCTTTGAAAATCTTCTTCTCAGAAACAGATGGATGGATTTCAACCAAATTTCACAGAAATAATCCTCGGGTGACCCTCTATCAGATTCCTTCAAAGAATTTTGATCAGATGAAAAACATGGCTTTAATGGGCAGGGCTGACTTCCATATATGGTAAAAGTTTTGAAAATCATCCCATAAACCAGTGGATGGATTTCAACCAAAATTTCACAGAAACAATCTTTTGGTGACTTTTTATCAGATTCCTTCAAAAAATTTTGATTGGATGAAAAGCATGGCTTTAATGGGCGGGGCTTATTTCTATATATTGTAAAAGCTTTGATAATCTTCTATCCAGAAACCAATGGATGGATTTCAACAAAATTTCACAAAAATAATCATATGATGAACCTGTACCAGATTCCCTCAAAGAATTCTGATTGGTTGAAAAACATGACTTTAATGGGGGGAGGGCTAATTCCCATATATGGTGAAAGCTTTGAAAATCTCCTTCCCAGAAACCAATGGATGGATTTCAACCAAATTTCACAGAAATGATCCTTGGGTGAACACTTACTGAATTGCTTCAAATTATTTTGATCAGATGAAAATGTGGCTTTAATAGGCGGGGCTAATTTCATATATGGTAAAAGCTTTGAAATTCTTCTCAGAAACCAATGGATTGATTTCAACCAAATTTGACAAGATGGATCCTTGGGTGACCTTTTATCAGATTATAAAAAAGAATTTTTATTGGATAAAAAATATGGCTTTAATGGTCAGGGCTAATTTCCATATATGGTATATACTGAAAACTTTGTAAATTTCTCAGAAACCTGTGGATGGATTTCAACCAAATTTCACAGGAATGATTCTCAGATGACTGTTTGTCAGATTCCTTCACATAATTTTGATTGGTTGAAAAACATGCCTATTACCTATTACGGTGGTGGGTTATGTCCATATATGGTATACAATCAAAATTTAACAATGAATTTTACATAACTTGACTTTTGTAAGAACAATGAAAAATTTGAAATTGTTCTCTAGAACTATTTCAAAGATTTCAATGACTTTGATTTATTTTCCTTATATTCAGTTTATTTTGAATTCATTCAAAAATTTGCTTAATTAGTACATTCATGCCTGTGGAGCGATACAGGGGCACAAGCGCCTCTAGATTGTATGATAAGGGTCACCCATCAAGGTCAAGGTCACTGATCAGTCATGGGTTTTTCCAGCTTAATGCATAAACTTAACATTTTGCTCTGCTCTAATTCAAATATTGTTGAATAAACATGGTTCATATTTGTGATAAGGGTTCCTTGTATTTATAGCTATCGGCAAGTTGTACGATAAAGGTCATCCATGAAGGTAAATGTTACTTTGCAAAGTCACTAAGTTGCAGACGACAATTTTTATGCCCCCACCACTTAATGGTGGGGGGGGGGGATATGGATTTGCCTTTGTCTGTCTATCTGTACTTCTGTCCTTCCGTCGGTCCAGAAATTGTCCAGGGCATATCTCTAAAAGTATAATAGCTATCAACTTGAAACTTCATAGAGGGATAGACCTCATTGAGGAGAAGTGCAGTGCACAAGAACCACAACTCTTGCTTTCATAATTTTGGAGTAAATAACCTTTGTTCTTTTAAAGACTTACATTTTGTCCGGGGCATATCACTGAAAGTATAATAGCTATCAAATTGAAACTTCACAGGTGGATAGACCTCATTGAGGAGAAGTGCAGTGCGCAAGAACCACAACTCTTGCTTGCATAATTTTGGAGTTGTTGCCCTTTGTTATTTTGAAAACTTACATTTTGGCTGGGGCATATCTCTGAGAGTATAATAGCTATCATCTTGAAACTTCACAGGTGGATAGACCTCATTGAGGAGAAGTGCAGTGCACAAGAACCTCAACTCTTGCTTGCATAATTTTGGAGTTATTACCCTTTGTTATTTTAAAGACTTACATTTTGACAAGAGCATATCTCTGGAAGTATAATAGCTATCAACTTGAAACATCATAGATGGATAGACCTCCTTGAGGAGAAGTGCAGTGCACAGAACCACATCTCTTGCTTGCATAATTTTGGAGTTATTGCCCTTTGTTATTCTAAAAACTTAGATTTTGTCTAGGGCATATCTCTGAAAGTATAAAAGCTATCAAATTGAAACTTCACAGGTGGATAGACCTCATTGAGGAGAAGTGCAGTGCACAAGAACCACAACACTTGCTTGCATATTTTTGGAGTTATTGCCCTTTGTTATTTTAAAGACTTACCTTTTGTTTGGGGCATATCTCTGAAAGTATAATAGCAATCAACTTGAAACTTCTGAGGATGATGGACCTCATTGAGGAGAAGTGCAGTGCTCAAGAATCACAACTCTTGCTTGCATAATTTTGGGTTTTGCCCTTTGTTATTTAAAAGACTTAAATTTTGTCCGGGGCATATCCTCTCTGGAAGTATGATAGCTATCAACTTGAAACTTCACAGGTGGATAGACCTCATTGAGGAGAAGTGCAGTGCACAAGAACCACAACTCTTGCTTGCATAATTTTGGAGTTATAGTCCTTTGTTATTATCAAAGCTACCGATGGAGGCATCTGTGTCCTGTGGACAAAGCTCTTGTTAGTTGATGAAAATTTGAAACTCTTTGTCTTCTGGTGTTGAAAACATTATTGATACTGAAAAAATTGCTTCTTACAAGCAGTTTCTTTATTATATAACCCAAAATTCTAATGGTCGGTCTGTCTCTAGGTAGGCTACGGCCATAGTGCAGTGGTAGCCAGTAGGACTCCTAGTCAAGTTGTCCTGGGTTTGATCCCCAGCCGCAGGAAATATCCTTTCTGGCATAAGTCTCCCACCACTGGGTGGATTATTGTAAACCTAAGTGGGATGAGCAGCTGGAGGCTCTGAAAGGATGTAGTGGTAGTACAGTAAACCCCTCCTTACGACCACCCCGGAAATACGGGCACCCCGCTATTACAACCGTATTTTTACAGAACTGAATTTTTTGTTCTTTATTTCAATGGTCGCGAACCCCTCTAAAACGGGCACCCTGCTATTCCAAATTACGACCACTAAATTCAGTACCAACTATAGCTGATACACTATTTTGAACCCACTAAAACGACCAGTTTTCACACATTGAGACCGATCACCCGAATTTCACACTTGATAAGAGCGACACTAATTGGGTACGAAAACATTGTGAATACATTATCCGATTTTTGATTATGTGATATCGAACCCTTATTCTAATAGGTGTTATGATTAAAGTGGCCTATCACTTTTAGAAATTATAGTTTGTATTATTTTTACTTGGTATTTGAATGTTTTACAGGTTTTGACTGGAGTAATAAATTTGAAAGTGAAAACGTATCCGAGAAGTTACGATTAGTTTGTTTATGGCATTCCGAACAGCTAATAAGCAATTAAATTTTGATTTCAACGTAATGATGCTTGGTATTCGCATTATAGAAGATATGATATCAACAGTTTTACACTTTGAACCGGTACTTACAAATAATCTGAGGTCGGAGTTCTGAATCAGATCCAAATGGAGAATAGAGAAAGTAGAACTTATCGAAAATGACATAAGATTCCGCTGTAATACATGTTCTTATAGTTTCATTTTTGTATGTATAGTATTAATATATTCAAATAACGAAAAATAAAATAAACATGCATTACTTGACAACAAACGACCAAACCTCAGTAATACGACCACCCTGCTATTACGACCACTTTCTGAAAGTACCGCAACTGGTCGTATTACAGGGGTTTTACTGTACTTGTGTGAGAAATACCAGTGTGAGAAATACCAGGAATCCACAGTTAGGTGCTCCATCTTCTGCAATATGACTGAAATACCGTTAAAAGTTAAACCCCATTCAATCTGTCTCTAGCTTTCTCCTTGTGTGCTCACTTTCTCAGAAAGTACTGCACATATTTGATTCAAACTTTATAGATAGACTCTGTAACAAGCAGAGTTGCAAATTTCACATAAGCACTCAGTGTCAACCAAAGATGAGCATATTCCATTGTGGTTACAGTGATAGTCTCATTTTTTCAATAATATTTTCAAAAGCTTTTTCTTCAGGGGCATAAAAAGTGGGATTACGTGGGAAAAGGTTAAGCAATCTTACAAAAAATAGGGCATCCTTTAAAGCTTACTTTGAATCCAGGACTTGTTTTCTGGAAATAATCTACATTCAAACCATTATGTTCTGTTTAGTTGCTCTATACAATAATCCCACAAATATGTGGGGTCAAGCTCAAGATGTCAATGCATTTGGTGCTAGTGCAACTAGAATTATCGCAATGTGGACTTGCATTCCTCACAAGAATTTTGTCACACATGTAGCACTGTTGGCCTTTGATCAACTTTATGAGAAAAAACATAGGGCACCTGCTTTCGTCACAATATGATTAAATGATATTTGTATAAAGTTTCAACGTCCGATGTCAATTTGCTTATGAGCTAGAAAACAGGAACAGTTTTCAAAGTTCAATTGTGACCTTGGCCTTGGATGGGTCTAGAGTTAGAGCAGGCAGGGTTCCCACAGTCAGGGAAAAGTCAGGGAAGAATGAAAAATAACAAGGCCAGTGAAAAGTCAGGGAATTTTTGAAATTAGGGAAATTTAAAAATACAGCAAAAGTCAGAGAAAAGTCTGGGAATTTCAGAATCAAATGGAGAAATTTTTAAGAAGTAAAGGAAAAATAACAAGTGGCTATGGCAGTTTCTTCTTAAAAAGGCATGGATGTGTTTGTCATTGTATCTCATTAGAAAGCTTATTTTGTTGATGTATTTGTGAACTCATCTCTATTTTGAGTCTCTGTTTAAGAGGAAAAAAATGCCTATGAGTCAGTTTTGTTTGTAAAGTGCAAGCACACATTAGAAGAAACTGAAAGGGTTTTTTGCTTGGTAAATGCCAACAATTTCAGTCAGAGAATTTCGAAATTTGGTCAGAGAAATGTCAGGGAATTTTACTTCATGAAGTTTGTGGGATTCCTGGCAAGGAAGTTTAAAGGTCTATGGATTGATGGATGCAGACATAGTAAACCAATATACCTTCCTCTATTTTGTAGGGATGGGGGAGGGATATAATTATTCTCGTTTCAAGCTTTCACGAATCCTAGGTTAAGGTCATAAATTTTATTTTTTTCTGGACATTTTTTGTTTCAGCTGGCTTTGACCTGGTATTTCCTATGGAGAAGCTTCACTCATTCTCACCAAATGAACTGAGAACTGTGTTGTGTGGTGAGCAGTTCCCGACCTGGACTAGGGAAGATGTTCTTAATTACACAGAACCAAAACTAGGATATACTAAAGAAAGGTAATATTGAATAGGATTAATTAAATCATTTTAGTTTGGCTGTTTTACTGTTGACACCAGGTATTGCAGTAATTTTTGTAGTTCTTGTTGTTCAAAAAGTTTGACATTTTATGTCTCGGCACCTATGTATATGTGTGTTTAATCAAATTTATTATAGCAACTTAACTATTAACCCATTCCAACGCAATGACTTTTTTAGTCGCCCTTAAGAAAAAATGATTAGGAAAACACCATGAAAAATGAAGAAATTGCCTGTCACATTGTTTTCTATCCAGAGAATTGGAAAAAAAGAAAAATTTCTTGAAGTTTAAATTGTCATCTGCAAGTCCTTTCAATTCGGACTAGTCTAAAATTTTACTGTGTGGTAATGGAATAACCATAAAATCCTGTTTTTAGCCCTCAAGTAATAAGTCGAGGAAAACGGTGTGGACAAATGAAGAAATTGCTTCTAATAAGTAACTTGTTTTATGTCCTTAAGATTCTTACCCTAAAAGGAAATTATAATCTGCTACAATTTTCAGTTTAGTGTGGTTTGAAATTTTGTCATGTGGTAATTGGTTAAAGGTGATAAATTTCCAGTTTGATTTTATAAAAATTATATAACTGAGTATATAATAAGTATTATAAATAACATGGAAAAAAAATATCTGAGCATTTTGCCCTGTCATGTCTTTACTCATTACCACACATGATGCTTTTTTACGCCGTTAAGAAAATGATCATAGAAAAATTAGAGGGAAAAGGATGCATTGCTTGTAACAAGCAATTTCTTCTTTACTCCCATTGTTTTCTACCTCATTTGTTACTTATTTACTAATTTTAGCATAATTTGAAATGTCATCTGCTACTTCTTTCAATTTGGACCAATCTTAAATTTTGTTCTATAGTGATGGGTTAACCATGTCAATTAGGCACATATACAGCCCCCGTCATAGAGCAGTGGGTAGCGCATCAGACTCCTAATCTTCAATAATATATCTAGTGTATATTTTGATATCTATGGTAGCTTCCACAAATGGCATTTCTGAAAATATTTCAATTGATATTTAATTCTCTCACAAATTTTATCAAAGATGTTCTATATGAAAATAATTGCTAAATTGATATTCTTGAAAAAATGTAATTTCAGTGTGTCCTTCCAAAGATTTGTGAATGTATTGTCAGATTTAAGTCCAGATGAATGTAAAGCTTTCCTACAGTTTACAACAGGCTGCTCCTCCCTGCCACCTGGTGGACTGGCCAACCTTCACCCACGTCTGACTGTCGTCAGAAAAGTGGATGGGGACGATAAGAGTTTTCCATCAGTCAATACATGTGTTCATTATCTCAAACTACCAGAATATTCATCAGAAGAGATTTTACGAGAACGTTTATTAGCTGCTACGAGAGAAAAAGGATTCCATCTTAATTAACTGGTGTAGGATTTAGGCCATTAAATTCTTCACAAAATTAGTCTTTTTAAGGACTTATTCCTTTATTGGATTTATGAATATTATGCAAAAAGAACATATAAATGGGTCAACACGAAATAGTTATATATAGACAGTTACAACTATTTAGCGCTGACCCATTGATATAGCTTGCTACTAGTATATATGAAACAGAGAATTTATACTACTTCTGAAGATTGTTTTTTGTAAAATATACTCTATTGACAGGGGTGAATTTTCAATCCTCAGTTAATTAGTAAAGTAAAAATGGAGAAAGTATTTGTATGAATAAGGATCATTAATTGACCATAAGTCACAAATATGAAGTTTAACCCATTACCAAACGACAAAATCATAGACTAGGCTAAATTGAAAGGAGTTGTAGATGATAATTTAAAGTTAAAGAAATTTTAGATTTTGTCAACTGTCTGGGTAGAAAAGATTATTGAAAATGAAAAAATTGCTTGTTACAAGCATTTTTTTTCTTTTTACACAATGTTTTCCCAATTGCCTTTCTTGAGGGGGCTTCAAAAAGGATTATTGTGTTGAAATGGTTTTTTGGAAGAATAAAAAGCTGATCAACTACAGGACAATAATGAAATGCATTCATAGGCAGATAAAAGCTTGTAACCATTCCTGCTCAATCAAACTTTAAGAAAATCAGATCAGGAAAACAATGTGGAAAATGTTACAAGAAATTTCTGCATTTTCTACCAGTGCAAAATGTTGTCATCTTGTAATGGGTTAATATTTGTCAAATTCAAGTCATGTGTCTTTCTTGGGAACTCAATGATTTCTTGTTTATACATTTATAACTTTCACTGTATATGGGAGAAAGTCTCTCCTTGTTGTATGAATATGCATTATTGCTTGTGTGAAAACAAGTAGGGTTTACAGAATTACAATGCTGTTGATACATATTTTCATTTAGTTTCTTTTAGGTATACAAGGATGCCATTAATTTTGACAGTATTGTGTATTTATAAACCTTGAAAGTATATTGCTGTTTTAAGCCTTTATCATATTTCAAAATTTTAGACCTGTCCAAATTCAAAGGTTTTGCTGACACCAATTGATGGTCAATTTTATTTGTGAAATAATCATTCAGTAGGCATGAAAATATTATGTAAAAAGGAGAAATTGCTTGTTACAAGCAATTTCTTCTTTTTCCACAATGTTTTCTCAAGTACTAAATCCAGGAATTGAACAAGAAAGGGTGGAAGTAATCAGTGACATTAGTCAGTTTACCTCAATACATTTTGTACTAGGTTACAAGTAAGCTGATAATACTACTAGTAATTTTACTGATGAACTAATTTTGCCGGTCTTTAAATATTTCAAACAATGAAGAGAGGCATAGGGGAATGTTAGGACTTTATAGCCAGTAGAGGGTAATAGGCCCTTTTGAGCCTCTTGTTCCAACTAATTATTATCATGCATCAATCCAATAATACCATTAAGTTCTGATTAGATCATGTAAATCAAAATTTACTCCATTGTCAGATTTCCCAGTCAAAGATGTACATTTTATTCAGTTAGTTGTAATTATCACTATCACTATGTAGCTTTTACCTTTTTGAGCTTGAGTGCAAGACTGTACAATGTGTCTGTACATTATTTGGACTCTTGGTACAGTCTTGCAATCAATATTCACTTTGATTCATTTAGCATAATGTGTACAATTTTCGAGTATTGCTTTAGAATTGATGGATTGCTGGCCCTGCCCAAGACCTCTAACAGAAAGTTCGACTCTTTCCCTTTTGCAAACTTTTAGACCTGTCAAAATTCAAAGGTTTTGCAGAAGAAAATTTAATTTGGATTTAATTTGAAAAATATCTATTCAGTAGGGTAGAAAGTATTGTGGAAAAAGAAGAAATTGCTTTTTACAAGCAATTTCTTCTTTTTCTACAATATTTTCTCAGTTATAAATTCACAGGGACATAGAAACTAGGGATTGAAC
Source organism: Fragum fragum (assembly GCA_946902895.1). Lineage (NCBI taxonomy): Eukaryota > Metazoa > Mollusca > Bivalvia > Cardiida > Cardiidae > Fragum > Fragum fragum. Next base: position 50,948,941 of record OX336366.1, read on the forward strand.
AGAAAAGGGTTGAACTGTGTTATTTGAAAAAAAAATTGTCAGTCACATTTAACAAAAAATAAAATGGCAACAAAAATGCTTAAGATAAATTTTATAATTTGAGGTTCACTTCCAGTTTAAATGAATGTTTTGATTGGTCAGTTGACTGACAGCGGCGATTCTGCTGTTTGATTGACAGCAGCAATCTATCAATTGTGTCATCATCTTGTGCAATGTGCAATATATTGTATATTACTGTTTCATCATGTAACAATTCCATTTTGATCCTATATTGAATTTAAGTCAGTCTTGTTTGAGTGTCCACCTAAATTAAGTTAATCAGCCAGAAGTATTTCACAATTGGTTCCTTAACATTTTACCAGATAACAACATTTTCACTGGTCCGGATTCAATGAAGTTCCAGTCAACAATTTAGATGTGAATATTGTACGGGCTTTTTTGCAAGCAAAGAGACTGGGGGACAGCAACCATCCCCCCTAATCTGTCAATGCATTCGGGCTTTAGGTTTTCAATTTTTGCACATTTTTTTTTTTGGTCTAGTCCAGTATTTTGTCATCTGGTGATGGATTAACCCATTCCCACACAATCCCTCCTTTTCACGCCTCTCAAGAAATAAGCTTTGGGAAACATGGTGGAAAATGAAGAAATTGTTGTATCAAGCAATTTCTTCATTTTTCACCATGTTTTCTATCCCAGAAAACGAAAAAAATTAAAATTCAATCAACTTGAAATTGTGGTCTGCAGCTTTTTCAATTCAGACCAGTCTAAAATTTTGCCTTGTTGGGATGGGTTAAGTTTTGCAAATTTCAGCCTGACGAAAACTGTGTCTGCAAATTCTATATCAAATTCCTCACTTTTCAATAGCTTTCCCCTAAGTTTTCTTTACCACCCTTTATTTATATCACATAGCTTTTCCTTTAATATTTCACTGCGAATGACGGCACAGTTTTGGAGTGATCATGTTATGTATATCAGAAACACTGTGTATAGTTTCTCTCCTTGTGCTTTTTGACTTCACTTGTGATATGATTAAATAATTTTGATAAAACTATTGTTTTCGTCTTGGTTTACAAATCAATGGAATGCTGGCCCTTCTGACATGGCACTTTGACAGAGATATCAAATGTTGACACAGTTGAACCTCACTAATTTGAACTTCATTGGTTCGTAGGTATGTGTTTGTATGCTATCTGCAGTCCCTATATTTTTATGCTCCCCAAAAAATTCTTGTGGGAGCACATATTGCCGGCTTGTGCATATGGCTGTCCGGCGCCATATCTCAAGAACCCCTGGGCCTATTTGATGAAACTTCATATATAATCATCCTAGGAAATTTCCAAGACACCTTTTTTGAATTCAAGGCTGCATCATGGAAAAAGGGGCCTCTATGTAAAAATTAGTTTTTTTCCAATTTCTCCTAGTCTATATGTCAGAATTTTATGAAATTTCATATTTGAGTAGCAAATCAGATCCTCTTGACCTTAAACAATCAAAAATTTATGTTTAAAAAACGTCATGGGAAAAGGGGCCATAATGTTATTAGTTTCATATAAACTCTCTTTTAGTCCTGCAAAAACTTATATTAGCCATAACTTTTGATTGGTTACAGATAAAGTCCTCATATTTCATATGTGCATTGCTTGTGACAAACCCTTTTTGTTGGTACTAAGTTCAAGGTCATCAGTCAAGGTCATGGATCTCGCCCAACATCAAGGTCAAATTGTCAAGGACAATAATTTCCATCATAAAAACTCAAAGTTGGCCATAACTTTTTGTTGGAATGAGGTAATGTCTTTGCTTGTGATAAGACCTTTTTGTTGGTACAGAGTTCAAGGTCATCAGTCATTTTGCAATGGTAAGTGATATAGCCTTCACATTTCAAATCTTCATTACTTATGCCAAGATCTGAGACAAGGCTTTTGGTCAAGGTCAAATTGTCGAGGTCAATAATTTCAATCATAAAAACTATAGATTTGCCATAACTTTTAATTGGAATGAGATTTAATCTTTATATTTCACACGTTGTTTGTGAAAAGATCTTTTTGTTGCTACCAAGTTGTAGGTCATCTGTCAAAGTCAAGGTCAATTCTTAAGGTAAAACAAGAGCACCGCCCATGTGTGCCAAAGCTCGACTGCAGGTGCTGGAAAATGCGAAAATTCTAAGCGGAAAAAGAGGCATAACTCTTAAAAGTGCTTTTAGAGTTATCCCCCTAATAGTCTAGATAGCTCTTGTTATGGTCAATACACATGCCAAGTTTCATGAGGATATCTTCAATAACAACAGAGATATGACTAAGGTTAAAGTTTGTCACACCAACGACAACGCCGTCGTTGACAACGACACCAAGACGATCACAATACCTCATGTTTTCTCTGAAAATAGCCGAGCTAAAAATGGAAAATTAAAACTTTAAAATTGGCCATAAATTTGCAATGGTAAGTTATATAACCTTCATATTTCACATGTTTATTACTTTTGACAAGACCATTCAGTAGATAATTAAGACAAGGCTCTCGGTCAAATTCAGGTCAAATTGTCAAGGTCAATAATTTCCATCATAAAAACTCTTAATTGGCCAGTATTTTTAATTGGATTGAGATTTAATCCTCACATTTCACACATGCATTGCTTGTGATAAGACCATTTTGTTGGTACCAAGTTCAAGGTCATTAGTCAAGGTCAAGATCTTTCTCAAGGTCAAAGTTGGAAAATTGAAACTTTAAAATGCAATGGTAAGTGATATAACCTTCATATTCCATATGTTTATTACTTGTGACAAGACCTTTCAGTAGACAAAGCTCTTGGTTAATGATCAAGGTCAAATTCCAACTGACAAGTGATTGTAATTTCTGTCTTTGAAAAAGTTGGCCTCTAAAATGAAAAGGCCATTTATCCTCCAGTCTTAATCAGGGTGTATTGTGGGTGAAAACATCTTCTAGCACCACCAAAGGAGCTAAAACAACTGGAGATCTTGACGGAACTGAAGTAGTAAAGAAGGTTCTGTCCACCAAATGGCGCACTCAACCAAGGTCCCTGATTTTGTTAGGGACAAAAACTTTGTGTATCATGAAAGATGTCTAGTGCCATATATGACATGCTGTTCCATTTCCTACTGCGACAGTACTAGTTTCTTGTGGATTGTAAGTGTCCTAAACTTTTTCTCCACAACCCTGCGAACCCTTCAGCAAATGCTATTATAACCTACATACGAAAGAAGTCATGGTAAATTTTTTTATGTCAATTTTGACTATTGATTTAAAGCATACTTAATTATCAAGCACTTATTCAGAGAGCATAACCAGTCACTGATGGCTCTTGTTTCTTCTTTATGTTTGTTTAAAAACTCTTGCTAATTCGAACATCAGTGACTCCTAGTTAGTAGCCAGTTTCCAATCACAAAAGTATGGTTTTAGCACAATCTCCTTTGTTTAATTCGTAGGTTTGATTAATCCTATCATGGACTAACAAAGTGTCACAAATCGCCACTTACCTTGATTTTCACACCTTCTGATTTGTACGTATCAATTATAAAGTAAGATATTATTTACCATTGATAACAATATTTCCCTACATGAGGGGCATCCAAAAGCGTCACTGTGTAGGAATGGATTAAAGATAACTCTTAGTTATTTGATGGACTATACAAACAATTTAAGACGGATTGAACTTGAGATTGGTAACAAGGAAGTTGTCAAGGAAGCCCCTTTTCCTATATGCGGAAGAATGTAGAATAAAAGGATCTTGCGTATGACTATACAAACATTTCCACATCAAATTTGAGAAATATTGAACCAAAATTATTATCTATAGAGTCATTTAGGCCCCATTTCTTATGATATGGGATGGAATGTCTGTAAATTCAATAGGGATATTCCTTATGACCATACTAACATTTCCAGGAAAGATTTGAGAAAGATTGAACCAAAATTATCATCTTTACAGCCATTAAGGCCCCATTTCTCATGATATTGGATGGAATTTCTCCAAATTCAATAGGGATCTTCCTTATGACGATACTAACATTTCCAGGAAATTTGAGAAAGACCTAACCAAAATTGTGATTTGTAGAGAGGTAACAAGGAAATTGTCATTAGGGCCCCTTTCCTGTTATATGGGGCAGAATGTCAACAAATCAATAGGAATCTTCTTCTATGCATACAAACTATCAAAGTAAGTTAAAGATTGAGCCAACACTCTGACCTGTAGAATAACAACACTCAATTGTTGACAAAGGAAAACATGCAGGATAATCAAGTTTCACTAAAGCTCACCTTGTTTGACTCATGTAAGCTAAAAAACCATTTATCGAAATCTAAAATTTGGATATAGAACACTAACATTTCAATTTACATGAATTCGGATGTGATTTCCACTGCACCTTTGACCCATTCCAATACAATGACGCTGTTCTATGCCCCCCAGAAAAATCATGAAAAAATTGTGTACAATGAAGAAATTGCCTATGACAAACAACTTCTTCATTTCCCCAATGTTTTTACCCAGACAGTTGAAAAAATAAAAAAAAAATCATTTACTTTGTAATGATGTTCCAACTTCTTTCAATTTGGACTATTCTTAAATTTTGCTGTCTGGTAATGGGTTCAATATCGCATTCTCTTAAACCATAAAGTTTGAGAAGTTTGACAAGTTTTAGTGAGTGGTTAAATGAAAATTTGAAAATATTCATTAAAGAAAAGTAAAAGAAAATACAATTTTGCTTTAAAAAATAAATAATTTATTGCAACAACATTTTTACATTACATCAAGAGGTACAATACAAACAAAAGTATTTGAACTGAGATCACAATTATTATTGCAAGTAAACTACATGTATACAGATAATATACATAATATGATCCATGGAATTAATCTGTACCCACACAATCCCTCTTTTAGACTTAGTCTTCCAGAAATGAAGAAATTGCTGGATACAAGCAATGTCTTCATTAGTCACAATTTTTCTCTACCCAAAAAGTCAGATTTTTTTAATTCGATCTAATAAAATTTATCATCTGCAACTTTTTTCATTTTGAACCAGTCTAAGACTTTATTGTCTGGTAATTTCCATTTTTTATGCCCCTAATTAGAAAAGCTTGGAAAATGAATCCATTAGAATATAATTCTTCATTTTCATAAGCTGGAGTGTTACAGCAAGAAAACGAAAAAATCTATAGACAGTCACGGTAAAACCAATTCATAGAGGAATCTAACAAGTGCTATCAACAAAGGCTGTAGATGTGAATACATGGTCCTGGGTGTAAAATTTTAAACAATCTCATATCATTTGTAAAGCACAGAAACTGAGCAGGTGTTTAAAGTTTTCATTAACCAATTATCACACAATGACATTTTCTGACACCCAAAGAAATACGTGTACAATCATAGTAAACTTTGTTGGAGAAGAAAAATTGCTGGTAACAATCCCACTTTTTTACACCCCTCAAGAAACACATCTATGGAAATGTACATAATGTTTTCTACCCATATGGGCAAACATTTTCAATATTCAACCAACTTGGAAATGTCGTCTTCAACATATTTCAATTTGGACCAGTATAGAATTGTTCAATCTGGTAACAGGTTAAAGGATTAAGTGACAACAGAATTCAAGTAATAATGGCAAGTATTGTGGCTGAAATCGCTCCCTCTCTCTATAATTCATTCTTAGACTTTCATGTCTGGGCACTCAACCATGTATTATTCTATTCAAATCACTAGTTTATACAAAATTCTAACGTAACATAGAATAATTCAATGAACATAAATAACTAACCTAACTGCTCAAATAAACTAACACACTATTTACAAAATTTTGTGAAGAGATTCAATTAAAGTAACACATGCTTCTGTACATTATAATTATAGCTCAACCCTTTCCCTGCTTTTGCTCACTGGTGTAAAAACCAGGGATTGAACAGAAAAGGGTTCAAGTAATTACATTAAACAAGACATTGAACAGGATACTTAGTCTATTACCATTTGACCAAACAAAATTAGGCTGGCCAAAGCGAAAAAAGTTGCAGATGACAATTCAAAATTTTATCTGAAAAACTAAAGGACTATGATGGTCCTAAATCGCTCACATGAGTCATCTGCTAATAAACTATTTTTCGTATAACAAAAAAAGATGCACTGGAGCCAAACCAAGAGTGGAAACAAAGAAATTTTCACAACGACCTCTTTTCACATGCTGTACAATAGAACCTTTGAGAATCTCGGGCCAAGCTTCAAATAGATTGAGTCCAAATTGTGGTGCCCAAAGAGTGTAAACAAAGACTCGGTCATTAAGGCCCCTTTTTCCTGTGTTTTTGGTCGGGACCTTCCCTTTTCAATAGGGTTCATTCTTATGACCTAACAATTACATGTATTCTGACAAAGTTTCATGAAGAATGACCCAAAACTGTGGGCCAGAGTGTTAACAAAGAAATTGTCATTAAAGCCCTTTTCCCCGTTTTCTTATAGAACTTTCCCATAATCAATAGGCTTCCTCCTTATTACCTCACAATTATTCTGACCAAGTTTCTTCAAGATTGAGCCAAAGCTGTAGCCCCTAGAGCGTACAGCCTCTAGAGTGTAAACTTTTGAATTGTTGACACTTGACGACAAACATTAGAGGATCACAAAACTCAACATGAGCAGCTAATAAGCTACAATTAGGGTAAAAACATTGAGAGAAAAATGCTTGTTGCAATTTATTCCTATTTCCCTGACAACATTTACACAGCTTTTGGTAACCACTTAAAAAACAAGAGGACCATTGGCCCAGGAGTGCTCACTTGAGTCAGTGACTGCAGAAATAAAAATTAAGTAAGAGAATGAATGAAAAGTAACATGTACATCGCAAAGTAGATTTCTTTATATTAGAGCTAATGACCTAGTTTTTGACTCAATGTGACCAAATTTCAAACTTGACTTTTAAATTGAAACAAACACTCTTTTCTAAAATCATGGAATTTAGGCTAAAAACGGGGCATCCAGAGTGCAAACAAGGTATATCTATTCTTTGACCTAGTAACCTAGTTTTTGACCCCATGTGATCCAAATTTTGACAGTTTTGAATGACTAGGACAACAATCACTCTGACCAAATAGAAAGTTACTTGAGCAAAAAAGGTGGCCTCTGGAGTGCAAACAAGGTATTTCTGAGATTTGACCTTTGGTCTAGTCTTTGACCCCACATCAAACCTCACTAAGAAACCATAGAACAAACATTCTGACCAAATCTCAAGACATTAGAGCCAAAAATGTGGCCTCTAGAGTGAAACAAATATTTCTTAGATTAAACCTAGTGACCTAGGCTTTGACCTCATGTCACCCAATTATAGACTTGGACAAGAAATCCTGAAGACAATTATTCTGGCAAAATTTGAAGACATTTGGGCAAACAATGTTGCCTCTAGAGTGAAAAAAAAGTATTTCTTTGATTTGACCTAGTGACCCAGATTTTTTATTCCATGTGACCTTAATTTTGACTTCTTCCTGAGACTATGGAGACAATAGTCCTGACATAATTTAAAGAAATTTGGGCAACAAATGTGGCCTCTACAGTGCAAACATGATAATGATGGAAAACAGACGAAGGACACAGCATGATCACAATAAATCACCTGGAGCATGATATGCTCAGATGAGCTAGAAATAGGCTGTTTTAAATGAAAGGAGTTCGAGGAAACAGCTCAGAGTATTTACATTAAATGTAAGGAGCATATAGGGTACCAAATGTTAAAGGAAATATGAAAATTCATTCTTGTCTCACTATGTTTTCCACAACTTTTATTCTTAAGCCTTTGAGCATGGATCAGTTTTATCAATCAGACTACAAAATCTGACTGGACAAAAAGGCAAGACAATAAAGATGACAATTTGGAGAGAACAAAATATCAAATTCACCTTTGTCATGTCCAACTTAGAATATTTCTGTTTTTGTAGGAAGTGTAAACCAAAATCTGCCATACCAAGATTGATCAGCAAGTATGATCACCATCAACAAGAGGCATTTGAACACCTGATTCACTCCACCGGCCTCAATTCACTTATGATAAGATTAATTTACCTTTCTTTTTACAAAAACTCATTTGAAAAAGGAACAAGAGCCATGTCGGACATGGCCATCCCCTGTTGTAAAAGATTGATTGTTAACTGAAGCCAGTTAGATTTAGGCTTCTTGTACACTGCATTTCTTCTCAATGAGTTTGATAATAGCTATTATACTTTCAGAGATATGCTCAGGACAAAATCTAAGTCTTTAAAACAAAAAAAGGCAATAACTCCAAAATAATGCAAGCAAGAGTTGTGGTTCTTAAGCACTGCACTTTTCCTAAACAAGATCTATCCACCTATGAAGTTTCAAGTTTATAGCTATTATACTTTCAGAGATATGCCCCGCACAAAATCTTAATCTTTAAAACAACAAAGGGCAATAACTTATAACTTAAATTATGCAAGCAAGAGTTGTGGTTCTTGTGCATTGGACTTCTCCTCAATGAGATCTATCAACCTATGAAGTTTCAAGTTGATAGCAATTATACTTTCAGAGATATGCTCCGGACAAGTTTAGTGACGGAAGGACGGAAGTACGGAATGACGGACGGAGACCATTACTATATCCCCTTTGCAATTTATTTCATGGAAGGCAACTTTTGTTTGTGCACCAAATTTCCATGTCAAGCAGGATCAATTATTTCCCTTGAATCACTGTGCGATCTCAACCTGAATTTTGGCCAATCCTCCTAAGCTTTATTATTAAACTTCTTTAAAAAGTCTGAAAGGATCACCAAAATATTATTCCTGTGGAATTTGGTTGAAAACCAGTTTCCGAGAACAAGATTTTTCAAAACTTTCACTTATACCATACATGGACACACACCCCTCCCATAAAAGCCATGTTTTTTAACTGAGCTATATTCTAAGAAAGAATCTGACAAAAAGACACCAAAGGATCACTTTTATGAAATTTGGTTGAAATCCATCACCTGGTTTTTGAGATGAAGATTTCAAAGTTTTCACCACTTACCATATATATGGAAATAAGCCCTGTCCATAAAAATCATGTTTTTCATTGAATCAAATTCTTGAAACAAACAATATCTTCGTTTTCTACAATCTCCAACACCATAACCCATTTCCAGATGGCAAAATTTCAGATAAGTCCAAATTGAAAGGAGTTGCAGATGAAAATATAAAGTTTATATTTTTTTTATTTATTCAACTTTCTGGATAGAAAACATTGTGTAAACTAAAATGAAGAAATTTCTTGTTACAAGTAATTTCTTCATTTTACTCAATGTTTCCCAATGGTTTTCCTTGAGGGGTGTAAAAAAGGGTCACTGTTTGGGAATTCTTAAAATTTCATAAATTATAAATTCTAGTCTGCATCTTCCCTGAAATTGAACAAGTGTAAAATTTTGTCGTCTTGTAATAGATCAGTTACACACTTTTTCTGTTTTCTAGAAGATCCTCACAAATTAAACTAGTGTTTGTCACGGGCTCGGATACTCTTGTGTCTGTAATACTGGAATTCTTTTTCTTTCTCCTTAATGACGGGGACTCACTGGAATGTGAATGTTTTATATCAACGATTGGAGGTAAAGGTCCTTGCAAAATATCACTTTGTTTAGATGGAGTTACTTCAGGGAATTTCGTATAATCATTCCCGTTCTTTGAAAACATTCCAGATTTGTTGATTTGTGGAACATTAGGTAACAAATGGCCGTCTATATCATCAAATAAGGGGGCCACACTACTAGCACCGGGGCTTGAAGGAAGTTTCTCGTCAGAGTCAGTTGCAAAACTTAAATTTTGACACCCTATTTTATTGTCATGAATCTCAGTTTTAATAACATTACTTGACACCTTTTTTTCTTCATTACTTAGAGCACCTGTTGCTAAAAATAGCTTGCTTGTTTTTGTCAGTATCATACTATCATGAACCGGTTCCACAACTGCCATCATTTCAAGAACCTGTTTTGTTTTATCCAGGGAACTGCTGTCCCTGTTACCACCAGGGTCAGGTTGCTGAACCATTCTGGACTTGTTCCAGCATTGGTTGTAGCGCGCTTTGTTGTCGAGATAGTTGGTAGCCTCGTATTCTCTTAGCGGCAATGACGCCCTGAAAAAGAATACTATCCAGTTTTAGATGGTGCTGATGTAAAACTTACTTTTACCCATTACAAATCAACAAAATAAGCACTTTCCTCTCTTCCTACAAAGATTTCCTAGGTATATATGTATTAAGTTATTGTTCATCAATCAAGAGTTCACATGAGAAGAGTTTTGTGCAAGAACATAGACAGAAATGCTCAAATGTTTCAAAGTGATGTCCTGTAATCTAGATCCAACCATGATATAAAAAAAATCAAGAATCTGATAAAGGGTCACCAAGAGGTTATTCCTGTGAAATTTGGTTGATATGTATCCTTCCAGAACAAGAATTTTAAAGTTTTCAATAAATGCCATATTTGGAATTTAGCCCTACCCTGTCCCAATAAAGCCAATATCTTTACCTGATCAATTTTCTTTACAGTAATATGATCCAAGGATAACTCCTGTAAAATTTCATTGAAATCCTTCAATTGGTTTCTAAGAAGACTACTGTCAAAGTTTTACTTTATACCACATATGGAAACTATTCTCACTGATTTAAGCTTTGCTTTCAGCAAGTGGAGCTAAAAACTGATAGATTGCCACTATTACTAAAAAATTCAATTGTCCTATCAAATCAATCATTTAGATTATTAGTATATGATGACCCTGACATTAGTATCGAGCATTTTGGCTGGTTTGGCAATTTAACATTGTAACTACAATTATTCAAACTATAATATGTTATTTAGGTAGCCAATTAGCTATTTAGTAAACTAAAATCTTTGATATCTCAGTCCACAGCCTTGTTGGAGGTCATTTGGTATAGCTGTCAATATATCAACAGATCGCTGCTGTCAATCAATGAATCAATTAACCAATCAAATCATTCATTTAGATCGGAAATGAACTTTAAAGACTTTATTTGAAGCATTTTTGTTGGTTCAGCAACCTAAATTTTGCATCTACAGCTTGTTCAGGCTGTAGTTACGATATTTAGGTCCCCAATTAACTATTTTTCTTTTTTGTTATATGTTTCTGGCCATAAATTTTGCAAAATAACTCAGTTTGATATCAAAGTAGAACTTTTTGTCAGAGGGCAATGCCAGCAATACGACAGTTGCCTTCAACTTTTCAAACTTTTTCTGCTTATGATAACAATCCATATTTTCTAAACATTGTTTCATTAACCCGTTACCAGACAACAAAAAATCATTTGATTGGTTCAAATTGAAAGAAGCTGCCTACAACATCTTAAAGTGTGCTGAAATTGGAAAATTGCCAATTAGGGTAGAAAACATTGGGAGAAAAGAGGAAATTGCTTATTATAAGCAATTTTTCCTTTTCCCATGAAGATTTCCATGATTGCATTTCTCTAGGGTGTCAGATAGAACAAATTACATGTTGTATAAAAGGCAAAAGAATTTACTAAAGTCACAAACTATAGCCACATAATTCATTGTTACGATATCCCTTAAATATGATAGAAACAGAACAGAATAGAATTTAATTATATCACTTCAAATTAAAAATTAATCATATATGCATGTACATACAGTTTTGAATGGATACAACTTTTTTAAAAAATCTTATTTAGGAAAATAATGTAAAGACTTAAATCATTTACAATGTAAGTTTCTAAGAGAGCATTCCTTAGACGGGGCAAATTGTTAAACCTGCCTTAAACTTTTTCAATAAATTGTAATCTTAAACTTTTTCATGAATCATAAACTTTTTCATGAATCAAAGTTAAATATGTTCTTTTCCAGAATTATCATTTTGAATACTCATTAATAAAATAATTTTACATGCATCTCTAAAAAGTATGTGTTTTTTTCAATAGCATCTCTTTTATCTGTGTCAAGTTATCATTATTATTTCTCTTTGGTGATCAACATGACAAAAATAATTAAAGAAGCTTTTCTTTCCTCGTTGTCTTCATGTCTTTTAAAGCAGACTTCAAGTATTAACCCTTGTCATGCTGATCTTGGATTATTCCTGGTCTGACAAAAACTGTGGCGGTTGTATAGACTAAGATCAGCCTGCACATACATTTCCATTTGAAGATGCTTTTTGATGCATTGTGGAAAAGCATTGTGGAAAAAGAAACAAGAAGGCTATTTGCCCTGATACGCTTGCTTGAAATAAAGGCTCTTTTTCTTTCAATAGTCATTTTTTAATTTTCACCTTGCTGCTATGGCAAACAGAGTTTTCAACCGATTTCAATTCTTTTTGCTATGTTTGAAAGGGACCACCTAAGGAACATTTCTGCAAATTCGGTTGAAATTGGCCCAGTGGTTTGGGAGATGTTGTTTAAAGAAGTTGTTGACGGACACTGGATGACAGACACTGGACAGATGATGGGTAATCACAATAGCTCACATGAGCAGTTTGTGCTCAGGTGACTTAGAAATTGCTTTCAATAAGCAACTTCATCATTTTCCACAATGTTTTCTAACAAAAGTTGAAAATTGTCATCTGCAACTCTTTTCAATTTGGACCAGTCTAAAATTTTGCCATCTGGTAATAGGTTAAGGCTTAATTTTATAGAGATAATGTGACTAATCTAGAGAAAATATATACAAATACCAATTAAAAGAAAGAAAGCAAGTTAAAATAAAGCAAACTAAAGAAAGTAAATTCTAAACATTTTTTGAAAATTGTGATGTTTCAAAAATTGCATCAAATAATTCTAAGCAATGTACATATCTTTAGCTAAAGCAAATGAAATGATATTTTCATTCAGGAAGAATTCGTACTGCATAAATCAAATTCACCCTATAAGCAGAAATATGACATATGAACATTAAGACAAGTTGGTTGAAAAAATCCTTTCTTCGTTCTTTTTAGGGCCAACCTCCCTTTGGGAACTTTTTACCAAATTCCATTGAAATTGACCTAGTGGTTTAAGAAAATAACTTTTGATACACTACTGATGCTGGACAAACTTAAGGGGGATCACAAGCTACAGACTACATAACTGTTACATGTAAATTATATTAGAAGTGTTATTTAACTGACTGTGAGATGGATGGTTAAAGGGACAGCAGGCATCAAAACTATTTCCTTTTACAATCCCCATCAGAATGACTGTACTACAATAGAAATATTTCCATTTGAATTTTAGTTAAATCCCTCTAGTAACATTGAAAAGACTCATTTTCCTTTGATAGGAGTAAGAATGTTACCATATTACAAGGAATCTTCTTCCTAACATTAAAAAGATTTTTACCAAGATTCAGTCAAACCATGACCTGTCAAGTGGTAACAAGGAAATTTTTTATAAAGGCCCCTTTTCCCTTGATCAAAATGTCATTATATTCGATAGAAACCTTCACCATGACCATAAAAACATTTTTGGCAAGTATGAAAAGATTGAGCCGAAATTGTGACCTGTTGAGTGGCAATAAGGAAATTGTCAATAAGGTCCCTTTTTTGAATGTCACAATATTAATAGTAATGTAGAGTTGGTAAATTAGTGATTTAAACCATTCCCACATGAGAAAATTTTAGACTGGTCAAAATTAAAAGAAGATTCAGATGGTTGTTTTAGATTGATGAAATTCTAAAATTCTTTGTCGTTTGGGTAGAAAACATTGTGGACATTGAATAAATTTTTTGAATAAAGCAATTTCTTTTGTGTCCACAATGTTTTCAAAAAATTTATTCTTGAGGGGCATAAAAAGGAGGGATTGTGTAAGAATCGGCTTACCCATTTCCATAAACTTCAACTCTATTATACCCCTCAAGAAAAAAGCTTTTGAAAACATTGTGGAAAATTAATGAAATCACAAATAATGTCTTCATTACGCACCATATTTTCTACTACCAAATATTTTTTTAAAGAATTATCAAGCTAAAGTTTTTCTGCATCATCTTTGCATCTGTCACAAATGTTGTCTGGCAATGGATTAAAGAAAAGAAAAATACACAAAACCACACTCTCAAACCCTTTCCCAAATAATCAAGACTCGTATCTTAATTTTGGAAAACATTCTTGGAAAAGAAGTAAAAAATGGTTACCAGCATTTTCTCCTTTTCCCACAATGCTTTCGAACCTTTCTTATTTGATAAATTTGTTGTTGGTTATAATATTGCAAATGATGTCAATAAGGATCTGTCTAATTGACTTATTACTGGTCATCCTTTTATATGTAGTTTGAAAAATAGTTGTGGTGAATCTTTCAACCCATTCCCAAACAACAAATTTTAGACTGGTCCAAATTGAAACAACAATTTCATGTTGATGGAATTTTAATTTTTTCAAACATTCTTGGTAGAAAACATAGTGGAATATGAAGAAATTGCTTGATACAAGCAATTTCTTTATTTTCCTCAATGTTTTCCATGGCTATTTTCCTGAGAGGCATAAAAGGAGGGATTGTGTGGGAATGGGACAACTGTTCAAACACAATCCCACTTTTTTACAACTATAAAGGAAATAGTTCATAAATACAGGGTGGAAAAAGAAGTTGCTTGTTATAAGCAATTTTTATTTTTCAATATAATTTCTACCAAGAAAGACAGAGATATCGGAAAGTCTATAAGCTTGAAATTGCCATCTGCAACTTAATTGAATTTGAACCAATCTAAATTTTGTCAATTTCTAATGCATTGAAGGGTAGTGGATGAAGGCGGTCAATGAGGTAGGGTTAGGGGGAGTTTGCAATCTAAACATTTCAGTGTCTTACATTGTGGCAATGAAGAAAGTGCTTGTTACAAGCAATTTCTTCATTTTCCACTCAGGAAGTTGAAAAAATCCAAAATTTCATAAACTTTAAATTGTTGCATTCAACTTATTTCAATCTGGGCCAGTTATCCGTCTGGTAATGGGTTAATCCATTTCCACACAATCCCACTTTTAATGCCCCTGAAGTTGCTGGGGGAAACAATATAACAAGCAATGCCTTCACTTCCCACAATATTTTCTACTCTAAATTCTAGATTCTAACCTTAAAGACAAAGATTTCAATGACTAACAAAGCACCGTTGTGGATATGCTAATACTCGTCTTTAGGCCCTAATAACTTTTAATTGTAGAGATATAGGATAACACAAAGTTTGTGGACCAGATGCCCTTGGAATTAGGATGACCTTTTCACCTGACCTTGAACTTTATTACCGCATAAAGGTCTTGTCAAAAGTAAAGATGTGTGAAGTATAGGGTTCCTAAGTACAGTAGTAGAGATAAAGGAAAATGATGAAGTTTTGGGACGAAGATGCAGAGGTATATGACATCAGGGCTTTCACAATACCTTGAGTTTTGTCATCAATAAGATCTTTCAATACATCCTGTTGCCTGGATATGGGTCAAGACGCCCAACATCTAAAATTTTGACATAAATTTTGGAAATAAACATTGCATTATTAGTCAAAATGAAATATTTGATTGGTCAATTGATTGTTTGGATAGACAGCAGCAATCTGTCAATTTAGCCATCAGGTAAAGGGTTGTGTATATAGTACTTACGTCTGCCTTTTTTCCTTTTACATCAGATCGTATCTTTAAATTGTGATAAAAACACCACATATAAACACTAATAGAAATTGTTGAAAAGCAAAAATGTTCTAGTGTGACAAACTAGCAGCAAACATGCTTTCATCAATTCACTCCAACAGGTCAAATTTTTAACCCTTTCCTGTAGTCCACCTCCGAATTCAAGGTTTTGCAGACAAAAAATAAAGTAGATTTAATTTGAAAAATTACCATTCAGTAGGGTTGAAAATATTGTTGAAAAAGAAGAAATTGCTTATTACAAGCAATTTCTCCTTTTTTAACAATATTTTCTCAATAAAAAAATCACAGGGATGTAAAAACCAGGGATTGAACGGGAAAGGATTAAATAAAAACATCTACTACTTAATCCATTACCAGACAGCAAAATGCTCTGAATTGAAAGAAGATGCAGACAGCAATTGATGTTGATGAAATTCTAATATACTCTACTTAGTCATTTGGGGTAAAAAAAGTTGTGGACATTGAAGAAATTGCTTGAAACAAGCAATTTCTTCTATGTTCACAATAATTTTCGAAGTTTTTTTCTTGAGAGGCATATATAAAAAGGAGGGCTTGTGAGGAAATGGGTTAAGATATGGACATAATTGATTGATCATTCAAACAGGAAAAAAAACTAGATTTTGTTTTCGTAAAATCATGTTACTTTGATTTATTCAGATAATACTACCTTAACACTGCATGTCAAAATAATTTTGTTTTGGGTGCTTCATGACAAGTGTAAAAGCAATAATCTTGCAATATGAGTTGTTCACATATAACAGTTTCTACAACACTCCTACAAAGAAGTTTATGAACTATTCCGTCAAAATTCATGAAACCCAAAATTAAAAGGTTCATAAACTGAGCTTTTTTTCTTTTTTTTAACTTTGATGCATTTCATGAAATTAATTTTGTAACCCTAGTCATGCTGAACCCTGAATATTCCTGTTTGGGCAGGCAGTATAGACAAAGATCAGTCTGCACATATGTGCAGTCTGATCTTAGTTTACACCACCTGCTTATCCCTTTCAAGCCAGAGTTGTTTGTAGAATCAGTTTTTAAATGAAATATCGACTCACAACTAGTGCTTCCAGTGATTTCAGTCCTTTGATTTCAGTGTATTCTAAATGTAATTTTTATTCAACATGACAAGGGTTAACAGATCATGCACTGCAACAAAGCTCCCAAACCTGAGGATAAAGTTTATGAGCCTTTTACACATAAAAACCAAAGATCACAACTCAATTATAATACCAATTACAATGGAAAGCATTGTGTAGCACCATGTTCTGGAGGTAGATGCAGGATGATGTGTATGAAATATAGGCATCCTTTGATGGATAATAACAAGATATGTAAAACTCTAACTGATGCTTAAGCTATGACAATAACTCCTTTGAGACATTTGTCTTTGGTGAGACTAAAAGACATTCAGAGTCCTCAGTATTAACCCTTGACATGCTGAATCAACAGCAGAACTGCATTAAAATCAAGGGGCTGAAAGCACTCGATGCACCAAATAATGGGTCAATGTATATACTGGAAATTTATCTTGTAACAAACTCTAGCTTAAAAGGATAAGCAGGTGGTATAGACTAGGATCAAACTGCACATACATACAGTCGGATCTTTGTCTATATCTCCTTCCAAAGCAGGAATATTCAGGTTCAGCATGACAACGGTTAACAGTTTTGTTAATTTCTTCAGTCACAAATATAGACACTAAAGATAGATAGACTATCATATATGCCCTTAATGCACCTGAAAATGAAATGCAACCAAAAAAACGCACCGTTCCAAATTCACGCCCAATAATCTCGGGCTCCATCTTTTTTTGGAGAACAGTACAAAAAGGAGACAATGATACTTCTAATATGGAGCCAAGGACCGGAACTGAACATAAAAGCTAAGAAAAACAGTGCACCTCACTGACAATTTGATTTCCTATTAACCTATTATGCATTTTCCAAAAACGTCCAAAGTTTCATACCACATAGATATTATTATATTATCTGTTGGTGGTGATAGATTTCAAAAATAATTCTGTTTGTGAATAGAAACTTGAATCAAAGTTTGAACATTGGACCCGATCAAACACGAAATCGTTAAAATCTATGTTAACAACAGTTCTGAAAGATTTAAGTGGCAATGACTGTGAAATGAATGATAACATGTTGAAATAATGTTACCACTAAGAACTTAATCGTTTTCCTACCCCTTTTACGGATTTTCTTAGATGAGAAGGAGACCAGGATGTGGTGTGGGAGACAAGATTCAGAGGGAGAGGCGATGCATATATAAATGTACTGTAAAACTTCTAATAGAACCCCATACTCTTATGTAACCCCAGCCCCCTATTCAGACTTCAAAACCCTTTTTGGGGTAGGAAAACGCAGTTCTTTGTGGTAACATTATTTCATATCAATACGTTATCATTCATTTCACGGTCATGGCCACTTAAATCTTTCAGAACTGTTGATAACATGGATTTTAACAATTTCAACACGCATTTTGATCGGGTCCAATGTCAAAACTTTGATTCAAGTTTCTATTCACAAACGGAATTATTTTTGAAATCTATCACTGCCAACGGATAATATAATCATTTCTATGAGGTATGAAACTCTGGACATTTGGGAAAATGCATAATAGGTTAATAGGAGATCAAATTGTAAGCAAGGTGCACTGTTTTTCTTACCTTTTCTGTTCAGTTCTGGTCCTTGGCTCCATATCGGATGTATCATTGTCTCCTTTTTGTACTGTTCTCCAAAAAAGGGATGGAGCCTGAGATTATTGGGCGTGAAATTACTTTTTACCCAAACTGTAAAGAGATAGTCTGTCATAATGAAGGGCACTGATCTGACCCCTATCATGCTAAATACAATCCTTTTCAGAATCACATTAAAATCAAAGAAATGAAAGCACTGAATACACTATAGTTTGTGGATCAATATTTCTGTCCAAATATAATTCTATTAACAACTCTGGCTTGATAAGGACAAGCAGGTAGTGTAGACTAAGATCTGACTGCACATATGTGCAGGCTGATCTTAGTCTATAGCTCCTGCAAAAACAGGAATATTCAAAATTCAGCATGACAGGGTTTAAAATCAACGAAAAGAGCTAAGCTAGTTGCTTTATTTTCTAGCTCATGACTGTAACACTATTGCATCAAAGATGTAATATAACATATCATGACACTAGTATTTGAGGTAAACCAGAATCTGATAAAAGCTTGGGCACAATTACTCATTTTTTAGCCTGACAATCTTCTTTACCTAAAATTAATGAATAAAAATAGCCAACAAAAAATAAGCATGGTTTTCTATAGCAAGCCAGCTGATAATGTTACTTACAGTTCAAAATTAGATCTGGATGCAATCAAAAATACAAAGGATACAGCGATCAATAATCAGTTAACTGTGTTAAAAAGTACAAATCAGTTTATCTTTGAGTCTATTAACCCATTATCAGATGTCAGAATTTTAGACTGGTGCAAACTAAAAAAAGGTGAAGACGGCAATTTAAAACTTATAATTTTTTTTCTTTTTTTTAACTTTCTGGGTAGAAAATCTGTGAAATGTAGATATTGCTTGTTACAAGAATTTTCTTCATTTACACAATATTTTCATGATTGTTTTTCTTGAGGGGCGTCTAAAAGTTTTATTACAAACAATTTCTTATTATCCACAATGGATTCTACCTTAATAGATTAACATTTTTAAAATTCCATCAACTTTGAATTGTCGTCTGCAGCTTCAAAGTAACCCTGAAACTACCATCTTTGTCTAAGATAATTTTGAGACCTACATTCTATCAACACATAACTTTTCAACAAAAAATTTCAACAGGAAAAAAATTGGTCTTTAGAGTGAAATAAGGTATGTCTAGATTTGGTCTATGTGACCCAGATTTTAACCCCTTTTCATCCAATTTCAAACCTGACCAAGATGATATATAAGTGAAAAAATATCTGGCCAGATATCAAGACATTGACCTTAAAATATTGCTGTGAGAGTTCATACAAGATATTTCTAAAATTTGACATGATGACATAATTCTTTATTCCCAGTGAGTAGATAATAGAACTTGTCCAAGATATCAATAAGACAAACATTCTGAAGAAACAACAAGACATTTGGTAAAAAGAATAATGTGGCCTTTAAAAAGAAAGCAAGCCATTTCAAGGATTTGACTTGCTGACCTAGTTTTTTATCCAATAGGACACACTGTCAAATCAAACCAAATAGCATAGAAACAAATAATTTGATATAAATTTGGCAAAAAATGTGTCCTCAAGTGCAAACAAGGTATTTCTAAGATTGACCCACTGTGACCTTGTTTTTGACTCAATGTGACCCAGTATTAACCTTTGTCCTGCTGAATATTTATCCTTTCTTCACAAAATTTTGAATTTTTGTCAAATGTAGATCTACTTTGTATTCAAATATTTGCTCAACACTAAAAGGACAAGCAGGTATGGTAGACTAAGATCAGACTGCACATCTGTGTAGGCTGATCATAGTCTATACACCTGCCACAGCTATTGTCAATAAAGGAATATTCCAGGATCAGCATGACAAGGGTTAAGATTCTGAACAAATTAAAATTTGACTAAGATATCCTAAAGACAAACAATTTGAGACACACATTTGAAAAACCTGTTGAATTTATAGAGTATAAATAAGATGTCGAAACACAAAGTATGATGGCATTAGACACAATATGATCCTGAAAGCTCACAGTGAGCAACAGACAAAATATGATCCTGAAAGCTCACAGTGAACAACAGAGACAATATGATCCTGAAAGCTCACAGTGAGCTCTTTGTACTGAACTAACAAGACGCTTGAGTGTCTGAATCACACCATTTGTCTGAATTTACTTATTATATAGGTAATACATATGTAATTTTCTTTAACCCATTACAAAATGGCAAAATTTTAGACTGGTCCAAATCAAAAGAAGTTACAGACGACAATTCAACTTTTATGATTTTTTTTCTAATTTCTAGGTAAAACCAATGTGAAAAATGAAGAAATTTCTTCATTTGACACTATGTTTTCCAAATTGTTTTTCTTTAAGGGCACCCAAAAGCGTCAGTGTGAGGGAATGAGTTTATACAGGAAGCAACTCATTTGAAAAAGATTTTTTCCCCAATTTACTATAGAGGCAACTAATATTCTCAGTCAATCAGTATCAATTATATTCCTTGTATCGCTATGATTTTTACTTGAAATAATGCTAATCCTCAAAATCAGTATCATAAAACTTGTCAAAAAGAATTCTGATAAAGGGTCACAAAAACATCAATTATCAAAAATCATCCACTGGTTTTCACTATGTACTAAAGTTTAAAATGGAAAAAGGCAATGCCCATAAAAGCAATGTTTACCATCAAATCAAAATTCTCTGCATGAATCTGGTAAAGGGTTATCAAAAGATCCTTTCTCTGAAACTTGGGATGACATCCATCTGTCTTCTGAGGAAAATTTAAAAGTTTTCACTATACTCCATAAATGAATTTGAGTTCCATTCCAAAAAGCCATGATTATAATCCCATAAAATTGCTTTAAGAAATTTGAAAAAGGGTCACCAAGGAAATAGATTGTTTACAGACAAAACACCATGACAATGGAGCTTAAAAGGAGTAATTTGATTTTAGATTCCATTACTTTTATTTAAAAAATACTAATGATTTATATTCATTAATTTCTAATTAACCCTTCCCAACACAATAATGAAACTTTTTTATACCCCTCAATTAAAAAGCTTCAAAAACTTTGTGGAAAATGAAGCAATTTCTTGTTACAAGCAATTTCTTTATTATTGATATTTTTTTCTTCCCTAAAAGATAACTTTAACCCATTTCCACTCACTGACGCTTTTAAATGCCCTCAAAACAAGGCTTTAGAAAACATTGAGGAAAATGAAGAAATTGCTTGTTACAAGCAATTTCTTCATTGATCACAATGTTTTCTACACTAAAAGTAAAAAAAAAATATAAAAATTCATCGACTTGAAATTGCCGTCTACAACTCCTTTCAATTTGGACCAGTCTAAAATTTTGCCGTCTGGTAATGGGTTAAACAATAATCTGCAACTCTTGAAATTTGACTGTCTAACATTTTGTTGTCTGGTAATGGGTTAGGGATTAAACACATAAGCAAAGTCAACATCACTATTCCTTTACAATACATACAAAGGATATTGGTTGACAATGGTCAATAATTGTGCAAACAGGGATATTTTCTCAATACAAAACAGGGCAATGCATTCCTAATAATAATCTACACAAACAGGGAAAACTGATTTAGTTAGAAGGCTGCTTTCCTAATAAACTCAAAATATTTTTCATCAAGCAGAGGCTCATGACAAACTAAATATTGTATTTCTCATCCAAACCAAATATTGTGTATACTTATTGGAATCATCTTTACACAACCATTCCAATGAGTATAGACCAAAAATGTTTTGGGCTTGAATGATATATTTTTACAAAAGATCCTGGGTTCGATATTTTTAACCATTACACATGCGTGCCAAGTATAGACTCAGTAGGGTAGAAAATTTTGTGGAAAAAGAAGAAACGGCTTGTTTCTACAATGTTTTCTCAATCATTAAATCACAAGGAGGTACCAACTGGGGACAGAACTGGAAAGGGTTAAAATACTTCTTTATCGAATAATCTCCTAAGCAGCAGGTATTATCAAAAGCCATAGGAATTTTTCTTTCGTGAGTATTAATTTCTGAATGTAATGTAATGGAATAAAACTCTCCTTTCCCCAATTTTGCAAATCCTTCAGCAGTCTAAAAAAGTTATGTACGTGTAGATAGACAAGGGAACAAAAACAGTAAAAACTGCCCTTATTCTTTCTAAGAGTAAACCCTTGGAGATGCCTTACCCTCGACTGTTGGGTATTGGATAGAGAACAAACTAATGGAAAGACACATTCCATGGAAAGCATTTTAAGCTCATGGAATATTAGGCTGTGACCTTGACTTTACAGCTATATGAAAATCTGTTTCAAATGGCACATCTACTCAGAAAAGAACTGGGCAAAGTTATTTTGAAATCAATCTACAAAATGTACTAGATATGCTCTGGACAAGCTCAATTTGAATGTCTGACCTTGAGCTTTGACCTTGACCCTAGAGCTTACTGATTTTTTTTTTTTAGCAGCACATTTGCTCATGATACAAACAATTGTGCCAAGTTATTTTTGAAATCTATCCATAAATATAGGAGTAGCAGTGTGGACAGATTGAGACTAACTCACTAACTTTACTTACACACAAACATGCCAACTTGTCAAAGAGACAACTTATCTCACTCTCAGTGCGCACAGACTTGCCATTAATCTATTTAAAACAAGAGGACCATGATGGTCCTAAATTGCTCACCTGAGGCATCTGCAAATTACAGTACTTTTTAGTATAAAAAAGACACAACTTGATCAAAATAAATAAAACAAATACAGTAGAACCTCGTTAATTCGAACGTCACTGGTTCGTAGGTATGTGTTCCTTCGTATACTTTACGCGGTCCCGATCTTATTCCTTCTTTATCTTTGTTAGAAAGTTCTGTCTAATTCGAACGTCAGTGGTTCGTAGTTCGTAGGCCATTTCAAGTCCCGAAAGTATGATTAGAGCACAAACTCCTATGTTTAATTCGTAGGTGTGATAAACTAATTGTCTCCAATCACCACTTACCTCGATTTTCACACCTACTGATCTAAATGACAATTATGTGTTATCATGTACCTTTTGTTTAAAGGGGCTGTTTGGTTTGTAAGTTGGGTAATTCATCGAATAAAGATTCCCGTAATTATCGCCGAAAATTTACTTTAAATTGACGCACCCCATTAGTATCGGTGTTATTGCACTCTGAGAAATTCTAGCACTTAATTTAATTCTGTGATTGCTTTCTTCACAATTGTTAGTCCTCCTTTTTATGATTTCATGATAGAATACTCAGAGTGATTTGATCCAATGTATTGTAAAGGGAAATCACTCAGACGGAGTCTACCATTTGATACAAACACTGTGTTTAAAAAATGCCAAAAATTAACAAAGAAATAAAAACATAAAAAATACAAGACGAGTAATTTTTAATGTATTTTTATGTACTCCTAAATTAATATCTGCAGGTCTTGTGTAGAAAACAGAACCAATTTAGAATCAATTCCTAAATGGGAGACAGAACAAGACCATGTCAGATTCCGTGTTTCTCAAACAGCCGACCTCTTTCCCTCCGTTTTGTTCGTACTACGCTTAATTCGTATAAATTTCCCCGGTCCCTTGCGCTACGAACTACCGAGGTTTTACTGTATAAGATTTTGGGCTTTGTACAAAACAATCCAGTAATGCTTTACAATAAGAATGAATTACTTTGGCTTTACAGTTTAATCCATTACTAAACTATCCAAGAATTTGTCACCCTCAGGAAAAATAGGTTTGAAAAAAACATAGTGAGAAAGGGAGTGACAAGCAATTTATCCATTTCATACAGTGTTTTCTACCTTAAATTCATAGTATTTAGATTTCAATCAAACTCTAATTATTTCAATCAAACTGTAATTACTGTCTGTAACTTCAATGGGTGTAAATTTAGCTACCTTGGTAGAGAAATATCTGGATGTACTATAAATCAAAATATGAATGCATTACAACTTATAAATGAGGAGTGGAAGATATTTGAACATGCTCTTATTGAGCGTTTTGCTACACTCAAAATATAAATGCCCTCCTCCTTAAAATGAAGAATTTTTTTTTTAGCATACTCAAATTTTGCGTTTTTCCCAATTTTGGACCCCTAGTGCAGGGCAGTTTTTGACCTGAGGAAGACAACTTTTAGTGATATAGTACAAAACCATCTAGTTATGCTACATACCAAATATGAATATCCTAGACCTTATAGTTTAAGAGAAGAAGTCTTTTGAAATTGCTCTAATTAAGCATTTATCCAAACGTCGGACCTCAGGGGCAGGGCCATTTTTGACCCTAGAGATTAAATATTTAAAAACTTGGTAGAGAACTATATGATTAAGCTCCATATAAAATATAAATGCCTTTGGCCTTGTGGTCTGTGAAAAAAAAGACAACAAAGATTTTCTAAAATTTCCCATTTTCATATGCCATGGATACAAGACTTTTTCACAGAATAAAATTCTTTTAACAACTTTTGAGGAACTTCACCCAAGGAACACTCCTGCTAAGTTTCAGCTTGATTGGCCTATTGGTTTAGGAGGAGAAGATTTTTAAAGATTTTTAAAGATTTACTGAAGATTCCAATTTTCAAATGCTGCAGAAACCAGAGTTTTTGACGAAATTAAATTCTTTTTACAACTTTCGTAGAACTTAACCCAAGGAACATCCCTGCAAAGTTTCAGCATGATTGGCCTACTAGTTAAGGGGGAGAAGCTTTTTATAGATTTTCAAAGATTTACTTAAGATTCCCTTTTTCAAATGCCACGGCAACCAGAGTTTTTGACGGAATTAAATTCTTTTAACAACTTTTGTAGAACTTCACCCAAGGAACATCCCTGCAAAGTCTCAGCTTGATTGGCCTACTAGTTAAGGAGGAGAAGATTTTTAAAGATTTACTTAAGATTCCCATTTTCAAATGCCACGGCAACCAGAGTTTCTGATGGAATTTAATTCTTTTAACAACTTTTGTAGAACTTCACCCAATGAACATCCCTGCAAAGTATCAGCTTGATTGGCCTACTGGTTTAGGAGTGGAAGATTTTTAAAGAAATTGTGGACGGACAGACGGACGGACGACAGACGGACGACGTACAACGACCGATCACTATAGCTCACCTGGCACTTTGTGCTCAGGTGAGCTTAAAAGGAAGGGTGTGGACAGTGCATAAAAAATAGAAAGTCCAAAAAGGGACAAAATTCCTCTAATAATGAATTTACAGTTACCTCTGCCTAAACATATTCTATGTTTCCAGTAATCATTTAAAGGAATAAGAATTGAGAACAGCAGCAACAATTTAGACAATGCTAAGGTTATAGAAATAACTCAATTTCTCTCTGAAACAGCTGAGCAAAGAATGAGCATTTAATTAAATCTGAAATTTCTTACTGAAAATAAAAACAACCAAGAAGCATGATGCACATGAGCCTAGACAATGACTTCAAGAAAATGAGGCTTACCATGGACTCTTTGATATAGACAAAAACGTTTGCTTAACCACTTACCAGACAGCAAGATTTTAGACTGAACCAGATTGGGTAGAAAATAAGGTTGAAAATGAAGAAATTGCTCATAACAAGTAATTTCTTCACTTTCAGCCTTGTTTTCTCCGTTTCTCTTCTTGAGGGGCCTTAAAGAGCTGGATTGTGTGGGAATGGGTTAAGTCATTTGTGAATCATTGTGACTTTGTATAATTCATTTGGAAATCAGACAAAAAATATTAATCAACCCGATAGAATAACTTAAGGATAATTATGATCTTGAAGGGCTCACCTCAAAACAGGCCTTATTTAATTTAGGACTTTTAAACTTATGGACATTCTTGCCACATTTTATTGGACTTGATTAATCTGTCTGGGTGGATGTGTTGTCTAAAGAAATCACCACCCCTACCTTTTACTGTAGTTATGATTTAATAATTTCAGAGGTTTATGAGCCAATTCTCCATGCAAAACAGTCTTATTGTACAGGGGGAGAAGCCAATAACAGTTTTCACCTTAATTATTTATTTGGACAGCCACAACTGCCGATTGGTTAAGTTGCTTGACTTGTGATCTGAAAGTCACAGGTTCTATAGCCCTACTGTCAATGTGGTATATTTATTGGCAAGCCAGTTGGTGTACCTAGCTGTGGAACTGGGTAGCATCGGGTTTAATCTACTGCCTCTGTTTCAAAGAGGTGAATTTATCTGGATAGTGAGTGTTTGAGAGCAACTCTATAAGCTAAAAGCTACCATCACGTTAAAATTGAAATAAATTTGTTTAAACTAAACTTAATTCTTCACATCTGTTGCCATGCAAGCCAGAGTTTTTAATATATATGAACTCTTTAAATAACAAATTAATGTAGGTACACAAGGAACATAGTTGCCAAAAATGGTTGAAATGGAAAGTTTGGGAAGAGATGTCATTTAAAGAAATACTTCTTTACTTCTTTATCCAGCCTCTCCCCTTGGGCTAAGCCCTGGTGACCCTAGGGTCTTAATCTCATCATTTTCTAAAGAATTTGATTAACTAATGCTCCATTCAAAATATTGAGGTTGTACTCCCTCTTATTCAGGAGAAGATTTTCAAATTTTTATTCTAATTACACATATTTATTTTTTGTTACCATGGTATCCAGAGTTTTTAACAGCAGTTACTCAAGAGATTTAGAAATTGTGGACACACACTTGATGCAGACAGATGGTGAACAAAATAGTGCCAATGCTATGCTGTGAACTGCGTAATGGCAAATTAAGCCAATTCCTCTGCCTCTAACATCTTGTGCTCTCATCCTTGGGTCATGAGTAAAATACAGCTTAAATTATGATAAACATCAGACCTAAGTGGAATGAGCAGCTTGTGTCATGGATTGAATGTTGTGGCAGTAGCCGCCGTCATAGCGCAGTTGGTAGCATATCAGACTCCTAATCTTCAATCATGAGATGTCATGGGTTCAATCCCCAGAGGCGGCACATATCTTTCAGACATTTGTCTCTCACCAATTGGACAATAATTGTAAGCCTAGGAAAAGATGTAGTTGTAGTACTGGTGTGAGAAATACCAGGAATCCATTGTTAGGTGCTCCAGGCACCATAATATCACTGAAATACTGTTACAAGTGGTGTTAATCCCCATTCAATAAATCAACTAACTGAAGAAAGCCATAGTTTGGTGATCAAGCAGCTGCAATATAGCTGAAATACTTTTGAAAGTGGCATTGAACCACATACAAACGAAAATCTTGAATGTGAACAGAATAAAAAAAAAATTCTGAAATTAGAATTTAAACAAGAAGATCGTGTTGGTACTTTATCACTCACTTGAGTAAAAATTTCAAAACCTGACAGTGACCTCATAATTATGCCTGGTTGAATCCAAAATGGAACACTGGGATTATAATTTTAACAGCTTTTGTAGATTGTAATGCTACATGCAAACTACCAAATGCCTTATTGTTGGTCAGGAGGGGTTATCTAAAGATATCCTTTTTCTTAAGGGCATCACTCCATAACATCAAACCTCTTTGCCAGAGTTTTTGATGCAATTAATTCTTTATACAACTTTGATAGAGCTTCATTTACAGAAATCTTCGCATAGTTTAAGCCTAATTGGCTGATGATGGACAGCATGTGATCACAAATTAGCTCATCAAGAACATGTGGTCCTCAGGTGAGCTAAAATGTTACCTCCAATGATAGCACAGATAGTAGAAATATATTCTGTGTTTCATGTTAATATATGCAGTATAGGAATAAGGTTGTCAGCCATTGAAAAATACCAAGAAGATATGAACTCAAATGACATTTTTTTAACATGACCAGTCTTGGTAATCCACAAGCAAGAGTTTCAAAGTCACATTA
This sequence comes from Fragum fragum, assembly GCA_946902895.1. Lineage (NCBI taxonomy): Eukaryota > Metazoa > Mollusca > Bivalvia > Cardiida > Cardiidae > Fragum > Fragum fragum. The sequence goes on from OX336366.1 coordinate 50,977,069, forward strand.
TTTGCTGCACTTTTGCATTAAACTCCCCTTTTCTGTGACATAGCTTAAAATGTTGAACCTCCTAAAAAATGTGCAAGGTCAGGTGCTGAGAAACATTCTATGTAAATTTCATGCAAATATCTCAATAAATGTTAGAGGAGATGTGTTGAAAATATTTAGATGGACATTGGAACAGATGGACAGACAGATGTCAATTTGTTTGTTTGAATGGGGTTTTACGCCGCTTTCAACAATCTTTCAGTTATATTGCAGCGGCTGGAGCACCTAACAACGGAAACCTGGTATTTCTCACACCAGTACTACCATTACATCCTTTCCTAGCCTCCTACTGCTATCCCACATAGGTCTACGATTATTGTCCCATTGGTTGGAGACAAATAGTCGGAAAGGATGAGTGCCGCCGTTGGGAATCGAACCCGAGACCTCCAGATTAACAGTCCGACGACCTATCAACTGCGCTATGACGGCGGCCCAGACAGATGTCAAAACGGACAGATTGAGAAGATGATACCAATATACATACACCTTTGGCATTGTATAAACTACTGACATTAAGTCCAAGAATACAAGCCTCATTTTCCTGTAGCCTGGTATACATGTATATAGGTAGATTCTATACAACATACATTGTACCTGCCCTTCTTCTTCTTCTTCAATTTCCAAATAAAGCACACAAAGATGACCACCAATGCAATAGTGAGAAAGGAAATAATAATTGGAACTGCATGATTGGAAGCTTTTGCTGAAAACATACAAGAGTAAATCTTCATATCACCTTCCAGACTCTCAACCCGTTTCTACTCTATGATGCTTTTTGATACCCCTCAAGAAAAACAATTAGGAAAACATTGTGGAAGATGAAAGACATTGCTTTAAACCAGGTAATTTCTTTATTTTCCACAATGATCTCTACCATGGAATTAAGTTTCATAAACTTTACATTTCAGTCTGCAAATCTTTTCAACTTGGAAAAAATTCTGGTAATGGGTTAAAGGCTTGTAATTACAAACAACATTTTTGTAAATTTTGATAGTCAAATAGGGGTTGATGGCATGTAAGATACAAAAGGGCCATTGGCCCTAAAGTGCTAACCTGAGTTGATGACTGCAGAAGTTATCAAAGCACTAGTGACCCTAATTTATTTACTTTGTCCTGAGGTAAACTTAAAAAGAAAATGTCTTGAATCATCTCTAGTTTGCTTGTGCAGACATTGCAAGCTGAATTATGTTGATGCTTTTGTCAACACACTTTTTGAATAATGGTACTCATTTCTCATACTATATGACAAAGTTTAACCCATCACCAGGTTATATTTCTAAGACTGCCAGAAATTGAATGATGGCAGAAGACCATTCCTTATGTGCCTAAAATGTAAGAGAAAATTATGTTAAAAATGCACTGAGAATAGGAAAAACTAATCAATCACTGTATGTGATTAACATTCCCCAATGGCTCCATGTCACATAAAAAAAACATTTTGTCTCTGGAATAGAGCCATTTTGCAACAAAGGGCTTTAACCCCAACAAGAGCCATGTTGGACATGGCCATCCCCTTCCGTAAAAGCTAAAATGATTTAGGCTTCTTGTGCACTGCATTTCTTCTCAATAAGTTTTGATAATAGCTATTATTCTTTCAGAAATATGCTCAGGACAAAATCTAAGTCTTTAAAACAACAAAGGGCAATAACACCAAAATTATGCAAGCAAGAGTTGTGGTTCTTTTGCACTGCACTACTCCTCAACGAGATCTATTGACCTATGAAGTTTCAAGTTAATAGCTATTATACTTTCAGAGATATGCTCTGGACAAGTTTAGTGACGGAGGGACGGAATGACTGAATCATGTATGGAGACCATTACTATATCCCCTTTGCCGAAACGGCGGGGGATAAAAAAGGTCAATGGACTGTTACCAAATGGAAAATGCACATCTTTCATTGATACCGAGTACATGTATGAAATTTCTGTCAAATCCTTTCAGTAGTTGAAGAAAAAAATGAGTGGACAAGATTCTTCATCAAAAGGCCCTAACTCTGTAAAAAGTAAATGGAATCCAACCAAATAAGAATATGCACAATCTCTATTTAATACCAATTCTATCTGTAAATTTTGAATCTAACCCATGAAGGAGTTGAAGAGAAAATGAGAGGACAGGAAAAAGCTATAGACAGACAGTTACACAGGCAGAGACAAGCTACCTGTACTCAGATTGAACTCTGGAATATCTTATGATAGAACATACATGTACTGTTGAAGCAATCAATTTTGCCTGCTATCCTAATGGTTTCTACTGATTTGGCCCAAAGTTTTCTTTGACCTTAACCTTAATCATATGTTCCTCATCAGATGCCAATGGCAGAAAGCTACTAATCATAACCAGTACATGAACACCAAATAGTGTTAACATGGCAACAGGAAATGTTAATTTTTGTATTTTGTCAGTAAATTTTGACCTTGATTGTATGACTCTAGTTAGAAGCAGGTGTGATGTAAGATACATACTTACCAAAAATGAGCAATAAAGCTTGAATGTTTTTCAAGCTAAGAGAAAATGTTAAGTTTAAACATTAAGTTTTTAATTAAGTTTTCAGGATATTTGTTTTGTTTGTTTGAATGGGGTTTTACGCCGCTTTCAACAATCTTTCAGTTATATCGCGGCGGCTGGAGCACCTAACAATGGAATCCTGGTATTTCTCACACCAGTACTACCATTACATCCTTTCCTAGCCTCCAGCTGCTATCCCACATAGGTGTACGATTATCGACCCATTGGTGAGAGACAAATAGTCGGAAAGGATGAGTGCCGCCGTCGGGATTTCAGGATATGGGCTAAAAATTACACCTTGACCTTGATCATATGACATTCATCAGATTCAAATTGATGCAAGCTTCCTTCCTACCAATCATCAGCACTGTAGCTTAAATACTTTTCAGGTTGGATAAAAATGAAGATACATGTATTATGTTGTCACAATATGCTCATTTAGGAAAGGGTTAAAAATTTGACCTTGAACTCTAAGATATGACCCTTTTTTGATGGAGACTGATGCAACCTTCCATTAGGAAAAAAATTCAGCTATGCTTTTAACCCATTCCCACACAATGACCTTTTATGACACCCCTCAAGAAAAACTATTGGAAAAATGTATCATTATACATCATTTTTCCTTTTTTCAAGCACTTTGAATTGTATCTGCAACTTCTTTCAGATTGGACTAGTCTAAATGTTTGTATTCTGGTAATGTCTTCATTGAAAGATATTACATAGGATGCAGAGGGGACATTGCAATGGGAAGAGAAATTGCATGTGACAAATAATTGTTTTCTTTTCTGACTATTTTCCTCAGTCATGTAATTATTCTAAGCCTTAAATACACACTGCAGCATTTTGATACACTGAAGACAAACAGATTTGAAAGCATGAGAGGAAAACAGAAAGAAATTATTTGTAACAAGCAATTTCTCATTTCTCAGAATGTTTTCAACCAACAAGAGAACCACATACTGATGCCAATACTTGGCTGTTTAAGTGCTTGATAGTGGGTAAAATATCTCATTAAAAAAGGGACATACATGTAATTTGTTTTCTAGTGTATTTAGAGTTATCCCTCTTGATGCTATAGATTGTTCTTTTAATGGTGAACATGTATTCAGAGTTTCAAGTGAATGTGTTCAGTAGTACCAGAGATATTACAGAATGTCTGTTTTTGGACAATGAAGCTGTCACAGATAGTAATACTCCAAAAACAGCCGAGCGAGAAATGGCTTATCTTCTCAAAGAAATATTATTTGTCTCCTATTTCTATTTAGACCAGTCTAAAAGTTTGTGGTCTGATAATGAAAAAAGTTGATACTTCTGATGCTGGCTCATGCTAAATGATGAGATTTGAAGCCCAATTGATAGAGATTTAAGGGGATGACATCATTTCCAGGTTTGAAAAATCTTTATCGATAACATTCTGTGATTCACCAAATACAACACATTTTAGATCTTGAGAATTTCTCATCTATCTTGTTTTATCATATAGTTTTTTTAACCCATTACCAGACATTAATTATTGTAAGCTTGGTCTTGTTAACCCATTTCCACACACCAAAATTTTAGACTGGTCCTAATTGAAAGAAGCTGCAGACAACAATTTGAAGTTGATTGAATTTAAAATTTTTTGCTTCATTTGGGATAGAAAACATTGTGGATAATGAAGAAATTGCTTGTAACAAGCAATTTTTTTCATTTTCTACAATGTTTCCAAAGACTTTTTCTTGAGGGGTGTAAAAGAAGGAATTGTGTAGGAATGGGTTAACTGAAAGAGACAAGTTATAATTAGAAATATGTATCAGTTAAAAGTTGTATTTATTCAACTCATTATCTATAATGACAAATTTTCAACTGGTCCAAATTGAGAGAAGTTGCAGAGAACATTTTCAAGTAGAGAAAATTTTAAATCTTTGCCTGTGTGGATAGAAAATACTGTGGAAAATGAAGAAATTGCTTATTATAAGGAATTTCTTCATTATTCACATTGTTTGCCCCAACTGTTTTTCAAGGGGCGTAAAAAAGTAGGATTGCTTTTGAAAGGGGTTAATTCAAAATAAAAGTGAACTTTATAGTAACATTGTACAATTAATTTAATTTGGCTTATGATAGATGAACTTGGCGTTCCAACCAAAAGTATAGGCATGCTTATATTATGTACTTTCAACCCATTCCCATACAATGACCCTTTTGACACCCCTCAAAAAAGCGATTTGGAAAACATTGTGGAAAATGAAGAAATTGCTTGTAACAAGCAATATCTTAATTTTCTAAAATGTTTTCTACCCAGAAAAAAACTAAATATCATTAACTTTAATTTATTGTCTTTAACTCCTTTCAATGTGGACCAGTCTAAAATTTTGTTATATGGGAATAGGTTAAAAGGTTTATATGTGCATTATAAAAGTTTTTGTAGACAAACTGAAAATCAGAGAACAGTCAAACTGAAATATGGAAAAACAGACAGAGTATAATTTAGTTATCTTCATTGGAAATGTTGCAGAAATGAAATTCATAATTTGGTAATAGTTATCAATTCCATTGAATTTGGAATAGAAGTCAGAATAAGCATTGTGTATTTTCAGTTTATCAGTAAATGAAATATTTCAATTTTGGTAATTAACTTATGTAGAGATAAGTATTTTGTCACTCAAATAGTACAGTTGTCATTTGACCTATGTTACCTCAACAATAGGGCAACTCCTTGGGTCATGGATAACATTTGTATTAAGTTTCAAAGTTGTAGGTCAAATGGCCTATGAGCATAGAAAAGATTTCCATCAAAGTTCAATTGTAACCTTGACCTTTGACTTACGTGATCGAAAAATAATTGGGTCCTTCCTTGGACCATTGGCAACAACAGTATGAAGTTTTATGATTGTAGGTTTATTTGTTTTAGTGTTAAAGCATAAAAAACAAAGAAGTCCATGGATGGAGATATGATGAACAGAGTGATGAAGTGACAGAAAGACATACATTGTGAAACCAATACATGTCTATCCCCCTGACTTTGTAGGTGGGTGGTGGGTGGGTATTTTAAAGGCACTTTTAATTATGAAGCTATATTAATTTGGGTATTTGGTAATTGGTGCATCAAACTAGGTCATCATATTTCCATTTATTTTTCCCTCTTCTCTTCTTCCAAATTTTGAATCATGCATCAACAATGTGATAAAAAATTATCTTTATCCATATGGTTACAGACTTAATTCAAAATGTTCTGAAAAGCAACCACATTTTGCATGTAAAAAACACCAAATATTAAGATGTTAGTTAAAAGAAATTCATGCACAAACAAAGTTAGTTATAATTTGTTACAATAACATAGAACAACAAAAAAACACTTGACATGAAAATGTTGACTTTGATTTTCAAATCATGTAAAAATTAATTATTATCATGAAAGAAAAAAATGATCTTAACTAGCTAAAATAAAACAAAAACTTTTTGTCACAAAACTTGTCATTGCAAGTTTAAACTTTTCTCTTTACCCTTGTCATGTTGATCCTAGGACATATTAAAGTACTTGAAGGACTGATTGTTGGGCAAGTATTTATTATGAAAGCTGTTCCAGCTTTAAAGGGACGAATAGGTGGCATAGATAAAGATCAGCCTGCACTTGCTTGTATAAATACCTTCTGCAAAAACAGGAATATTCTAAGTTCAGCATGACAAGGCTTATAACTCTTAATTTCATGTCAAACAATTCAAGCTATACCTAGCTGAGATGATGATTTCAGGATATTTGGTAAAGAAGCATTCTGGTCTCTCAGTGTTTCTGTAGAAAGCAATCTAACTTTGAAAACTAATCGAACTCTGTGAATTTATTCTTTCCGCAGATTTTTATGAAATACTGTTCATTACAAAGTCATAGCATGAGATCAAAAAGCAAACAAGTCCTTTTCCAATTTTGTTTCTTTATCAGATATGGTTAACTGTCCAATTTGTTACATCTTAATTTAAACAAGAAGCCCTATAATTTGATCTTGTCAACAAGGTTTTGGTCCCACATGACCGAATTTCAACTTCGTTGAGGGAGGGCATAATTAATTGTAACAAGAAATATTGCCTCTCTTCAGCTTATCTATAAATACTGTTTTAAATGCCAGGGCTCCAGCTAGCATTTTGGAATTGAAGGGTCATTGAATCCTTGACCATAAAATTCTAGGGGTAATAACTGATTTTGAAGGGGTCCAAATCATTAGTATAAACTTGAAGGTTTATGTGTGAACTTACCCTAAGATATCAATTAATTCTTAGAATTTTCAATAATACCTAAGGTACATCATTAAACAGCCCTGTTTTAACCTTAACAAATTTCTCTCAATGGAGTAAAAAAATGCTTCAAACATGAGCCCTGAATGCATAAAAAAGCAAGACCATGTGGTAATTGGTTCATAGACAAGTGATTTTTAGAAAGAGAGAAAAAGTACATACAAGCCTTTCATGCTTCAAAATTAGAAATAAGAAACTGCTTTAAAATATCCAACCCAATAATGCACTATTTTTATGAGTTCTACTCATCATTCTTATATAAAATAATTTGGTATATCATTAGTATAAGACACACAGCCATACAAATGTTAATAAAGCTATAGGAGCATGTTGGTTGCGGATGATCATAGTTTAAATCTAAATACCTGGAACAATCTTCACGGTTGAAGTCATTGCTTTAGTTACTGTTGTACGTTCAATGGATACTTTTAGAACAAAGGAAGAAGAATAAACAAATAAAGAAAAGTCAAATAAAATAATTATAAAGAAAACAAAGAATGTTACAGAACTGGGAATTTGTAATACAAAAGAATATTTTGAGTTTTAATAGCAATACTGTTCTTAGTGTCTATACAATGTATAGACACTTAGAACAGTATTGTAATTAATCCTTGGTTTACAGAACATAGATAAAATTAGAGGAATCATTGACTAGACTATTGTAGTCTAGTTCTTTGAAACAAGAGTCAGGATCAGTGTCCAGTGTTTGAATCTGATTAGAGCCATGGAAATTTTCTGAGCTAAGAATTGGCTCTTCTCCATCCATGTGTAGACATAAGTACATTTGAAGGTTGCAAACCCATGTATTGTGGCTTCAATTAAGTATTATTAATGGACAAATGGGTAAAAATATGCTCAAATTATCCAATGCAAGTGAACAACATTTTTTTTAAAACCTAACAGCAGTTCATAACTAGAGGCACTTGAGAGCCTGTATGGCTCCACAGGCCTGATTTTACTGATTAAGCAAATGGTGTTTTCAGGAATCATATTCACCATGTGTGGCAAATAAACCTTGTCAATGAAATCTTTTAACCCATTCCAACTCAACAAAATTTTAGACCTGTCCAAATTGAAAGGAGCTGCAGACGATATTTTCAAGTTGGTGGAATTTAAATTTTCTTTGACTTTTAAATAGAAAACATTGTGGATAATGAAGAAATTGCTTGATCCAAGCAATTTCTTCATTTTCCACAATGTTTTCCAAAGCTTTTTTGTTGAGTGTCGTAAAAAGGAAGGATTGAGTGGGAATGGGTTAATATTTCAACCTTTTCATTAACAAAATTCAATTCAGTTACCAAGTCAGATCAAAAAGGTATTCACAAATTCTTAAAAGAAATTTACTGGACACCATTTATGGACATAAACCACAACCATAAAAGCCATATTTTCAATCAAAATTAATTGATGGAAACTGAAAAAGAGTCATTAGGAGGATCATTCCAGTCAAATTTGATTGAAACCCATCTACTGAATTCTAAGAAAAAGATTTTCAAAGCTTTTATCATATATGGAAATTGGCCCTACCTATTTAAGTCATGATTGTTCATCTGATCAAAATTCTTTGAAGAAATCTGATAAAGGGTTATCCAAGAATCATTTCTATGAAATTCTGTTGAAATCAATTGCCTGGTTTCTGAGAAAAAGATTTTTAAAGCTTTCACCATATATGGAAATAAACCAATTTAAGCAATGTTTATCAACCAATCAAAATTCTTTCAGGAATCTGATAAAGAGTCACCAGTGATCATTTCTGTAACATTTTGTTGAAATCCATCCACTGGTTTCCGAGAAGATTTTTAAAGGTTTCACCATATATGGAAATTAGCCCCACCCATTAACGCTATTTTTTCATCTGATCAAAATTATTTGAAGGAATCTGATAAAGGGTTACTCAAGGATCATTTCTGTGAAATTTGGTTGAATTCTGTTCAGTACTTTCTGAGGAGAAGATTTTTAAAGTAAAAGTTTATGGATGCCAAAAGGGAGCAAAAACTGTGATAACAAAATTGTCATTTAGACCCTTTTCCTGTGATACTCATCAGAAGTTCACCATATTCAATAGGGACGTTCCTCAAGATCAAACAAACATTTTGGCTCAGTGAGAAAGACTGAGCAAAAATTGTGACCACTCGAGTGGTAATAAGGAAATTGTCAAACTGGCCCCCTTTCCCTTGATATTAGTTAAGAGTGTCACCACATTCAATAGGGTCATTACTCATGATCATACAAGCATTTTCAGTTAGTTTTAGAAATATTGAGCCAAAATTGTTACCTATAGAGCAGTAACAAAGAAATTGTCAAGTTTCCAACTTTTTTTTTCTGGGCGGCATCAATCAATTGACATGGGTTGCATTTTCCACAATGATTTCTACCCAAAAAGTTTAATCTTCAATCATGGGACGTCATGGGTTCGATCCCCCGCGGCGGCACATATTCTTTCCGACATTTGTCTCTCCCCAGTGGGTGGATAATCGTAAACCTAAATGGGATAGCAGCTGGTGGCTAGGAAAGGATGTAGTGGTAGTACTGGTGTGAGAAATACCAGGAATCCATTGTTAGGTGCTCCAGCCGCTGCAGTATGACTTAAATACTGTTGAAAGCGGCGTTAAACCTAATTCAATCAATCAATCAAACCAAAAAGATGAAAAAATCTAAAATTTCATAAAATCATTATTTGCAACTCCTTTCAATTTGGACAAGTCTAAAAGATTTGCCGTCTGGTAAAGGCTTATTTTGCTCAGCAAACTTCCTTTTTTGGTCTGTGTCATTCAAGCATCTGCTTTTTCTCTGATTTTATTTCTAGACAATGTAAGCTACACAAAAGCATAAAACCAAGCTCACAAGTACAAAGCAAGTGTTTTTAGCAATAAAGCACCACACAAATTTAAGCTATTTCCTCATAAACCCACTTTTTACTACACAAACAAAAACTAGAGGTACTTAAGCAACTAATTTGCTCAACGAGCTTGAATTAACTACCATAAACCTAATTTAGTTTTCTTAACTTAAAGAAGTTACTCATGTAATTTACTTTATGGGAGGCAAAATTTTTCTTATACAACAAAAAATTCAGTCAAGCATTATCAATTATTTCCCTTGCATCACTATGTGATCTCAATTACAAATTCAGCCAATCCTACTAAGCTTTATCATGAAACCTATTAAAACTTCTTGAAAAATCTGATAAAGGATCAACAAAATTTTGTTGAAAACCATTCACCAGTTCCTAAAACATGAATACCATATATTATGTACATAAGTGCTGCCCATTAAAGCCATGCTTTTCATTATTCTATGAAAGAAACTAAAAAAGAGTCACTCAAAGATCATTTCTAAGAAATTTGGTTGAAATCTATTGATTGTTTCTGCTAAGAAAATTTTCAAGGTTTAAAGTAAATACCATATATGGAAAGTAGCCGTCCCCATTAATGGGCACATTTTTCATCCAATAAAAACTCTTTGTAAAATCTGATAAAGGGTCACCAAATGATCATTCTGGTGAAATTTGGTTGAAATCCATCTACTGATTTTTGAGAAAAAAAATCAAAGTTGTCACCATGTACTGTTTTATGGAAATAAGCCAAGTCCATAAAAGCCATATTTTTCATTTTTTCAGGAATTAGATTAAGGGTCATCCAAGGATCATTCTTGTGATATTTGTTTGAAATCCATCTACCCGTGTCTGAGTAAAAAAAATTGAAAGACTTCACCATATATGGAAACTAGCCATGCCTATTAAAGCCAAGTTTTTCATCAAATCAAAATTCTCTGAAGGAATCTGAGAAAGGGTCATCCAAGGACCATTCCTGTGAAATTCAATTGAATTCTATTTAGTACTTTTTGAGGAGATTTTTAACCCATTCCCACTCATTGACGCTTTTAGACACCCCCAAGAAAAAAAGGTTTTGAAACTTTGTGGAAAAGAATAACTGCTTTTTACAATCAATTTCTTCATTATCCACAATGTTTTCCACCTGAAAAGTATAATGATCCAAAAATTCATATCCTTGAAATTGTTGTCTGCAAATCTGTTCAATTGGGACTGGTCTAAAAAATTTGCACAAATCAGAAAAGATTGATTGTTTGGAACCAGATCTAAGTCAAATTTAAAGGCAACAAGGTGCCAAATTGTCACAACATACACCCGTCACAATGCTTAATATTAACTGGGGGTTTCAATAGAAGAACTGAGATTATTTTGGATGAATATTTTTTGTCAAACAAAGTATGAATAACTACAAAGGACAATAACTCAAAATATACGCTAGTTAGAGTTATGGTTGTTGTACACTGCACTCCCTATTGGTGAGCTCTATCCATCCATAAAGTTTCATGATTCTAGCTATCATACTTTCAGAGATATACTCCGGACAAGATTCAAGTATGAAAAACAACAAAGGGCAATGACTCAAAAACTAGGCTAGGTAGAGTTATGGTTCTTGTGCACTGCACTCCCCCTTGGTGAGATCTATACACCCATGAAGTTTCATGATCCTAGCTATTATACTTTTAGAGATATACTCCGGACAAGATTCAAGTATGAAAAACAACAAAGGGCAATAACTAAAAAAATAGGCTAAGTAGAGTTATGGTTCTTGTACACTTCACTCCTACTTGGTGAGCTCTATCCATCCATGAAATTTCATGATTCTAGCTATTATACTTTTAGAGATATACTCCGGACAAGATTCAAGTATGAAAAACAACAAAGGGCAATGACTCAAAAATAGGCTAGGTAGAGTTATGGTTCTTGTGCACTGCACTCCCCCTTGGTGAGATCTATACACCCATGAAGTTTCATGATCCTAGCTATTATACTTTTAGAGATATACTCCGGACAAGATTTAAGTATGAAAAACAACAAAGGGCAATAACTAAAAAAATAGGCCAGGTAGAGTTATGGTTCTTGTGCACTGCACTCCCCCTTGGTGAGATCTATATACCCATGAAGTTTCTTGATCCTAGCTATAATACTTTTAGAGATATACTCCGGACAAGATTCAAGTATGAAAAACAACAAAGGGCAATAACTCAAAAAATAGGCCAGGTAGAGTTATGGTTATTGAGCACTGTACTCTGTATTGATGAGGAGAATATTACTGCCAAGTTTTAAAGTCAATCGAACTTATGGTGACAGAGTTATGCCCTGGACAAAGAAGTGGACACCGCCCGGACAACCGGACGCTCAGACTCCACGGGTGATCCCATAATACGTCCCGTCTTTGACGGGCGTATAAAAAAGCAATAATGGTCTTTGCTTGTGCTCATATTTTGATGGGTCACCACAAAACAGTTGTAACTGCCTATACGTTTATTGGTAGTTACAACTGTTTTGCACTGTCACCCATCCATTTGCGTGGTAATTGATTTTCAAACACTGTCAAAAACTATAGACAAGTAATCTTCTGTATTGTTCAACAACTCTAATTTACTGATTAACCCATTCCCACTCAATCTAGCTTTTTAATGATCCATATGACAGTCTTTCAAAAAGTACTTGTCCATAAGTAGAAAACCTCATGTCAGACAAGTCGGGCATAGGACTTCCATACTGCTGTTTATCTTAGAATAATTATACTAATGCTTCTGTCACTTTAACCATTACCAGACAACAAAATCTTAGGACGATTCAAATTCAAATAGTCAGTCAAAAGTTCAAAGAAAGTTGAAAATAACTGTCTTTTAGGATAGAAACCATTGAGAGAAAAGGAGAAATTGCTTGTAACTAGCAATTACTGCTTTTCTCACAATGTATTTCTTAAGGTTTTATTGGTTTTTTTTTTCAACACTTTGAAAAGCAGGATCATGTTGGAATGGGTTAAATATCTGTCTTTCATACAGTTGGAAATTTTGTTGCACCATTAACATAGTAAAGCAGAGATACAGATATTGGGGTGTCTTGGATTTGAGATGCAAATGACCAATCGCGACTGTCAATCAAATAATCAGTCGACCAATGAAATTATTCATTCAGACTGGAAGTTAACTTTGAACACAAACATTGGCCGTCGCTTATGTAAAGCATTCTTGTTGGTTTGGCCACATTAATGCCTTAATGTAACTACAGATTACTCAAGTTGTAGTTACGACATTTAGGTTGCAAACCAACCATTCTAATTTTTCTTAACATGCTACTGGCCATAAATTTTACAAAAGAACACAGTTAAATATCAATTCCGTACTTCCTGTCGGAGTCAATTGGCAGAGCCAACAAAGAAAATGGCCGGGGCAGGTGATTGGTCAATTGTTTATACAACACACAAACCCTGGGTTGTGGCCTACTTAGAAAATTCAAATAAGCACTAATGACAAAGGCTTTTATTGATAAATAAAAAAATTGTACACTAGCATTAACCTCCTTTTATTAAGACCTTCCTACGGTTTTCAAATAACTTTCCTTATACATAGAAGAAAATAACAGCAAGACTGTAACATGTATTTATAAATTTACAGATACTAAGCACAGTTATGCATTCAACCCTCAACAGGAGGAAGGAAAAGGCAGGAATAACATTTCTTTCATGTATAAAGAGACTAGACTATCTTTGAATATGATTAACCCATTACCACACGACAAAATTTTAGACTGGTCCAAATTGAAAGAAGTTGCAGACAACAATCTTAAGTGAATGAAATTTCTTCATTGTACACAATGTTTTCCCAATTTTTCTCGAGGGTCATCCAAAACTGTGTGGGAATGGGTAAATACCCCCCACACACACACACACACACACCAATCTGTGTCACAGAGAAAACATTTTGTAACAGCAATAGAGCCTTTTTTCATGAAAGGACCTTAACTCTAAGAAACTTTAACCAAAGAAGAACTTGCATATCTTTCATTAATACTGACTTCACATGCGAAATTTGAGTCAAATCCATTCAGCAGATAGAGGGAAAATGAGTGGACAAGTTTTTTCCTAAAAGGGCTGTAACTCTACCAAAACCAAATTATACTATGCTTAACACCTAGTCTATCTGTAAAGTTTGAAAGAAATCCATGCATTACTTACTGAGCAATTGAACGTACAAGGAAAACCTACAGACCGACCGTTTGACGGACCAAGCGCCTAACAGACCAACAGACTGACAAGCTGACACCTATATAACTCCAAAAAAGAGTTTTTGGGGGGTATGATTAACATTAATCAAAATATTCAAGAAGTTAAATACAAGATACAAACCTGTAGGTCTTATGGTAGGTAAAATTGGCAAACTTATATTACAGAACTCTGAAATTAGAAAAGAATGAGTGATTATGATAGATCAATGTGTAAGCTAAAAAACATGGCAAATTCCTGTACAATATATCAAAATTCTATATAAACCCCTTACCACAAAGATACAGTCCACTTCATCTGGAGAGTTTGCTTAGAATTAGGTACTGCTTCACCCATTACCAGTCTGCAAAATTTTAGACTGGTCCAAATTGAAAGGAGTTGCAGACGGCAATCCAGAATTTATGAAATTTAGATTTTCAACTTTGCAGATAGAAAACATTGTGGAAAATGAAGAAATTGCTTGTTACAAGCAATTTCTTCATTTACACAATGTTTTTCCAATTGTATTTTTTAAAAGGTGTCTAAAGGCGTCATTGTGTGAGAATGGGATGAAAATTTTAGACGAGATATGTTTGTGCTACAGGATAAATAGGTTCAGAGTTGATGAACAAATTGTCCACTCTCAAAAAGGGTGTTGTGGGGTTTTGTACACCCTAAAAATTTTTGTTTGTGGGTTATTGTCAGTGTGTTTTTTTTCTGTATGCCATTACAAATCTGTTTTAGCCTTTCATAGCTATTTTTAGGCCAGTTCTTCTTGCACATTTTAAATTTGTCATGGGTTGGTAATAATTTCTCCTTCTTACTTATTGTTTTCTATCCTGTATGCCATATATCATTTAATCAAACAGCAACAAAAAAGCAGATCTATATTCTGAGTAAATCTATATCAACCTATTACCAAGGGTAAAAATTTCAACATGCCATGGTCAAATTTCAAAGAAGTAAAATATAATAATTTCAAGTTGATAGGATTTTAAATATTTCATTCATTCCAGGTTGAAACTATAAGGATAATGAAGAAATTGCTTGTAACAAGGAACTTCTTAATTTTCTAACTTTTCTCCAATGCCTTTTTGTCCTGCGGGCCTAAAAAAGTGGGACTGTGCAGAAGAAGTCAAATTATATTTCCTTAACCCTTGTCATGCTGAATAAAACTAGCCAATCAGTGAATACTAGATGGTTGTCCCAGGACAACTGCTGTCGAGCCCCCAAAGTTTTGCAGGTATAATGCTCCAGATAAGCACAATTTTAGTGTTTGACCTTGAGCTTTGACCTTGAAGTTGAAGCTATCCAAAGAATTCTTTCAAATGGCACATCTAATCATGATGGAGAACAACTGTGCCATGTTATTTTGAAATCCATCCATAATTGTAGGAGAAATGCTCCGGACAAGCACAATTTTAGTGTTTGACCTTGAGCTGTGACCTTGAACTTGAAGCTATCCAAAAAATTCTTTCAAATGGCACATCTACTCATGATGGAGAATAATTGTGCCAAGTTATTTTGAAATCCATCCATAAATGTAGAAGTAATTGTCCGGACAAAATCGGACAGACAGATGGACTAACTAACGGAGTAACACACTAAGGCACATACACCGACTTGTCATAGTGACAACTATGTCTAGCTCACCGCAAGCGGGCTCAACAAAAATTATCTTGTCACTGGAAGAGAACCTTTATTCAATAAATGGCAATAACTCCAAGAAAAGTCAATGGACCGTAACCAAAATGGAATATACATATCTTTCATTGATACTTGTGTGCACATGTGAAATTTGAGTCAAATTCCTTCAGTAGTTCAAGCAAAAATGAATAGACAAAAGTTTTCATTATAGAGCCATTACTCTATAAAAAGTAAATGGATCCTAACCAAATTACTATTTTCACATTTCAGCTTGATACAAAGTCTATGCTTAAAGTTTGAATCAAATTCATGTCACAGTTGCTGAAAAATTGAGTGGACAAAAAACAAAAAGAGGGCCAGAGTGGCCCTGGCACTCACCTGAGGTAAGGGTCATTTTCTTCAAGGCTCAATGCTAACTGGGTCTGAAGAAGGCTTCTTTAAAATTTAACTCAAAGTCAACTTAAGTTGCAATAGCAACCAAAGCTTTCAACAGATTTCAAATCTTTTAGTAATTTTCAAAAGTGGGCAACCTATGGGTTATTTCTGACAAATTTTGTTGAAAATGGCAACATAGTTTGGGAGAAATTGGCCACATAGTTTGGGAGTTGCCTTCTTTGTTTCTGTATAAGCCCCAGGCCCCCTAGGGCTCCACCTCTGGGGACCCAAGGGTAATGATTTTTTAAAGATATTTTGAATTTTCACTTTTGTTGCCATGGCAACCAGAGTTTTCAACAGATTTAAATTTTTCAGCAAATTTTGAGGGGGACTACCTATGGAAAGGGCCTGCCAATTTTGGTTGAAATTTGCCCTCTGGAATGGGTGGAGATGTCATTTCAAGAAATTGTTGACACATGACAGACAGCAAACGATGCATGCCGTACAGAAGGTGATCAAAATAACTCACTATGAGCACCTAATACTTAGGTCAGCTCAAAAGCTACAGATGCTCTGAAGTAAGAACAATGTGGAATACTTTGTTTGAAAAGAAAATGCTGTAACCCAACATTTTCTACTTTTCTCTCATTATAGTTTTTCTATGCTTTGATAATCAGTTTATCTATAATCCCAAATATATTACATCAGCTGCAACCTCTTTCAATTTGGACCAGTCTACAGTTTTTGCCATTCTGGTAATGGGTTAATCTATAAAAAGTTTATGAAACATGCTGAAATGAATAATAGAAAATGGTGCATGTATGTGTAGGCTGATCTTAGTCTACAGCTTGAGTAAACAAGAGCCGTTGGAGACGGATTATGCACCCCAAATAAAGCTTTTGTCACAAAACTGTATGCCATTATTGGACAAAAATCTTTTTATTGAATGCATCTATAGTTTGAGAGTTCAGTTCACAAGAAACTTGGAAGTTTGACAAACATTGAAGGAATCTGTTTGGCTTCACAGGCCTGATTCTAGTAACATTCAATATCATTATATGGTGAAGGGTTAAATATTTTACCTTGACTATCAAAGTTATCAATGAAAAATGTCTCCATGCTAAAAATGAAGACTCTAACTTGAGTAGTCTTGCAGAAACAATAGACTGATTTATTTAAGAGTAGGATATATACAAATTGTAAAGCTACATGGCATTAAGCCCCCTTTTAGCATGGTAAGTCTCATTGGGTCAAAAATTGAAATAAACATTACCTAGAGCATTTAATAAAAAACATTTACGTAAAGTAACAAGAAATTTTGGCAATTTGTAAAGGAGGTATATTAGAAAATTAATTGCCTTCACAATTCAACCTTGACCAATGACCTTGAACTGAGTACAAACAGAAAGTCCATGTGATAAGCAATGCACATGTAAAATATGAACTTACCATTGTATACTTATGGGCTATGTTATAGTTAAAAATTTGGAAATTTTGCCCTTGAGAAATGACCTTGACCTTGACAGATGACCTTGAACTTAATTCCAACAGAAAGGTCATCGCATAAGCAATGGACATGTAAAATATGAAGGCTATATCACTTACCATTGTATACTTATGGGCTATGTTATAGTTAAAAATTTGGAAATTTTGCCCTTGAGAAATGACCTTGACCTTGACAGATGACCTTGAACTTAATTCCAACAGAAAGGTCATCGCATAAGCAATGGACATGTAAAATATGAAGGCTATATCACTTACCATTGTATACTTATGGGCTATGTTATAGTTAAGGTTTTTGGGATTTTGACCTTGAGAAATGACCTTGACCTTGACAGATGATCTTGAACTTAATACCTACAGAAAGGTCAGGTCAAAAGCAATGCACATGTGAAATATGAAGGTTATATCACTTACCATTGTAAACTTATGGACAATGTGAAAGTTAAAAGAATTGAAATTTTGACCTTGAGAAACGACCTTGACCTCAAAAGATGACCTTGAACTTAATACCAACAGAAAGATTTTTTCAAAAACAATGCACGTGTGAAATACAAAGGCTATATTTCTTACCATTGTAAAATTATAGACAAAGTTAAAGTTAAGATTTTCGAAATTCTGACCTTGACACATGATCTTGACCTTGACTGATGACCTCAAACTTAGTACCAACAAAAAGGCTTTGTCACAAGCAATTCACATGTGAAATATGAAGACTATATCTGTAACCATTCAAAAGTTATGGCCAATATAAGTTTTTGCAGGACAAAAAGAGAGCTTACATAAAGCTAATGACATTAAGGCCCCTTTTCCCATGACAGTTTTTTTTTAATCGTAAATTTTTGATAGTTTAAGGTCAAGAGGATCTGATTTGCTACTCACATATAAAATTTCATAAAATTCTGACTATTTGACTAGGAGAAATTGGCAAAAAACTAATTTTTACATTAAGGCCCCTTTTTCCATGACACAGCCTTGAATTGAGAAAATTCAAAAAAAGTCCAATGGAAATTTGCTAGGAAGATTATATAGGCCCAGGGGTTCCTGAGATATGACTATGGACTGACGGACAGACATCCGGACGGAAGGACTCGCGCACAAGCCGGCGACTATATGCTCCCCCCCAAAAATTTTTCGGGGTGCATAAAAAGGAAATCCCAGCATTAGCATGACAAGGATTAAGACCACTGAGAAATTCTCAAATCTGAGTGAATAAGCAATGCCCTATCAACAGAGCTTTTCGTTGATGTCCTCTCATGATACAGCCATGCAAACAAATTCATCAATTATTCATTCTCCGATATTTTCCATTCTAAATCAACAACACTGCTGCTTGATTCCTTTCACCAATTACCACCAATTAGTCTAGTCCAAATTGAAATAAGTTGCAGAGGACAATTCAAAGCTTGTGCAAATAAAAAATATCTGCAAGATAGGGTTGAAAACAATGCAAGAAAAGAAGAACAAGCATCGCCTGATGGATTTTTTTGACTGGTCCAAATTTAAAACAGATGCAGACGACAATTCAAAGTTTATCAAATTTTAGATTATTTCACCTTTTTTGGTGTGAAAAACTTGTGTAAATGAAGTAATTGCTTGTTACTAGCAATTTCTTCATTTTTACAATGTTTTCTCATTTTCTTAATGGGCGTCATAAAGCATCATTGTGAGGAAATTGTTAAAGGGAATCTTTGTCAGAAAAGAGAAATTGCATTTACTTTTAATAAATGTGTACAACTACTCTTAACCCATTACCACAAAATGATGCTTTCCGACACCCTGAAGAAATAGTATCATTGAGATTTTGTGGGAAAAGGGGAAATTGCTTGTAAGAAGCAATTTCTCCATTTTTCACAATGTTTAATACCCAATTTGATACATATTGTATTAGTTTTGTACCAATTTAAAAAGTAACCTGCAATTTATTTTAATTTTAACAAAGTCTAAAATTTTTGTCATCTGGTAATGGATTGTGACTAGAGTCTGCAATATTGATGTCAAGTAATAGATTTAAGCACTCTTATGTTTCTTGCATCAGATTTCTGTTGAAATATCTTGCATTATTCATAAACCTACCAATGACCAATTTCCATAAACTGTAAACATAATAGAAGAGTTACTAATACATGTATTATGAATTGTGTGACCTACTTCTTTTTTGAAGTGTATAAGCTTAACCCTTGTCATGCTGAACCTGCAATGTTCCTGCTTTGGTGGGAAGTATAGACTAAGTTAAGACTGCACATAATTTTTTTTCATTTTCATTTTAGAGTTGTAAATAAAATTAATTAACAAATATAAGGACCCACAACATCTTGTGTTCCAGTGTTTTTAGCCCTTTGATTCTATTGCAATTCTTAATAAGGATTTTATTCCACATGACAAGGGTTAACATTAGTAGGTCAGACTGATACTTTATATTTCATAATGAAACCCCTCAGCTTGACTTTTAAGGTCTACATTGATAGGTTGTGGATGTAAATCATTGATTGATTGAATGCGCCACTTTTAAAAGTATTTCAGTCATAACGCGGCGGCCAGAGCACCTAACAATGGATTCCTGGTATTTCTCCAGCTCCAACTGCCACAATATGACTGACATACTGTGTTAAGAGTGGCATTAATCCCATTTCAATAAATCAATTGATCAATTAATTGAACCGTGAGTCTTTACACATTATTCTGGACATTTGACATAAGCTTCTGCAACATACCTCATTCATCTCTCTCAGACAGGCAAATGAGGAGATTGTGTCTCAAATATAAACTTGCAGTTGTACTAGTGTGAGAAATGAAAATAAGTCATGATCATGTGAACAACCATCTGGGCATAACTGAAAGTGGTGTCACAGACTACAAAATTATGTGAAATCATTAACCCATTCCCACACAATCTCATCTTTTCAATGTCTCTCAAGAAAATGAATTGGGAAAACATTGTGGAAATTGAAGAAATTGTTTGTAACAAGCAAATTTCTTTTTTTTTTCCACAATATCTTTTATCATATCGTGTGGTAACTTTTTAATTATATTTACTAGGTACTTCTTAAAGTTGTCTGCTATCCTTTTGAATTGGACAAGTCTAAATTTTGAAACACAGTAAAGGGTTAAAGCTTTTTTAATAGATTAGAAACTTGTTTATATTCAAAATGGTGCCATTTTTTATTCAGGGGGATGGTGGGGATGTATAGTTCAATTTGATATAAAGACTTGATCATACAATAGAAAACATCGCAGTGAAGGATAATTTGCTAGTGACTCAATACAAGTTTAACCCATTCCAACACAAGCCCGCTTTTTTCGCTCATCAAGAAAAAAGCTTTGGGAAAACATTTTGGAAAATTTCTTCATTGGCAACAATATTTCTACCCAAAAAGACAAAGATTTTAAAATTTTCAACGACAAAAAATTATCGACAGCAAATTCTTTGAATTTGAATTAGTCTAGAATTCTGTAATCTGGTAATGGGTTAATCTAAATAATTAATGACGCCAGCAATACAGGTCAAGAGTGACCATCTTTTTGAAGTACAAACATAACCAGCCATCAAAAGTAAGACTAGTCATCGTTATGCACTACAAATGATAAAACCACTTGAAGAGCACTAGGTAAGGGTTCCTCAAGAGTTTCTTCAGTTTTGAAGAGAAACAAGAGGGTCTGTGGCCGTAAAGCACTCACCTGAGTCGATGGCTACAGAAGTAAAAGAGCCAGAGTGACCTAATTGTGACCGTTATCAAATCTGGTATAAGAAATGAAAAACAAACTTTTGAACAAACATTCTTACAAAGTTTCAAGGTATTTGTGCCCGAAAAATAGGAAGGAAATTTCAAAAAAGATATCTTTAGATTAGACCAAGTGACGGAATTTTAACCCACAAGACCAAAATTCAACTTAATAGCCATTTTTATGGAGATAAGCAAATATTAAGTCAATTGAGCAATAAATGCAGTCTCAAGAGTTACAACTTTTTCTAATATTTGACATAGTTTTTTTATCCAAAATGACCACATATTCTGACCAAATATTCTGACCAAATATCAAATCAATAAAGACAAAAATGTGGCCTCTAGAGAGTAAACATGGTCAAGTTTTTTACCTAATGTGACTCAAAGTCAAACTTAGCCAAGATATCATGGACAACATTCTGACAAAATATCAATTAAATAGAGCCGAAAATGGGACCTCTAGAATGCACAAACAGTATCTCTAAGAGTTTACCTAATGACCTAGTATTTGACTCTATGTGACCCTACTTTAAACTTAGTTGAGATACTATGGGAAACAAACATTCTGACCAAATATCAAGTAATTGAGCCTCAATTGTCCCCTTAAGAGTGTACACAGTTTTTCTAAGATTTGACCTAGTGACCTGGTTTTTGGCCCTGTTTTACCCAGATATTATGAGGACAAACATTCTGACCATACATCAAGTTATTTCAGCCTAAAATGTGCTCTCTAGAGAGCAAATGATGTATTTCTAAGATTTAACCTACATGTAGTAACCTAGTTTTTGACCCTGTGTGACCTAATACATGTATTGAACTTTATTGAGACATCATGCAGACAAATATTCGGACCAAATATCAAGACCTGAAAGGAAAAAATGTGACCTCCAGAATGCACACAAGCTCAATCTAAGATTTGATCTAATCCCTAGTTTTTGACCCCAGAGGACCCAATATTGAACTTGTCTGAGGTTTCACAGAGACAGATATTCTGACCAAGTTTAAAGACATTTGAGCTAAAAATTTGGGCCTCCAGAGTTCACACAAGATGTTGACACACAACAGACACTGCTAGATCATAAAAGCTCAACTTAAGCACTTCTTTGAGCTTAAAAGTGGTTGTCACGCCTAGATTTTAAGAATCTGGAGGACCATGGAGCAAGCAGTTTCTTCACTTTTCACAATATTTCCCAATTTGTTTTTCTTGAGTGGCTTTTTGTTTGTTTGTTTGTTTGTTTGTTTGAATGGGGTTTTACGCCCTTTCATCAATCTTTCAGTTATATTGCGGCAGCTGGAGCACCTAACAATGAAATCCTGGTATTTCTCACACCAGTACTACCATTACATCCTTTCCTAGCCTCCAGCTGCTATCCCACATAGGTCTACGATTATCGACCCATTGGTGAGAGACAAATAGTTGGAAAGGATGAGTGTCGCCATCGGGGATCGAACCCAGGACCTCTAGATTGACAGTCCGACAAGCAACAAACTGCGCTATGACGGCGGCTTTTTCTTGAGTTGCATCCAAAAGCTTATCAAATGAAATTTCATCTTTTCCCAGAATTTATTCTACTAAAGAGAGAACTTATTATTCTGGTTACAGGCACTTTGAATGTTTTCTGTAACCCTCTATCAACCCATTATCTGACAACAAAATTTAAGACTTGTCTGAATTCAAAGAAGTTGCAGACATTTCAAAAATCTCTCAATGTAGAAAATACTGTAAATAATGAAGAAATTGCTTGCAACAAGCAATTTCTTCATTTTCAACAATGTTGTCCAAAGTCATTGTGCAGGAAATGGCTGATAGGGTGAAGGATGGAAATATGACATACCATGATATGACTGAAAGCTTTCCCAGTGACTTTTATTGCTCTTCATGAAATGGTATAACTCTCGGAACAAATTTGAGTCCTCAGGAGGTAGCGGTGGTGGTCTCCAGTCTCGACACCATTCATATGTTCCTTCCTAAAATCAAGAGCGTATTTATATGAGACTACAGTCGATCTTGCAAGAACAACCACGTCTATTAAGTAACCACTTCCATTAAGCGACCATAATCAAAATCCGTTGTAAAAGCAAAATCTCTTAAGAAGCGAAGGTATTTCGCCAAAAATTAAAATCATAACTAAATCCTATTTTGCTGGAACTCATTAGAATCATCTAAATGAGATGAATCTAATGAGTTCCAACGACATAGGACTAAGCAATAATTCTGTAATAGTTTATATATCTAATCGATCCTTCATACCTTTTGCCAAAAAGTGTATTAAGAGACCAGTTTCTTTCAAGTGACTACTTTTTGAATGTTTCTTGAGTGGTTGCTTAATACAAGATTGACAGTTATTACTGTACTTTCTTCTAATGAAAATTATGTAAGTGTGAACCTGCCTAAACTTGAAATATTATCTCGACCTTGTCATTTGTAAATGCCCCTAGGGGGTATTTATTGTTGCTAACATAGCATTTGACCATATGAGTGACACACACCAAAGTAGCTGTTACTAAGGATAGTGCAAAGGTACAGGATGAAACTATTTAGAGCCATGCCTGGTTCTTTAACTTGCTCTGTGTATAGTGCAAACTCATAAAGCTTTAGTATAATTCCTTATTTGAAAGATGATAAGTGAATGCTAAGGGGCCAAAGCCGTGACCTCGAGGTCTGTAGCCTTAAGCCACACCAACTGAGCTTATCAAGCCGCTTAGGCAGGAAATGCCTATTAAGAAGAGGGGTGTATAGACCAAACATTAGCACTATTTCATAAATATTTCTTATAAAAGACCATTTTTTTTCTTTTGACAAACAGGCACACAGAAAGGCAATGAATGATAAACCATTATGCTAAGTTTTTTTAAAGAAACATCTAAATTCAATGCTTTTTTACTAGCAAGTCTGGGTCTGTTTTCTTTACAAAAATTCAAAATAAGCACTCTAGTTGTCCAATTCTAATGGCGACCTTCAAAAACCTTGGGGTAGAGACACTCATAATTGAAAACAAATACTAGACTATTGATCACTAAATGTGATTAATTGAAACCTCCAGACTCCTTGTCACAAACAAAGGATTTTTTTCACTGGAATAAGGCCTTTTTTCAATAAAGGGCCATAAATCCAAGAAAATAGACTGTAACCCAAATAAAATATACACATCTCTGGTTGATACCAAGTGCACATGTGAAATTTGAATCAAATCCATTCAGTAGCTGAAGGGAGAGTGAGCAGATAAAAGATTTTTAAACAAAGGGCCATAACCAAGAGAACTAAAAGTGCTTGAGAGCCCAACTTGCTCCAACGGCCTGAATTTACTTTAAGATTTCTTAAACACAGAAGGCAACTGATTTAAGAAAGAATCACTTTTTATTTAATTTAGATTAAGGGTAGCAACTTTCTTTTATAGGACAAATATTCTCAGTCAAGCAGTAACAATTATATCACTTGCATAACTGAATGATGTCTACCTGAATTTTTTTAACAATAATATGAGAGAGTCAGACTTGATTATTTCTTAACCCTTGTTCTGCTGAACCTGGAATATTCCACATTTGGCAGGAGGTATAGACAAAGACCAGCCTGCACATATGTGCAGTCTGATTTTAGTCTACATCACCTGCCTTTCCATTTCAAGCCAGAATTGTTTATAAGATGCATTTTCAAAAGAAATAATAACCTACAATTGGTGCTGTCAGCCCTTTCATTTCAATGAAAATCTGCTGATGATTTACTAATTTAGCATGACAAGGGTTAATAGGAATATGATAAAGTCACCAAAGGATGTCTTCCATTGATATGATTTATGAAAAGAAGATTTTGTCACTTTTCACTATATGCCATTTATGAAAACTAGCTCTGCCCATAAGAGCCCTGTTCTTAAAGGGAGGTATCAAGGTTTCTGAAACCTTGGTATGAAAAATTTCCCAATTGCTAAAAATGAGCTCAAACGGATGCTTAGCACTTAATTTTGAGTCAGGTATTGTCTTTGCGGCAATCTGATAGGCTAAAGGTGAAAAAGTTCAGAAGAATTCCAGGTTATTTTTAAATATCATGGAATTTGGTTGTCAACACCACATGACCACATTTGCATATGACCCAAAGTCAATGGAAGGTCACAACATAAACTGACAAGTGAAACAACTATGACCTAAATCATGTCACACCAAAATGGTTAATGCAAAACTACAGTGTCTATATTGGTAATGACACTTACAGAAGTTTTGCACCTATCTTTCAGATTTGAAGACTGGCTAGCGAACATAACTCCTGATGACGTAACAAAGACGTTGGTTAGAGCAAATTCAAACTGAATAAGGGATCACAACGTTTATATGCACCACATGAATAACCCAATATTCTTTGTAACTGTTTTGGTTTAATCTAAAAATAGATTAACAGCCTATGTAGGCTATTCGAGAAATACCCTGGTTTATTCTGATAAATGACCTCTAATATTCACAAAACTACTTTTCAGAATATTTTATGGAAATAGTATATGAGAGGGAATAAGAATAATCAAATTTTGTGACATGAAAAAAACACATCGATACCTACCTTTAAACCGATCAAAAGTCTTAAAAGGAATCTGATAAAGTGTCACCAAAGAATCACTCCTATAATATTCGGTTAAAATCTGTGAAGTACTTTCTGAGGAGTTTTTAAAGTAAAAGTTTACGGACGGAATGATACATGCATGTATGCATGGACAGAGGCATGAGCGACAAAATGCCATGAAAATACCCCACTGGCTTTCAGCAACTGGGGCTAAAAATAGCAAGAGGACAATGATGGTCCTATATCGTTACTCTGAGTATGATGGCTCAAGGCTTTATGATATTAACAAAATTTCAAAGCCCTAAAACTAATCATTTTGGAGAAGACTTTAAAAGACTTTCCATTTAATCCTAGGTTTATTGAAGATCCTACCATTAGAGCTACGGTAATTCTTTGAAGTATTTTGGTAGAGGGTCAATAAATGATGATTTATACATAATATACAAAGCTGTAGGCCTAATGGTTTAGAAGGAGAAGATTTTAAAAGATATCTTTCTTTATTCTTTTTTAAAATCTTAGATTGCACAGAAAATGGCTTATTTTCAGAATTATGGTAATACTGCAAAGAATTCTGGTAGAGGGTTTTAATACACATCAAATATTAAAGCTCTATGCCTTATATTAGGTAGAAGAAGATTTTCAAATATTTCCTTCTTTATTTATATGCAAAATCAGGGATCGCACAGAAAGGGCTAATTTTGAGAGTACCGTAATTCTTTAAAGTATCTTGGTAAAGGGTCAATAGACATTGATACATATAAAATATTAAAGCTCTAGGCCTTATGGTTTGGTGAAGAAGATTTTCAAAGATAACCTTCTTTAATTCTATGTAAAATCAAGGATCTAACAAAAAGGCTAATTTTCAAGATACGGTAATTCTTTGAACTATTTTGGTAGAGGGTCAATAAATGATGATTTGTACCAAATTTCACAGCTCTAGGCCTTATTGTATGGGAGAAGAAGATTTCAAAGATTTCCTTCTTTAATTCTAAGTAAAATCCAGGATCACAATGAAAAGGGCAAACTTTGAGAGTATGTTAATTCTTTTAAGTGTTTTGGTAAAGGGTCAATAGACATTGATACATACAAAATATGAAAGCTCTAGGCCTAACGGTTTGGAAGAAGAAGATTTTCAAAGATATCCTTCTTTTATTTCTATGTAAAACCATGGATAGATGATGATTTATACCAAATATCAAAGCTCTAGGCCTAATGGTTTGGGAGGAGATTTTTTAAGTTTTTTCACTCGGTTGCAATGACCTATCACAATAGCTCACCCAGAGCACTTCATGCTTAGGTGAGGTAAAAAGGAACATAACCAAAATAGCATGCCTACATTTTTGCTTGAAACTGAGAGCTTGACTGAAATTTGAATCCAGTAATGGGCGGACAAGAAAAAGATATGGGCTGACCCATCAACTGACTGACGGACCTACCAACTAACCAACAAGCTGACTCTTCTACAAAATATAATTTTGGAGGCATAATGACCTTTCAAACAATTTTTCATGTGTGTGAAGAGCAGGCATTCAGAGAAGTCCCAACTTTGTGCCAGTAGTTAGACACAGGATATTTCAATAAAATTTCCAAGTAGAGCTATAAACTGGAATAATTTTTCAAAGAATTAATTTGAATAAGATTTTTAAAGTATGCAATTTAATAGTTCATATTAAATGAAAGATGTTAGTCTTAAGCCTTCACAATTTATGCAGAAATTCATTTACAAGAGGGAAATTGGCCCTAAAGCACAAAAAATTGCCAAAAGCCAAAAGTAATGTAATGTTTCATCCAAAGTGAGCAAAGATAAATTAAAGTACTATAAGGAGGAGCAGACTCAGTTTTTATTTCTGTACAATATCTTGAAATCAACAACATAAGAATCATTTCAATCTTACACTTACATCTTGATGTATTTTGGTAGAGAACTTTTAAGGCAAAGCTACAACCATATTTGAAAGATCTTAGCTTCAAGGAGAAGCTTTACAAAGAAATTCCTTTCTGTTACTCTTACCAAGGCAACCAGTTATTCATGGTTTTCTTAGAAGTACATGTATTTTGGAAGAGCATTAACAAGTACAATGTCAGTGAAAAGAATTTGAATACCCACAACTTTTTGGATAATTTTTACTGGAAAAAAATACACATAAAGTTACTTTTGTAGAGGGCAATTTAGTATTGATATGTGTGATATATGGAAGAACTAGGCCTTTTAGTTTAGGGAAATAAAGATTACATGTATCTAAAGAATTTCAAAAATATTCTATCTTGTCATCCAATCAAGAATATGTCTATGAATTCCATATATACTTTTCTAAATTCTTAGGAAGGGCATCAACTAAGGATTATTTCTGCAAAGTTTATTCACAGACAATTGGCAGCAGGTAATCACAATACATCCCCATAGCACTTTGTACTTGGATGAGTTAACTTACATTGACCATTTTTCTCTTCAGCTCAAGTTCATAAACCAAAAATTGTCAACAAATTAAAGTCCTCCATAATAGGCCAACATCAGAGATTGGACAAAATCAGAATCTGGTATTCTTCCTGAAATACACAAATATCATTTCACAAAAGATGCGTTTGTGAAACACAATGCCCCCGCATCAGGATTTAAATATGAAAAGCGCTGTTGACTTGTACATGATGGGTTTTTTTGCATTTGACCTTGGTATGTAACCTTGACCTTATCACATGATCTTGACCGCGACATGAGGAGATGCGTATTATAAAGTTGTATCATATATAAGCATTGTATCTTAAATAGGCTCGTAGTAATTGGCAATGTTAAGTTTTTTTGGTTAAGTTTTGCAGACAGACTAACAGACGGACAACGGTAAAACATTATGCCCCCGATCTTTCGATGCGGGGGCATAAAAAGACACTCAGACAATATGAATATTAAATAATGCATTTTATAAAGTTTAACCAATTCCCATACAATCCTGCTTTTTGATGTCCTAAAATAAATAAGGCTTTGAAAAACATTGTGAACAAGAGTGCCATAGTCACAATATACGCCGCAAAGTTGCTGCTGTTTCACGAAAATAATTGTAGACACTACTTATTTTGACAGAACCAAATTCAAAACATTTGCAGACTACCTCTTTAAATTGTCAAGTTCAAACTGTTTTTTATGATTGATTAATTGAATGGGTCAAGAGACTAAGTGTCAAGGGGCATAAAACTTGAACAAGAGGCCCAGTGGGCCTTAACGGTCATCTGAGTAAAAGAGCATCAAGACAAGTGATTTTGTTTGAAAGAATTAGAAAAAGGTCCACCAAAGGAACATTCATGTGAAATTTGATTAGAATCTACCTAGTAGTTTTAAAGAATTTTGCAATCAAAATTTCTGTTAGAAATTAATTTTGTTTCCATAGCAACCAGAGTTCATGGAACAAAATTATTTTTAGCAGTTTGGAAAAGGATTTTGCAAGGAACACCCCTGTTAAGTTTGGTTAAAAATTGGCCCAGTATTTTTCAAGATATAGTTGTTTAACCCATTCCAAAACAGCAAAATTTAAGACCGGTCCAAATTGAAAGAATCTGCAGATGACAATTTCAAATTGATGGAATGTATCAAGCAATTTCTTCATTTTCCACAATGTTTTCCAAAGCTTTTTTCTCGAGGGGCATATAAAGGAGGGATTGAGTTGGAATGGGTTAAAGAAAAGTTTACGCATGCACAGGTGCACGACGGACGCATGACCATGACAATAGCCCCGCTGGCCTTTGGTTATGTAGCTGAAAATGTGGACTTTATATTAGCTCCATCATCTTCAGAGTTAGTTTCAAATGATGGCATACTTTTGAGCCCTGTACCATAATTTAAAAAATCCTGCTAGAAGTCTTCTAGATGATGGTTGCTACGGACAAAATATAAAAACTCTAAGCCAAGCTGCTCAGTGGTTCTTGAGAAAACAATAAAAAATGTTTAAAAGTTAACGGAAGATGGACAAACGATGATTGCAATAGGTCACCATGACCATTTGGTGGTGACCTAAAAATATGAATTTCTTAACATGATGAACTTTGAACCCTGGGCGTAGCCCGATACATGACCCCAGGTACATAAATTTCACAAACTTTAGTATACCTGTCCTACCAGTCATGCACATAAAATATTTAAGCTCTTGCATTTAGGGTTTATTAGAAAAAGATTTTTTAAGAAGTACAAAAATTTACCCCTTTCTGCCCCCGACTGGGGCCCCTTTTACCCCAAGCCCCCCCCCCCCCCAACCTCTTTTCACAAACTGGAATTGGCATCCCCAATGATGCTTCCGACCAAGTTTGGTTGAAATCCCCTCAGTAGTTCTTGAGAAGAAGATGACAATGTTTAAAAGTTACCAAAAATGACCCCCTTTTGGTCCCCATTTTAGGACCCCTGACCTCCAGCCTTTTAATTTTCACAAATCTGTATAATCAGTACCCATTGATGCTTTTCACCAAGTTAGTTTGAAATTGGCTTAGTACTTCATCAGAAGAAGATGAAAATGTGAATTTTTTAACTTGATGAACTTTGACCTATGGGTGTGGCCCCATACATGACCCAGGGACATGAATTTCACAATTTATAATATCTGTCCTAGTTGTCATGCACACAGAATAATTAAGCTCTGGCATTAACGGTTTATTAGAAGAAATTTTTAAAGAAGTACCAAAAATTACCCCTTTTTGCCCCCGATTGGGGCCCCTCTGACCCCCAGAACCCCTATTTTCACAAACTGGAATTGGCATCGCCCAATGATGCTTTCTACCAAGTTTGGTTGAAATCCGCCAAGTAGTTCTTGAGAAGAAGATGAAATATTTAAAAGTTACCAAAAATTACCCCCTTTTGTCCCCATTTTAGGGCCCCCTGACCCCCAGCCTTTTAATTTTCACAAATCCGAAGAACCATTACCAAATGATGCTTTCCACCAAGTTTGTTTGAATTTGGCTTTGTACTTCATCAGAAGAAGATGAAAATGTGAATTTTTTAACATGATGATCTTTGACCTCTGGGTGTGACCCCATACATGACCCCAGGGGCATGAATTTCACAATTTATAATATACCTGTCCTAGTTGTCATGCACACAAAATATTTAAGTTCTGGCATTAACAGTTTATTAGAAGAAGATTTTTAAAGAAGAACCAAAAATACCCCTTTTTGCCCCCGATTGGGGCCCCTATGACCCCCAGAACCCCTATTTTCACAAACTTGAATTGGCATCCCCCAATGATGCTTTCTACCAAGTTTGGTTGAAATCCGCCCAGTAGTTCTTGAGAAGAAGATGAAAATCTTTAAAAGTTCACGGACGACGGACGACGCACGACGACGGACAAACGATGATTGCAATAGGTCACCATGACCATTCAGTCAGGTGACCTAAAAATAAATGCACATAAAATTCTTGATCCATGTACACCTACAAATTATGGTGATGACATTGACCAAGTTTCATTTAAATCGAACCACAAGAGTGCCATAGTCACAATATATGCCGCCACTTTGCTGCTGTTTCTCGAAAAAATTGTAGACACACTACTTATTTTGACAGAACCATATTCAAAACATTTGCAGACTACCTTTTTAAATTGTCACTTCAAACGGTTTGTTTTGATTGATTGATTGAATGGGCCAAGAGACTAAGTTTCAAGGGGCATAACTCTTGCAAAAATCAATGAACCATAAAATCCTGGATCCATGTACACCAACAAATTATGGTGATGACATTGACCAAATTTCATTTAAATCAAGACAAAAAGTTAGGAGGAGTTGCGTTCACAAGGCTGAAATTTCAATAAGCCCCAGATACCAAGTTTTAAGGGGGCATAATTCAGGGAAAAATTAATGAACCATGAAATCCTTACTTCATGCACATCTACCATTTAAGGTGATAACATCCACCAAGTTCCATTTAGATCCAGCCAGAAACTTAGGAGTTGCATTCACAAGGCAGGGTTCATACAGACAAGGCCAAGTAAAATTCAAGGACTTTTCAAGCACTTTTCAAGGACAAATCTTACCATTTTCAAGGACTTATTATTGAGTTATACAAAAGTGCCAAAGATCGGTAATTAGTTTACCCGCCGGCCAATCAAGTGCTTATCCACACGTGACCCTTATTTGCAGTTAGCAATCGTTTGAAATTGACCCAACTTCAGGTATCGAGTTTTGTAAACTATTTGTAATGGTGGATAGGCTTGACTTACACACGTTCTAAGTCTTATCAAAATGGGCATCTAATACTGCGCCAATTTAAATTGCAGTTACTCATGAAACAAATTTCTTTTACTATAATATGGGATGTGTATATATAAATCGAGACATGAACAGACTTCAGTTGCCGTTCGTATTAAGTCGGAATAGCTCAGCACAGCGCTTTTATGAAATTATTTGTCACAAGTGAGCACGTTAGACTGAAGTTGAAATTTGTAAAAAAAAAAGTCACGTCGTTAATATATGTTTTATAGTTTTCATTCACGATAAGAAACGTAGCCGATATAATTCAAACAAGAAGTGGAAATCCGCAGAATGCAGATAATTTGAATATAAACGAAAACAACTGCATAATAATATCACTAGTTCTGTCAATAAAGTTAAAGAAACAATGAATCATGAAATCTTACTTCAGGGGTGGAAAACATCCGAATAATTCATCGCAAATCAACTACAATTAATAATTGACTGAGATTTGTGCACAAATTCTATTCTGGAAAAATAGTGCAACATGTGGGCGACCCACTCGAGTATGTCTCGTCGGTCTTTTTGATGTACGTCACGACCCTGCGATCCCATAAAGTAGAATGGACATACCCAACATTTTTGTGACCTCGGCTGTGTTTTTCCATCAACAAATGCTTGTGTTGAGAGAAAATCGCTATGACTGTGTTAGATATACAGAGCTTTGGATAAATAGCTCACGAAAAAGTACATCATTACTAATATTAAATCGGCGGGGGAGCTGGCATTGTCCCGGACCGATTCAAATTTCCAAATTTTCGGAGCCCTGGATAGGAAGGATCTAGGATGGTTACTTTCTTCATAATTGGTTTTTATTTTTCGTACGAACCAGGGTGTATTGGGGGGAAAAGATGTTCGTGTTTTCTGTCAATTCTAGGTGATTCATGTACATTTCTACTTTTTCGGACACACTGCGTAGTGCGGCCACCATTTCGCAAGGGAAGCAACTCAAATTACAATTCGCTCCATATACATTCGGCCTGTACTCACATAATGGCGCAATCGCCGATCTTTTCTTTTTTATTCAGACGTGCAAAAATTCTTCTTAAATGCTCACTTTTGATTTTGAAACCGAATCTAACTGTCTGGAATACCTGAATAAGTGAAATTCAAGTGCTTTTCAGTGCCAATGGCTAATTTTCAAGTGCTTTTCAAGGCAAATTTAGTTTTCAAGGGCTTTTCAAGACAGCCCTTCATTTTCAAGTACTTTTCAAGTCTGTGCGAACCCTGCAAGGCTTCATTTTCAATAAGCCCCAGAGACTAAGTTTTAAGGGGGCATAACTGAGGAAAAAAATTGATGAACCATAAAATCCTTACTTCATGCACATCTACCAATTTAGGTTAAAACATCCACCAAGTTTCATTTAGATCCGGCCAGAAACTAAGGAGGAGTTGCATTCACAAGGCTGCTATTTCAATAAGCCCCAGAGACTAAGTTTTAAGGGGGCATAACTGAGGCAAAAATCACTGAACCATAAAATCCTTACTTCATGCACATCTACCAATTAAGGTGATAGACTTGACCAAGTTTTAAAAGATCCAACCTGAAACTTAGGAGGAGTTGCATTCACAAGGCTGCAATTTTCAATAAGCCCCAGAGACTAAGTTTTAAGGGGGCATAACTGAGACAAAAACTGATGAACCATACAATCCTTACTTCATGCACATCTACCAATTATGTTGATAACATTGACCAAATTTCAAAAGGATCCAACCAGAAACTAAGCAGGAGTGCGCTCTCAAGAAAAGTGGACATACGTACATATGGACAGACGGAGAGATCATGACGCCAATATAAGACCGCATCCGGCGGCGTATAAAAATGAAGAAATTACTTGTTACCAGAAATTTCTTCATTATCCAATGTCTAAAATGTTTGTCATCTGATAATGGGTAAACACATTACTAAATAACAAAAAATAATGCAGGTTTGAACTGTAAATGAAATGCTTTGGAAAATATTGTGGAAAATGAAGAGACTGCTTGCAACAAGCAATATCTTCATTATCAACAATGTTGTCTACAATCAAAAGATAAGAATTTTGTTAAATTCTATCAAATAAAAATGTAGTTGCCTTCTTCTTCAAATTTAGAAGTCAAAAATTCTGTTATCTGGTAATTTATTAAGGAAAAAGACTACCTTTATAGGGTAGGATAGAAATCCTTGTTAAATAAAAAGTAATTGCTTGCGACAAATTATCTTTTATATTACTAAATTATTTCGAAGATTTTACATGACTTGTGCACTATAGCATCCAATCTAACATGAACCTATATGACTATCAAACTGCCTATAACCAATTCACGCACATTTGCACGTTTTTACACTCTAAAAAAAATATTTTCGGAAATCATTGTTTGCTAAATATATATGAAACATTTTCTTTTGTCTGGAAATTGAATTATCACTTATCTAATGATCACCAGCACATATAATACAGATAAATAACACTAAGTTTGTGTTAACCCTTGTCATGCTTAACAAAATCCTCTATAAAATTGTGTTAAAATCAAAGGACTAAAAGCACAGAAAACACTTATTTTGGGGCGGGTAAATATTTAGAAAATTAATGGTATAAACAATGCTGGCTTTAAAAGGCCAATCAGGAGGTCTAGACAAAGATCAGACTGCACATATGTGCAGCCTGATCTTTGTCTAGACCTCCTGCCAAAACTGGAATATTCCGGGATCAGCATGACAAGGGTTAAAACCCATTTCCAGACAACATGATTTGACATTATTTGACACAGGTTCAAAATTATTGGACGACAATTCAACTTGCATTTTGACCGAAAAATATGTATGAGATAGAAAACATCTTGATAGAAGGAAAAATTACTTATAACATTCAATTTCTTCTGTTCTCCCAATGATTTCCAAAGCTTACATTCTTCAGTGAATCAAATGACTGATTCCATGGTAATGAGTTAAATCATGCTTTATTATGTGAAAAAAAAAATCATCTTATGAATATCTGCCACACCATATCCTCAATATTATTTGATAATGATTGCATACTTTTCCGAATAAAGCTTCCTTATTATTTTCACAGATTAAAACAACTTCAAGAAGATTATCAACAGAGAGCAGGAAATAACATCATCAGTCCTTATATAGTACAAGGACATGGATGTGATATACACTTGTCCCTTCATAAATATTTACCCTTTCCCGTTTTTTTTTTTAAATCTTAGACTGGTCCAAAATGAAAGAGGTTACAGATCACAATGAAAATTGGTTCCAATTTGAAATGAAACTATCCTAAGTAGTAGAAAATATTGTGGGAAAAGGAGAAATTGCTTGTTACAAAATTGTCCCACTATGTTTTGTCAAGTATAATTAACTCACAGTGATGTAAAATCCTGTTTGTACAGGAAAGGGTTAGTAACATTTTTTATGTAAAATTCTCTACAAAATGACAAAAACTCTAGAGCAGTAAATCCAGATATAGCAGACAACAATTCAATTGGAACAAGAGCATCACATACATATGCCAGTATTCAGCTTAAGATGCTTAACCTATTCCGACACAATAAAATTTTAGACCAGTCCAAATTGAAAGAAGTTGCAGATGAGATTTAAAATTGTTGACATTTTTTAGAATATTTGTCTTTTTCGGTAGAAAACATTGAGGATAATAAAGAAATTGCTTGTAAGAAGCAATTTTTTCATTGTCCATAATGTTTACCAAAGCTTTTATATTGAGGGGCATTTAAAAGCATCACTGTGTGGGAATGGGTTAAAAAGGAAGAGAAAAGGTTTTCTTTGTTAATATACCTATTTAACCAATTCCAAGCAAATAAAATTTAAGACTGGTTCAAATTGAAAGAAACTGCAAACGAAAATTTCAAAATGATGGAATTTCAATTTTTTTCATCATTTTGAATAGAACGAGGACCATGATGGTCCTAAATCACTCACCTGAGGCATCTGCAAATTGCAGTACTTTTTAGTATAAAAGAGACACAACTTGAGCAAAATAAATAAAACAAATATAAGATTTGAGCTTAGATTACAACTTATACATGAGGAGTGGAAGATATTTGAACATGCTCTTATTGAGCGTTTTTCATATCTTTGGATGCCTTTGGAAGGGCCATGATTGTCCAAAGGATATAAACAATAATGTTATCCTATGTTTTTAATGTAAATGCTCTAGAACCTATATTTAAGAAGAATTCTGTCAATGCGATTTCCGCAATTTTCGACCCAAGGGGCAGTGCCATGTTTTATCCCAGGGCTAAGATTTTAGCTAACAATGGTAGAGAATCATCTGGATATGCTATATACAAAATATGAATGCCTTAGACTTTGTAGATTGGGAGGAAAAGACTATCAGACATGGTCTAATTGAGCATTTTTACAAACTTTTGACACCCAGGGAAGGGGTGTTTATTAACCTACAGGCATAATTTAATCGAAACTGATAGATACCAGCCTGGCAATGCTACACTCAAAATATAAATGCCCTCCTCCTTAAAATGAAAAATTCTTTTTTAGCATACTCAAATTTTGAAGAGTTTCACCCAAGGAACATCCCTGCAAAGTTTCAGCTTGATTGGCCTACTGGTTTAGGAGGAGAAGATTTTTAAAGATTTACGAAAGATTCCCATTTTTATATGCCACCGCAACCAGAGTTTTTGACGGAAATAAATTCTTTTAACAACTTTTGAAGAACTTCTACCAAGGAATATCACTGCAAAGTTTCAGCTTGATTGGCCTACTGGTTTAGGAGGAGAAGATTTTTTAAAGATTTTTAAAGATTTCCTTATGATTCCCATTTTCAAATGCCGCGGCAACCAGAGTTTTTGACGGAATTAAATTCTTTTAACAACTTTTGAAAAACTTCACACAAGGAACATCACTGCAAAGTTTCAGCTTGATTGGCCTACTGGTTTAGGAAATGAAGATTTTTAAAGATTTCTAAAGATTTCCTTAAGATTCCCATTTTCAAATGCCGCAGCAACTAGAGTTTTTGATAGAATTAAAATATTTTAACAACTTTTGAAAGACTTCACCAAATGAACATCCATGCAAGTTTCAGCTTGATTGGCCTGCTCGTTTAGGAGGAGAAGATTTTTTAAGGATTTTTAAAGATTTCCTAATGATTCTCATTTTCAAATGCCGCGGCAACAAGGGTTTTTGATGGAATTAAATTCTTTTAACATCTTTTGAAGAACTTCACCCAAGGAATATCCCTGCAAAGTTTCTGCTTGATTGGCCTACTGGTTTAGGAGGAGAGGATTTTTAAAGAAATTGTGGGCAAACGGACAGACAGACAGACAGATTGACAGACAGACGGACGGACGACAGCCAACGACCGATCACAATAGCTCACCACGCACTTTGTGCTCAGGTGAGCTAAAAAATGACACAAGCAGTTTCTTCTTTTTCCAAAATGTTTTCCAAAGCTTTCTTCTTGAGGGACGTCATAAGGAGTATATATAGATGTGGTCACTGTTTCAAAAATGCGGAGTCTTTCAATTATATGGTAAGTAATCAGCCTTCTACTGCATACCAGCTGCTGTATACAGCCGGAGAGATAAGATGGGTTAAGCTTCTTCTGGATCACAGAAGGTTTAAAAGATATACAAACTCATTTGTTTCTTACAGTTGATAGTTCTCAATGAATATTGCTAATCTAATATTGTCCAAGTTTCTTTACTGATATCTTAATTATTAAAATTTTGAAGAATGTCTTCCGAAAAGGATGGTGCACCCAATCATGGCTTTCTTTTATTTTTCACACCAGCAACATGTACCACTGCAACAATAATTTTGAGTCATCATATGTGTAGTAAACTTAACAGCTAAATTACTTATCATATTTCCATCGGTGATGGACAAATGAAATATGTAACATGGCATTTTTTCCCGAACTTGTGATCATGCTCAGGACTCTAGAAAAGAAAATATCCTTCATTACACATCAAACAAACTAGGCTAGTCGAGAGGTTATGCTAAAAGAAAAACTCTACATGAAAATTGCCATTTTGTACACAAAAACGGGCATATCACTCTCCTATGCCAATATGGATGGATGTCCATCATCAGTACTTTCAGTGCTTTACCACTATATTTAATCTTGGATTGTACATAATGATCTCAGTGTAACATTATAACCCTTTTTTTCGTTAACCCATTCCCACACAGCGACGTGCCATTTTGATGCCCCTCAAGAAAAAAGTAAAAGAAACAAGCAATTTCTTCATTTTCACAATGTTTTCTACCCAAAAACACAAAGATTCTTTTAATTCCATCAACTTAAAATTTTCGGGTTTTTTCTGTGGAATTGTAAATGTGTAATGTGTAATTGTATTTCAGTCATATCGCGGCCACTGCATCCTTTCCTAGCCTCCAGCTGCTATCCCGCTTGGGTTTACCATTATCCACCCATTGGTGATAGACAAATATCAGAGATGATATGTGCTGCCATCGTGGATCAAACCCATGACCTCCCATAATTGACTGCACTATGAGAGTGGCCTAATTGTAAATGAACCAAAGGACTGACAACAAACCTTTCAAGAGACAAACACTTACACCACAAAATATCTCACATGATCACTTCAATCAGATAAGATCAGATGAGATGAGCAATTAACCCATTCCCAGCAAAATTTTAGACCTATCCAAATTGAAAGGAGTTACAGATGACAATTTAAAGCATATGAATTTTTGGATTTTTTCAATTTACTGGTTAATAAACATTGTGGAAAATGAAGAAATTGCTTGTTACAAGCAATTTCTTCATTTACCACAATGTTTTCCCCAAACTTTTTTTCATGGGGGCATCTAAAAAGCATCATTGAGTGGGAATGGGTTAAAAAGTCAAGTGCTCAATTGACAAAATTAATCAAGTTTGTTAATCAAAAAGTTGACTGTTAACTGTTGATTGACCGAAAGTGAAAATTTAACTCAGACTATCGAGGCTGTGCCAGTCAAGAAAACAATTGAGAAAATATTGCTGAAAACGAAGAAATTGCTTACAACAAGCTTTGTCTTCATTTTCCACAATGCTTTCTACCAAGAAAGTTGAAGAAATCTGAAATTTTAGTCTGCAACTCCTTTCAATTTGGACCAGTCTCAAGCTTTGCTGTCTGGTAACGGGTTAAGACAAGTCTTTTTCAATCTCCTCAAATTTGGACTAGCTGGAAGTTTTGTCATCCTGTAATGTCATTTGCGTTGAGAACATTTCAAAACACAAATATCAAATATGCCATGATCAACTATTAGCCATTAAAACAAGGAAGAATACATTTATCTTCCTTCCTTTGGATTATATATGCAGAGATCTATCTAATTGACCCATTTACACATATTCTCATTTTTACATTTTTTGAACAATTTTACAGAGAAAAACATTGTTGGAAAAGGAGTCCTTGAGACAATCAATTATTCATTTTCTCCTCTGTATTCGAAGTGTATCATGCATTAAACCCTCGCATGTTCAGCCTCTACATTTCCATACCATCATCACCTAATCTTATGCATTAAGTAACTGGTTGTCCTTTACTTTTTCTTACAGGTATCTACATTATCTTTAACCCATTACAAGATGGCAAAATTTTAGACTTATCTAAATTGAAAGGAGTTGCAGACAACAATTCAAAGTTTATGAAATTTTAGATTTTTTCTAATTTCTCAGGTAGAAAACATTGTGGAAAACGAAGAAATTGCATTTCCTATATGATTTTCTTGATGGGCGTCCAAAAGCGTCCTTGTATGGGTATAGGTTATACTAAATATTTCAACACCTGATTTTTCAGTACCTTTTAGAATTAAGTAGACAATCAAATGTTAACAAATCTATTTAATCTGGGGATATGGATTGTACCAAACCAAGGTTACCTTGCAGAAAGGTATCTCTTAATAAATTTATTTCTACTAAAGAGCTTCCTTACCCTTGTTGATGCGGGATTATAATTAGTTATATGATATGTTATATTAGTGATATAATCAGTTATATGTAGGACCACATGCTATTGCTTATTCCAAGTTTCAAGTCTCTGTGATTCTAAATTGTTCAGAAATGTAAAACAAAAAGTTTGCACTTTTCCCTCCTGAGTCATTAAAAATAATGTTTTGTTGGTTTGAATAGGGTTTTAAACTACATAACAATTCCTCAGTCATATCGCGGTGGCTGGAGACCTAACAATGGATTCCTGGTCTCGCACCAGTACCACCATATATTAGATCCTATCCTAGCCTCCACCTGCCATCCCACTCAAGTTTACAATTATCCATCCAATGGTGAGAGACAAAATGTTGGAGAGGATATGTGCCACCACCGTGGATTGAACCTATATGACACCACATGATTGATAGTTGCTCAGAAAAGTAAAAACAAAAATACTTGTAACAGCCGAAAATGCAGACAGACAGGTCAGCTAGTATACCCACACACACACACACACACAGACAAATTGCCTTCAGAGCAGGGGAATACTTAACCTATTACCAGACAGAAAAGAGTTGCAGACTTCAATTAACAGTGTATGAAATGTTAGATTCTTTTGTTTTCTGGATAGAAAATATTGTGGAAAATGAAGAAATTACTAATTGCAAAAAGTTTTTCCATTAGGGTTGATCCACCAAATTCCAGACGGAAGGGGTAACTCGGACATTTACTGTCAAAACCCCATTCAGTACGTTTCTTCGCGCCAAACTTACTAAGAGATTTTCTTGATACACAAATAAAGGTATTGAGCACACGTTTTGCAATGTCACAACTCGTACGTCACAAATGACGAATACATAAATTGTCGTTTACGTCACGACCCCATCGCATTCTTTTAATCATCGGCGCTTTCTGCAACAGAAGATCACGCTGGAGTCCAAGATAAAAACGATAAAAGAAAGGTTTGTATATATTCAAAATACATCCAGTTTGATATCTAGAAAGAAAAGTGATATTTTTGTGTAAAACTACACGAGTTATGCTTTTTTCTTCTTCGCAAATGTCTTCTTTTGAAACGACTTTCAGCTGTCCGAATTTCCCATACTTAAAATACATCGACCTTAAAAGTCGGACACAATATTCAACGACTGTTTAAACTCAGACAATCTTGTGTTTAGCAACAGATGCTGAAACAATGACAATTCTAACAGCAGAAATATAAAAATTTGTATAATATAACATATTTTTAAAGGGAAATGATATCCACGAACAGTTGTAGATACTAATCAAACCTTAAAGACTGAACCTATTACAGACTCAAAACAAGTTTGTTTTAACCTGTCATTTTTTGCTATCAGGTTATGAAATTTATATTACTGACATTCAGTTCGAACCCGTGATCTTGAGGTTTGAAGTCAAGTGCTCTACCAGCTGAACTAATCGGGCTGATACTGCGTATCATTGTGTTATAAAACTTGGTTTTAATAGCGTAGTGAGCCGCAAAGCAATCGTACGACAAATTGTAGGACGCATCGTATTTTTCATGCTACGTATCGTTCGATAGTCACAAGACAATAGTCATTTTTCAAGCACGACGCGTTATAAAAGTAGTAAAATCTTCCTATAGAAACGATATCCAAGTTCACAAGCATGTCTTAGACTGATTCAATTGACGGATCGCTGGCCAGGCCCACAGACCTCCGTCAGTAAGTTCGACTGAGATATCGACTTCCTTTATTATGCAAAATTTATGACCAGTAGCATGAAACTAAAAGGTAAAGTATTGGTTGGCGACCCTAATGTCGTAACTACAGCTTAAGTAAGGATTAGGCACAACGTTACAGTCGACAACCAACAGAAATGCTTATGAAAGATGTAATTCATGCTCGGCAATCAAAGTTCACTTAAGGTCAAAGTTAATGATTTGATTTGCCAATCAACTTTTTGATTGGCGGCGACGACCCTTTAATTGAAGCAGATTGTTGATATCAACTCAAAGTGGAAGCAAATTCAAAACATCAGCACAAAATTAACCCAAGTACAATATACATGTAGATTAAAGACAATATACAAAATATAACATTCGTCAATAAAATAACTACCTGCAGTAAATAGCTTGTGAATATAACTTAAATTGATTACAAGTCTCATGTGTTACAAGGATGAACTCTCGAAGGCTAGATACTACTATATGACATTGACCTTAGAAGACTCAATAATGA
This sequence comes from Fragum fragum, assembly GCA_946902895.1. Classification (NCBI taxonomy): domain Eukaryota; kingdom Metazoa; phylum Mollusca; class Bivalvia; order Cardiida; family Cardiidae; genus Fragum; species Fragum fragum. The sequence goes on from OX336366.1 coordinate 51,019,064, forward strand.
TACATGTCACCGAAAATAAGCTACACTGCAAAATAGAATAAAGATTACCATGGCAGTTTTTCCAACAGATATGCACATATTAAGCGCCACATCCCCTTTATTACCCTTGTTCGAAACGAAAAAACAAGACTGGGTTATGAGGCATATCAAATTATATGACAACGAAATAAGTACATTGGTCTATGTGAAAAAAAGGAAAGATGAGCATTAGCAATTAGGGAACGCCTTGGTTAGTTGATATGCTGCTATATAAGGGCAACCATCTCCTTTCCCGCAACGTTGCATTAAATCATAGTATAGGAAAGTGTGTTATAAAAAATGTCCATGTTGTTTTCCATATTCTTTTAAAATTTACGTCCCTTTGTCGTCCGCGAAAATATGCTATACATGATATAACTATCTTTTTTTAGGATATGAGTTTCACAAGATATATAAGAAAGCGAGAAGAGACAGGATAATTTGGGCCAATGGTGACATTTTTAAAAAGACAGCTACAGGAAAAACTCAGACTTATTTTGTCAAGAATTTTTGTTCTATCATCCAAAAATAGGAGATCTCCTGATGTGTTTATTGGCGAAAGCAGAAGACATTTGTTTAATGCCAGTGCTATACAACGTATGCATAGAGATAGAACTATGTGATACCCCAAGTGTAGTCATTGTAGCAAGAGATTTTGCGCTGAAAATCAAGGATGAGATAATTTTAAGTATTGTTGATGATATTAGGTCTGATTCTTTGTAAAATAAATCATGAACCATAATTAAAATTTAAAAAATTGAATCAAAGTATTTCTATCTTCATATCCTTTTTACTGAAAAACAAAAATATGCCAAGAAACTACAAGCATACAAAAAGAGGGAAGACTTTGAATTACAATCCCCAACAACTTGAGCAAGCTTTGGAAGCCCACAAAAATGGGCTTTCGATCAGAAAGGCGGCAGCTTTTTATAATGTGCCAAGATCAACATTGGCTGACCGGGTAACTGGAAAACTTCCTATCTATGCAATACATGGCAGGCCGACGGCGATACCGTCAGAAGTTGAAGCCAAAATTGTGAAAACTGTAAAAGCGGCAGCGGAAAAGGGAATAGGATTGAGTAGGAAACAACTACTTTTACGCACAAACATCCTGTGTAAAAGAGTAAAGGTATAGTTTAATTAGTTCTCGTAATTGACGGATCGCCAATGTCAATCAAAAAAAGGATTGGCCAATCAAATAATTCATTCAGACCGGAAGTGAACTCCGACACTAGTGTTAAGCGTTTCTGTTGCTTTGGCAAGTTAAACACAGTAACTACAGCTTGTTAAAGCTTTCATTACGATGTTTTGCTTACCAACAATCTATTCTTCTCTTTGTTGCAGGTTACTATCAAATTTGTAAATTACGGATTTAGTCGGATTTCCAATTGGAGATCAGAGACGTTGGTCAGCGATCCGCCAATTCTTGATGTGCACACTCACTATTAGCGATTAACTTAGACTGGTCAAATTCCAAAGCATAAACCGACGTATATTCCGGTACTAATAAACAACCACATTTTCAAAGAATTCTTACTTTGTTTCAATATAGAATAGTATCAACGTTTCTGTTGCAATTGCAACTAGAGTGATTATCAGAATTAAATTCTTTTAATAACTTTGTGGAGCTTCGAACCAAAGAACACCCTGTGACAGTTTAAGTTTGGTTTTGGAGAATGAGATTATTTTTATAGATTGTGGACGGACGGATGAACGGACAAACGCTGGACAATCACCGATCACAAAAGCCAACCTCGCACCTTGTGCTCAGGTGAGCTAAAAACTAACCGATCAAATCATGCATTAAGACCGGGAATGAGCTTTGAACTCCGACATTGGTCGATATTTATGTAAAGCATTTTCGACTGGTTTGTTGACCTTAACATCGTGTTCACAGCTTATATATGAGCAAGTTGTAGTTACGACATTTAGGTAGTAAAATAACTACAGTCAAACCTGGTCATCCGGTCACCTCCATTCAGCGTGCACCTGTCTTAAAAGGCCAGTTCAATGTCCCCCCATCTTATTTACACTAAATTTTACCTGTATTCAACAAGCACCTTTAAAACGCGGTCAACGGCCGTCAAAATCGTGTCCCATTCTTCGAAATAACCTGAGTTAACGGTCAATTTCAGGCCGATTGCAATTTTCACGGATAAGTAATTATCACGGCGCATAATTGTTTTCGGATTATCTATTCAAGTGTCATAATCAGATAAACATTCACACGCGTCGCCAATTAACAGGTGTTTTGTAGATAACAACGAAGTCATCAAAATGCATGTTCTGTTATACTGCTCTTATTCAGTGATTGAATTTTATGCATATGATATTCAAACTTTATCAATAAAGATTAATCGAGTATGACGATCGAAATTACTGTTCTCGGAAAGTAACTATTTTCGTTTTCGTACAGAGTCTGTTTGCAGTTTTAGAGGTGAGAAATGAGTAAACAAACTCGCCCAAATACTAATTTTGACTAGATTCCTATTGGAATTAAATTGAAATATAGTGTTTTACGCAATAAATATCGAGAAGACTGATCCTCAATTGACCGGCTGATATTATGTCAATTGTTCGATCTTTGCAAAAAATAATCACGACCCTTCGAGTAATTTAACCCGATTTGAACCTTTTTAATTTTGATTGATAATCTTATCCCCTTCATGAGCATATAGGCCTACCAGTATTCTTACCAAAATTTTAAAAGAAATGTTTGAATGAGCTGTTTTCTTGTTATTTATTTACTATGAAAATGAATACTTTCTAGCCACCCAATCTTTTTGTAATACAAATATCCGGCCACCACTTTGACAGGCCGACCTGTATTAAGCAAGCACCTGTCTTAAGCAAGCGATTTTGGCAAACCCCTTGACCGCTTGCTTAAGACAGGTTCGACTGTATTATACTTTTTTATTATTTTTACAAAATTTTAATGCTAAGATGAACTTCAATGTCAGAGTCCATAGGCATGGCCAGCAGACCGTTTGTTACGATTTGGGCACTGCCTACACGTACAAAGGTATTGTTTCATACTAAACAACAAGATAGCACTAATCAAACATATTTGGATTGTAATGCACACCCAATTTGTACATAAGCGGAAGATAGCATGAAGTGGGTCTCTGTATTGTTCTTCAACAAACATGCGTATTGTGAGTAACGGGTGTTACACCCTTGTAAAATTGTACGAAAGTTACGCCAGTTGTATGTTTTGTCCCGTTCGCCTCCAACAAAATGATTAACAAGAAAATGGCGTTTATCACTATGTTTGTATTTTATTTTCTTGATTGTTTCACATAACATTTGGTTTCACCATTTGTGTGCGTGTATCTGATTTGTGCGTGTGTTTATTTGTTGGTCTGTGGGTGTGATGTGTGCCAATTTTGGTAGTTGGTGGCAATTGAATGCCACCACACTAATTCCTGGCTTTATTCATTGGTGTCAGACCAATTTAATCGTGTATCGAATTCGAAGATACAAACACATTCACTTGCAGGTCCATCCGTCTTACCAGAACTTTAATGCTGGCAAGAACTGGTGGGAGGGAATGAAACGCCGTCACAACCTATCCTTGAGAAAACCAGAAAGGCTCGGCACAACTAGGTGTAGGATGATGAATAGAAAGGTTGTATCAAAATATTTCGACAGTCTCGAGCTTACGATGAAGAATCTTGGGCTAGATGACAAGCCAGAACAGATATGGAACTGTGACGAGACCAGCAAGAACTTTGAGCATGATCCAGTAAGAGTTGTTGCGGGCACCGGAATAGCTAACGTTTGCCGAAGAACGAGTGCTAAGACCACTAATATAACAATTATGGCGTGTGTTAACGCAGCAGGTTCTTCAATGCCCCCTATGTTTGTGGTAAAGGGGAAAACTCCCCGGAGTCTTTACTCCTTCAACACCCAAGCTGCCCCTATCGGTACCAAATGGTCCTTTCAGGATAAGGGGTGGATGACGGATCAAATTGGCGAGCAATGGTTCGATAACGTCTTCCTTGAAAATTGTGGTCTCCATCGTCCGCAATTATTGATCCTAGATGGTCATAGCAGTCATGAGTCCCTATCGATACTACAGCGTGCTATAGAAGAAAATATACACATTTTCCCTCTACCCCCTCACACGACCCACCATTTACAGCCACTCGATAAGGCGGTGTTCGGTCCGTTTAATAAGGCATACAACTCTGTTTGCTCCGAATTCTTACAAGACCCAATGCATGTAGTTAATAAGTGGTCATTTCCAGCCTTGATTAAAAAGGCATGGGAAGCAAGCTTTACCAAAGGTAATATCAAATCTGGGTTTGCAGTTTGTGGTATTTATCCATTGAACAAAAACGTCATTCCATTACAAGCATTTGCTCCGAGTATACCTACTGATAGACCTTTAAATTCAGTAGGCATTCGTCCTAATCAGCCCTCTGCCATGAATGCACCTCATGACGAGCCTTTACAGGCTTGTGATCACGGTCCAAGTCAGTCCTTGCCCCTGTCTGACAATACAGCAATCGGCAGTCCTGAACCAGATATAGATATCAGTCCACCACTTCCAAATCAACAAATCATTTCATTTGATACAAGTATCTTGAGTACATGCTCTACGCAGACTGTTTCTATTCAGAACCCGACAACAAGTCCGTCTGCATCTACGGCAGATTCGACTGGTTATTCAAATGTAAAAATCGATGCATCGGTTATACTCGATATGTTGTGCAATGGGAATTTGGTTGTTGAGGAAGAAGAAACTCCTTCAACATCATCTTTTCTGTCGTGCAATGAATCTCTCAATTATACGATCTCTCCATCTAAATGCCTCGAAACTATTGTTGAACCCTCTCCAATGGCAAACTGGAACCAGGCTATTGATGAAATTTTCTTGCCCCAAACTTCAAAAATAACTGAAACAAAAACAAAATCTATAACATCCCACAGACTTCTCACTAGTCAAGAAATTATAACAGAAAAAAATTGCTATGGAAACTCGTAAATTACAGAAGGCAAATAAACCAAAAAAGCAACCTGTCAAAAAACGCTCTGTGTAGTCAAGACTAACATCATAACGTTGGTGAGTGACCAAAACGTCGTAATTGAATAAACAGTAATTACTTGGTTTTGATCTCCTTCCGACAATGAGTAGATATCAAAGATTTTTATGTGCCTTTGAATAAATTTTTCATTCTGGTTATCTCTTAGATTATATATGGTATTTACCTCTGAAAGGTGTCATAACAAATTCCAATACATCCCTTAAGAAAAAAGCTTTCGAATAATATTGTGGACAACAAAGCAATTGCTTCTGTCAAGCGAATGATTCAATGTCCACAAAATGTTCTACCCTAAATAGCAAAGATATTTTCTTTGAATTTTATCAACTTGAAATTGTAGTCCACCTCATAATTAGCCGCCGTCATAGTGCAGTTGGTAGCGCATCGGACTGTCAATCTAGAGGTCCCGGGTTCGATCCCCAACGGCGGCACTCATCCTTTCCGACTAATTGTCTCTCACCAATTGGTCGATAATCGTAGACCTATGTGGGATAGCAGCTGGAGGCTAGGAAAGGATGTAATGGTAGTATTGGTGTGAGAAATACCAGGATTCCATTGTTAGGTGCTCCAGTCGCCGCGATATAACTGAAAAATTGTTGAAAGTGGCGTAAAACCCCATTCAAACAAACAAACCACCACATAATTATATTTAGACTAGTTTAACATTTTTTCATATATCCATGGCTTAAATGGCATATCAAACCGCCAAAGGAACCAGAACGCCCACTGATCATTCCTACGAATAAATTTAAACTTGAAGTACTATGCTATTGAGGTTCCGATTGTAAATCAATGAACAACTTTCATACAATACAACGAAAAAGGTACCTAACTTACTTAGATGAATGTGTGATGGATACTTTTAGAATTGAAGGTAAGACAGGCAGACAAAACCATACCACTAAACACTGGCTGAAACCTACCTATTTTCGGTAATACATTCTTATACCTTAACCATTTTCATGCTGACGTCGGTCGGTTTGTTCCTTTTTTGGCAGGAGATATACAAAAAGATTGGCCTGTGTGCAGTCTGATCTTAGTCCACCTGTTTGTCCCCTCTATGACAAAGTTGATTTTGGATTTGATTTTGACAAGTTAATATTGATCCACAATCAGCGCATCCCGTGCTTTCCGTCCTTTGATTACGTAGTGGTTTTGAAAAAGAATTTTATCCAGCATGGCGGAATAACCTTTTCCAATTCTACTTCTACTGTAGACTGCATTAGTATTTGGTTAGCTGCGATAATGTACTGCCCTTTCTAATAATAGGCTGGCAGCAGATTATCAAAAAGAGGGCTAGGTTTTTGCAGCTAGTATTTGGTCAATATAAGACCCATAAACGAACTTGAAAATGGGTGTCTAATGTCATGAATACATTTTCAAGCAATCAAACGATTCGACTTATAATATCTGTCACCAAGATACTTTTTTGTCCTATAGATATTCAAAAAATGATGCAAAGATCTTAATCAAACTACAATTAACCAACCTTAATTGAACGTGAAATGATATGGGAAATCCGGACAAGAACCGTCCGAATTTCCCAAACCTTTGTCCGAGTTTTAAGGATGCGTGTCCGAGTTACCCCACCTCAATGTCCGGTAAAATAACACGTTTCGGGATATTTTGACCTCGTTTTCGGCACTTATTCCGGTGTATGTTAACCCTATCGATTACACATGACTTACACACGACAGGTCTAAGAACGATCACTCCTTAATGTGTTTTCATTCTGCGTGATAGATTATGTAGGAAATAAACCGTCCGAATTATGGTGGATTTACCCTATACACAAAGTTTTCCCAATTGCTTTTCTTGAGGACTATCAAAAAGCATCATTGTATGGGAATTGGTTAATTCTTGCCATACATTGTACCATTAATCTTTTTAATATTGGACCTCAATATTGATAGAAATAAGTCAAATCAATAAAACCAAAGGTCAACAACATAATTAAATAGGTTAAACTTTTGAACTTGAAACAAAATTGTGATTTTCTCATTACTCAAATAACAATAAAATCAAACACAAAGAGAATTGACTTATGTTACCTTGAGGCTCCATTCAGTGATGCAAATATTTAAGATCAAAAATCAGTGTGTTTTCAATCCTGCAGTCAATCAAAATTTGTATGAATGGGTAAAAGATTTAATTGTATTCTGATATTTTTTGTTGTTGTTACAAAATGGCCTTTGGCCTAATACCACTCATCCTATATATGTTAACCAATTTCCAAACAATGATGCTTTCTGATGCCCCCTAGAAAAAGCTTCAGAAAACATTGGGGATAAGGAAGAAATTGCTTCTTTCAAGCAATTTCATCATTATTCACAATTTTTTCTACCCCAAAAGTAAAATAAATCCAACATTTCGACTAAAATTTGTTGTCTGCAACTTCTTTGAATTTGGACCAATCTAATATAGTCATGGGAATGGATAAACCAATTTACAGATGACAAGATTCTACACCAATTGGTACAATTGATTGATAGATTGATTTGGGTTTAACACCACTTTTAACACTTTTTCAGTATTATCACAGCGGCTGGAGCACCTAACAATGGATTCCTGGTATTTCTCACACCAGTACAACCACTACATCCTTTCCTAGCCTCCAGCTGCTATCCCACTTAGGTTTACAATTATCCACCCATTGGTGAGTGACAAATATCAGAAAAGATATGTGCTGCTGCCTGAGATCCAACCCATGACATCCCCTGATTTAAGATTGGGAGTCTGGTGCGCTACCCACTGCGCTATGACGGCGACAGACCAGTATAAACTGAAAGAAGTTCCAGATAACATTTCAAATTGCAAAATTGGAAAATAAGAGCCAAATAAAGTAGATAACATCTGGGAAAAGGAGCAATACATTGTTACAAGCATTTTCTCTTTTACCCATAAAGTATTCCACAACTGTATTTCTTAAGGATGTCAAAAGCTGGATTGAGTGGTAATGAGTTAAATAACTCTAGAGACTTTTTTTTTTTATCCATAGTGCCCAATTATTGTACTTGTCCAAGGTATATCAGAGAAAAGCATTAACCCATTGCCACACAACTGTGTCCCACTAAAATCTGAGTTTATTGAGAAAAGGCTTTGGTTCATGGTTATATCCACATGACTGGAGATGAGCAGTTTTGGAATCATTTTCGAAAATAAGGACTTTGCTATAAACAAACATTTTCTTCATCTTCCTCATAAAGGTATTCTATGCACAAAGAGACAGAAATTTACAAAATTTCATGAAATAAAAAGTATTGAGAACTTTTATGAATTTAGTCCAGGACATAACTTTAAGTGGTAAAAGAGACAAAGTTTTTGAGACATCCAAGTAAGATAAGAAACCAGAGTGCCAACAATTTTTCTTTTACCTATAAACCAATTACTAAACAACAACTGGAGGCTAGGAAAGGATGTAGTGGTTACTAAGTACTGGTGTGAGAAATACCAGGAATCCATTGTTTGGTGCTCAAGCTGCCGCGATATGACTGAAATACTATTAATAGTGGCGTTAAACCCCATTCAGTCAATCAATCAACAAACAATTAGAGTGGTCTAAATAAAGAAAATCAAGACTAAATTTCATAGTTGGTATAAATTTAAAACAAGAGGGTAAAGATTGCCCTTAAGGTCTCTCACAGCATGCCCACTGGGTTTTTATTTTGGGGGTACATGTACCCTTAGGTTTTGAAATGGGGGTACAAAGAAAAATCTGGGGGTACAGTGTACGCTTTACTTTCAGATTTAACTTGGTACACAATATGAATCTGAGCCCTTTACCAAATGAAAGACAATGTTTTAGTTATATAGTTTGTTATAACTCAGTAAAGAAGTACCACATGTCATTCGGAAGTTTCAGATAAATTTAGAGGGAAAGATAATAAACTTTTCTTTGAAAACCTGGTTTTTGACAATTCACTTTTTCTTAATTATTGGATTTTGGAAGGGTTGAATGGGATATGAGAGCAATGGCTAAACAAATCTAACATAGTTGTGCGTGAATTACGTACTGCAGTACGTGAATGGGCACCCTGCTCTCATACAAGTTCTTTATCAAACAAAGCCATATGAAACTGAAACTTCAAAGTGGGTGACGACTCAAGCAGTAAACATGGTTTATAAAATCTGTTCATAGTGATCTAATTTTCCTCTAGCCCTTTTCCTGTGCTTTCCCATGGAATGGTTCCATTCCCAGCGGAGCCCATCCTTATGAATATAACCATATTGAAACTAGCCCCTCATTAAAGCTATGTTTTCAGTTGATTAAAATTCTTTGAAATAGTCTGATAAAGGGTTACCAAAGGATCATTTCTGTAAAATTTGGTCAGAGACATGCACACATGCACATCTGACACAACGCAACAGCAACAGTTCGCTGGCTTTCAGCCAGAGGAGCTAATAATTGTAGTCAGTATTTTTTTTTTTTTTTTTTTTAATTTGGATCACACTAAAATTGTGTCATCTGGTAATGGTTTTATATCGCTCTTTGGGAGTGTTGCAATGATGGACTGACAAGTAAGGCATTAAGTAAAAGCTTATGACATACACAAAGCAGAGAGTCAGGTCATAGGAAAGATTTTATTCATGGACACAAATGAAACTTTTCAGCAATCTACGATTATCTCAATTTAAATTAACCCACTACCACACAATCCTCCTATTTTACGTCCCTGACGAATAGTGTGAATCCATTCCCAGATGACAAAAGTTTAGACAGGTCCAAAATCAAAGAAGGTACAGACAATAATTTCTAGTTGCTAGGATTTTCATATTTTTGTCTTTTGGGGTAGAAAATAATGAGGAAAATATTTGAAACAAGCAATTTCTACATTTTCCACATTGTTTTTCTGAACTTTAATCTTAAGGAGCATCAAAAGGCGGGATTGTGTGGGAATTGGTTAAGGGATAGACTGTGAAAAAAGGAGAAATTTCTTGTGACAAGGAATTTCTTCTTTTTTGTACTGTTTCTACCCTATAATATATCTTAGTTTTCAAATTGAAAACAAAATTATATTTTGTTCTACAATCTCTTTCAGTTCTGAAAATCTAAAATTTTGAAATCTAGTACCGGGTTAATCCATTCCCCCACCTTGAGGATTTTTGATGCCCCCAAGAAAAAAAGCAAAGGAAAACATTGTCGAAAATGAAGAATTTGCAACAAACTTCATTATCCATAATGTTTTCTAACCCAACTTTAAAAAAAAATCCATAATCCCATCAATTAAAATTTGCCATCTGCAACATTTTTGAATTTGGGTCAGTCTAAAATTTTGTAATCTAGTAATGGGTTAAAGAAAAGAAGGTAATTAGGCATGCCCAATACTATTACTTTACCATATACTTAGTCTCAAAACCTATCAATTACTAATTAGACTTTCAAATTGAATCAGCTTCAATATTAGCATCTCATTGTAACCTATTTAGAATGGATTTGCTCTTTACAGTGTAATTCTGTAACAATATGCTAGAGACAGGAAACTTTTGAAATATCTTAATTTGGGAAGTGAAAATTTTGAGTATATTCTTCTCAATTTCTTGTATTATAGATCCTTTTTAATTTACACTGATATGAAATCTCTAAATATATTTTTCCTCAATGCTGAAACAAGGAATTCAACTTAACCCATTCCCACTCAATGACACTTTTAGATGCCCCTAAGTTTTCTTAGTACCCTAAAGGTAAGAAAAATCCAAAACTTCATATACAAACCTGCAATTTTAAGTAACTGTGATTTTATAGTTGAGAAAAAGGAAAAATTGTTTGTCTTCTTATCCCACTATATTTTCTAGAATGGTTTAATTTTGAATTGCATCGATTTTTCAATGTGGTCTGCAACCTTTTTCAAATTGGACAAGTCTAAAATTTCCAAAAACTGGAACGGGTTAAATGTCTTCTGCAACTCCTTTCAATTTGTATCAGTCTAAAATTTTGCTGTCTGGTAATGGGTTAACAACCTACCCCAGGACATGAAATATTGGAAGTTTAATTTGCAGTGAATTATGGAGATTTTCTAGATAAAGCCGAAAGTTTTTGACATTTGGATATAAGATATCTTTTTTGAACCAGGTTTGATGCAGAATCATATGCAGTTATGATAATGGTCGTTTCAACAAATTGACTAATGCTGCTCTACAAAATGAAATCATCATTATTTTTATGAAGGTACTACATAAATACCTTTTCCTAACTCATTACCAAACAACAAAATTTTAGACTGATCCAAATTGAAAGAGGTTGCATATGACAATTTTCAAATTAATCGAATTTAAAAAACCTTTGTCTTTTGAGGAAGAAAACATTGAGAATAATGAAGAAACTGCTTGTATCAAGCAATTTCTTCATTTTCCTAATTGTTTTCAAAGCTTGTTTCTTGAGGGGTATCAAATAGTGTCATTGTGTTGGAATGGGTTAACTCAATACTGCTTTTTCATGTCCCTCCAGAAAAAAACAACTAAGAAAATCATAATGGAAAATGAAGAAATTGCTTTCAACAAGCAATTCAATTCATTGTCTGGTGAAATGGATTAAAAGTAAATGGCCGCAAGATCATATAGTTACCGCTACATTGTTGGTAAATGATTTTAACCAGCACCACTACCCAATCATGTCCTTGATACCTCTAAATAAATGATTAACCCATTCCCACACTATCCCACCTTTTTATGCCCTACAATAAAAACAATTGGGAAAACATCGTGGAAAATGAAGAAATTGCTTGAATTGCTGAAACTTTGTTGTGTGGGAATAGGTTAAAAATCAATACTTGCCAACAACAAAAATAACCGTGCCTGCTAAAAGTTAAAGGTCACATATTCCTTCTGTCAGAGGTGAAATTCAGATCTGAAGTTTATCTGTTACCATTGTGCTAGTCTTGATGTAATTTCACAACTGATCAGTGCCAGTCCTTGTTAAATTTTGCAGGGTTAAAAAAAATCCATTGACTTAATTATCAAGGTAAAAGTTGAAAGTCATTTGGAAATGGGTTTAGTGATAAGGTACCCATCTGATGACATTTTGGTAAGATAGGTACTAATCTTTGTGCAGGGAAGAAGACTGACAACTGCCTTGGCTATCAATACGGGCCATCAAAGATAGATTGTCCTTCCATGGTTTTGGCACTCTGCATAGGAAACTATAGTAGTTTCGAAGATCACTTTGACTGCCATGAATGGTTATTTTTCAAATAAAATCCATTCCAAATGTTTGTCTGCAAAACCTCTGAATATAGACACGTCTAAAATTTTTCGAAACAGGAAAGGGTTAAAATGTTCACTTGAAACCTGATGCATGACCCCCAGTTTTTATAAATGGCCTTTCTCCTGTTCCCACTCAATTATACTTTTGGATGCCCCAAAGAGAAAAGCTTTGGAAAACATAGTGTTAAATGAGGGGAAAGCTTGTTAAAAACAATTTTTTTCTTTATCCACAATATTTTCTGATGCAAAGTTTAAAAAAAATCCGAAATTTCATCAAATAAAATTAGTTGTCTGCACATCTTTGAATTCTGACCAGTCTAAATTTGTTGTCTGAAATGGGTTAAAAGATAGAACCAGACTAACAGTGATGTATACTAACAATTAAATCGACCCATTCCCACACAATGATGCTTTTTACACCCCCCAAATATAAAGCTTTGGAAGAAGTATTGTTGATAATTAAGAAATTGCTTCATTCTCCACAATACTTTCCACCCCAAATGACAAAATCTTTAAAATTCTATCATCCGAAAAAAATAATCTGCACTTACGAGCAGTCTAAAATTTTGTAACCTGCCTGTTAATGGGTTATCTAGCTGAAAGCCTAGAAACTATTGATTCCCTGAGCATAAAAGATATATTGGAATATAGAAAATACCCATTTGTCATTCTCCTTGAAGGCCTGCTGGTAAACTTGGTGACAACATTTCTATATATCAATCATACCTAAATATATGCTGCATGATTATGTTATGAGAAATAAAAGTTAGTAAGAGACATGATTCAACTAAATAAATACAGAAGAAACAATAGGGCCATCCAAAGACTCTGACAGGAAGTTCAACTTTGATATTTTGAAAAATTTATTTAGCATGTAACATAAAAGTAAAATGATTGGTTGGTAAACTACAAATCATAACTACAGTCTTATTAACTCTTGTCATGCTGAACCCGCAATATTCCAGTTTTGGCAGGAGGTGTAGACTAAGATCAGACTGCACTTATGTGCAGGCTGATCTTAGTCTACACCTCCTGCTTGTACTTTTCCTGGCGGAGTTGTTTATGAATTTGATTTCTAAAATATAAGATATTGATTTTTTAACAAGTTCTATCAGTGCTTTTAGCCCTTTGATTTGATAGAAATTCAGTAAGGTAATTTATACAGCATGACAAGGGTTAAGATGTAGGTCGCCAAACCAACAAAAATACTTAACAAAAATGGTGGCCAATGTCAGAGTTCAAAACTCACTTCCGGTCAAAATGAATGAATTAGATGGTTGACTTATTATTTGATTCACAGCCACAAATGATCAATTATGATCTCTAGGTACACCATCCACACTCAAACAGGGAGATACAAACAATACTTCATTTTTCAGTATTTAGTTTGATTGATTGATTGATTGATTGAATTGGGGTTAACACCACTTTCAACAGCATTTCAGTCATATCACAACGGCTGGAGCACCTAACAATGGATTCCTGGTATTTCTCACACTTTGAGTACTACCACTACATCCTTTCCTAGCCTCCAGCTGCTATCCCACATAGGTTTACAATTATCCCCCCATTGGTGAGAGACAAATATCGGAAAGGATATGTGCTGCCGCCAGGGATTGAACCCATGACATCCCATGTTGCAGTATTTAGTCCAAATTGTTTTGCTCCTAAAAATGGTGAGGGCAAATTTTTTTGTAGGTGACTTAAACATTATAACTACAGTTTGAAAAGCTGTAGTTCGGTGGTTTATATCACCCACTGATGATGGCTTTTAGTTGTCAGAGATAAACATGAAGGCTTGGCATGGAAAGTCTTTTTATTTGATCATTTTTTGTAAACAACGTTATTTGTCAATAGAATAATCACGGCAGTCAATCAAATAATCAACCGACAAATCAAATTATTCATTTAGACAGCCAGTGAACTTTGAACTCCTACATTGGACGACATTTTAGTGAAGTAGTTTAGTCGGTTTGGGAACTTAAACATAGACAATAGACAATTTTATTAGACGTAAGCTCTTTTGAGCTTCTTGTCATACAAAATTTACAATGTTTAACAATTTCAAAGAATAACAATAAACATGGCATATTATAAACGTGAAATATTTTTGGTTAGTAAAGATGTTTCGGTGTTAATATGGAAGAGAGGTAGGACTAGAGTGACAGGTGAAGTTTAAGTTATTGGAATATGCTTATGCATTCAGATATTTTTTTTAGTTAATATACATAGTACATAATAGCTGCAGCTTGAATAAGCTGTAGTTACAAGGTATAGGTCACCAAAACTCCAATCAAGATTTCATTGTATGCTACTTGCCATTAATTTGGTAAACTTATGCCATTTAATATTGGAGTAAAACTTCCTGTCAGCTTAAGCGGGAATGGCTATTGGCAACAGTGGACAGGGCCAGCAAGCAGTCTATTATGACAATTAATTTTTCTTTTCCAATAAATGCCCTTATTGTCTTTAATTGTTTATATCTCAAAATGTACTCACATTGAATCATTTTATTCAACTTGACAAGTCATATAATTTTGAAAATGGATTTTGAATAAAGGTATTCAGAGTATAAGCGCCTTTCAGTGATAGCTAGAAGGGCTGACGAATACCCCCCACTGCTGCCTCTTTTTAAATGAGGCCAAATTGTAACCATTGAAATGTTGGCCATACATGATTTATCAAGTGGACAATTTTTTTTTTAAAGATTTTAAGTCAATGAGGGGCAATGACTGTAAACAAGAGCTGGTCACAGTCATGTGACAAATGCCCCTAAAGGACAGGGTCAAGCATGTGGCACTTTGATTTGGTTTGTAAGCACAACCACATGCATTAATTTTGTGATCTATACATCTGGGTTTCTAAAAATGAAATTTTAATACATATAATAATTTCTATAAATACAAAATGAAATCGAGAAATGCATTATCGACAGATTTTTCTGAGGTCAAAAATAGGTCAAAGGTCAAGGTCACTGGGTCAAGGTCAAGATCATGTAAAGTGGTCAACCCAATTAAGCATCTGTACAAAGGAAGCAATCCATTGATGAATAAGAGAGTAAATACAATTTAACCATTCCGGACACAATTTAACCATTCTTGACGCCCCTTTGACCCCAGATTGTGACCTTGACCTTTGAGATAGGAACCTGGGTCTTTTTTGCGACATGTCGTCTGAAGGTGGTGAACATTTGCATGAAAGAAATTTGTCCCCGCATGCATGATTATAGAAGTTTAACAGAGTGGACATGGCAAAAAGTCCCCATTTTTGACCTTTGACCCCCAGATTGTGACCTTCACCTTTGAGAAAGGAACTTGGGTCTTTTTCATGACACGTCCTCTGAAGGTGGTTAACATTTGTATGAAAGAAATTTGTACCTGTGTGCATGATTATAGAAGTTACAGAGCATATATGGCAAAAAGTCCCCATTTTTGACCTTTGACCCCAGATTGTGACCTTAACCTTTGTGATAGGAACCTGGGTCTTTTTGCGACACGTCGTCTGAAGGTGGTTCACATTTGTATGAAAAAATTTGAACCTGCGTGCATGATTATATAAGTTACAGAGCGTATATGGCAAAAAGTCCCCATTTTTGACCTTTGACCCCAAGATTGTGACCTTGATCTTTGAGATAGGAACCTGGGTCTATTTCGCGACACGTCTTCTTATAGCGGTGAACATTTGTGCAAAGTTATATTGAAATCCACTATTGCATGTTGAACTTACAAAGTGGACAGGTAAGCTGGCCGGACGGACTGACTGACAAACAAAATTTACTGGACAGTTCGATTACTATATGCCTCCCTTTGGGGGCATAAAAATAGGGATTTTGTTCAACATTGAAGATGGAAATTATGGATTTTGTACAATGTCGAACATTTGGTTTAAATATGTTCTGGAATAAACATGTGAACCACTTTTATTATTTTAATCTGTCAACCTGTTCAGGAGTTATGATTTATTCTCTATATATTGTTTATAAGAGAAATAAATCAAAGGGGCATAACTCCTGAAACAGTTGATGAATCATTATGAACATTGCAGGTGCTTAAGTTCTCACTGCAAGGAAGATTTTGGTAAAGTTTCAGCAAAATTGGTCAGAAAATGTGGGAGGAGATGAGGACACAAAATTATTTACACGGACCGATGGACAGACGGACAACCTAATTCCGGCATATCCCCCCCATAACTTCATACATGTGAACCTCTTTTATTTCTTTAATCAGTCAACCTATTCAGGAGTTATGATTTATTCTCTATATATTGTTTATAAGAGAAATAAATTAAAGGGGAATAACTCCTGAAACAGTTAATTAATCATTATGAACATTGCAGGTGCTTAAGTTCCCACTGCAAGGAAAATTTGGGTTAAGTTTCAGCAAAATTGGTCTGGAAATGTGGAGGGAGATGAGGACAGAAAAAGATGTCCACGGACAGATGGACAGACGGACAGACTTCATTTTTGGGGGTATAATTAACCCTTGTCATTCTGTATAAAAGGCTTTACGTTATTGTCGTAAAATCAAAGGGCTGAAAGTACTGATAGAATTTGTTGTTCAAAAATCAATATTTCTTTTAAAAATCAATTTCATAAACAACTCTGGGAGGAAAAGCACAAGCAGGAGATATAGACCAAGATCAGACTGTACTTATGTGCAGGCTGATTTTGGTCTACACCTCCTGTCCAAACCGGAATATTCCGGGTTCAGCATGACAAGGGTTAAAGCTGTTTCAGAGCTGATTAGTATATGTCATTTAAACGAAACTTTCACAGACAGGTCCTTCCAGAATAAGGAAGAACTTGAAATGGAATAGAACATTTAACCCTTGTTATGCTAAACCCATAAAATTCCGGTTTTAACAGGAGGTATAGACAAAGATCAGACTGCACATAAGTGGGGTCTGGTCTTAGTCTACACCTCCTGTCTATCCTTTTGAAATCAGAGTTGTATATGATATTTTTCACAAGAAGTAATGACAACTGAACAACAAGTGCTACCAGCACTTTCAGCCCTTTGATTTCTTTACAATTCTGAAAAGGATTTATTCAGCATAAGGGTTTAGAACTTTACATATATATATACAGGAACTTTACCAACAAATATGTTCAAAGAAAATATTTGCTTTCATAAAGTTATTTGTTTTCATAAAGTACAACAGAGCTATGAGATCTGAGGGGTATTCTCTTATTTAGATTTATAAGATACAGCATTCTTTAGATCAAGATTTTAAACTGCTAAATAAGAATCTTGAGAATCTCTATTGAGGAATTTAAGTATACTTAGCATTGGATAAAAGGAGTAGCTTGGACGATGTCAGCAGTTTTCATTCAAAATAGCAAAAATAGTTCTTTAGTATATTTCAAAATCTTATTTAGCAGGACATATCAACGAGACCTCTGGTCAAAAAGGCACTTAAAAAGAAAGCTACAACCAAGAAGATGAAACTGCAGTTATCCTTCCAAAGAATAACAAAATTCTTAACCCTTGTCATGCTGAATAAAATCTTTATTGAGAATTATATGAAAATCAAAGGACTGACTGCATGGTAAGGCTTTAATTATGGGTCAATTTTTCGTTCAACAAATGAATTTTTAAACCATTTGGACTTGAATTGGACAAACAGGTGGTGTATACGAAGAAGATAATGTGCAGTATGATCTTTGTATCTACCTCCTGCCAAAACAGCAATATTCCAGGTTAGCATGACAAGAGTTAAAAGTTCAATCTAAGAGAAGATTGTTTGTTTGTCTGTTTGAATGGGGTTTAACTCCACTTTAAAACTATTTCAGTCATATTGTGGCGGCTACAGCACCTTATCATGGATTCCTGGTATTTCTCCTCAACATCCTGTCTGAGCCTCTAGCTGCTAGTCCCACTTAGGTTTAAGATTATCCACTGATAGGTGGAAAACAAATGTCAGAAAGGATATTAGCCATCAACGGGGATCAAACCCTGACACTCATGATTGAGAGTTCTACGAGAAGAAAGAGAGGTACTTTTATACATAGTGTTTGTAAACATTGAAGTTTTGGGGTCAAGATAACAGACAGGAAGATAAAAGAGGGTAACAGCATTCTGAAATCCTTAATTCTGAACCAAACCCTGTGTTGTGGGTACTAATCTGAATCTCTTTGATGAGACAATTCAAATGAGCATCTACAACACATGGTTTATGGAAGTGTTGTGGAAATATTTAATTACGCCCTCTATCTGTAGCTCTGAGTTTAGGTTATTAGTTTTCATAACAGGGCATTAAGATCTGGTCAACATTGTACTTCAGTTGAAGATTTCAAATGAGCAGAAGCTTCAAGAAGAATGTCATCAACATTTCTTCACCAAAGGTTGCTTTTAGAAAGATCTCTCCCAGGAAAAAGGCATTTAATTTCCTACACAGTCAATCTAGCTCAAGTACCACCTCTATTAAGCGACAACTTACATTAAACAGCAAACAGCATCCAAATTCCCTTTCCAAAAACAATCAACATCAATAGGTGATTTTTGCTAATACAATGATTCTAATAAGTTCCATCAAAATAAGGATTAACTTAAGAGAATCCTGCAATGATTATGTATGCAGTAGAACCAATCCCTCACACATCCATAAAAAATGTATTAAGCGACCATTTTTTCAAGAGCCCACATTTTTGACCGTCCCTTAAGTGGTCACTTAAAACAAGGGCACGAGAAAAAAATCAAGAAAAAATTCTAAGCATTGGCTACTAGAGTCTTAAACTAGGTCCCTCCCCATTGATAGAAAGTTATAGAATTAGAGGTAAAACACAACTCATTAACAGCATGTTTGACCCTCCGTGATTGACTAATAAGGGAGATAATTTAACCAATTACCAGTTTTAGACTGGTCCAAATTGAAAGAAGCTGTAGACAATACTTCAAGTTGCACTCAAATTGGAAAATAAGTATGAAATATGGTAGAAAACATTGTGACAAAAGAAGAACTTGCTTGTTACAATAAATTTATCAATTTTTCACAAAGTTTTCCAACATTGTATATCTTCAGGGATTCAGTGTTATTGTAAGGGGATGAATAGACAATCATGAGTTTTGTACCTTTATCACTTTCAATTATTTAGTAGCTGATAGTCTAAAAGCCAGGCAATTAACAGATGACACAATTTTAGACTGGTCCAAACTGAAAAGAGTTGGAGACAACAACTTAAACTTTATGAAATTTAAAAAAAATCAATTTTATGGGTAGAAAACGTTTAAAATGAAGAAATTACTTGCACCGTAATGTGGAAATTGATAAAATCTTATTAAAAGTCTAATTTTGACAGCTCATTATGTATACACATTTAACGGTAAACATGGTGAGAAAAGTAGAATTAACATGTTCCAAGGAATTTCCCACTATGCTGTCAAAGCATAGCATCTGAATGGGCATGAAAAAATGAGAATGACATAAGAGGATTAACAGCTCTTTTTGTCATCTTCAATTAACCCATTACCAGATGGATAATTTTTGGACTGGTCCAAATTGAAAAGAGTTGCAGATTACAACTAAAAGTTGATGAAATGTTAGATTTTATCTGCTCTCTGAGTACAGGACATTGTGGAATGATGAAACTGCTTGTTGCAAGCAACTTCTTCATTTTCCACAATGTTTTCCCATTTGTTTTTCTTTAGGGGTGTCAAAGAGCCTAATTGTGTGGAATGGGTTAATCAAATACTCCAGGAAATGGTTTTAGCTAACCAAGGCAAATGTGCATGTAATAGGTAGAAGTATTTACCCATTACTAAATGGTCCTATATTCTGATGGTCTAAATCAAACATATGGAGAAAGAAAAGGAGAAATAGCAGGTAACCTGAATTTCTCCTTTTCTGACAAGGGTATCGCCCCAGTAATATCATGTCACTCATTTTTTCAATTTCATTCCATTCCGTTTTGTGTATTTAAAATTCTTATCTGCTGTAATAGGAATCATCAGACGGTATTTTCTTTGACACATGTACCATAATTAATCTGATTTCCACATGTTAATTTTCTTTTTTTATATTTCATTTAAAGTGATACCTTCCCTCCCAGGAAGGAAAAACAGTTTAAACAATGTATCATTTATTTGGTCACTAAACCAAACAAAGGTCTTTTTTAATATCAATATAAAAAAGGGGGGGGGTTATGAGTAAATTGCTCTGGAAATAGTATTTTCTGTTTATGTTATTGATTTCAACTAGTGTTTGTCTACATTTTGAAATTGAGTTGAATGCACCTGTTTCATTACCAGAAATGCTAATCTTCAGCATTGACTGTTATATGCCCATGTGCTGATGACTAAACTCTACAGATCTGATGATTTCATTAATCTCTTAATCTCTTTGACCTAGCTAATTGCATGAATGACTAGCAAAAGTTAAAATGTCATTATTGACCGTCATAGTTTTATGTAAACAAACTTTAATTTGTGGTGGGTCACAATTTAAAAGATCAAAAATTATTTTATGTTGGCTTACCGCACATAATAATTTGATCTTATACAGTCAAACCTGGTCATCCAGTCACCTCCATTCAGCGTGCACCTGTCTAAAACGGCCAGTTCAATGTCCCCCCAATCTAATTTATACTAAATTTTACCTGTATTCATCAAAATCGTGTCCCATTCTTTTTTACAGGCAATTTTACGCCCATAGCAATTTTCACGGATAAGTAATTATCACGGCGCATGATTGTTTTCGGATTATCTATTCAAGTGTCAAAACCAGATTAACATTCACACGCGTCGCCAATTAACAGGTGTTTTGTGGATAACTTTGTAATGACAAAAATTCCTAGTATTGTTATAATGCTCTTATTCAGTGATTGAATCTTATGCATATGATATTCAAACTAAAAATAAAGTTTAATCCAGTATGACGATCGAAATTACGGTTCTCGGAAAGTAATCGATTTTCGTTTTCGTACAGAGTTTGTTTGCGGCCAATATTATAACAATTGTTCGATCTTTCCAAACAATAATCACGACCAATTAGTTCGAGTAGTTTAATCCGATTTGAACCTTTCGATTTCGATTGATAATCTTATAGATTTCATGAGCATATAGACCTAATAGTATTCTTACCAAAATAAAAAAAAATAAGGTTTGAATGAGCTGTTTTCTTGTTATTATTTGCTTTAGAAATGGATACTTTCTAGCCCCCAATCTTTTTGTCATACAAATATCCGGCCATCATCTTGACAGGCCGACCTGTATTAAGCAAGCACCTGTCTTAAGCAAGCGATTTTGGCAAATCCCTTGACCGCTTGCTTAAGACAGGTTCAACTGTAGTTTCAATCGTCATATTCATTTATGATTTTAGGCTTCAAGTATAGTTTTCTTATTAATTCTGTCATGTGTTTTTGGGGAAGATATGGCTTGAACCCATTCTCACAAAATATCTTACACCAGTCCAAATTCAAGAGTTGAAAACGACAATATTAAGTTGATGAAATTTTTAAATTTTTTGTCTTTTGGGGTAGAAAACATTGTGGATAAGGAAGAAATTGCTTGTAACAAGCAATTTCTTCATTTTCCAAATTTTTTTCCAACGTCTTCGTATTGAGGGGCGTTTTAAAGCGTCATTGTGTTGAAATGGTTTAAAGTCTAAAAGAACTGTAATTGTTAAAAAACAACAGGAAAAGGACAATGCTGCACAAGCATTTTCTCCTTTTCTAACAATACTTTCACCATATTTTGAACTTATTTTCTAACATAATGTAATTTGTAATTTGGAATATCATTTGCAACTTCCTTAAAATTGTATAACTAAACATACCTGCAAAACGTGAAATAAACTTTCCATCCCTAGTACATATTTCACAGTCCAACGGCTATTAGTAGTTTATTACAATGTGGTGGCTGGTATATCCTACAATAGAAACATGAACAATCAAGAACAGACCAATCAATATACATATACATACAACAGTTTAATGATCCCACTTCCAAAAAGGAATTTAGATTTAGAAGAATAATTTCGGGAAATCAATTACAATGAATCAAGTTCACATGACTGCACTAATTGATTGTATACTAATAATCATGTATGATATCTTATCATGCATAGGGTTTAATTATAAACCATACTTCCTTTTGCATGTAAAACTTAACCCTTGTCTAAATCTTAATACCAACTTTGGCATAATAGGGACAAACAGGTGGTATAGTAAAGATCAGGCTGCACTTATGTGCAGGACAGTCTTTGTCTATGCTTTCTGCTAAAAAAAGAAATATTCTTGAATCAGCATCACTAAGGTTAACTAAACATAACAGTCAACCATGTGGGAGAAGCTATGGATCTTGGATCTTTGATCCTTGTCCAACATACCCAGTAATTGACCAATCGCTGGTTCCTACCACTTACTCAGTTAGCCCAACCATTGACTGCAAAGTTCCTAGCCAGTAGCATGTAACAAACAAGATTGTTGTCCCAGGACAACTACTGTCAAGCCCTCAAAGTTTTGTAGGCATCATGCTCTGGACAAGCACAATTTTAATGTTTGCCCTTGAGCTTTGACCTTGAACTTGAAGCTATCCAAAAAATTCTTTCAAATGACACATCTACTCATGATGGAGAATAATTGTGCCAATTTATTTTGAAATCCATCCATAATTGTAGGAGAAATGCTCTTAACAATCACAATTTAAGAGTTTGACCTTGAACTGTGACCTTGACATTAGAACTATCCCAAAAGTTCTTTCAAATGGCACATCTACTCAAGATGGAGAATAATTGTGCCAATTTATTTTGAAATCCATCCATAACTTAAGGAGTAATCGTCCGGACTAACAGACTAACGCACATACACCTACTTGTTATAGTGAAAACTGTCTTGTTCACCACAAGGGGGCTCGACAAAAAATGAGATGGTTTTGCCGACCTAAACTTCTTAACTACAGCTTGAATAAGCTGTACTTAAAACATTTATGTTGCAAACCAACAAAAATGTTTCACAAAAGTGGTCAATTTGGGGGTTCAAACTTAAGTTCTGGACTGAATGAATGGTTCGATTGGTCGATTGATTCTTTGATGGACAACCATGATAAGTAAGTCGGACTCCAGACTGCTGGTGTATATTCTAGGAAGATTAATTGAGAGAAAAATCTAAAATGTGAGACATCTAAATAAAAAGGTTTGAACGATTTAACAAGGATCATAACTTAGGAATTCACTACACAATTAGTATGTTTCCTGGTGTTTTTATAAAATTCCCATTATGATCCTAACAGTATCTAACGAGTGCAGACAGGCTGAGCCTATTATGACACAACAAAATTTTAGACTAATCTAAATTGAAAGGCGACAATTTTAAGTTGAAGGAATTTAAAAATAAAATTTGTCTTTTTAAGTAGAAAGCATTATTGATAATAAAGTAATTACTTGTAAAAAGCAACTTCTTTTTTACACAATATTTTCCAAAGCCTTTTTAATTAATCCATCACCAGACGGGAAAGTTTAAGACTGGTTCAAACTGAAAGGAGTTCCAGAAAACAATTAAAAGTTTGAAGAAATTATGGATTTGTTTCAACTTTCTTGGTATAAACATTGTGTAAAATGAAGAAATTATTTGTTGCGAGCGATTTCTTCATTTTCACAATGTTTTAATTCCCAATTGTTTTTCTGGAGGGGCATCAAAAAGCATTCATGTGGGAATGGGTTAAAGAGGTTCAGAAAGCATCTGTGTGGGAATGTGTTAAACACTCAATCCCGACTGTTTTCGCCTTTCAGAAATCATATTGAGGAAAAAATTGTGATAAAGAAGAAACTGCTAGTACAGGGCTTTTCCAGGTTCTTTGGGAAAAGGCCCCTAGCAATCATTTGGGAAAAAACTACCGACAAAATGGCAGTATTGGGAATTTTTCAAGTTTAACTATTTTAGTTATTCATTCCTAATAACATTCTTAAAAAAAATTTCCTACCATTCTTAATGTGATCAAAAACCATTTTCATATTACATTGTATCAGGTAACAGTCATGTAGAAAATTAAGGAAAATCCTTTTTAACAGCTTCAATGATATTGTTATGTATGATGGAAATAAGTTGTTTGGTTTATTCCATTTCACTGAATTGGGAA
Source organism: Fragum fragum (assembly GCA_946902895.1). NCBI lineage: Eukaryota > Metazoa > Mollusca > Bivalvia > Cardiida > Cardiidae > Fragum > Fragum fragum. Next base: position 51,043,401 of record OX336366.1, read on the forward strand.
TTTTTCTCAAAATTGGGAAAAATTTGGGACCTTTTCAATTGGGAATCGGGCCTTTATTGGGCCCCTGAGAGATAGCAGAAAAAGCCCTGTAGTAGCAAGCTATTTTTTCCCTTTTTAAAAAGTTTTCTGCTCATTATGATCCTTACTTTCAATTTAAACACATCTGATAATTAGATAATGATAGTTGTGTTTACACAGTATTTTGCACTTTGATATATGATAGGTGTTTCATCTAGCAATGTTTTTTCAATTTGGAACTAATACAATTTTTTGTCATCTGATAATAGGTTAGCCCTTTTCATGCTGAACCAAGAATATTCTAGTTTTGGTAGGAGGTGTAGACCACGATCAGTCTGCACATAAGTGCAGCCTGATCTTGGTCTACACCTCCTGTTTGTACTTTTCCTGCCAGAGTTGTTTATGAAATTCATTTCTAAAAGAAATGTTGATTATTGAACGACAAGTTCTATCAGTACTTTTAGCCCTTTGATTGACAGCAATTCAGTAAGGTAATTTAAACAGCATGACAAGGGTTAAACAGTATCAATACCACTCCACAGTTTGGGGTATTTGCTGACATCTGCTCACTGCTTCTGGATATAATCTGCCTTTTAACCCATTACCAGATGGCAAAATTTTAGACTGGCCCACATTTAAAAAAGTTGCAGATGACAATCTAAAGTTAATGAACTTTTGGATTTTTTTAGCCGGCTGGGAAGAAAACATTTTGGAAAATGAAGAAATTGCTTGTGAAAAGCAATTTCTTCATTTTCCACAATGCTTTCAAAAGTTTTTGTTCTTGTGGGCATCTAAAAGCGTCACTGAGTGGGAATAGGTTAACAAAGTTACATCCTGGCACAGTTCTCTGTAGTTCATGTGATTTCTAGGTTTCAGTAGGCCACTAAAATGTCTTGCCCAATAGAAAGTAAACTTCTCTTTAACCCTTACCAAATAACAAAATTTTAGGTTTGTTCATAGTGAAAGCGGTTACAGATGACAACAAAAAGTTGATTGAGAACTAAGGGCCAAATATGGTAGAAAGCGTTGTGAGAAAAGAAGAAATTGTCTGTTACAAGCAATTTCTTTTCTCACAATGTATTCTAAAGCTTATTTCTTCGATGCGTAAAATTGCGGAAAAGTATGGGTGTGTATATATTTGCTTTCATATAAATATTTTCAATGACATAAGACCATGTCTGAAATAAGTCTTCCTATGTCCAATACAATAACAATACCTTTAATCATTATTAAAACAAGCTGAGCCAAATATTCGACTAGAAACCATGTTCAGGATCAGTTGGGGAAAAAAACACTATGCTTGAGAAGTGTTTTCACTTAATTGTTCTGTGTCAAGTTCAATTAACCCATTCCCAAACAGCCAGATTTTAGACTGATCCAAATTTAAAGAAGTTGCAGACAAAAAAATAAAGTTGATGAAATTTTGGATTTTTTCAACTTTCTGGGTAGAAAACATTGTGGAAAATGAAGAAATTGCAATTTCTTCATTTTCCACAATGTTTCCCGTAGCTTTTATCCCTGGGGGCGTCAAAAAGCGTCAGTGAGTGGGAATGGGTTAACCCTTGTCATGCAGTATAAATTGCATTACATATTCCTGGTATTGACAATTATTGTCAATACCAGGAATATGTAATGCTAAGCTGTGGCAGGCATATAGACTAAGATCAGCCTGCACAGACGTGCAATCTGATCATAGTCTACACTACCTGCTTGTTCTTTTAGTGTTGCGGAAATATTCAAATACAAAGTAGACCTAATTTTGACAAGAAATCAGAATTTTGTGAAGATAGGATAAAATAATATTCAGCAGGACAAGGGTTAAGGATTTCTGTAAGGGGTGGGGGGATTTTCCTATCACAAAATATTCTTATTGAATTTCCCCACGAAAATGAAATAACTAGGCTACAGAGGCAGTTCCTTTCATGTGATGCAAAATAATACATTACCTTAATTTAAGAAAAAATCCAATTGCCAATGAAACTCCAGGGGAAAACATCCAAATACATACAATTAATTAATTACTCAGTGTATAATCATGTTATACTGGGAGACAAACTTAACCTATCCTTTTACCTAGCCTAAAACTATCCATCCTAGTCATATACAAGTATTGGAAACCATAGCAACAGAGTATTTTCCAATAAAATAACTGATTCACAAGATTTATCACTTATAGATTCATTTTTTCCTATGACCAATCCAGTGACATGAAACATCACTTACCTGGTAACTTAGCAAGCATTAGATTTGTTTGTTTACATGAGGCTGAATGCCCCTTTTAACAGTCCTATCACAATGGCTGGGGAACCTAACCATGGATTCCTGGTATCTCTCAAACCAGAGTACTACTACTACATCCTTTCTGAAACCTCCAGCAGCTCATGCACTTAAGTTTACAATCATCCACAAATACATGGGTGACAAATGTGGGAAAGGTTATTTGCCGCAACTTGGGATCAAACCCCGGACCTCATGACTGAGAGTCTGACATGTTATAAACTGTGCTGTGGACTCTGGGTGCAACATAGGCAAGCATTAGATGTAGTTAAGCCTGTTTCAAGCTGCTCAATCACAGAATTTGTAGTTTGATCCCTGGAGGAAAGGGATATTATCAACTTAGAAGTGAAAAATAACCTGTCTAGGAATTGTTTACTGCTATTTCATAAATGGTAAATTACTTTGGTGGTAGTACAATAATACATATTTCCCTAACAGGACAATAAATACTGCTTAAGCCGTACCAGCCAACAAAATTTTAGACTGGTCCAAATTGAAAGAGGTTGCATTCCATAATTCTAAATTGATAGAACTTTTCAGATCTTTGTTATTTGGGACAGGAAACTCAGTGGATCATGACAAAATTGCTTTAAACAAACAATTTCTTAATTTCCAACAATGATTTCTTAAGCTTTTTTCTTGAGGGGGATAAAAAATAGGGATTATGTGGGAATGGGTCAAAATGTTATGGTTTAGAGTGGCTTTATCTGCTTTAGATAAGCGAGAGTAAAATATTGCTGGAAAGGGAATGTTCTCAAAAGCTTAATCTCTATCAAATGGTGTAAGATGACAGATAGCTAATTGATGTATACATAATGTATAGACACTTTGAATAGTATTGCATTCTCCGACTGAATAATATTTCTGTGGAAAAATTTGATATAATCACCATGGAATATGGCCTCATTCTTTTATAAGGAGGTCTGAGTAGGAACAGATATACTTAATACCACTTGACTCCTCTAATTTAAACAAGAAATTAACCCAATCCACCTTTTTTTGTCCTCAAGGAAAAAGCTGCAGAAAACATTGTGCATAATTAAGAATTAGCTTGTAACAAGCAAGCAAATTTCTGACTAGTGCAGGTTGAAGAATGTTGCAGACGACATTTCAACCCATTACCAGACTGCAAAATTTTAGACTGATCCAAACTCAAAGGAGTTGCAGTTGGCAATTCAAAGTTTATGAAATTTATTTCTTTTACAAATTATTGGAGAAAACATTGTGTTTCCACATTTTCCCAAATTTCATCTCTTGTGGGTATCAAGAAGTGTCATTGTGTGGGAATGGGTTAAAACAAAACGTGGGTTAAAACAAAACAATCCTGTTTATAACCTTAGTTAAACTGGTCAGGGTGGGGCCAGAGACCTAACAGTTATCTATTAAACTACCGGTACCTTTAAAGAAATGAAGCAGTAATTTCAGTTATGGGCATAACTGAGACAATCTAGGAAAGGGTGCAGCCTATGACTCAACAATGACTCAAATGCCCAAAGTAACTGCTGTCTATCAAAGAATCAATCAATCAATCATATCATTCATTTAGACTTTGACTGAAGCAATTCTCTTAGTTTGGTGACTTTAGCTTATTCAACCAGACAACCAATGAGTATATGTTCTTGTTACATGCTACTGACAGTAAATTTTGCAAAAAATCCCCATTGAATATCAAAGTTGAAGTTCTAATGGGAGTGAGTGGACATGGCTATCAGTCAGTAAGTGAAGCAAGCAATCCATCGATTAACTAGCCTGATTACTACAACGACTCAAAGAATTACACTGCACAGGTGAAGAGTTAAAACACAATGTTCAATGAAATAATATGAGTTATTGACATGGTTTTATGACGTTCAAGCTTTTACAACTGAATTATTAATATGGCAGCTCAATAAATACCTTTCCACCATTGATCATAAAAAAGAGCACTGCCATAGCAACTTTACAATTTTATATCTTTGACTAAAAGGGTTGCTTTTATTCCATTCCAAAACAACAAAATTTTAGACTGGTCCAAAATGAAAGAGGTTGCAGATAACAAATAAACTTGGTTTAAATTGAAAAACATGAGCCAAAAGCGGTACAAAACATTGAGGGGAAGAAGCAAATTTTGCCTGTTACAAGAAATTTCTTTTCTCATAATGTTTTCAATACCTATATTCTTCAATGGACAAATTATATGGTAATGGGTTAAGGAAAGAAGACTTTCACAAATTTTACTATATACCATATATTTGAATTCACCATGACCATAAAGAACATCTTTATAAGTCAGAATTTCTTGAAGTGATCTATGTGAAATCCATAGATAGTTCCAGTGTGATTTGACTAATTTTTCCAACAGTAGTTTCTGAAAGATTTTCATAGACAAAGTTTATGAATGGACAGACACCCAGATGAATGCATAACAGACACAACCCTGTGACTTTAGCTTGCTGGCCTTCAGTGTTGAATCTAGATAAAGTATTTCATAATTTTCATCAAGATTATTTCTCATGTCTTTGATACATTTATATCGAGTAGAAATATTCGAAAAAACTTCATTTCAATTCATTCCTTTCATATAAGATAAACATATATTGAACTCAAATGGATAACATATTAGACATGCACTGCACTCTATAGACTGTCACCTCTTAAAGTTAATCAAAGCCCTGAAGGGCTTAAGAGTTGCGACAATAGACAGTCTGTCTGGTATTCATTCCTAAACATAAAGATAAGACTGTTGCCCCTTGACTGATCAAATGAGATTGATCCATGTAGAGGAGACCAATTCAAACAAATTCTGTGTTAGTGAGTACTATTTTTATAGCCTAGGGTGTTTTTATCATGCATTTAGATACTGTTTTCTTACATTTGACTTCATATCATTGGTTACCAAAAAGAATCATGGATTATCAGAGGTGAATTCGGCTTTGAAATATGAATATTCTTTCCACTATTTATAGACATCAGAGCACATTTCTTCTCAGTGTTGCACAGCAAACTCTGGAAAGCAGTTTTTAAAGCCTTAGCAAATGCAGGACTGAATTTATTGGGTAGAAAGTAACTTTTTGTTGTGTAAATCTGGTTTTTTTTTCTCATCAGAGATAATTTTGGTGCTTTCATTATACAAATTATTGAACTTCGAATACAAGGTGAAATTCGAAATGAATACTAAAATAAATAAACTTCAATCCAGAAAAATAAGATTGTACATAGCATCTCGAAACAAGAGGCCCATGAGGGCCTGAGACACTCTACTAGTTATCAAGTTTTCCGTTAAAGAAATCTGATATTTAAGAAAGATAATTGCTCAAAAAAGAATGCATGAAGAAACAAGGTGCCAAATTGTCACAAGATACGCCCGTCACACTGCTTAATATTAACTGAGGGTTTGAATAGAACTGAGGTTATTTTGGATGAATATTTTTTGTCAAACAAAGTATGAAAAACAACAAAGGACATAAACTCAAAATATAGGCCAGGTAGAGTTATGGTTCTTGTACACTGCACTCCAACTTGATGAGATCTATCCATCCATGAAGTTTCATGATTCTAGCTATTATACTTTTAGAGATATACTCTGGACAAGATTCAAGTATGAAAAACAACAAAGGGCAATAACTCAAAAAAATAGGCCAGGTAGAGTTATGGTTCTTGTACACTGCACTCCCACTTGGTGAGCTCTATCCATCCATGAAATTTCATCATTCTAGCTATTATACTTTATGAGATATACTCTGGACAAGATTCAAGTATGAAAAACAACAATGGGCTATAACTAAAAAAATAGGCCAGGTAGAGTTATGGTTCTTGTGCACTGCACTCCCCCTTGGTGAGATCTATCCATCCATGAAATTTCATGATTCTAGCTATTATATTTAGAGATATACTCTGGACAAGATTCAAGTATGAAAATCTACAAAGGGCAATAACTAAAAAAATATGCCAGGTAGAGTTATGGTTCTTGTGCACTGCACTCCCCCTTGGTGAGATCTATATATCCATGAAGTTTCATGATCCAAGTTATAATACTTTTAGAGATATACTCCGGACAAGATTCAAGTATGAAAAACAACAAAGGCCAATAACTCAAAAAATAGGCTAGGAAGAGTTATGGTTCTTGTTCACTGCAATCCCACTTGGTGAGCTCTATCCATCCATGAAATTTCATGATTCTAGCTATTATACATTTAGAGATATACTCCGGACAAGATTCAAGTATGAAAAACAACAAAGGGAATTTACTCAAAAATAGGCTAGGTAGAGTTATGGTTCTTGTACACTACACTCCCACTTGGTGAGCTCTATCCATCCATGAAATTTCAAGATCCTAGCTATTTTACTTTAAGAGATATACTCTGGACAAGATTCAAGTATGATAATCGACAAAGGGCTATAACTAAAAAAATAGGCCAGGTAGAGTTATGGTTCTTGTGCACTGCACTCCCCCTTGGTGAGATCTATACACCCATGAAGTTTCATGATCCTAGCTATAATTCTTTTAGAGATAAACTCAGGACAAGATTCAAGTATGAAAAACAACAAAGGGCAATAACTCAACAAATAGGCCGGGTAGAGTTATGGTTCTTGTGCATTGCACTCCCCCTTGGTGAGATCTATTCACCCATGAAATTTCATGATCCTAGCTATAACACTTTTAGAGATATACTCTGGACAAGATTCAAGTATGAAAAATAACAAAGGGCAATAACTCAAACAAGAGGGCCAGAATGGCCCTAAAATCGCTCACCTGACTAATGTAAGATGATTCAAAATTTTGCCAACACTTTTGAAAAGGGTCACCCAAGGAATATTCATTTAAGTTGAAATTGGCCCAATGGTTACTGAGGAGATGTTTAAAAATTTCAAAGTAAAAAAACTGCCCCGCACTGCCACGCCCATATTTTGGCGTTAATCAAAATTCTGCAACACCTTTTGAATAGGGTCACCAAAGGAAAATTCATGCCAAAATTTGTTGAAATTGGCCAAATGATTACTGAGGAGAAGATATTTAAAGATTTCTAAATAAAAAACTGCCCCAACCTGCCTCGTCCATATTTGGGCGTCAATAAAATTTCACAAACAACTTTTGAAAAAGGTTCACCCAAGGAACATTCATGCCGAGTTTTGTTGAAATTGGCCCATTGCTTACTTAGGAAAAGATATTTAAAGATTTCTAAATAAAAATGGCCATGCCCATATTTGGGCGTCAATCAAATTTCCTAAACACAATTTGAAAAGGGTAACTCAAGGAACATTCATACCAAATTTGGTTGAATTGGCCCAATAGTTACTGAGGAGAAGATGTTTAAAGATTTCAAAGTCAAAAATTGCCATGCCCTGCCACGCCCATATTTGGGCATAAATCAAAATTTGGCAAACAACTTTTAGAAGGGGCAACCAAGGAACATTCATGCCAAGCTTGGTTGAAATTGGCCCAATGCTTACTGAGGAGAAGATGTTTAAAGATTTCAAAGTCAAAAAAGTGCCCGACCCTGCCACACCCATATTTGGGCATAAATCAAAGTTCGCAAACAACTTTTGAAAAGGGTCACCCAAGGAACATTCATACAAAATTTTGTTGAATTGGCCCAATAGTTAAATGTTTAAAGATTTCAAAGTCAAAAACTGCCACGCCCATATTTGGGCGTAAAACAAAATTCTGCGAACAAACAACTTTTAGAAGGAGCACCCAAGGAACATTCATGCCAAGTTTGGTTGAAATTGGCCCAATGGTTCCTGAGGAGAAGATGTTTAAAGATTTCAAAGACAACAAGAGGCCCATGAGGGCCTGAGTTGCTCTACTGGTTATCAAGTTTTCTGTTAAAGAAATCTGATATTTAAGGAAGTTAATTGCTCAAAGAAGAATGCATAAAGAAAAAAAGAGGGGCTTTATCCCCTTTATCATTTTAAGCAACAATCCCCAAGGCCCCTTTTCCCATGTTTCATGACGGATCCACTCCATTTCCAAAAGAAAGTTACCTTATGACCCTACAATCATTCTGTGAATATTTCATCAGAATCTGACAATAATTGTGGACTTAATCACATAAACAGGATTGTTTTGAATGAAAATCAATAAGGCCCCTTTTCCTGTGTTTTCTGATGGATCCATTTCATTCCAAAAGGAACTTTCCTTACAACCCGACAATTGTCCTGTGAAATTTAAAAGACAACTTGATAATGATTGTGATCTTCATCACATACACAAGAATGTTTTAAATGATTATCTGTAAGGCCCCTTTTCCTGTGTTTCAAATGCCACAATTATTCCATGCATCTTTGAAGAGAATCCAATAAAACTGTTGACTTTATTGTGTTAACAAAGATATTAAATTCAAGTTCTCATAGGGCCCCTTTTCCCGTGATATTTTACTGTTGGTTTTATCATTCTATGAAAGTTAAAAGTGAATCCGATGAAATATTGGAAATTCATTATGTTTACTAGAATATTTAAAAAAAATAAATCATATGTCCCCTTTTTACATGATACTTGATGGATTGTACCCAGTTCTGAAAAGAACCATCTAAGTATTTGTACAATCATTCTGTGAAATTTTGAAGTGAATCCAGTGAAATCAAGGGTTATCATTGTGTTAACCAGAATATTTAAGAGAGTTTTTCATATTTAAAGGCCCCTTTTTATGTGACCCTTGCTATAGTCAGATCCACTGTCAAAATCAACAATTGGAATGATGGTACAATCAATCTGTTTAATCTGTGGAATTTATTGTGTTAATGAGTTTATAGTGAAATATTCATAGGGCCCCTTTTCTCATGATACTTTACAGAACAAACCAAATTTCAAAAGGAACAATTCTAATGAAGGTAGAATCATTCTTTAAAAGTTAAAGAGAATCAATGAAAACAGTGGACTGAATTGTGTCAAGAAATTTTGTAACTAAATTTTCATAAGGCCCCTTTTTCTGTGAAACTTAACAAATCAGACCCAATGTACAAATGAACAATCCTAATGATAGTTTGAAGAAAATGATAAAGACTGAGGACTTTATTGTAATAATGATGTTTTGTAATAAAATTTTTATAAGGTCCCTTTTCTTGTGTCACTTAACCAATCAGACCTAATTTAAAAAGGAACAATACAAATGATGGTACAATCATTCTATTAAAGTTTGAAGAGATTCTGATAAAGACTGAGGGCATTGTTGTGTTTATGAGGATTTGGTAATACTTTTTCATACAGCCCCTTTTCCTATGATACTAGACAGATCAGGCCCAATTTGGAAAGAAACAATCCTTATGATGGTACAAACATTCTTTGAAAGTTTGAACAGAATCTGATGAAAACTGCAGACTTTATCTTGGTGTCAAATTTTTAAAATAAATTTTCATAAGGCTCCTTTTCCTGTGATACTTGACGGATCAGGTCTCATGTCAGCATCAACAATCATGATTATTGTACAATGATTCTGTAAAGGTTTGAATAAAATCCAATGAAAGCTCTGGACTTGGTTACAAGGATTATAGATAAAATTCTCTAAAGGCCCCTTTTCCCATGATACTAGACAGATCCGGCCTAATTTGAAAAGAAAGAATCCTTATGATGGAATAATCATTCTGTGAAAGTTTTAACAGAATCTGATGAAAACTGTTGACTTTATTGTGGTACAATGATTTTAAAATTAAATTTCATAATGCTCTTTTTCCTTTGATACTTGACGGATCAGGTCTAATGCAAACATCAACAATCATTATTATTGTACAATTATTCTGTGAATGTTTGAAGAAAATCCAATGAAAGCTCTGGACTTGGTAACAAAGATTTATGAATGAAATTTTCATAAGGCCCCTTTTCCTGTGATTCTTGACAGTTCAAACCCTGTTATGAAAAGAATGATAGTTATGACTTTCCAATCATTCTGTGAAAGTTTCAACAAAATCTGATCAAAGCTGTGGGCTTTATTGTGTTAACAGGGTTTTATTAATTGAATTTTCATATAGCCCCTTTTCCCATGTTACTTGATGGATCTGAACCAATTCCAAAGGGAACTCTTCTTACAAAAGTATAATTATTCTGTTTGAGTATATAGACAACCCCATCTCATCTGTGGACTTACAAGAATTAATTAAGATTTTTTTAATTGAATTTTCCTAAGGCCCCTTTTCCTATGTTTCTCAATGGATCAGACCCAATTTGAAAGGAACAATCCTTATGATGGTACAATCATTATGTGAAAGTTTGAAGTCAATCAGGTGAAATCTAGGGCCATTACATGTTAACTAAGATTTTTTTTATTAAATTTTCTTAGGGCCCCTTTTCCCATGAAAATTGATGGATCAAACCTACTTCCGAAAGGAACAATCCATTTAATGTAATAATCATTCTGGGAATGTTTGAATAAATTTGTTGAAAACTATGGACTCTATTGTGTTTTCGAGGACTTTTTCAATCCAGTTTTAATCAGGCCCCTTTTTCCCGTGGTCCTTGACTGATCATACCACATTTTGAGAGGAACAATTCTTATGATGGTACAATCATTCTGTGAAAGTTTGAAGTCAATCAGATGAAAACTGTGGACTCTAGAGTGTTAACAAAGATCTTTGAATTAAATTTTAATAAGGCCCCTTTTCCCATGTTTCTTGAGGAATCATATCCCATTCCAAAAGGTACAATCCTTATGATGGTACAATCATTCTGTGAAAGTTTGAAGAGAATCCGTTGTAAATTGTTGGCTCTAGATTATTAATGAGAATTTTTTATTATACATTTCATAAGGCCCCTTTTTCCTGTGTTTCTTGAAGGATCATACCAAATATCAAAAGGAATAATCCTTATGATAGTACAGTCATTCTGTGAAAGTTTGAAGGTAATCCGATGAAAACTATTGACTCCAGAGTGTTAACAAGAATTTTTTTAATTAAATTATCATAAGGCCCCTTTTCCCCTGTTTCATGACAGATCAGACCCATTTTCGAAAGGAACGATCCTTCATTCTGAGAAAGTTTGAAGAGAATCCAAAGAAAACTGTGGACTCTTTTATGTAAACGAGGATTTTTAATGGAATTTTTAATTGAATTTTCATAAGGCCCCTTATCCCATGTTTCTTGACAGATCATACCCAATTTCGAAAGGAACGATCCTTATGTTGGTTCAATCATTCTGTGAAAGTTTGAAGAGAATCCAATGAAAACTGTGGACTCTTATCGTGTAAACGAGGATTTTTAATGGAATTTTTAATTAAAGTTTCATAAGGCCCCTTTTCCCATGTTTCTTGACAGATCATACCAAATTTAGAAAGGAACAATCCTTATGTTGGTACAATCATTCTGTGAAAATTTGAAGAGAATCTGATGAAAACTGTGGGCTCTATCTCATAAACGAGGATTTTTTAATTAAATTTTCATAAGGCCCCTTTTCCCGTGTTTCTTGACGGATCATACCGATTTTCAAAAGGAACGATCCTTATGTTGGTACAATCATTCTGTGAAAGTTTGAAGAGAATCCAATGAAAACTGTGGACTCTATCTCGTAAACAAGGATTTTTAATTGAATTTTTAATGAATTTTCATAAGGCCCCTTTTGCCGTGTTTCTTGACGGATCATACCAATTTTTGAAAGGAATGATCCTTATGTTAGTACAATCATTCTGTGAAAGTTTGAAGAGAATCTGATGAGAACTGTGGACTCTATCGCGTAAACGAGGATTTTTTAATTAAATTTTCATAAGGCCCCTTTTCCAGTGTTTCTTGACGGATCATACCCATTTTTGAAAGGAACGATCCTTATGATGGTACAATCATTCTGAGAAAGTTTGAAGAGAATCCGATGAAAACTGTAGACTTTATCGTATAAACGAGGATTTTTAATGGAATTTTTAATTAAATTTTCATAAGGCCCCTTTTCCTGTGTTTCTTGACGGATCATACCCATTTTCGAAAGGAACAATCCTTATGTTAGTACAATCATTCTGAGAAAGTTTGAAGAGAATCTGATGAGAACAGTGGACTCTATCGCATAAACGAGGATTTTTAAATTAAATTTTCATAAGGCCCCTTTTCCTGTGCTTCTTGACGGATCATACCCATTTTCGACAGGAACGATCTTATGATGGTACAATCATTCTGTGAAAGTTTGAAGAGAATCCAATGAAAACTGTAGACTTTATAGCGTAAACGAGGATTTTTAATGGAATTTTTAATTAAATTTTCATAAGGCCCCTTTTCCCATGTTTCTTGACGGATCATACCCATTTTCGAAAGGAACCATCCTTATGTTGGTACAATCATTCTGAGAAAGTTTGAAGAGAATCCAATGAAAACTGTGGACTCTATCTCGTAAACAAGGGTTTTTAATGAAATTTTAATGAATTTTCATAAGGCCCCTTTTCCCGTGTTTCTTGACGGATCATACCAATTTTCGAAAGGAACGATCCTTATGATGGTACAATCATCCTGTGAAAGTTTGAACAGGGTTTTCCATTGGCATAAGAATTTGGGGGTCATTGTGACCCCCATGCCTTCAGAACTTGGGTTCTTTTCTCAAATTTAGGGGGTCAAATCTGAAAGACTGCTAGAGACTACAAGAATTCAAAAATTAACAAAGGAGACATGAAAGATGAAAGTTCGTACAGCCAGTAGTGAAAGGATTAGTTTTTTTTTGGTTTTAATACACAGGTCACACAGCATTTCACCATCGGCGAATTTTAGCCAACTGAAGGTTTTTAACCATTTCTTACTGAAAGACCTCCAGGGCTTTTTCGAAGATGGAACCAGGGTTTCACCATCAGACTCACTACCAGAGCTCTCTTTTGGTAGTCTTATCGCCATGACTGCCCGATGCAGACGAGAGGGATTTCGACATCTTTGTTTGACGCGACATTTTTACATTTTCTAGTAGTCGGGTAAACGATATGTTTTATCACTGGAAACCAAGTCTGTATTTGATCAAACCCGTCTACATATTTCATCTGTCAACTACAAATAGGACAGGATATTGCTATAAATAAATGTTGGAAACCCAAATTACTGACAGTCGCTAATTTGATTGATTGTCGTAAATCAGACTTCTAAAGGATTTATTTCAACATTTTGGCCTTTACCAATGATTCTATTCACAAAGAATTAGGTTTAAACTTGCGTCATTAATGACGCACAGGTAAAATTTTTACGGGTCATTTTTTTTGAAATTGAGACAATGACGCGCGAATTTTGCGTCATGGAAAACCCTGTTTGAAGAAAATCCGATGAAAACTGTGGACTTTATCGCGTAAACGGAGATTTTTTAATTAAGTTTTAATTAGGTCCCTTTTCCCGGATTTCTAGATGGATCTGACCCAATTTCGAAAGGAACGATCCTTATGATGGTACAATCATTCTGTGAAAGATTGAAGAGAATCCGATGAAAACTGTGGACTTTATCGCGTAAACAAGGAAAAGTTTAACGGACGGACCACGGACGGACACACGCACGGACGCCGGACGGGAAAAAGCCATCGCTATAGCTCTAGTGGCCTTCGGCCAGTAGAGCTAAAAATCAAATCTTTTTTAAGCAATCTAATTAGGGGTCACAAAAGGATCATTCCAGTGAAATTTGGTTGAAATCTATTTACTGGTTTCTGAGAAGAAAATTTTCAAAGCTTTCACTATAAATGGAAATTAGCCCGCCCATTTAAGCCATATTTTGTCTAATTTCTTTAAAGGAATCAAATAAAGAGTTACCCAATGAGCATTCCTGTAAAATTTGGTTGTAATCTATCAGTTGGTTTCAGAGAAGATTTTTAAAGATTTCACAATATAAATTAACTCTGTCCATTTAAGCCATGATTTTCAACCGATCAAAACTCTTTGAAGGAATCTGATAAAGGGTCACCAAAGGATCTTTCCTCTGAAATTTGGTTGAAATCTATTGATTGGTTTCTGAGAAGAAGATTTTGTTTGTTTGAATGGGGTTTTATGCCTCTTTCAACAATCTCTGTTATATCGCATCGGCTGGAGCACCTAACAATGGAATCCTGGTATTTCTCACACCAGTACTACCATTACATCCCTCCCTAGCCTCCAGCTGCTATCCCACATAGGTCTACGATTATTGACCCATTGGTGAGAGACAAATAGTCGGAAAGGATGAGTGTCGCTTTCGGGGATCGAACCCGGGACCTCTAGATTGACAGTCCGACGTGCTACCAACTGCGCTATGACAGCGGCTTGAGAAGAAGATTTTCAAAGCTTTCACCTTAAATGGAAATTAGCCCCTCCGATTTAAGCCATTTTTTTCATCAGATCTTACTTCTTTGAAGGAATCTGATAAAGAGTTACCCAAAGAGCATTCCTAAAAAATTTGGTTGAAATCCATCAGCTAGTGTCTGAGAAGAAGATTTTAAAATATTTCACCATATATGGAAATAAACTCTGCCCATTTAAGCCTTGATTTTCATCCAATCAAAACTCTTTGAAGGAATCTGATACAGGGTCACCCAAGGATCATTCCTGTGAAATATGGTTGAAATCTATTGATTGGTTTCTGAGAAGATTTTCAAAGCTTTCAACTTAAATGGAAAATAGCCCCGCCCATTCAAGCCATATTTTTCACCAGATCTTATTTCTTTGAAGAAATCTGATAAAGAGTTACCCAATGAGCAATCCTGTAAAATTTGGTTGAAATCCATCAGTTGGTTTCTGAGAAGACGATTTTTAAAGATTTCACCATATGGAAATTAACCCCGCCATTTAAGCTGTGTTTTTCATCTAATCAAAATTTTTTGTAGGAATTTGATAAAGGGTCACCCTAGGATCATTCCTGTGAAATTTGGTTGAAATCCATTGATTAGTTTCTGAGAAGTTTTATTAAGGTTTCACTATACAGTCAAACCTGTGTTGGCCGCTAACTATGTACAGCAGCTAATCTGCCGACAGCGGCCAGTCAAGTTCCCCCTAAATTCCTTCTTTAATTGCACTGTGAATAGCGTGATATTCTGGAATGCAGCCAGCATTCACCTTAATTTGTGTAGTGCCGACAGTATATTACCTCTAAACAATGGTCACCTTACAAAACAAGCGACTTCATTAGTTGTGTTCGAAAAAATTGATAATCACTACTATAGTAACTGCCGAAGTCGCCTCATCATAATGTACAAGATGTAAACAGCCATAATTGACTCAAGCATTACAGGTTGTTTACACATTTAGCAAACACATTTCTTGAGGTCTTTAAAATGGATGAAAATTTGCTTTTGCTGTAAATTCTGGCTATAAAGTTCCTCTCTAAACTTAAGTTCCTCTTTCTAGAGGATCGCCTGAAGGTGGTTCGCATGCTTGAATCTGGGCGTTCTTCTAGGGATATCTTTTTATTAGTGATTTTGGTGTAGGTCGAACGCAGGTCAAAAATGTAGCTAAACGTAAACAAGAAATTCTAAAGAAATATGAAAATGGTGATCCTACTTTAAAGCATGTCAAAAGGATGGTACAAATTGCCTTTTCATTCTTTTAAAGACACTTAAAATGGAAGTTTAAAAACTTCATAGAATTTGGAGTAGTCTACAGTTTTGTGATCTGTTAATGAGCTAACCAAATATGGTATGACAAAATGGCTGCCATATGGATACTGTGGACATCAGCTAATTTGTGAACAGCAGCCAATTTGGCCCTCTCCCTTGACCGGCTGCTGTACACAGATTTGACTGTATATGGAAATTAAGCCCACCCATTAAAGACATTTTTTTTATCTGATGAAAATTTTATGAAGAAATCTGATATAGGTATTCCTGTGAAATTTGGTTGAAATTTGGTTCCATCAATTGGTTTCTGATAAGATTTTTAAAGGTTTCACCATATATGGAAATCATTTACCCTGCCCATTAAAGCCATGATTTTTATCCGATCAAAATTATTTGAATGAATCTGATAAAGGGTGACCTAGTGATCAGTCCCTTAAAATTTGGTCGAATTCCGTACAGTACTTTCTGAGGAGAAAGATTTTTAAAGAAAAAGTTTATGGACGGACCCGCACACACACGGACACACGATGGACAGAATGCCATGATATAGCTTGCTGGCTTTCAGCCAGACTTTATCGCCTTTATTCTTTTTAGTATCAATCCTTAAGGCCCCTTTTTCCTGTGTTTCATGAAAGATCCACTCCATTTCTAAAGGGAAGTTTCCTTATGATCCTACAATCATCCAGTTAAAATTTCAACAGAATCCATAATGATTGTAGACTTATCACGTAAACATGATGGTTTTGAGTGAAAATCCATAAGGCCCCTTTGCCTGTGTTTTCATTTAAGAAAGAAACTTTCCTTACAACCCTACAATTGTCCTTGAAATTTTACAGACAATCTGATAATAATTGTGAACTTCATCACATAAACAAGAATACTTTGAATGATAATCTGTAAGGCCCCTTTTCCTGTGTTTCCAATCCGACAATTATTCCATGCATCTTTGAAAAGAGCCTGATAAAAACTGTGGACTTTATTGTGTTAACAAGGATATTTTAATCACATTTTCTTAAGGCCCCTTTTCCTGTGATACTTTACTGACCTTACCCCTTTTAAAAAGAGGGCCCCATTTTACATGATACTTGACAAATTGTACCCAATCCTGAGAAGGATTGTACAATCTCTCTGTGAAAGTTTAAAGTGAATTCGGTGAAATCTAGGGACATCATTGTGTTAACTAGAATATTTAAGTAAGTTTTTCATAAGGTCCCTTTTTATGTGATACTTGACGGATTAGATCCACTGTAAAAATCAACAATCATAATGATACACAATCTCCTGCCTTGACAGTAATGCTAACAAGAGTACCGCCTACAGGTGCCTATGCTCGGATAGTGGATAAAATGCATCTAGAGTTATACCCCTTGATAGTATAGGTTACTCTTTTGATAGTGAACAAGTGTGCCAAGTTTCAAGTGAATGCCTTTTTTAGAATCGGAGATATCACAAATTGTCAAAGTTTTCTCATGACAATAACAAAGACATCTAGGCTATAGCAATACCTAGGTTTTCTCCGAAAACTGCCGAGCAAAAAATGACAGACAGGAGAAATTCATTTGTAATTGCTAGCTACTCATTTTCCTTTTTTCAATTATTTTCTTTGCTCTTGAATACTATTTTTTTTTATTTGTAACCCTTATCATACTGAACCCAGAATACCATGAATATTTCTGTTTTAGAAAGAGGTATAGACAATGATCAGCCTTCACTTTCTGGTTGAGGCTAGTAAGCCAGAGCAGTCTGAAAAGTTTAGTTTAAAAAGAAAATATTGACACTCAAATAGGCCCTCAATACTTTCAGTCCTTTGATGAAGATGCAATTTTGAAAAGGATTTCATTCAGCATGACAAGGGTTATATTGATCCTCAAAAAATATCATTGTTTTATATTTGACCAGTCTAAAATGTTGTTCCATCTTGATATGGGTGTGAATTCATACTAAATGCATTTTGCAATAACTCTTGTGGATCTAGGATAGGTTTTTATTGAAATTTTCACTTAAGTCTATATCAAGTTACAAGTATAATCAAGTACAGTTATACCACAAGCCAACAGATGTGAGGACATAACCATGTCAATTATGGCCTCTTCAAATACCACAAAGATTAGAGTAAATTGATTCTAATATAAAGGAAATTGGTAATTGTCAGGGATTATCCTCTGTTTTATAACCTTGATGTATTTTGGTTCAACCCTTCTTCAGCAGAAAAAAGACAAGATACAAGTATTATCCCATTCTCACTCAGTGATGCTTTAAGAGGCCCCTAAAAACAAAAGGCTTTGGGAAACATTGTGGAAAATGAAGAAATTGCTTGTCACAAGCAATTTCTTCATTTTCTACTAGGTTTTCTTTCCTAGAAGATTGAAAAATCCAAAATTCATAAACCTTAAGTTAAATTGTCGTCTGCAACTTCTTTCAATCTGGGCCAGTCTAAAAAAAATTGCAGTCTGGTAATGGGTTATGTAAAGGGCATTCTTGTAGAAAATGAAATATGTTGCTTGTAACAAAAAAATTCTTCTTCGTTTTCCTATTGGATAACCAGAAAACAACTTTTAGACTGGTCCACATGGAAAAAAGTTGTATGTTGATAAACTTTTAAGAATCCTCATCTATATGGGTTGGAAATATCGTGGAAAATGAAGTAGTAATTTGTTATTCCAAAGCATTATTGTTGAGGGGCATAAATAATTGGGATAGTGTCCATATGGGTTGAAACCATAAGCATTGTAATTTCGGGAGTAAAAGTTTGTTTCAAGCATTTTCTTCTTTTCTCACAATGTTTTCTTCCATGTTCACTGTATTCTTGTTACTAGCAAAAAATAAAATGCAGTCTCTTAACCCTTGTCATGCTGAATTAAAATCCTACACAGGATCAAATCTAAAATCAAAGGGCTGACAGAACTAAAAGGTCTTAACCCTTTCCCGTACAAACAGGGGATTTTACGTAGCTGTGATTTTATACTTGAGAAACATTGTGGAAAAAGAAGAAATTGCTTGTAACAAGCAATTTCTTCTTTTTCCACAATATTTCTACCACATAGGATGGTTTCATTTCAAAGTGCATGAAATTTTTGTTGTCGTTTGCAACCTCTTTCAAATTTGGACCTGTCTAAATGCCCAAAAACAGGAAAGGGTTAATGAGGTTCAATATTCTTTTAGAAAATTGATTATTCAAACAATTCTGGCTGAAAGGGGACAAGCAGGAGGTCTAGACAAAGATCAGACTGCACTTATGTGCAGGCTGATCCTTGTCTATACCACTGTCCAAAACAGGAATATTCCGGGTTCAGCATGACAAGGGTTAATGGGTTTACACAAGAATGTAAATTTTTTATTTTTTAATTTCAC
The DNA here is from genome assembly GCA_946902895.1 of Fragum fragum. Lineage (NCBI taxonomy): Eukaryota > Metazoa > Mollusca > Bivalvia > Cardiida > Cardiidae > Fragum > Fragum fragum. Next base: position 51,062,483 of record OX336366.1, read on the forward strand.
TTCTTGGAATGGATATATTTTTTTCTATCACTTGGGACTTTTCTTAAATTTTTAGTGATGGTTTAACCTATTCCCACGCATTCACGCTTTTTGAGAGCCAAAAGAAAAAAATGTTTGGAAAATATAGGTAAAATGAAGAAATTGCTTTAACCAAGCAATTTCTTCATTTTCCACGTTTTCTACCAAGAAAGTTGAAAAATCTAAAATCTCTTAAATTTCAAAGTGTCTTCTGCAAAATTTTAACTTCTGGTAATGGGTTAACATTAATTCACTGAGCCTTAAAGTGCAACAAGTACAGGATTGGCAAACCACCATGAGTACTTTAACTGGGGAATGGCAGGGAAAATTGATTCTGTCCTGTCTGAATGGGAAATGGTGTAGTCAAATCCTTATTGATTCTCTATAAAACTCATAACATGACTCAAACAGTTGATGATGTAATCAAAGTACTGATAGCACTGACATGAAGATTCTGATTATCTCCATTGGGGCTTGTCTAGTTAAATGCCACTGATTCTAAAGACAAGAGAGACATTTGTCTAAAAGAGCTCACCTGGGTCAAAGCTTAGTAATATTAAAAAAGTTTACAAGAGTCACCAGTTGATACCCTGTCCTTTGCAATACATGAAACCCTGAAGCTTCATGATTTGTCATACCAAGATTTCTAAATAAGATTTTCTTTTTTTTAACTATGTTAAAATCAGTTGAATCCTGGAAAGCACGATGTAATTTTAATTGCATCATATGAACAAATTTGAAAGAAATCTTCTAGGAGAGTCTGATACTAAAATCAAATTCGAATACTTCAGGCTTTCTTCCTTTTGGTTTGAAAAAGATTTTTAAAGATGCCCTTCTTGGTTTCAATGTATACAGGGAGACTGAGTTCCAGGACATTGCCCAAATATGACCCAAACAGCATTACATAAACAAGTTTTGTAGAAGTTCACTTTATGATTCTAAATACTTAACATAAATGTCCCAAGCTTTCCAGTAGTTATGGATTGAAGAATATTTGTAGATTCCCTTCTTCTATTCTATGTGGATCCCAAATATAACCCAAATGGCATCACACAATCAAAGTTTATAGAAGTTCTTTGAGAATTCTTACATAATGTACTAATTTACTAAACATTCGTAGCTTTCTGGTTTCAGAAAAGAATTTTGAATTTTTCCTTCTTTGTTTAAAAGCAAAGACAGTGCACGTAGACAGTGCATCTGGACAGGGCCCAAATATGATAAGGGGAATCATATGAGCATATTGATAGAGGTCCCTTAGGAGATGCTGCCTGCATACCAAGCTCAAAGCTCTGTGCCTTTTGTCATTAATTTCACTCTTTGTTGCCATGGCCACCCAAGTAAAGGGTGAATTTTAATTATTAGAACAATTTTGAAAGATCTTCACCAAAGTAACATCCCTGTAAAGTTACTTAATCGATGGCCCAGTGGTTCAGGAGGGGAAGGTGTTCTAAACATATTATTGACAGATACACAGGGAGGACAGATGCTAGACAATGGCCAATCACAACAGCTCACCTTGAGAACTAGACTCACATGACTGATGAATAATAATTATCCTCTTTTCTTTATATACCCTATTGAACCCCATTCAATCAATCAACTTATGTCGGACTGTGTATAGTTAAATCAAAATGATTATCACAGTGTATCCGCCAGAGCGCGTTTTCTGCGTTTTTGATGCAAATAAATAGTTGTAGACACAACAAAATTCACCAAGTGCGTTTTTGTGATGCAATCTAAATCGACTTTGAAATACAAATATTGTATGATGTATTTGATGGCACTGAACGATCTTTGAGCTAAACATTACAAAACAAGTTATTTCTACTGCCAGGGAACAGCTTAAATTGAGTTTCGCGGAAATCCGTCTACCCTGTTGCTGTTGTTCTATTTATATGACCGGTTTATTTTCCGGCTTCCTGAGCCCAGTGTAATTATATGTAGAAACGCCCGGAAAACGAACTTATTGGGATTATATTTTTCCTTTTTTTTTTAAAACTTGTTTTAATGGAAGCAATCATTTTGAATTACATTTTGAGTCAAGTTAGATTTAACATTAAAACTGCGCCATCAATACTTTTCCTTCTACAGGTAATCCTACAATTAAACATTTTTGTATGGGTAACCTGGACGTTTTTGTAGACAGACAACTAAATTACGTAATTATGGCATACGAACCAAAATAGGCTAGCAGATTTTTTTCTTGCTGTCCCCAAATCTAATGAAAGTTCTAGCACTAGTAAAGATCTGTCAAATGTAATTATAATTTGTTTATTTCTTTTAATTCAAGTGATTTGATTATTCTGTCCCTAGATAGTCTTTTAGAACACTTGTTTGAAAGCTTGATTAAGTCAATTAAAAATTGACCCACCGAAATACTAAATGACCCCAAGAAATGAAGGCGGGGTCACAAATGACCCTCTAAAAATCGATCCTGGCAGAAACACTATTATCAAAATCATGAATTGCTTAAGGCAGCTGCATTGAAGTGAAATTCTGTTCTGTCTACAGCATGATTGTCTTGCCAATCAAAATGGCAACACACGCCAGTTGCCAAAAGAAGAACTAGAGCTTAACCGTAAATCAGACTGGTCCAAATTGAAAGAAATTGGAAACAACAATTCAAACTTCCTTGTAAGTTAACTGGAAATCTACAAGGGACAACATGTTGAGCCTGCTATATATTTGACCTTGAGCTGTTGACCTGGTGTGCCTGTCAAGCCAGCTGACTGACCCTGACACTGACATTCACCAATATATCAATCAAAATTTTCCTTGGTAAAAATTTACATTGTCTTGAAATCCAAGTCTTCCACAATAGCCAGATTAATGAAGGTGAGACAAGAGAAGATTCACATTCAGCCTCTGCTGATATAGTACAGATTTCTGTCCAAGGAATGAAATTTTATTTTACTGGCTAGTTACAATGAAATTATTATCTAAAATCAAAAATTGAGACCACTACAGATCCTGATAGTGGTGGACAATAGACATAGATTGATAATTAGTTTTTGCAACTTCTAAAATAGTTTTAATGAACTTTGGTGAAGTTGGATCTAATTTTGAGCTTGGAATTTGTCACTACAGTCAGACATGTCAGGGTTCTCCCCAGAATTTTTTGAAGGCGTAGTGGCAAATGCGCTGCATGTTGTCAGTTATCATATGGTATGACTATACATGATAAAGGTCATTAAAAGTGCTTTTTAGCTTGTTTATTAATATCTTGATTTTTATTGAGTTTTATTCTTGAATAATATGCTTCAACCTTTTAATTATTATAGCTTTATTTCTCTACTCTGAGGCTGATTTTGATACCAATCAATTGTGACATTACTCAGCTTATTTTGCCTCTCTATACTTTTTGTTAGAAAGGGCACTAAATTGTCCCATTAAAAAGGGATGTGAACAGGAAAGAAAATGAAAGAATATATCCAAAAGCCATAAAAATACAGGAGTCAAATAAAATCAAGGTATCAATTGGTCAAATGAAAGAATAAATCACTAAGTCTCAAAGGAATGAGTAAAAAAAGGTGTCAGCTGCTTGTCTGTTAGATAGGAATATCTTTTCATGCTTGGCCATTTTAACAAGTCTGTCCAAAATTCCTATCCTTGAGGACTCTTAAAAGCATGGAGTGTTGGATTGAAAAAATGCCCTTCTTCAGAAAAATAAAGATATTATTTTCAGTATTTTCAAAAATGTATTTATAAGATTCCTGTGTGAAATACCTGGTTTCATCTTCAAAGTTTGCATCTTAAAGAGCTCAATCAGATTCTCTGTGTCAAATTTGAAAGGTTCATTATTTGCCCATTCAGAATCCTTTGACTGTCTGACACTATAACTATTCTTCTAACAGTATTTTCAGCTCTTTGATTTCAATAAGTTAATCAAAAATGTAGTATATATCAGCAGTGTCCAATCTTAGCTTAATTCTTAAATTATACAATGAAACTTGATCAAATTCATAAACCAAGTGTCCTTGCTCTTCTCTTCTTCAAGTGATTTCAGCACTTTGATTTTCAAAAGTTTTTTGTTTTCAGAATCTTATAGAGTGAATTATCTTTTCCTGATTCTAAATAATTGTTAAACCATTACTTTTGATAAAAAGAAAACCTAATTGGTCTAAGGCATTCTTTTCTTGAAGTGCTTTCAGCACTTTGATTTTTATGGGATATTATTTCAAAGATCATGAGAGGGTGAGATATCATTACATGATTACTAAAATTGTAATAATACTTTTAATCAAAATTTATAAAAACATTTTTTTTTTTTTTTTTTTTTTTTTTTACAAAGGGGTTGAACAAACCAGGGTACGAATGTGGGCGATAATACCTTCCATGTTGGATAAAAAAAACCGGACTTTATCAGAAAGATATATGCATGTAATTATTAAAGTGGGTGGAAAACAAGCGCTAAGTATAACTAGGATGGCTTTTTACCAATCTGTCTTTATTATTTCGGCAAATTATCATAAAGAAAAAGATCGCGAAAATGGCATGTTTCAGCGATTAGTGTATAAAATAAACTGACCAAATTAATCTTTCCTTCCAAAAGTTATATTTCAAACCACTGTGGCTTTAGTTTGATAGTTGTCACATCAAATAACCACATATTTTAATTCGGCAAATCTCAGCCGAAGTGACAATTTTCCGAAACTGGGTCGCGATTTTGAATTCATTGTTTACATATTGGTACCTATCATCCTTGGTGACTGATAGCGCGGTACCAGTGGTAAACGCGAGAAAAAAATCAATAATCACCAATTAGTAAGAGTGTAAGGGTCAATAAAGGTGTTAAGTAATATACGGTAAACAACATTATAGATTAAGAGCCTGTCGTGTCCACGCTTTTGCAACCAATTATAGTGGCTTGCTTGACCCTTTATTCAGATAGAAATTAAGCTGTATCGGTGACCAAATTTTCGCGTATCGGCGATCTGAAGGAGTATCGGCAAACTCTCTTAATTTATGAAGTCGTATCGGGGCCGATACGCCATAAAGGCCTGGGGAGAACCCTGCATGTCATATGTCCCGGATTATGTGGCACAGTACCGGATTTTCAAAGTTTGTTACGGCATGCTGCATTCTTTAAAGATGTCCCCGGAATTTGAGAAAAGAGATCCATAAATTTTCTTAGGCAAAATTCCTGTATAGTGTGTTAAATTAGTAGAGTAATACTAGTACAAGTACAAAAAATGACCTAGTTATTGATTATTGGTTGCATCCAACAATCATCAGTTAAATGACAACTTACACACTTTCCTGATACTAGACTATCATTGGTGCCACACGCAGAGTCCTTTTTATGACTAACTCATGTGGTAAACATTGTCTGCATTTATCAAAATGCAATAGTAATTTCTCTTATTTACCATAAAACATATAGCAGCTAGACTACCAATGTTCTCAATTTTAGATCAATGTCCCAGAAAAGCTTTAAAAAAATCATTCAAGGTTAGAACCAGTGCGGATTGTTCAAAGATTAATGAATTTTGAGACATTGGTAAAAAATATGACAATACTTATATCTTTTGCAAATATGTTCAGACAAACTCTGTCAGTTATTCAATATCATATTCATTAATTCAAATCTTCTTAGCCTACTGAAACATTTAAGGCACGAACCAGGTTTGGTACGAATGACGGTCTTCCAAATTTAAACGTTATTTTCAGAAGTTTGATATGACAGAAAAAAATATAAAAAAAATGATAATGAATGCATGATACTGTACATATATGAACCATTCGTTTTATATCTATACCTTTCTATATTTCTCATCCGTTTGGACAGCCCGCCGTTTCGGTTCCATTTAAATTGTTGTCCATAAAACTCACAAACGAACCCCCAGTATGAAACGGCCACCCGATAGCGACAGTTTGGATGGGCCCTAACGCCGATTTTAACAATTTTTCAGTCATATCGCGGCGGCTGGGGAACCTAACAAATGATTTCTGGTAGTTCTCTCGCCAGTACTAGCACTTCATCATTTGTGAGCCTCCAGATGCTCAACCCATATAAGTTTACGATTATCAAATGTCGGAAAGGATATTTGTCGCGGCCGGGGATCGAACCCGGGATCCCATGACTAGAAGTCCTACGTGCTACCACTGTGCTATGGCCGTGGCCTAGATTGAAAAAGAAGCGCTCTGATAGACGGACTATGTTTCCGAATGCCATTGTCACAAAACTTTTAATATAGATCGAATGAGGTACCAAATCTGTTTTCCTTAGAAGCCTAAAAAAGCGAAATTAATTGAAATGGATGAAAGTAATTTTGGGAGGACCTTTTTGTAAATCTCTCAGCATAATATAGCTTATCTTATACAAAGATTGAGTAAAAGACGAAATATATATATATGCTTTCAAATATTTCAGTTTAGGGCCTACGGCGGAACATCTTGTTGTACCAAGGGCGGAGAACGTTCTACTTATCTAAATATTAGAGAAAAGAATATCTCGATATCCCTTCACTCGTGAGGATGGCGGCGGAAGTGAACTTTGAAGTACAACAATGGACACTGGCCAACATTTGTGCGAAGCATTTTTGTAGGCATTGCGACTGAAACGTCGTAGCTAAAGCTTATTTAAGCTGTAGATACGACGTTTACGTCGCCAACCAACAATGTTACGTACTTGTTATATGTCACCGACCCGCTTATGTTTTATAAATAACTCCGTTTAATATCGAAGTGGAACTTTCTGTCGCCGCTAGTGGGCGTGGTCGGCGACTCGTAAATTTGAGGTCACATGTTGGAGCAGACACCTATTTTATAATATATAATGGCTAAATAAAGCCAAATGATCGACCACATTAATAAATTCCACACTTTACTTCTCGTCTGCAAATCTTCAATTTTGGGCCAGTCTAGAACTTAGTCGTATGGTAATGGGTTAAGAGCCATTCCCTTGAAACATTTTGGCACGCTTAATTAAAAAATAAAGAAGTTTTAACTTATGTACTGTCATATAATATGCGCGGTTGTCACGAAAACAAATTGAAAAGTCCAGTTTTTTTTAAAAAATTAAGACAAGCCTTTTTTTTTAAAAAATTAAGACAAGCCCTTTCAGAACTTTTGCTGTTGCTTTTCCATGAAACATTGTCAATAATGATAAATATAATAGCAGTCATAATGGTAATAGTTAACCTGGGGAGACAATGCGTTATTCTCACTCATTAAAACATAAATAGTTATCTTTCTTTTTTGCACATCCATATTTTTCTGTACTTGAATATTTTGTTGCAATTATGCTAACATACGCGATATAGAAATGAAATTTACATAAAGTTCTTTGTCTAGGTAGAAAACATGGTGTGTCAAGAAAGATCTCAATTAAGACCTCAGTGGCATCTTATGGACACACTTTGTAGAGGTCGACAAGGAGATGATTAATATCAAATGTCTTTGTCAGAAGCATCCAGACTGTGTTCAAGATAGTTTTATTTTCGCTAGAGCCCTTCAATTGAACTCCACAACTGATATTTATGTTCTAACGATGTAGGGCATTATTTACAAAGAGGATAATCATTTTTTTTTCCTGTAAGATCGATTTATATTTCATTGAGTGAGTAACAAAAGCTTTATTTTCACGAGTGGCGAAGCCACGAGTGAAAATATAGCTTTTGTTGCTCACGAAATGAAATATCAATCGATCTTACAGGAAAACAAACGATTTTTCTATTTCTTTAATGCAAAATTAGACAAAATGCGAAAATTGTATGACAAATTTTCTTAAAGCGCGTTATTTCGCGGCACGTGACTGCTATGCAACGCTTATGATGACGTCACTTATTTGGCTCTGCTTAGATAACGTCAGATAGGGTGAAATGAACGAAAGCGGGACATAACTTTTTGATAATTTCACTGGATAGGCGGTGAGTTTATCAAATGATAATCTACCGTTATTTCTCGATAATCCACCTGAAAGCATTAAAGAAAATATGTTATCATATTGAAAGCCGGGCTGGTCTAACTTACAATGAAAAATCTTAGTTCGTCTTCAAATTTATGACATATTTGTTGTATATGTAATGATAAAGTCCTTTTGCTGCTTTTTTTCTCGTATATGTAATTTACTGTTGTACGTCACTTCTATGAATCATATGTTATTTTGTGTATTTGTGTTGTTGGCCGATGGCCTAAGTCCTCGAATAAAGTATGTTATGTTATGTTACCCCCAACAGTTCGCTTGTAGAATTTTTCGATTAACTCCAAAATCATCTGACCTATGACAATCAAAATGTTGCCCAATATCCAAGAAGATGTCCTACCTTTTTAGGAAAAGGATCAATTGTCAAGGTCACATAAAATTGAGGTAAAAGAAAATCCCCTAGTCAATTGATGTAGGACCATGAATTTTTGTAAACATATTTCCTCCGACCACAGGAGGTGCCCAGTGCTTTTGAATTACATAGGTCAAAGTCCAATGTCACGAATGAACTTTGAGGATACTATTCTTGCATAAACTCAAAAATCCATATTACTTGGGATGGGGAAACACATAAAAAAGTTTCTAATTACCAAAAGATGTACACTATCATACGGGCCACAGGTCGAACTTCAATATCATAGACGAATTCTTTTCCAAAATATCTAAACCTACCCAAACCTACCTAGGATCCCGAAACTTTATATGGATGTTTACCTTGATCCAAGTAGGTACCCCTTTGCTTTTATGGCACGAGTCTAAGGTCAATGTCAATGATGAACTTTGTATCAGAGACAGCCTTATTATCCTACTGTAGAAAAGGAGGGTATTCTTACACTTTGTGGTATTTCTAGTTTCTATGAGCGTGTTTTTTAGTTTAGAGGAGACACCCAAAATGATGTCGATAATTTTGTGTATTATATAACATTTATGGTTGTCATTTTAGGGGTCTACTCTGATCTTTATGATTGTATAATAAAAAGGCAAGTGCGTGTGAAATAAATGTATTTGCACGTCGAATATATGCTCGTAAAGAAAACGTAACAAAAACGAACATTTGAGATATTTGTAAAACACTGTAGATTTGCTTCATTGACAGGTAATATTCTCCAGAACATTTACAAGACGTTTGTGTTATACATAAACAATAAATGGTTGAAGAAATAGACAACCAAACAAAGAAATGAATGGATAAAATGAATCAGGCCAAACGATGCTCTTTTCAGATTAACCCAGTATCAGACGACCCATTATTGACTAAGCTAAAGGCATCAAGCGACAGACTTGAATTCAAAGTAGATGTAATTTTGAAAAATTAAGCCACAAAGATTAGAAAACATTTCGACGAACAATTTCTTACAACGTTTGTGAAGTAATATTTCGATATCGCGGCAATAAAGCGAGTTAGCGGAAGATGTGTTTGTGTTTGTAAAATTACATCCAGATTTCAGATTTCAGGAAAAAATGTTACAATATGTACCATTTTAAAGTGTAAGAGGAAGCTCATCCACCACCGTCTGTTCATTTCGTAGACGACATTACCGAATAAATGGGATTTAAAATCATGTTTTACACCTGGGTTACGGATCTAAGCAACTCTTCTCAGTCCTCACCCCTATGTACAATTACAGAAACAGAAACGCACTGATCGAATGTCTATAAATAGAGCTACATTTATCGTTTTTAACCCTTTCCTGTTTTTCAAAATTCTAGACTTGCCCTATTTCAAAGAAGTTGCAGATGACAACTTAAAGTGAGTGCAATTTGAAAAATAATTAAACTACAGGGTAGAAAATATTGTGGAAAAAGAAGAAATTGCTTGTAGTAACAAGCAATTTCTTCTTTTTCCACAATATTTTCTCAAGTATAAAACCACAGGGACGTAAAAACAAGGAATTGAACTGGAAAGAGTTAAGCTGATTCTAGTATGAACCAAGCTCGACTAAGACGACGTGCTCAAGGCTAGCTCTTGTGGTCCATGAATGTCTGTAGTATGTCGTCCGGTTGTCGCTAACAATCCCAGTGAAACGCACTAGATGCTACTTTATTTGGCAAAATCATCATGAAACTTGCTCACAAGGTGTCTAGGTCCAGTTCAAATATGGGATTGGACGGGCCAAAGAGATAATGACTTATAGTAATCTTGATCAAAAGCAATATTTGGAGTTTAATTTCAAGACAAAGAACCATTTTTAGCTCTACTGGCCGAAGGCCACTAAAGCTAATGCGATGGCTTTTTCCCGTTCGGCGTCCATCCGTCCGCCCGTTCGGCGTCCGTCCGTTAACTTTCCTTGTTAACACTCTAGAGTCCACAGTTTTCATCGGATTCCCTTCAAACTTTTTCAGAATTATTGTACCTTCATAAGTATCGTTCCTTTTCAAATTGGGTATGACCCGTCAAGAAATACGGGAAAGGGAGCCTTTGGGGATTTTTTTTTTAAAAATCATCATTTATTCTCTAGAGTAAACAGTTTTCATTGGATTCTATGCAGACGTCAACAGAATGATTGTATTATCATAAGAATCGTTCCTTTTGATATTTGGTATGATCCGTCAAGAAACATGGGAAAAGGGGCCTAATCTAAATTCAATTAAATAATTCTCGTTAACACTCTAGAGTCCACAGTTTTCATCGGAATCTCTTCAAACTTTCACAGAAAAGTAGTGCTGTGTAATGTTTGGTTAAGAGTAATCTAGCATCTAGTAAATGGTAGGAACCACTCATGATCTAGTCCGATAATCAGAAGAGCTTGTTAAGGCAACTCAAAAACGAAGCTGCACGCCACTCATGAACAAAATACATACTAACGGATCGGACCTTTTCGATCTATCCGGTCAGCTATCTCTGCAAGCCGAGCGCAATCTACCGATCACTGACAATGCCAACTGACTCCGATGGCCACGTTCACTGACTCCGACAGGAAGTTCCGTTTCAATATTAAATGACGTTATTTAACAAAATTGATAGCCAGTACCGTGTAATGAAAAATGGTTGATTGGAGACCTAAACGTCGTAACTACAGCTAGATAAAAGTCGTTAAAATACCTACAACGCATTTTGTAATGTAGTAAACTTGAAGACAAATGACTAACTAGGATCGGGCTTAGTAAATTTGTGGAAAAAAAACGAATAAATAAATGAAAAAAAACGAATAAATAAATGAAAAAATGAAATAAAAAGTTTAATACCCTCATCATTGTCTGACTTTCTTCACTTGGTTCTATTCAACAACTATTTGTAAATTAATTGGTTCAAATGAGACAATTTTTAATTATGTCCAAAAAATTAAAGAGTGTTTTTTGTCGGGTAAGACGTGAAAATGACAACTTAAAATTTAAATATTTGGGAAATGACATAGAAATTGTTCCTAATATTAGCTATCTAGGTCTAGATTTTAGAAGTAATGGACAATTTCATGATGGTATCAAAGCAAGAAAGTGCACTCGATTATTGAATAAATTACTTTATATTACTAAAAGTAAAGATATCCCTGTAAAGATAATGTTTGATTTATTTGACTCATTCGTATCCCCAACAGGGGTCGACACTAACAGTGCCACGTGATCCCGCGGATCCCTGTAATGTTGGATTCCGTCAGGATTCCTAAATATTTATACAGATCTTTAATGTATCAAATAATGCTCCTGATTTTTTGTTTGTTTGTTTTCGTAGAAAACATTGTGGAAAATGAAAAAATCGCTTGTGACAAGCAATTTCTTCATTTTCCATAATGTTTTGCGAAGCTTTTTTTCAAGATGGGCTTAGAAGGGCGGGATAGCGTGTGAATGAGTCAATGTATACCAAGGAGGGATCCCTGATTATCTAGAGGAAACCCTGAAGTAATAGGTAGGGATTACTGTTGGATCCCACCGAAGCAAAGTTAGTGTCGACCCCTGCCTAATCTTATAATATTAAGTGAGAACTGGGGCTTTATGACAAGTGAACTTGTAGAGAGAACCAATAGAAAATTCCTAAATAGATGTTGTATGTCAAGTCATCAACTAGCAATTCGGCTAATTATTGAGAATTAGGCCCATTCCGTCTACATATAAGTAGTTAAACATTTTGTCAAACTCTTTTTGGGGAAAAACTCCAATTGTATACTTCAAACTGTTTTGACAGAAATGAGTCGTCTCAACAATCCTGACATCGAAAGTGAATGTATTATTACAAAGGGGTTTCCTCGAGGTTTGGTTATTCCCTGGATTGGTCAAGCTAAACACTTTTTAGCAATATCTAACTGTCGAGTGAGAAATATTTATATAAACATGTGGTTTCAAGATATCATTTATCGCTCCTCTTTAAAAGTTTTCTTATTCAATGAAAACAGAAATACCGTTACAAAATTAATCACCAATTACTGGACACCATAGGAACACCCCTAGAATGAAAGAATTTATATATCCTATTATAGTCTCATTCATGTACATCATTTATAAACAAACAATATTACAAACATTAAAAATACATGACCATTCACATATAGGATTATATGAGACTTGCGTGATTAAAACAGTACAAAACGTAAAAACACTTACTACATATAAATAGATAGGATAAGAACCAGTTGCTTTTTTTCGTCTAACTTTAATAAACAGAGAGATGAGTTTCTGTTATTTCGAGTTTTTTTTAAAAGTAAGGGGGAATTTATGATTAGTTAAAATTACTATGAAAATTAATACCCCAAATTGCTGATCCATATTCTATAACCGGCCAGACTAGAGAATTATAAAACTTTGTAAAAACATCATGGGTGAAGCCGCCTATCACTTTGCATTTTGCAATCAAAAGGCCAAGAGCAAGGTTCGCTCTCCAAGATACTGTTTTACTGTAAATTGTAATCCAAATGCTCATGTAAAACAAGACCTAAATAAGTATACATATCAATACATTTCAACACAGAATTACCACAATGAAAAACAACTTTTGTTCTGGCTTTGCAATTGGGTCTAAAATGTACAATAATGCTTTTAATTGGATTTATTGACAAATTGTTATACAAACACCATTTATCTAGCTGATCTAGTAAAATTTGTAAATCGCTAATAAAACAATATCATTGGCGTATAAAAGTTTACAAATATTATCCATGTCTTTTTATATCCCGAAACTGAATGATTTGAGATAAACAGCTAGGTCATTAATAAACAAATTAAAAAGCAAGGGAGACAACCCACAACCCTGTCTTAAACCACGTTTTACCCCAAACAGTGCAAATCAGTGCATAGCCCATTTATACGTACACAGGAAGAAATCGGCGAATAAAGACTCTTAATTGCGTAATACATTTTTCCTGAAACAACAATATTACCTAATTCATTCCACACGTTATTTCTGTCAATAAAATCATATGCTTTTTTAAATTCGTTTAACGCACAATATGGTGATTTTTAACCCTTTTTCTTGATTCTATAATATTTGTTAAATAAGACAAATGGTCAATAGTATTACGATTTTTTCTAAAACCATTCTGTTCATCAACAACCTTAGAATTATCCTCAGCCCATTTTGATAATCTATTATTTGAAATAATGCAGTACAACTCATACATCGAATTAGACAAAGAAATCCCTCTATATGAAAGAGGATTTTTAGATCATCTACAGAAGACTTTGGAATAGGGTTAATAATGCATTTTCCTCACATAGATGGTACGGTGCTTTTTTCAAAACAAACGTTAAACAATGAATGTAAAAAAAGGACAGACGTATCATTTTTAAAGCTTCTATAGGGATACCATCGACACCACTAGCTTTCCCAGTTTTAGTTTGATCTATGACTGTTTTTATTTCTAGTACAGTAATATTTTGATTAAATAATGGTTCATTAAAGTTATTTATTTCATTTTGAACAATGTTTTCACGAGTATCCATGTCGTGGTTACCATAAAAAGTTGCTCAAAACCATTTTTTCCAACGTTTAAGAACATCACAGACGTTTGATGAAATTGGACCATCTTCTAATATAGTTTAAAATGGAATAACATTATTCTTATTGCTACCAATACCTATTCTACCGATAGATTTCTTAAAATCAGCTTTTCCAGTACTACACTCCTCTAAATACCTCGCTGAAGATCATACCAATGTAAACGTTTGTATTTTTGGACTTGTTCATCAAACTTCTTTCGAACTCTGATAAAATCAACGTGTAAATGCTTCTTAAGACCACTATGTTTGCATCTAAACCATATTCGCTCTGCTATACAGACTTCAGACCACAACTTTGTAAGTTTGTCGTTCCACCAGGGTTTCCCTGGTTTACGACGTTTATTACCGGAAATACTATATGGTATGGTTCGACATGGTAATCGTTTATGTATATTATCATTTACTAGTTTAACCCATTCACCATAGCCTACTTTAATATCATCTTGTGATTGAAGATAGAAAATTATTTGGAACTTTCTTAAAGTCATAATTATTCTGAACATGGTAAAAAAATGTTATGATCGTTAGGTCTATCTGTTAAATTTTGCGGTATCTCAATATACCAAGACAGTAGTGAGTGATCAGGTACACTTGCATCCTCAAAAGTATCTACACCAGCACACTGTTGTAACAAAGTAAGAGGCCTGGTGACTTTAAAGTCATTGAATTTGCAGAGATCTTCATTCGAAACAAAACAATAGTCTACAACAGAATGTGTGAGCTTTTTGACAAAAAAAAAAAAAAAAAAAAAGAATTAGATAATAACTTCACTCTTGACTTGTTAGTCCCGCATATAAAGAATTAAGTCATACTTACTTACAAAGATACTATTATATATAACCAAGCATGATCAAGCTAATAGAGCTATTTAGATAGTAAAATGTTCAAATCCTACATGCTAAAGGATTTTTTATACTAAAGCAATGGCTAAAAGAAAAAAAAATCGATTGGATATAGTTTGTCATCAGTTTTCTGTTCCTCTCTCATGTTAAATCATCCAAATCTTGATATCTTTTGATATTTTCTACATATACTGTTTTGGTAAGATTCTAAACTTTCCATTATTTCCGTCTTAAAATTAAAACCTTTGAATTTGGACCAATATAAATGTTTGCAAAACAGGAAAGGGGTAAACACACTCGACCAACAAGAAATACCCATGCCTTTTTTAGATGCATAGTCTTTAAGCGTCGGGATATCAAATGAAACTTGATATGAAACAGCATGAGAAAAAAATCATTTAGGACTAAAATATCTTTCCGAAGTCAAAATTCAGAACTTAACGCTTTCGACCAGGCTCGGGGCGTGTGTACTTTGTCAAACCAGTCTCAGGTAGGATTGACATAGCAATTTTAACAAAACGTCATAATTTGGTTCGGTGATTTTATTTACGTTATTCAATTCCGCTCTTCTGTTATTTCCCTCACCAAAGCTGTGATTGCGTTTTTTTTTCTGGTTACCCAAAAACATATTACTGACGTAATGTCGCATTAATTAGCGAAATTTTCCATCAGGATCGATACCCTGTCCGATTTAGCTCAAAACACTTCAGTATCCTCTTTTGCACCACCTTAAGTACGCATCTGTCCCTCTAAAAGTCCAAGTTAACTTGTTTCAACTGTTTTTACCGGAAGTTTTTAATCTATTTCCATTCATATTATTGTACATATTGTCCTTATTGTACCTTGTTGTACCTGGACGACAGAAAATAATATATTTTGTGTTCGCCTTCTGTTCGTTTACTAAAATGTTTTTGCCTTGTCTGATACAAAACACATGCACAGTAGGGTAAAGCGTTATAGCGCCATGAATCGTTACCTGATGGCTTACACAATATAGGAGTTGGAAGTTCACTTCCGGTCTAAATGTATGATTTGCTTGGTCGATAGAATCCTTCATTGGCAGACGCGATCCGCCAATTGTCTCCGAATATTTATGTCACTCTGAGTAATATGTTGTGTTGTTTGGGGGGAGGGGTAAAATTGTCTGCATTTTTTCATTAGTTCAGTAGTTAATTCTACGGGGAATGATCCTAGAAAAATTATTTGTATCTGAAGAGAGGTGTTTTCATAACTAAATGCTTAAAGTCTAGTTTGTCTAAAAAAACAACTAGTATTGTACCCCGCAAATCTCTCTCCTGTTATGTAGTCGCCTACCCGAAATGCCGAACGAAGTGTCTAGAACTATCAAAATTGATAAGATCGCCGAAAATGTTACTTTGGGTAATTGGTGATAGTTTATAAATCAATACTTTTTTAAATCGGCTCGATTTAACCCATGCTCGCACAATCCCTCCTTTTTACACCTCACTAGAAAAGTCTTTGGAAAACATTGTGGAAAATGAAGAAATTTCTCGTATTGAAACATATGAAAAGATTTAAATCCATTACCTGTAAATTGTAGTTAGCAGCTTCTTTCAATTTGGGCTGGTTTAAAAATTTGTTGTGGGGGAATGGGTTAAAGTTTTCGAAATTTTAATTTTTTTATTAACTTGATTGTCGTATGGACTTTTATCATAGTATATACAACGTGCAAAGAGTTGTGCTCTTACTACTTCAAAGTTGTTTCCAACTGAAACAGTTTGGCTTTCGAAAAATAATCCAACATAATTTGATAAAGCAATTGAATCTAAAATGTTCATATACATATATCAGCACTCCGTGCTTCCGTAGTCAGCAAAATGAATAGTGAGACTGAATTGTGAATGCTGCTTAAGCTAACGCCTTTTCGCAGTTCGAAAATTAGCAGGGATTTACGATGGATTTTTTACAACGTGTATCTCTGAGTCTGCCCGTCCGTCTAAATTTCTCACTAAATCTCGACCAAATTTCAGAGAAACATTTCTTAAGCAAGTCCCTCTTATTTTCTTGAAGGTATAGCATTTAATACGTAACACGCATGGTGGTTAAGTAATGTAAAAAAAACAACAACACACACAGACACACACAGACACACACAGACACACACAGACACACACAGACACACACACACAGACACACACAGACACACACACACACAACAACAACAACAACAACAACAAAAAAAAAAAAAAAAAAAAACACACACACAAAAAAAAACAAAAACAGAACAACAACAAAAAACATAAACAAAAAACAAAAACAAACAAACAACAACGACAAAAGACATATACTTAACTACCAAAAACTACAAAATATTTATTCAAAACTGATTCAACAGCCTAACGTGCTTTAAAAATAAATAAATAAATATTTCATTAGTTCAAATTCATCACAAGGGCACATTTCGAGTCTTGTATACATCTTCACAACCTTTAGACAATAATATAACTAAAAGTACTTAAAGTACTGTAAGCTAGCAAAGCATGGTTGAATCTAGAAAATCTTTCCCTTGTGGGTAGAAAACATTGTGGAAATTGAAGAAATTGCTTCTTTCAAGCAATTCCTTCATCGTCCACGATGTTTTCAAAACCCCTTTTCTTGAGATGCGTAAAAAGCGAAATTGAGCGGGAATGGGTTAAATAGCATGCTTTTGACAGAATTCTATCCAATTTGAAATATTCCTGAAATAAATAAGAAGTATTTTTTTTGGCGTAGGCATTCCATGAATTTGGAGGTAAAGCCTCCATTGGCAGTTTGCACTCGTTGAACTCTGAGACGACTGCAAAATTTTGTCTGTTAACTTAAGCTATCAAAGTTGACGCTTTGCTAGCTAAAAAAAAAAAAACAAAAAAAAAAAACACATCGACATGCCCCCATCATACAGGCAGAAGATTCAGACAATCTATGTGGAGGAAAGAACAGTCGAAGTAACGGAAGCACCACTAGGCTGTATCGGTGTCCTTCAAATTTTAGAAACAGCGAATCCTCAAATGCTCCAAAAGGAAAGCATTCCAGTTTAGCTTTGAGGGGAATGAGAAGTCCTTCTTTTAAACCTTGCTTAGCTATATGTAACCGTTAGTAAGTTCACGTATTTCATGTTAGGGAATAGAGGATCGTCGTTCAAAGGGAGATTCAAATTATGCTTCCTGATTGAGAGGGCTCATCTTGTAAGTTATCATACTTAGAAATATGAACGAGACAATGATCTATGGTTGACGCAACTTAATAATTGACGAAACGAAGAATCAGTCCATCAACCAAACCATTCATTTAGAATGGAAATAATCTTTAAACTCCTACATTGGTTAACATCTTCATAGTATATTTTTCTTGATTTGGCGATTTGAAGTCGTAACTAACCATTTTGCTTTTTGATACATGCTAATAGCCAAAAATTATGCAAAATAACGCCGTTTAATTTCGAAATAGAAATTCCTGTCACATCTCAGTGAGCGTGGCCAGCGGGGTCAGTGGACGTGGCCAGCGGGGTCAGTTGACGTGGCCAGCGGGGTCAGTAGACGTGGTCAGCGGGGTCAGTGGACGTGGTCAGCGGGGTCAGTGGATGTGGCCAGCGGGGTCAGTGGACGAGGCCAGCGGGGTCAGTGGACGTGGCCAACGGGGTCAGTGGACGTGGCCAACGGGGTCAGTGGACGAGGCCAGCGGGGTCAGTTGACGAGGCCAACGGGGTCAGTGGACGTGGCCAGCGGGGTCAGTTGACGTGGCCAACGGGGTCAGTGGACGTGGCCTGCGGGTTCAGTGGACGTGGTCAGCGGGGTCAGCGGGGTCAGTGGACGTGGCCAGCGGGGTCAGTTGACGTGGCCAACGGGGTCAGTGGACGTGGCAAGCGGGGTCAGTTGACGTGGTCAGCGGGGTCAGTGGACGTGGCCAGCGGGGTCAGTTGACGTGGCCAGCGGGGTCAGTGGACGTTGCCAGCGGGGTCAGTGGGCGTGCCAGTGGGGTCAGTGGACGTGGCCTGCGGGGTCAGTGGACGTGGCAAGCTGGGTCAGTGGACGTGGCCAGCGGGGTCAGTGGGCGTTCCAGCGGGGTCAGTGGACGTGGCCAGCGGGGTCAGTTGACGTGGTCAGCGGGGTCAGTGGGCGTGGTCAGTGATCCACAATTATCATAATTGAGGTGAACTGTTAAAAGTACGCCGTTTAGGATTTTCTCACAGATTTTTCTCGAAACATTGCAAGAAATGTTTATAATATAATGTAGCCAGAGACTCTCCTGGGAGTGTTTTGTAGGCAGTTACTGACTCAAAATCACTTTTGATGATTAACTTTATCCTGTATGTCTATTCATGCTGACCCATTCCTTACCTTTTGTTGGAAATGTTGGGTAGTATATTTTGCATATGACCTCTGCAAAAGTTCTTGGAAAAAAAAAAACCCTTGGGGTGCCATTTAGGCTCTCCACACAGACACATTCTTTTGTATAGAAATAAAGAGGGAAAAGTTTCGAAGTCATCTCTGGAAAAACCAAAAGGCGTCACTGTCTACAGAAGTTGTTTAAACAATGTTTGTGAAGTCCAATTAGAGCTGCGCCTAGGTACAACCCAGCCGAATCAAAGATTTTTTTCGAATTTAAACGTATAAAATGACTGTCAAAACTTCACAAAATTTGATTTTTCTAGAACACGTTACTTAATAGGTAAATATTTTAATTTGTCATTCACAATGAGGTAATAAAACAGAAACCGACAGTATCAAATTTACGTATATGATACCCCATATATCCAGGTATCCTATGGTGGCTAAATAATTAAACCCTATTCATTGTAAAAGTGAGTTCAATGCCTTGACTTAAGCATTTATATTTAACATGAATTTAATTATGAAGCTTATTTTACAACTTAAACTTGTTCCTCTTGGTTCTGCTGCCTGTAGACTATACCATTACTCGCACAGAATGAGTTGACAAATGAAAGACTTATAGCCGCTCTCGGTACTCGAATTCGGGACCTCCCGATCGCGAATCAGACACACTACCTCACGACCACGGACAACACAGGATATTCTTTAATTACCTTTCCCCCATTTTCATCATAATCTAGATAACACGTGAAATTTTTCGTGTTCAGAGGATAATCCGACTACTGTCTTACATTTGTACGTTATAGAATCGGATGTTATTGGTGGATGACACTAAGATCTATAGATCTACAAGAATTGACTGATCGCTGGTCCCACCCACTTGATTCTTTGGCCCCTCCCATTGACTCCGACAGGAAGTTCCGCGTCGATTTTTAACAGCGTTATATCGCAAAATGTATGGCCAGTAGCATGCAACAAAAAAGTAAAATGGTTGGTTGGTGACCTAAAATCGTAACTACAGCTTGAATTAGCAGTAGTAACGACGTTTAAGTCGCCAAACCAACAATAAAGGTAAACAAAAATGGCGCCAACGTTGGAGTTTATAAGCTGAATAAATCATTCCATTGGTCGGTTTATTCCTTGATTGACAATCGTGATTGGTTAATTGACTGATCGCTTGTCACACCTACCATCCCCCGTCATGAATTTAATCATACACGAAGTATTTTTGAAAGATGTGTGGTCAAGGGTTTGAAATAAAAGTTAATCATTGCTTGGTGAATTAAACATCGAAGCTACAGCTTGAATAAGCTGTAGTTACGACACGTGTGTCGCTCCAAGAAAATGAACTCCGGAGTTCAAAGTTCACTTTCGGCCGAAATAAATGAATGGATTGGTGAGTCTTTAGTTTGATTAACAGAGGCGATAAATCCTTTAACGAACCCCTAGACCGCCAGTTCTAAAGGAAATCACTACAAAGACCAAGAGTCTTAAACGTCGTTACTACAAACTATATAAACTGTAGTTATCAAGTGTTGGTCGTCTACTAATGAAATCATCATTAGTTGGTTGGTTGAATGGGGTTTAAAGCCACTCTAAACAGTATTTCAGTCATATCATGGCGATTGGAGCACCGAACCAGTACTATCCCCACAACCTTTTCGAGCCCCCAGCTGCTCATTCCGCTTAGGCTTTCGCTTATCCTCCCATTGGCACTGCGACCTGGGATCGGACCTTGGACCTCATGACAGAGACGCGCTTCCATGAAAACATCTATACAAGTGTCCGTAGATAAACATGGCATGTTTCAATTATCTGTGGGAATTTTGATAATCTGCAATGCTCTGCCTTAATGGCATTCAGGCATTGGCGTCAACAACAAAAATTGAAAATAACACGTTCTTTTGGATATTTGTTAGACTGTTGTTATTTGCTCTTGGTATGAAATATGACACACACAGAATCGTTAATGTTGCCGTAAAAAAGAGATACGTCTTGGCAGCGCCATTTAAAACAACAAACAGAATTGTCTCATGTGTATACTATCAAGTTTACGTGATGCCATTTTTTGGGTTAAACTTATAGTAAAAGAAGACCGACAGACAGGATTTAGTACATATGAAAGTCATAGAATAGATGGATATTTCTGAATGCAAATAAGTTCTGATCCATAACTGTTTTTCAAATTTTTGGACTTGTCCAAATTAAAAGGGGTAGCAGACGGCATTATAAAGTGAGTACAATTCAAAAAGTAAACACCTTATATGATTGTCACAAGCAATTTCTTCTTTTTCTATAAGGTTTTCTCGAGTATAATGTACGGAAAAGGCTAACCAGATTGATACATGCGTTTACTATCAAATTTCCCATACTTAACTAAATGCTTTCAATATCGACAGTGTTGCCTAAAATCATCAAAACGGAGTTCGCATGTCCGCAAAATGAGCGCTCTGTGGTTTTAAAGAAACATTTCACTTCGGGATACTCAGGAAGTTTTGCGAGTCACTTCATACAGTTTTCATGAAATGCAGATAATACTCGCTACCTCTTCCAACCAAACATCATTTACCCGTTTGATCGGCTTGGACTAGTGTGCAGTGTGAACACCTCATATTGCATTGAAATCGGTTGTTTGATTGTATTGGGTTTCACGCCACTTTCAACACCATTCCAGTTATATCGTCAAATATACGAGAAAGAAAATACACACGTGATTGAAGACGAATACCTTTTTTTCTTTGACTGTAAAAGTTGTGAATTACTAAGGAAGATCTATTTCGAAAAGGGATGGTTGATCAATAGAAATATTGGTGACTTTTGCTCTATCTTATAATGTGATAAAAAATCTACAATAATCAAGATTGCAAAATACATCTGCAATGCATTTTAACTACGAAAAGAATTACTACAGGAATTAGACAAGTGTTTTACATGTTCATTGGTAGTAACAACAGAGTAAATAAATAATCGTGGCATTCCTACAAGAAAAGCCGATGGTGCTATAACCGGGTATAATACATATTTTTTAAATAACTTATTGTTTTTTGTAATTGTAAATGTTTTTATTTGTACAACTCCTTAGCCATTGGTTTGTTACCTACCCAGTATGAGTTTTTTGTTAGAAACAAAATCATAAATTTCATTATATTCCTTATTGTATTATCACTCTCTATTGTGTTTTAAATTATATGCTTGTTGTGTAATGGGCCGGTGGCCTAAATAGGAATAAAATGTCTGTCTTTTCTATCTATATCTCGACGGATTGTGAGGCACCAGGCGCTCACCCTCACTTAGGGGCACTACCTATCATTCCAATTGTTGAGAGACATATGAAAGGATGTAGCGATGAATTCAAACTTACAAGGCAAGGAATGTGAACACAACGCTTTATCGTCTTAGCTACATCTAACCGGGCTCGGCTGTACAAACAAACCTACCTAAACAGCGATCCGTATCTAATAATGGGTAACATGATAGGGTCGATCGAACTCAACAATTGTATTTTGTATGTAAATAAAGAACACACGCGCACTCAAACGTGCCCAGTGGTATAATTTAACTTAGCTGCAGATAATACTGATAGCGGAAAAATTATATGACAAGAGAATCATCCAATCGCAACGAAGATTAAAAAAATAGTATTTTAATGAAATTAATAGTACCGGTTGGTAATAGTTAGCATTTTATTGATCGAATCTAATAGCATAGTAGGTAGGCTTGAAACCTCGAGGTTGTGTGTGCGAACTGTGAGTTGACACAAACGATGCCCCTACACCAATCATGTGAAAGCACCCGGTTGGGCTACTTTGTGATTTCTTCCTAGCCGTCCATTACCCTTGCATTTCTAGGGCGTAGCTTATTTGAATCAATCGGTAGCGAAGATACCACGACACCAAAAAGAAGCGCCCATAAATACTGATTCAAAACAAACTTTGAACTCCAAACTTCGGTCGACATTTAGGATACACATTTTCTTGGTTTGGCGACTTAAACGTCGTAACTACAGATTATTCAATAGATTATTCAATCTGTAGTTAAGTCGTTTAGGTTGCCAACCTTTTAAATTTTTTGTTACATTCTACTTGCCATAAATTTTTACAAAATAACGCCGTTTCATCTATAATTATCCTGTTGGAGTCAATGGACGTGACCAACGATCCGTCAATTGACCAATCGCGTGTGTCAATCAAGGAATAAACCGACCAATCAAATAATTTGTTCAGCCCGGACCTGTGCTATCAACTTCGACATTGGCCGCCATTTTTGTTATTTTTTTTTTGTTAGTTTAGCGACTTCAAGCTGTAGTTGCGACGTTTAGGTCACCAACCAACCATTTTAATGTTTTTGCACATGCTACATGCCATAAATTTTGCAAAATCATACCGTTAAAAATCGAAGCGGAACTTTCTGTCGGAGTTAATGGGCGGGGCCAGAGATTGGTCAATTCACATGTTACCGAGTCATGAAACCTTTTTGATGGAAAACACACTTAAATCCTCTTCAAATGCCTCGCGATCGCGAATCAGACGTACAACTCTGTATAAAGTGACCGGCCATTAAGAGTGCATTACTAGTCGTCCGGAGACCATTAGTTCGAGACCTATAGTCGCCAGTATGTGATTACGGACAAGACACAGCCAGCCTCGGTCTGTCTAGTTGTAAAATTCCCAGCAGCAGGCTAAGGCCACTGCCCCCCCCCTCTCTCTCTCGGGGACGTGATGATATGTAGACATAGTGTTCGAGAGTATAAACTAAGCGGTGTTACCTAAGCCTTTTTGCGCGACTCTTTTTATACCTGGATCCCACGGGGTGTCATGAGTTCGATCCCCGGTGGCGGCACATATCCTTTCCGACATTTGTCTCAAATACTATGGGTGGATAATCGTAAACCTAAGTAAGATAGCAGCTTGAGTCCAAGGAAGGATGTAATGGTGGTATACTTATGCGAGATGTACCAGGAATCCATTGTTTGTACCAGGAATCCATTGTTAGGTGCTCATACCGCCGCGATATGACTAATTAATTGTTAAAAGCGGCGATAAACCCCATGAAAAAAACATACTATATACCTGGAGCGTTATATGAAATCTCACCTTTTTTCCAAATCGAGGCTATAGTCGTTGTACCATAATCACCAATATCGGTCTGTCATTTTACATAACACATTTTAAGGTCGATCGTCAGATCATACATCGATGTTGTAGAGAAAGGAATAGAAAAAAGGGAGAAAAAAAGTGGGGAAAACTGGACAAAAACTGGACTTTTAAGCCAAATAAGGTAATATAATATTTAGTGAATAGTAAACACGGAATACTTTTAAAATCGCTGTTTCATGGTGAGGTATGAATATAATCCCAATATAGTAATTATTTATTTACAGTTTTATCGATCATTTCTATTCTGATTTTTTTTACAGTTTTTTTCCTGAAGAAAAGTACATCTAGATTGTATCTCAGGTGAATGATGTTTTCCATAACGTCGGTTCGCGAGCGAAATGTTGTAACTAAGCTTTAATAAAGCTGTAGTACGACATTTTGCTCTCTCACCGCCGATAAGCCTTCTTTAAAAGATTTACAAATGTCCTCGCTTGATTTGTGTTCCGTCCAGCAGAAAGGAGCAATATGAAAATTTCGTGTAGTTGACAGATCATTGGCTACGCTAACTCATCTCGAACAGTCAGTAAGTTCGAGTTAGATATTGAAACCCCATCATTTCTTTTCTTAGGAACGTTTATGATCAGTAACAGAAAAAAAGACTAAATAGGAGGTTGTTGACGTACACGTCGCAACTACAGCTTCAATACGCTGCAGTTAAAACGTTTAAGTCGCAAAACCAACAAAAATGCTTAGAATCAATTTCGGAATTTTAACCCATTCCAACACAATGACGTTTTTAAACGCTCCTAAAAAAAGCTTTGGAAAACATTGTGGAAAATGAAGAAATTGCTTGTCACAAGCAATTTCTTCATTTACCACAATGTTTTCTACCAAAAGAGTTGAAACTATCTTAATTTTCATAAACTCTACATTGTCGTCTGCAACTCCTTTCAATTTGGACCAATTTGTCTGGTAATTGGTTATAGTTCACTACCTTTCCGAATGAATGGTCCATTGATCAATAGACCCGTAAATACTTATCGTTAGCAAGCGTCTTCACGATCAGGACAGGGTCTGTATATGTCAATCATGGCTATGCAAGTTTACAAGGCTGTGGAGTTTGCTCTACTATAAGGAAATCTTGAGAGAGAAAAAAACCGGTTCATAGTTCACGCAGACTCAAGTTTGAAATTTTGGGCTCTTTCGAGGTGATCCATTTGAAAATAACTATTATGTCTGTATCACGGGTATTTTAAACATTAGTACGCATGCACCCAACTGTTCTACTTGTTGCAATAGCCATTGTTAACGCCTTTATAATCTTGATCAGTATTCAGATTTCCCCAATTCTATTTGTCGTGTGAAATTCTATTGTCATTCCTTTAATTTCTTTTCATTTGAGTAAATCTTACAATTAAATCTTTGACTCAGATGGCAAAATGTTAGATCAGTCCAAATTGAAAGGTGTTGCAGAAGATGACTTATGACTTAAAGTTAAGATTTTTCTACGTTCTGCTTGAAAACACTGTGGTAAATGAAGAAATAGCTTGATTCAAGCGTTTCTTCATTTTCACAAAGTTTTCCCAATTGTTGTCAAAAAGCGTTAAAATGGTTTGGCCTTATCTATGGTTTGAGTTTAGTTGCTCCAGTAATACTTATATCACTAAGAATTCTACTTCTGCGTTATATTCCAATTCTTAAGATTTTTTGTCGAATGTATATCCGCTGTACTCTTGTTGTTTCAAGTAGATCCCCCTTTTCATACACAGTTTTACATTTCATTTACCGTATATAGGTTATAATTGGGAATCGATACAATTTTTTCTAAAAGTATTTCTGTATGGTTGACCTGATTTAGATTGTACTTTTTGTGTTATGCAGAGTGCGATCGGACGGAACACTCTAAACAATTTATTTAGGGCAAATATTTATAAAATGTTTACGGAGTGTCCCTTGTGCGAGTCCTTTATTTTACAAAACTAACCTAATGATTTCAATAATTTCATTTATTACTTTTCATATAAACGTTTTAAAAATCGAATTTGTACAATTAGTAAAAATAAGTTAACAGATGATTCATTCCGTTATTAACCCATTCACATCTAGTGACGCTTTTAGACGCCCCCAATAAAAAGGGCTTTGGAAAACATTGTGTAAAATGAAGAAATTGCTTGTTACAAGCAATTGTTTCATTATCCACAATGCTTTCTATCCCAAAGGTAGAAGGTAAATGCCATAAGCTTTAAATTGTCGTCTGCAATTCCTTTCAATTTGGACAAGTCTAAAATTTTGCCGTCTGGTAAAAGGTCGTCAACCAAAGAACATATATTCCAAAAAGCAAGTATCTCTTTTCTTATTTTCTGTCAAATGTGTGGCCTTCCTGATTGATAATTTCATGAATATTTTATGAAGTTACAAAAATTAAAATCTAGCTGCATTCGTACATTTTCGTTATTGTTTTATCTCCGATTCGATGCCTGTTCCTTAACTTACAAAACAAAATCTCTTCCCTAATGTTTTAGGTAAAAACCTGAGATAATAAAGCTTGCATAACATGAATATTTTTGCACAACAGAAAAAAGGTAACTGATCCCTGTAGGATTTATTATGTCTTATTTTGCAAAAGAAAACCCAAACTTACTTTTATTTTCACCCTTGACAATCAAGGGTATGAAAATATCATTTTTTCTTTTGTGATGATGATTTTGATGATTTTAAGTATAATTAAGTTGATCATAAAAGATAAGCTAACTACCACTTCTTTCCCTGCTGCTACTTCTACTACTACTACTTCCACTTCTACTGCTGTTGCTGCTAAAATATGATACTACTAATAATAAAACCAACAAAAATCCGTAAAGTGAAGCAAATACACCAAGGCTTTATATATTCATATCTTTTGGATATCTTCATTACTACTGTAATCGTTTCTGTACTAAACGTCGAGACTCGCCGTACAAACAAATATCAGTTATCATGAAAACGACTGTTTTAGCCAATTAGCAGACGGCAGAATGGTCAAAATTGAAAGGAGTTGTAGACGACAATTTACAGTCAATGAAAGTTTAGATTTTTTTCAATTACTGTATTATGGTATTTAAAAGTAGGCTTTTTGACGAATCGGCGAGACTAGCTCGCGAAATATAATGATGGAGTAATTTCGTTATTATGACGTCATACATTGCTCTGTTTGATGAAACAAACTACTTATACAGGACTGTAACAGCGATGTATGTGATGTTTACAATAAACCGACCTGTCAATCGATCCATCGAAGAAAGAATGTATGAATGAATAAACAAATGAATGAATGAATGAAAGAATCAATCAATCAATCAATCAATCAATCAATCAGTCAACCAATCAGTCAACCAATCAATCAGTCAACCAATCAGTCAACCAATCAATCAATCAACCAATCAGTCAACCAATCAGTCAACCAATCAGTCAATCAATCAATCAATCAATCAGTCAACCAATCAGTCAACCAATCAGTCAACCAATCAATCAGTCAACCAATCAGTCAACCAATCAGTCAACCAATCAATCAATCAATCAGTCAACCAATCAGTCAACCAATCAGTCAACCAATCAGTCAACCAATCAATCGTTTAAGGCAGAACACTGTGGAATGCAAAGATTAACTTTTTTCGATTTAACCAATTATCAACTGTAAATCTGTCGAAGCTAAGGTTTCTTTTGAACTTTAAATTACAGTGTTAAGTAACCATTTTCACTCTATCTTTTCAGATATATCTCACATTTATTTGGAAATAAAGCTCCCAAGCCACTGTTTTACATTGAGGTGAACAAATAGTTATTCAGGATGATCAATCGAGAATATGATTGGTCGCCCGAGGAAAGGGTTGTCGGAGCCGAACTCGAAACCTTGAGGAAACAGCAAGCAAGGAGAGACAAAGATCCACTATTGTACTGTAAAGCTATCTCGAAGCAGCCCCTTAGGGCATTTTGTGAGTCAAATTTGCATTTTTAATTGGTCGTAGACCAATTTATATAACTATAAAGTCGAGATTGTGTCGCTGCAATTTACCAAAAACTGCCTTTAGCCCAACTGGACGTATATTCTGACGGGAAAACAGTAAAAAATCATTTCATTTTACAAGTTAAGAATTATCAAAAGGAGTAAAGGAAAACTGGACGGTCACACGCTGTAAAGATGAATGCTTCAAGGATTTTCCGCTAGTCATGAACGCGTCTAACTAACCCTTTCTTTCTATCAAATCGAGATGTAAACAAAGATGATACTGCCACTGAATTATTTTCCAGCCATAAGTTAATCAAAGTACTGAAAGTTCGTCTGGAGAGCAAATTGGATTATTATGCTTTCAAGCTGTCTAAAGAATTCGCCCAAAGAATAGTATCAATTGTTTTTTCCTTTGTTTATAATCAGCGCTGTTTAGGAACTTGTTAATTTCTGCCCAGAAAAAGAGAGGGTTTTGAAATTTCATGAACCTGCTGTCAGCATTTGCTCTTAAACTTAAGTTATCATATTTCCATAATTTTCCTGTTTTGGCTTTATAAAAAAAGCTTGCAGGGATGATCTAACCATGACTATTTAACAATCAATTTTTTAAAAATTTAGTTTTCACAAAAAGTTGCTTTTTTGTCGGTACCCATGTTGCATCAAGGTCTTTCGTTTTGAAAAATAATATTAGTTCTAATTAGCATTCACGGAAATATCATACACTAGGATAGAACCTACGTGTTGTGAAAGTAATAGAAATTAAGGTTGTTTTACCCTAATTCTAAAGTCGGAATGCAACGATATGTCCAATTTCTCAGTGACGACCAATTACAGTGCGTATGGCACTTCGATTACTATTTACATAGCCAGTCTTATGATGAATTGCTCGTTTTACCTATTCCCACATGATGACTTTTTTTACTTCCATCAAAAAATCAAAGTACTGAAAGTACTGTAAGCAAGCAAAGCATGGTTGAATAAAAAAACTTTCACTTGTTTGGTAGAAAACATTGTGGACATTGAAGAAATTGCTTGTTACAAGCAATTTCTTCATCGTCCACAATGTTTTCCAAACTTTTTTATTGAGATTAATAAAAAGCGAAATTGAGTGGAAATGAGTTGAATAGCATGCTTTTGACAGAGTTCTCTACAATTTGAATAGAGTTTGAAAACATAAGAACTATTTTTTATGGCGTAGGCATTCCATGGATTTGGTGGTTAAGCCTCCAGTGGCAATTTGCACTCGTTGAACTTTGAGAAGACTTCAAAATCTTGTCTGATACCTTGAGCTATCAAAGCTGACGCTTTGCTACCTAAAAACAACGGGGAAGATATTGTGCAAGCAATCATTCATCATTCATTTTACACCAATGGTTTAAACGAATAAAGTTTAAAAAATCTTGAAACTTGTAAACTTTGAATAGTCGTCAGTATTTCGTTTCAGTTTAGACCGGTCTTAAATTGTGATGTCTGGTAATGGGCTAATACTGTCCTCTGAAGGATTCTCCGGACAAACTTGCATTATCGACAAAGTTAGATTTTCCGTAGTGTTCATATTACTGAACTATTATACTTGTATAACTCGCATAAATAAGCTGCTGGAGTGGTTTCTAGATATCATTTTCCGCCCCATTTTCCGCATGTCTTTCTATCCGTCTCCCGTCTTACACACGTCTTGCAAAGTACATGTAGACAGATACCATTGATTTTATGGCTTTTTGTTTCTTCTACAGTAATCCAGTTAAAAACCTAGTGTTTGATAGGTATATTGTACATATGCAGCTCTTTTGATGACAAGATCAATGTAGTTATCAATGACAATTTCTCTTAAATCATTTCCACACAATCCCTTCTTTTTACGCACCTCAAGAAAAAAGCTTTGAAAAACATTGTGGAAAATGAAGAAATAGCTTGTAAAAAAAAAAAAAAATGTTCCATCATTTTAAAATTGTCGTCAGCAACTTCTTTCAATTTGGACAAGTCTGGAAATGTTTTGTGTGGGAAAGGGTTAATGTTTTTTTAGGGAAACAAATATTATGATTATCGTTGTTTACTATTTCCAGTATACTTGGACGAAAATTGAACAATCGCGATGTCAATCAAAGAAAAAATCGACCCACCCAATCATTCAATTAGACCGGATGTAAACTCCGAACTTCGACATAGGCCGACATTTATGTGAAGCATTTTTGTTGGTTTGGCGACTTATAAACGTCGTAACTGCAGCTTGAATAAAGTTTAGATACGATGTTTACGTGGCCAACCATTTTACTTTTTCGTTACATATTACTTGTAGAATTTACATATGAGCCTCGTTTAACATATGAGTCAATTTTTTGTTACAATAATTGACCAATCGCGTTCGTCAAAGAAAAAGTCGGCAATTCAAATCATTCTTTAGACCAGAAATAACTTTTGAACTCAAAACATTGGCCGCCTTTTTCAAGCTGTACTTACGACGTTCAAGTCGCAAACCAACTAGTCTACCTTTTTATTACCTGCTACTTGCCATAAATTTTGCAAACTAACGCTGTTTGAAATCGAAGGGGGACTTCCTGTGGGAGTCGATGGGAGTGGAAAATGGAGTAAATTGGCGGGGCAAGCGATTGGTCAATTTTGCAAAATAACGTCGTTTGAAATACAAAGCACGGACTAAAGATTAAACATTTATTTTAAAGAATACTTAGTGCGGACCCTAGTATCTGCATCTAGATCTGCAGGAAAAAATGTCATTAAACTCGCCCTTAGATCAAAGAACAAACAGTAAAGACAGAATACTGAATTTTAACCCCAATTATAGTAATCGTCGGAAGATCATACGGCAACCATGGTAACAGTAATATATAGTAACTGAAACAGATTTTATTGGATTTTTGCTATTTTTATTTTACATAATTAATAAATGCGTGACGTTTCAAGATTGAAAAGATTGGGAAAGACTACAAGATGTATCCGCATTAAAACGATTATATAATAGACAGGTCGCTGGCCCCGCCCACTGACTTCGGTGGTCACGCCCACAGGATCCGACAAGAACTTCGCTTCGATATTAAATTGTATTATTTTGCAAAATTTATAGACAGAACAATGTAACAAAAAGAAAATGGTTATTTGCTATCTATACGTCGCAGGTACAGCTTGAATAAGCTGTAGTCACGACGTTTAAATCCTCAAACAACAAAAATGCTTCACATAAATGGCGGCTAATATAGGAGTTCAAAGTTCAATTCCGGTCTAAATAAAAAATTTAATTGATCGATTGGTTTTTACATGGACAATCGCGATTGGCTGATTATGTTTCATAAAAAGGATTAAAAAATTACAAACTAACTTGAATGGTGTTTAGACTATGCCTACACAGGAAATCTCATCTTCTAAATGAGCAATGTACACGATATTATTTATCAATTATTATTAGGAATTCTCTGTTTTCTTTTGTACTTTTAGTAATATTTAACCAACCAAGGTTTCCGGGCGCGGCGATAGCGCAGTGGTAGGGCGTAAGACTCCTAGTCATGGGGTCCCGTGTTCGATCCCCGGCAGCGGCAAATATCCTTTCCGACATTTGTTTCCCACCAATGGGTGGATGAGTAGCTGGAAGCTCGGAAAGGATGTAGTTGTAGTACTGGTGTAAGCGTAACAAGGAAGCCATCTTTAGGTGCACTCGCCTCCGCGATATGACTGAAATAATATTGAAAGTGACATTACACCCATTCAATCAATCAATTTAAATAAGATTTCCCAATTTTGTCTTATGAGTAATGACCCTATCTGTAATTTTCTAAAAGTACCCTTGACCATTCAGTAACCAACAACGGCTGGGTAACTGTCCTTTAACGTCTATGTGACGCAATTCAGATTGTTCACTGGTCACATTGGCTTTGTTTGTTTTTGTTTGAATGGGGTTTTACGCCGCTTTCAACAATCTTTCAGTTATATCGCGGCGGCTGGAGCACCTAACAATGATATCCTGGTATTTCTCACACCAGTACTACCATTACATCCTTTCCTAGCCTCCAGCTGCTATCCCACATAGATCTACGATTATCGAACCATTGGTGAGAGACAAATAGTCGGAAAGGATGAGCGCCGCCGTCGGGGATCGAACCCGGGACTTCTAGATTGACAGTCCGAGGCGCTACCAACTGCGCTATGACGGCGGCTCGTCAATTTGGCAATATACGCGAAGTCGCGTCAAATGCACGTCAGGAAAATTTCATTGCATTTCTTTTTATTTTATAACAAGAGAAACTGGCGAGAATGATTCGTTGTATTGCAGGGCTGAACACGTTTTTTTTTTTGTTGTTTGTTCCTCAAAGCCATTCAATCGGCAAAATAGTTTTCACTATTGGACAGAAAGCAGAATTCACCAAAGTTGTGAATGCGTAAGGCTCGCCCAGACCATAAAAATAAAGATAAGTTATATTACTTTTTTGGACATTTTTCGAATACCCATCATCTAAGTGTCATCCAACGAGTCATTTTGAATTTGATGAAATCGAAGAATAGCTTGATTTTTGTCATAATAAAAGTGAAGAGTAATATAAAAGCAATAAATTTGATCTTGAATGTGGTATTGACATCAAAACCTTTGGTTGACCTTTCATGGTTGTCAATCAAAGAATCTGCCGACCAATCAAATCATCGATTTCTTATCCACTCCTTAGATTGGCGCTATCGTATCGTCGGTCCCGACGGAGAGTCGCACTGTTAACATTCCATTCTATGGTGTACCGTTTGAGTCAAAAGTCTTCTGTAAGTTGTCTCAGCAGGAAGAACGCGTGCACGCGTAAATATATAGGTAAATCCATATAATTTAAGCGTGCTCAATTATATTTTGAAAGTGCTCGCGTTATTTAACGCGAGCACTTACAAAATATGAGCGTGCACTCATAAATGTAAACACATTCATATTGTGCGTGCACTTGTAATTTCAGCGCACGCGCAAAACATTTATACCTTGAATGCACAGTAATTATGCGCGCACACCTAAATTGTGTGAGTGCACATGTATTATTTACGCATGCACGTGATTATTTTAGCGTGAACTACCTTACGAGGACTTTTGATCCATTTAGTGCACCTTACCATCCCTACTACTTGAATGGAGTGACGTAAGTGCCGTGGGTAACCGATGATGGATTAGCACATGCCATCACCACGTTTCTTTCACTCTTTCAGTGATTACTTTGGGTCTACAAATCTCAATGCTTATCGTTACGGGTATCCTTCTCGTTGCTGGATACGAGATTCTACCGTTTTACATGGACGACTTACCAGTACATCTGCACAACCAACCATGGCAGGGCCGAGTCCACGCATTCAACGAAAAAACTACCTACGAAAACTACTATGATCGCACGGAATCTGGGGGTTTCCAGGTCCAGCAGTCTCCGACTGGGAATATAGAATTGTACTATGAAATGAAAGATAATACCAACGTTTTTACAAAAGAGAATTTGATGTGGATGCAACAGCTGGAAAACCAGTTGGTACAAGTAAAAGACTATCACTTATATTGTCAGTTGGACTTAAGGACAGGCAACTGCACAAAACCAGTGTCCGTTATACGATATTTTGATGGAACATACCAAAAAATAAACGCTACGTTCTACGATCCACAGTTTGA
This sequence comes from Fragum fragum, assembly GCA_946902895.1. Taxonomy (NCBI): domain Eukaryota; kingdom Metazoa; phylum Mollusca; class Bivalvia; order Cardiida; family Cardiidae; genus Fragum; species Fragum fragum. The sequence goes on from OX336366.1 coordinate 51,096,239, forward strand.
GCGAATTGATGAAGTCCTTTCCCTTGCTGCCACTCACCCAGATACTAGTGTTCGATTTGCATTCTTTCTTGGGGTGGGATCAACAGTAAGTAGCACCGAAGTTTTTTCACCTATCACAAGAAGTATCATACCTTTCGGTTACCCAGTGGAAAAATATGTTGACGACCAAATGGCTTATAGACTGGAAGTTGGAGATTATTCGGGATTGAACATGGAACCCATTCTAAAAGATCATTTATCGGATTCGGGGGACAATTTTCAATTTAACTACAGATCCCAAATACTTTGGGACTACCTCACCAGAACGCAGGCCTTTAAAGACATTATGTGGGTTGGTGCAAGTATTGGCTTTATTTTCTTCTTGATGCTGTTTCACACAAGGTCTTTGTGGATTACTTGTTTCGCGGTGATGAGCGTTCAATCAAGCTTTGTCATCACAAATCTTATCTATAACCTCGTCATGCAGTTCCACTATCTCGGCTTTTTCCATATGTTGTCTTTATTCATCGTTCTTGGTATTGGTGCTGACAACTTCTTTGTGTTTTACGACGTGTGGAGAAATACTGGGTGCGAGGTGTACATCAGTCTTGCCCATCGGCTCTCAGACACGTACAGAAAATCGTCTATAAGTATGTTATTCACATCATTAACGACAGCTGTAGCCTTCTTCGCAAACACAATATCCCCCCTCCTAGCTACAAGATCATTTGGATTGTTTGCAGGCACCGTTGTAATAGTGAACTACATTTCTGTGATCGTGTTTTTCCCGACTGTTGTTCTCATGTACCATACATACTTTGAAAAATGGCAATGGCCTTGTTTCCGATGCGGTAATAGTAAACCAGAATCGGATCCCCCAAGTTACCATTCCTACGGAAACAATAGTAGTGAGAACTCATCCAGTTACGGTCAGGAGCAACCGTCAGATATTCCGAATGGAAAACATTGGCACATGGCGTATAAAAAAGACAAAGATCCACAAGTAGTATATAAAGCAGATATCAAGACAGATTTTGAGGCAAACAAGGAAGTTGTCGTCATAAATCACGACTTTGTGGAAGTAAACAATAGTACGGGGTACATCAATAGTGTCTACATTGCTGACCAAGATGAACCTGTGATTCAAAACATGAAAGGAAAGGGTGTCGAGTCAACATTTACCGATATTTATGGAACAAACACCGCAAACGGTAAATTATCCAATCCAAGCTCTAACGGGCAAAAATCCTACCAAAAAACAAATGGACAGTCATCAAATTCGCTCAATGACCACACATCTTACCTAAGACAGTTTACAAAGCAAGCCGGAACAGAGAAACAAAAGAAACCATTCATGGCGAGATTTTTCAGAGAGAAGTACTTCCGGGTCGTCACCCAGAAATATTTCCGATGGGTCATTCTACTGATCATGGCAGGAGTTCTTGGCTTTTTCATCTACCAGGCTACCAAACTTGAAGCAGACAACGAACTGGTGAGATTGAAATAAATTTCTTTCTATTTGAACCGACTTTTTAAAATGATTTTATATGGCTCATTTTGATGTATTATAATGTTTTCTAAATCGACTCTTTAAAGTGAAATAGTTCGTGTCTGACAATTGGTTTGATGAATTTTTCCCAATCAGGTTTATTTTAAAGGCGATGCTGAGCTAACCCCAATTTATGATTTTGATCCACAGTACGTTGATAATGAGGTATAGTCTTTTTAGATGTATAGGTGAGAGAATTGGTTTTTTTTCTTTTTTTTATCAGTCTTTCTTTACAAGCAATCTCCATAATGTTTTCTACCCCATAAGACAAAGATTTTTAAAATTTCATCTCTTTCAATTTGGACAAGTCTATTTTTCCTTATCTGGGAATGGGAAGGTGACAGCCGTTCTAATACTTTGATCTTTGATATTTATTGTAGTTCAGGCGCCAAGTCTATGAAATACTGTTCTATAATGAAGGGTACTTTTGATTTAGATTTTAACTTTCAGGTCCATTTCTTGAAATAAATGTTGGAAGAAATCGGATTTACACGAGACCATTCCGAGCTAATGTTTTGAAAATTAATCTTTAGTTAGTAGAAATGATCATTCTGGATTCAGAAAATCATCCGAGGGTGAAAAGTTTCGATCCTGGTCAGCAAATGTTGATTGTACAGGCTGATCAGGGTCGATACTTTTCTTAATACCCAGATAGAAACTCTTCGCTTTAGATGTCCATTTTACACGATTACAACGAGTGAACTGTTTGAAAGAAACGATGTTCAAGTTTGAATGAAAATGCTATTTGGCGAATCGTGACTGTCAATGAAGAAAAAAACGGATTGACTAGTCAAATCGATTTTTTTTCAATCGGAAATGAAGTTTGAATTCCGAAATTGGTTGACGTTCACATGAATAATCATTGTTGGTTTGGCGACTTAAACGTCTTAGCTACAGCTTATTTAAGCTGTAGTTACGGCGTTCAGGTCACCAACCAACAGTTCCATTTTTTTGTTAGATGTTACCGACTGATCATAAATTTTATGTTATAATAATACCTTTTAATAACTATGTAGAACTTCCTGTTGGAGCTCAGTTAGCGGAACCAGGGATCCGATAATTGACCATTCGCTGGCCCCGCCCAATGACTACATAGGCCCCGATCATTAACTCCGACAGGAAGTTCTGCTTCGATTTTAAACAGCGTTATTTTGCAAATTTTATGGCCAGTAGCATGTAACAAAAAGTATAATGGTTGGTTGGTGACATAAACGTCGTAACTACAGCTTGAATAAGCTGTAGTTACGACGTTAAAATCACCAAATCGACAATAAAGGTAAACAAAAATGGCGGCCAATGTTGGAGTTAATTGGCTCATGTCCGTGCTTAATAAATTATCTGATTGGACGGTTTATACCTTGATTGACAGCCGCGATCGGTCAATTATCCTAAATTGCAAAATATAATTTTAGTTTGGGGTTCTCCCGGAAGATCATCCATTCGAGAGGGCCGATAAACATAAGCTGAACTCCTTCGTGTCAAGTTACGGTGATGAAACACTAGAACTGTACATGGTGTGGGGGTTAAAGCAGAACGACATGGGTGTGTGCCAGTTTTCGGAAGCGGAATGTGACGGGAAACAAGTTATTGATGAAACCTTCGAACCAAACTCGGTGGAAAGCCAGACAGCGTTAAAGGTGAGCTTCGGCCATTCAGGTTTTATGGTATTTTTTTTATAAAAATTTTATACTGATCCAAATTGAAAAAAGTTTGCAGACTAAAAGAGTGAAAATTGGGAGCAGTTTGACATGAAACCATCCTGTGTGGTAGAAAATATAATGGGAAAAGGAGAACCTTCTTCTTTTTCCACAATGTTTTCTCAAGTAATAAATCACAGTGACGTGAAATCCTGGGTTTGTACAGGAAAGGGTTAAATGAATAAGTTTTGAATACTGAAGCATTAGTTAATAAGGAAATATGTAAGGGGAAAAAGGAATCCCTTGAAAATATTCGATTGTCTCGATGATCGAGTGGTAAAGGTGCTTGACTCTTGTTCTGAAGGTCATGGGTTCGAGCCCCACCTTCGCCGATGTGTGTTTATGGGGAACAAACATAATAGTCAGTCCCAGTCTACGCAGCTGTAAAAGATGGTAGTAGTGTGGCTCAGCCACTGCCACTCTTTCAGGGACGTGAAAACATCTAGATTGTGAGTGATCGAGATTTCGTCACAATCGAACAGAACTGAATTAATATTAACTTAAATATTCGTCGTAGTTTAAGTTTGGATTGAGGTCAGATTTTATCGGTCGACCGATCGGGTCAGTAATCGATGACTTATTCCGGGTAAGAAATAAATAATTCTATATTTTCAAGTCAAAGAATGTCTCTGTGCTAGACATTTCAAACAACTTCGTGAATTACGTAAAGTGCAGAAACTACAAGCGGCCTGGAAAACAAAACAATGCATTAACCCATAGCAAGATGGCAAAATTTTAGACTTGTCCAAATTGAAAGGCTTTGCAGACTAAAATTTAAGTTTAAGACATTTTAGATATTTTCAACCCTCTTAGTAGATAAATGTGTAAAATAAAGAAAATACCCATTGCAGGCAATTTCTTCATTTACACAATGTTTCCCAACTGTTTTTCTTGATGGGTATTGTGAAGGGTCATTGTGTGGGAATGGTAAATATTTTTTTCTTATCACCCAAAGTGGCGCTGTGGTCCTCTACAGAGGGTATCGTCGTGTTCTACCTAAACCTCTTAACTACAGCTATAGCAAGTTGCAGGTACCTGGCTTAAGTAAAACATCGTCGGTATAGTGAGGATTCAGATCAGACTGTGAAGATCAACAGGGTAATCCGAGTACATGTATTAGCCTTTCGCATCTGTGTAATTTACAATTCACTAGCCCCGCCCACTAACACCGTATGCATTGCCCACTGAGTCCGACAGGAAGTCCCGCTTCGATTTTGAACGGCGTTATTTTGCAAAAAAAGGCTGATGGCCAACTTACTCTGCCCAGTGACTCCAACGGGAAGTTCCACTTCGATTTAAAACGGCGTTAGTTTGTAAGATTTATGGCCAGTAACATGCAACAACAACAACAACAACAACAACAACAAAAAAGAATGGCTTGCGATTTGAACGCTGTAACTACGTGTTGTTCTCCACCAAACCATTCTACTTTGTGTTACATGCTACTGGCCATATATTTATAAGTAAACACCGGTTTAGAACGATTTGGAACTTCCTGTTGTAGTCAGCACGAAAGGAGTAAGTGGGCCGGGCCAGCGATTTGTTGATTGCTAGAAATGTAACGCATATGCTTAATTTACTGTTTCAACATCACATTTTAATCAATTTTAGTATTTCTTTTCAGGCTTTTTGCAACAGGTTAGAAAACATGGACGAAACACGCGCAAATCTTCTCAAGTTGCGCAAGGACCCGTCCACTCAAAAGTACGAAGTGCGATGCTTTTTCTACAATATGGACGCATTCTTGCAGGTAACTTGCAAAGTCACAAGTTCGCTTTATACTTTTATATCAGCTGCCTTCTCTTTTAAAGTATAGAATTTTTAACAATGTTTAATGAATTCTTAAATTTTAACTGACATGTTTTTATCCATACTCTGTGAAAAGCTGAGTGCGGAATCATTTGTTTATAATTACAATTTTTCGTTACACGTGTATGCCGAGTTAAGATTTAGATCAGCTTTTGCATCTGCGCAGTATGTTCAACGTCTTCACTTTGTGCTCTATGGATAGAAAATGATCAAAAGGGCCTGTCTTCACTTCACGCACATGTGAAGTGTTTTGAATTGCCATTCTCCGGTTCTTTACACTGCTTGGCGTGGTTATATAGCGTAGTAAGTTTCTTTTACATCTTTAGAAAGAACACAGAAAGACATTTTGATTTTTTAAAGATCTTGTTGATTTCTTCTATAACATCGGTTCTCATGAGAGTGAGGTTTATTAGAAAAGGATAACTGGTTTGATGCTATAAACCCAAATGATACAATTTTAGAATGGTCCAAATTCAATGAAGTTGCTGACGACAAATTCAAGTTAATGGAGTTTTAAAGAACTTGGAATTCTGGATAGAAAACAATGTGTGAAATGAAGAATTTGCTTGTTACAAGCAATTTCTTCATTTTACACAATGTTTTCCCGATCTTTTTTCTGAAGGGGCGTAAAAAAGGATTGTGTGGGAATGTGTTTAAAAAAGTGAACTACCAAGCTAATCCCTACAGGATTTTGTTCAATGGTTTTATCCTTGCCGTGTTCTGAGCCTGCATTGATTCGAGCAAAATTTTGGATCTGACAATAACAACAACAAACAAATACACAATACGCACCACTACCACACGAAATTATATAAAAACCTGGTGTATATTTTTAGAGTGAGCAAAACCAAGCAGGAGAATATTTAGACTTCCCCTATACAAGAGACAAAGTACTTCAGTTTATGAATGAAAGACCCCAATTCTACAATACATCTAGATTGAGCGAAAACTTTACCGAGTTCCTCGAGGTAAGTAAATCTACCTAATAAAATAATACCAGACGAGATTTTTCTAGACTACTAACAATTGAACAAAAACAGGCCCCGCCCAGATAATCCGTTGGTCTAGCAAGTTAACTCCGACAGGACCTTTCAAATTTTTAAACGGCGTCACTTTGTAAAATTTTTGGCGTTGGCATGTTACAAAAAAGAAAATGGTCGGTTGGCGACCTAAAAGTGGTAAGTAAAGCATGAAAAAGCTGTAGCTACGACTTTTAAGTCAAAATGAATGATTTGATGGCCGTTTTTTATTGACAGCCACGATTGGCCAATTCATAAAAATTGTAAGTAAAAAGTTAAAGAAAGTGAACAAAATGAGCAAAGCATTTTAGAAAAATAAGAAATCGCTCGTGGCAAGCAAAATCACCTTTCCCCCAATGCTAACCTCTGTTCACTATCAGTGATAATAAACGTGAAGAGTCTGTCAGCATTGTGAACCCATAACCACACAAAACCGCTTCTTGGCGCATTGAAGGAAAAGAATCATTAAAAAATTTGTGGAAAACGGGAGAGATCGTAGCGAGCAATTTCTCTGTGAACACTGTCTACAAAGTTTTCCATCTTATTTTGCAATTTTGTGACACTTCTTTCAGTTTGGACTAGTCTGAAAAGTAATCGTCTTTCAGCTGTTTTGGCATAACTCAAATCACGGAACGATTATCAACGTTACTTAAAAACATTTACCCTAATTAAAAGACTGCCCGCAGATTCCCTATTAAAATCGAAATCATAGTGTGGTCTTTTTATATAAGGACACTACCCAGGACTCGTGAAGTATTTTTATGATTTCATCCCGAGGACGATGATTCAGTGGTCAGATTGTTGTCACGAACGATTATTTTGTCACGAGTCTTAGAAAATGCACGAATCAAAATAAAATACTAAAGTAAACGCTCTGCGTATTTTCTTAATAAAGAGAGGCCCGTTGTATATGTAATAAATCCCCGCCGATTTCGAATTTTATTCCGTATTTATTAAGATACTTTTCTGAAAGTGTCGGGTTTTAAAGGACGTTAAGAAATAATTTGGGTGTTTTTTTCCCGAAATATATCACCTACATCTTTGTTCAGCTTAGTTACGACCTTTTTTAATCCATGCTTCACGGTAATAAATTTTCCATTGAGACCTTGTTTGGATGGTGATGATATCCGATTTCAAATAACCCGACACGCGTTAAAACAGAAAAGATCAAGTCACAGTAAATATTGCTTCTTTTACTGGCCGGGCCAAGGAAATGTCTTCTGGTAAAACAGCGGTTTTTATTGAACATATTTACGCACGTTAGTTCAAGTACTTGAATCCATTTCTACACAATTCCAATCGCTGGCCCCGCCCACTGACCCCCTAGGCCCTGCCCATTAACTCCTACAGGAAGTTCCTCTTCGATTTTTAACGGCGTTATTTTGCAAAAAAAACTATGTTCAGTAGCATGTAACAAAAATTAGAATCGTTGGTTTGCGACCTTAACGTCGTAACTACAGCTTGAATAAGCTGTAGTTACGACGTTTAAGTTTCCAAACCAACAATAAAAGTTAAAAAATGGCGGCCAATGTCGGAGTTGAAAAGCTCAGGTCTTGGCTAAATAAATTATTTGATTGGTTGGTTTATTCCTTGATTGACAGCCGCAATTGGTCAATTCCAAGCCTTTTAAGCCCCCCCCCCCAAAAAAGTTGTGAAGCACAAGTTTGTTTGTGCTTATAAAAGGTATTTCTTCATTTTTTTTAAAAAAGAAGATTTTTCAGAAATCTAACAACTCCACACTGTCGTCTGAAACGTTTAATTTTGAACAGGCTAAAATTCTGTTGTCTTGTTATGGGTTATAGGACAATTTTCTTCAACAAGTCCGGGGGGATATAAAGTTGTTGAAGTAAACTAAAACTCCGTATTATGTTTCAAGTTTTACATAGTGTTGTAGTACATTGTGACCTTAAATCCTCTAAATCAGAACAGTGTTTAGTTTTATAACATGAATCAATCTGCGTGACGTCTATTACCTGTTACAGGGAAAAGGGACTACCGAAAAAACGCTAGATAAGAGAGAGTGATGTAAAACTAAATATGCTATATCTCTTCTAAACCCTATATTGTTGGTATTCATGGGAATAGTCTTGACAAGACGATTCCATTGATTTTCCGCAATGTACAGTTATATGTTATTTCTCTTCCAAACCCTTTGTTGTAGATACTCGTTGAAATGATTAATTTTGATATCGAAATCACCCATGGATCTGTGTTAAGCGTATATTTAGCTAGCAAAGCGTTAGCTTTGATAGTTTAAGTTAACAGACACAATTTTTGAGGTCTTTTCAAAGTTCAACGAGTGCAAACCGCCCCTAGAGGCTTAACCATTAGATCCACTGAATGCATACGCCATAAAAAGTCGACATTTTAGTGAAGGTGTAGTTACGACGTTTAGATCGCCAGCCAACGCTTTTACTTACCTTTAACGCATTACTGGTCAAAACTTTTGCAAAATAACGTTGTTTGATATCAAAGTTAAATTTTCTGTCATAGGCAGAAGGCGTAATGCTCAAGTTGAGAAAAGTGGCCGGTACAAATAGAGGGTTGAACCAAGATTGCACTTAGTGTCTATAATACTATATAGTGCTTTCCTTGAAAATGAAGAGAGAGTGAACTGCCTAAGACGTAATTTATTGATCGCTGGCCCCGCCCACTGACTCCGTTAGTTATACCCACTGTCTCCGACAGGAAGTTACACTTCGATATTTATTTTGGCCTTTAACACTCATCAAAAAAGTTAAATGGTTGGTTAGCGACCTAAAAGTCGTAACTACAACTTGTTTAAAATGTAGTTACGACCTTTAAGTTGCCAACCCAACTATAATACTTCATAAAATGTTGGCAAATGTTGGAGTTCAAAGTTCATTTCCGGTCTAAATGAATAATTTTCTCGGATCACTGAAAAATTCCAATTATATATTTATTCGTGCGCTCTGTTAATTTCTCAATGTCAAAGCCAAGCTATGCACCCGACAATGACACGAATGCACCAAACAAGGTTATTGCTTCATAATAATATATGATATTGTTCGACCTATACAGCTACTGACTTTCAATTTCCCAAGTGTTTTTTCTAGTTCACCAACTGTAAAACTGTCCTATCTCCATCTTAGGCAATTTGTAATGGCTCACTTAACAAATTGCGATTCTATCATAATCCTAGATTCGCTCTGTTAATTAACCCTATCCTGTTCAATCCCTTGTTTTCACGTACCTATGAATTTATACTAGAGAAAACATGGTGGGAAAAGAAGAAATTGCTTGTCACAAGCAATTTCTTCTTTTCCCATAATGTTTTCTAACCTTTAGGTTCAATACCTTTCAAATTGCACATACTTTTGATTGTCGTCTGCAACTTCTTTCAAATTGGATTGGTCTAAAACTTTGAAAAATGGGAAGGGTTAAAAGTTTTAGCAGGTCAAAATCAAGCTCACGCTTTTTGTTTTCATATCTGTATATTTTCAGTCTTTTCCCTTAACCGATCGAGAAAGTTTTAGACTGTTCCAAACTTAAAAAAAAATTGAGGTCGAAAATTTCAAGTAAATGGAATTTTGAAAATCTTTGTCTTTCTGGGTAGAAAACATTGTGGGAAATAAAGCAATTGCTTGTTGTAACAGCCCTCTCCCATCACGTTGTCCATTTTGTGTTGAGAGGCGCCATAAAGGGGATATTTGGTAAATGAAATTTCTTTTACAACAATCTTGACAATTAACGGATCGCTCGTCATACTCACTGAGCTCCAAACAGGAAGTTCCACTTCGTTATGAACGGCGTTATTTTTCAAATACTATTACCAGCTACATTCAACAAAGTGAAAAAATTGTTTGTTGGCGACCTACATGTCGTAACTACAACTTCATTAAGCTGTAGTCACGACGTTTAAGTCGCTAAACCAACAAAAATGCTGCTAATAAATTTCAGCCAAATAGGGGTGTAAAGTTCACTTCCGGTCTATATGAATGATTTGATTGGTTGATCGATCGATTCTTTAATTGACAACGCGACCTACAATTTGTATTAGAAATTGATTAACATAGTAACAGACAGTCTCCTTTTTTTCGTGCTATGCTTTCAATTTGTTCAGTGTTCTTGTTTTAAAATGTGCAGATTGGTATTTGTCTATACCTCCTGCCAAAGCAGGGATGTTCCGGGATCAGCATGACAAGGATTAAATGAAAAAAAAGGTGTTTAAAGAAGAGACTTTAAGCTTGCAAATATTTGCCGAATTCGATTACCATTATACAAATGTGAATATTTCGCATTGCCATCGAGTTCCTGAAAGGGTATCATGTTTTTTTTCCATAGCTATTTTTCTCCAGTGCTTAAAAATTCAAGACTGAGTTTTGATAAGTTAGATGCAATACTTTTGTAAGTATATTCACTTAAATTTCGCCAGATCTTCCGATCTGTCTATTTCATTCGTTCATTTCTCTTAAAAAATTGCTTTATATAGAGCGAAATATCTCACCGCTGACAGATCGCGGTTGTCAATCTAAGACTCAATTAATCTATCAAATCGTCCATTTAGACCGAAAGTGAACTTTGACCTTATTCAAGCTGTAGTTACAATGCTTAGATCGCCAACCACCGATTTTAATTTTTTCGTAAAATGTTACTGACCATAAACTTCTCAGAATTTCACCATTTAATATCGTAGTGGAACTTCCGGTCGAAACGTTTCCCTAAGGATCAGAGATCGATACTTACAGTGTCCTGTCATCCTGGGGTCCAAGAAATTTGATAGGGATACCAGCAATTCAAGACAAGGAATTCCTTCGCGAACCTTCAATATTTCTGTAGTACAATAGAATTTAAAGTATCAACGAATGCTCTTGGTTAGCCGAACGAGTTTCAGTAAATTTCAACTACCTTTGTCTATCACATTAACAAATTAACAGATGTCAAAATTTTAGACTGGTCCGAATTAAAATTAATGTCTTTTTTTCTGGAAAACATTGTGGATAATGAAAAGATTGCTTCAACAAGCAATTCCTTCATTTTCCACAGTGTTTTCCAGATGTTTTTCTTGTGAGGATTAAAAGCGGAATTTTGTGTAGGAATGAGTTATTTTGAATTGAGGAGGGATCCGTGATTATCTGGAGAAAACTCTGATGCAATTAGTATGGTTTCCTGTAGGATCGTATTGGAGTAAGGTTAGTGTCAACCCCCTGATCATGTCTTATCTTAAAGATGGACCCAAATTTCTAATTTGCCGATTACGAAAGGGTTAACAATATGAAAGTTTATGACTTTTAAAAAAGTCACGCTTCTGTTGTATTTATATATAACTTTATTAAGTAATCTGATGGGGTTCACTCAAGCAAGTCAAAACTTATCGTTTTGAAAAAAATTATTCTGATTTATTAGGTATTCAGTGCAATCCTTCAAGGTGATGTCTATATTATAACCATAAAAATAACCTCTTAAACGTTTGACATATTTTATTTCGGCTATCGTATAAAACACCGTAACTAAAGATCTATAAAGCTATAGTTACGAAGCTTTGGAGGCCAATTCGTACTACTTTTTAAATAGATGTACAGAGATTTAGTTCAAAAAGGTAAAACTTTTCTAAGAAATGAATTCATCATTTATAAACATTCGAAGACAGTCTTTCTCGGAATCTCGACTAAAAAATCAGGTTGTTATTGTCTTTATATCCATTGTAAACGACCAATCGCTGGCCCCGCCCACTAACTCCTTTGGACTCCGACAGGAAGTCCCGCTCCGATTTTTAACCGCGTTATTTTGTAAGATTTGTGGCAAATAGCATGTAATAAAAAGGTAGAAAAGTTTGTTGGCGACCTAAACGTTGAAACTACAGCTTGAAATAAAGCTGTAGTTACGACGTTTAGATAGCCAAACCAAAAAATTATTTTACATAAATGGCGGCCAATGACGGAGTTTAATTCCGGACAGAATGAATAATTTGATTGGTCGATATATTTCTTGATTGACAACCGCGATTGGTCAATGGCGACCACGTATTTCGACGAAGGTCGGCCTGTTTAAAAAGTTACCAAACTTCCGTATAATTGAGAGATCGCTTATTCAACCGATTACTATATGGCAAAAATTAGACTGATCCAAATTGAAAGGAGTTGCAGACGACATTTTAAACTTTATGGAATTTTAGTTTTTTTTTCAAATTTCTTGGAAAAGAATTGTGGGAAAAAAATAGAAAATAAAAGAATTGTTTGTTGCAAGCAATTTCTTCATTTTACACAATTTTTTCAGATTTTTTCCACTTTAGGAGCTTCAAAAGTGTCATTGTGTAGGAATGGGTTAAATCAAATCATTCTTTAGACCAGAATTGAACTTTGAATTCAGACTTTCGTCCCCATTTATGTTAAGTATTATTGTTTGATTGGCGATTCTCGACATAAATGTCGTAACTACAGCTTATTCAAGTTGTAGTTACCACGATTAGGTCGCCAACCTTCTATTTAATTTCTTTGCAAAATAACGCCGTTTTATAATTAACCCATTACCAAACGACAGAATTTAAGACTGGTCCAAAATGAAAGAAGTTGCAGACGACAATTTAAAGTTTATGGAATTTTACAATTTTTTTTAACTTTCTGTTCAGAAAATATTGTGGAAAATGAAGAAATTGCTGGTCTAAGAAATGTCTTCATTTTCCACAATATTTTCCAAATTCTTTATCTTGATGGGCGTCAAAAAGCGTCATTGTGTTGGAATGGATCAAGTGGATCATCCTCTCGGACCTCAGTGGACGGGTCGAGCGATCCGCCGCCGAGGGAACATCACCTCTACAAAATATTTTCCCGCAGTAATATCATTCCATTCAGATTGGAACAGTCTAAAATTTTGTTATATTTTATATAATTTTCTTAGTCGCAGTTACATGCGTGTCGTAGGTGGGCGATCTAAACATCGTAACTACAGGCTGAAAATAAAGCTGTAGTTACGTCATATGTTCGATGGCTTACCATCGAAAGAAACGATCAAGCTTTGCCAGTCTGTTTTTGTCTCCTCAATAGAAGTTTTATAACTATTACCAGCCTTCACGACATTGTAGGATAAGAATCCCCCATTTACAGATATGAGCATAACAATAACTCATTCCCAAACGACAGAATTTTAGCCTGGTCCAAATTGAAAGAAGTTCATGGCGAGATTTTATAGTTGATGTGATTTCAAAAATATTTCTGATTTGCCATAGAAAACATTGTGGCCAATGATGAAATTGTTTGATACAAGAAATTTCTTCATTTTCTACAATGTTTCCGGAGATTTTTTTCTTGGTGGGCGTAAAAAGGAGGAACTACAATCAATGAGAATAAAACAGTTAAGGATATTTGTTATGGCTGATCGCCAAGATTACAAGATTATCTATATTTTGAGAAGAAAATATTTCAGCAATTGAATCGCGAAATGGTTCTTTTGTGGAAAATGGAAGTCAAGAGTCACGAGCTCTACTTTGTGTTTTCACCTGCCAAAATTTAAATATCATCTAACGAACACCTATCTCTAGGTCTCATGCTTTATTGAATAGACCAATCGCGAATGTCAATCAAATAACCAGTCGACCAATGAAATCATTCATTGAGACCAGAAATTAGAATTGATCTCTGACATTGGCCACAATTTTCGTTAACTTTTTTGATGGTTTCGCGAATTAAACGGATAAACTGTAATTACGACATTTAGGTCGCAAAGCATTGTTTCTACTTTCTTGTTACATGCTACTGGCCATAGTTTTGCAAAATAACGAAGTTTAAAATCAAAGCGGGACTTCCCGTATGAGTCGATAGGCATTGCAATGGAGTAAGATGGCGGGGCCTGCGATTTGTCGATTGGAAACAATAAGAGCTTGAACATTTGGGACAGACGTGCACTGAACAACTTTACAGCCCCAAGAAGAAATCAGTTTACGTCCTTGTCATAAATACATGCAGTAATATCAACTATCGGTTATAAACGTGTATTTGATTTTGATTTTCAGATCCCGATTTCCTACTGGCTGTCGGATAAATATACGTTTAACATCACTGATGACTTCACAAATTTCGATCCTCTGATTGGAGAACAAACTTGGGCATACAGCATACCTCTAAATAGTGACAACAGTAAGAAAATATTTTCTATCACTCATCTCATCTTTTGTTTAGCATGTGCTCAAAAATTCATCGGAATTTTGACCAACCTTGAATACTATCGTATTAAAATGAATCATTTTGTTCAGAAACTACTTCTTTCCCGGTGGAAATAGCTCGTACAGTATATGTCCTTGTAAATATTATTTAACAACGGTCCTACTGCCAATAGACATTTACAAAGATATCATGCTGTGGTGATTTATCAAATTGAAAGCTCAGCGTCGTCTCCTTCTTTATAATAGAATTTGTCGTATATAGGCTACCAAAACCTCGTAACTACAGCTTTCAAAAGCTGTAGTTACGAGTTTTTGTTTGCCTACCAACGTTATGTTTTTTCGTTATTGTCCTAGTTTGTTAAGTTTTAAGGCCAGTAGTTTTTTACAAATGATAATAGGATATAGCGCTAAGGATATTATTTGTCGGTGGGTGACCCTTTTTGTCGAAAGTACAGCTTGAATAAAGACTACGCCATTTTTGTCGCAAATCATAGTTATATTAACCCTTGTCATCCTGTGCCCGGAATATTCCTGTTTTGGCAGGTTGTATAGATAAAGATCAGACTGCATAAACATGCAGTCTGATCCTTGTCTATGCCACCTGTTTGTCTCTTGAAGCAAGAGTTATTTATAAGATACATTTTAAAAAAATAAATATTTGTCAACAGTTAGTATCTCCAGTGCTTTCGGCACTTTGCAAAGCTATAAAGAATTTAATTCAGCATGACAATGGGTTATACCCTAATTAGACAACACAACTATAGAAAAGCTATTACAGATGAAAATATTCAAATGTGGTTGTCAAATTTGACAATAAACGACCCTGATTTACGGAGAACAAACGGCAATGGCTTTTCCCACTTTGCCCCTCGAAAAAATTTGCTTGGGCTTGTTTAATCCTGTGACCTTTTGATAAAGGGTCAATCGCCCTGTAGTAGACGGGCATTGCCAGACCACCGACCCAATGCAATATTCGTTCAACCAATTCCCGCATAATCCCACTTTAACCCGACCTTACAGAAAAGAATTGAGAAAAGCGAGGTTGAAAAGGAAGAAATTGTATGACATTCGCAATTTCTTTATTTCAACCCTAAAAGACAGAGATATTTAAATTTTTCTACTTGAAATTGTCGTCTGCAACTGCTTTTGAATTTATACAAGTCTAAATTTTGTTGTGTGAAAATGGGTTAATCAGTTCTATTCTTTCAGTACTTCTGTCCACCTACCTAATGGAACAATATTTGAGACGGGGTTGTATAGATATCTGCCTATCTATGAGCCATTTCGTCTGCTAGTCTCAATACACAGATTGGCAAAATTTTGAAAGATGTAAATTAGAAGAAGTTAAGGAGTGACATTTAGACACTGTTAGGAAAGGAGCACTTGCTTGTTAATTGAAATTTATCTTCTTACACATTTTATAGAATCAATTCTCGGGTGCGTCAAAATACTGAATTGTGTAAAAAGGGTTATGATTGAACAAATGCTGGACATCGTATTTATGATTATTTAAATATCTGTTTTTTTGCAAACCAAGGCTGCTAACTCTACTCTGTTGTTTACTAAAGCAGAGTTGAGGTAGTACCCTTGAGTTGCGAAAAGTTGACATAATAATGTATCAACGAGCTCGTCTATTTCATTTCACTGGAATAGAAAATCAATGGACTGCTGACCCCGCCCACTTAGCTCCAACAGGAAGTTCCATTCGGATATTAAGCGGCATTGTTTTGCAAGATTTGTGGTCAGTAGTATGCTACAAAAAAGTAAAACGGTAGGTTTGCGACCAGAACGTCGCAACTTCATCTTGAATAAGCTGTAGTTAAGACGTTTAAATTGCCGAACCCCCCCCCCCTAAAAAAAAGAAAAAAACATGCTTCACATACATTCTGGCCAATGCTGGAGTTAAAAATCACTTCCGGTTTCAATTAATGCTTTGATTGGTCGATTGATTCTTTGATTGACAGCAATGTCACATCTGTTACGAAGTGGCATCAAAACTGAATAAGTAGATAACTAGATAAATTTTAACCCTTCCCACACAACACAATTTTAGACTAGTCCAAATCGAAAGAAGTTGCAGAAGATATTTTTAGCTGGTTATTTTTCTTTTAAGAAAAATATCATTTCGGGTAGAAAACGTTGTGGAATAAGGAGTTTGAGTCGGAGTTGAAAGCTCAAGCACGGGCTGAATAAATAAGATGATAGGTCGGTTGATTTCTTGATTGACAGCCGTGACTGTTCATTTACTTTCTTTCAGCGAAGACCTATGCCAACAAAATAAGATACGTTGCTATTGAAGTAAACACCACGATTAAATTCCGAATACTGGGACACGAGGAGGGCATACCAATCCGGGACGAATGGGAGAAATTTATGGCCGAGGAGGTGATTCATTCACTTTATCTTAAATATGATGAGCTGCACTAAGCGATTAAGCCTTTCCAGTACAAATCCGGGATTTTACGTCACTAACTTAAACTTGGGAAAACATTGTGGAAAATAAAAAAATAGCTTGTAACAATTGCTTATTACAAGATTTTTTTTCTTTTTCCACAATATTTTCAACCACATTGGATGGTTTCATTTCTAATCATTGTCGTCTGCACCTCTTTCAATTTCGAGCAGTCTAAAATTTCAGAAAACGGGGAAGGATTATTCATCATTTTGAGGATATCCTGGTTGACTAATGTCTTCGGGCACGTAAAAGTGCTTGAGCAATCATGCACAGACTTCATGACATTCAAGTAAGAGTTATGATACTCTAGAGTTCTAGATTGTTCAGAATTTAGAGCAAACGACAGCATTAGAAAAAACGTTCAAAAACTTTCAGAACTAAAAACGTACTGTGATTACCTTGAAATCCTGTTCGAAGTAATACTGAATATCATTTAGTTGAATAGTACAGTCGTACTGAAACCGATGGATTCGGGTATTATTCTTTTTAATAATTGTGGAAGTTCAAATTAAATGCGTTTATATTTCAACTTTGTAGCTTGCCAAGATGCCAGTTGGCTTGAAGCATGGTTTCCAAACAGATAAAAGATTCCGATGGCATTGGTTATCCGTGCAGGAGGTATGTCTGATATTGTATTGATCGATCTCTCACCACGCCCATTAACCTCTTACAAAGTAGCTGGACTGAGAAATCAAATGAAGTTAGTTTGGATAATTCATGGTCAAAGACAGAATACAAAATGAAAATCGTTGGTTAATAACCTAAACGTCGTAACTATAGATTGAATTAGTTATAGTTACTATGTTGTAGATGTCAAACCGCACAAAATGCTTAAAATAATTATCGGAGTTGAACATTTCATCGCCGGTATGGATAAATGATAAGACTGGTCAATTGCTAATGACGATCAGTTGGTTGATTCCTTATTCATTTAAACTCCTTGTTTATATTTGAAAAGCACATCGGTTAGTTAAAGGATGCGATATTGAAAGGGGGCTGACAACATTGCGAAAATTCGAAGAGAAGTGCCAACGGAGATGGGAACCTTTGTGAGAAAAGAGTAAATTGCTTGTCAAAATCAATTTCTCCTTTTCCCACAAAGTTTTCCATGATCAGATTTCTCCAGGGAGTGAGAAAGCGTCATAGTCTGGTTATGGCTTAATAACCTCTTTTCTTTGAATTATTCCTTGAAAAAAAAACTAACTAACTGACCAACCAATCAACCGACAAACAAACAAACAAACCAACAAACAAACATACAAACAAACCAACAGACAAACAATCAAACAAACAAATCAAACAAACAACCCAAACAAACAACCCTGCTTTGATTTATTCTGTGAAAATATCTGCTGCATTTTTTATATTTTCTTTTTCAGATGCTTATTCAGAACGCCATTTATGGTTTGATCATCGGTGTATGTTTTGCCTTTCCGATCCTTGTCATTGCGACAGGCAATATATTTGTTGGTACACTAGCGACATTTTCGCTCTGTTGTTGTACGGCGTGTGTGATTGGGGTTATACCATTAGGTGGATGGAAACTCGGGGTAAGTGTATAAGATCTGTTTTCACCATGCTGACAACACGTTGGCAGTTTTTGAAACATTTCGACCGTATTGTGCTTAGAATAATACCATATGGGGATTACAAATTATGGGAGGTTTATTAGTCAATAGTTAGAATACATTTAATTGACTTAATCCTTTCCTGTTCGATCCCTGGTTTTTACGTCCCTGTGATTTTATAATTGAGAAAACATTGTAACAAGCAATTTCTTCTTTTTTTTTTTACAATGTTCTCTACCCTACTGAATGCTTATTTTTCAAATTAAATCCACTTTTAATTTTGGCCTACAAAACCCACTTACTATATGATATCATTTAAAGTTTGATGGTTAGAGGTCATATCATAGCTGTATGTAAACTTTTTATTTTCAGGCTCTTGAGTCCCTGAACATGTGTATGGTTGTCGGCCTGTCTGTAGATTACGTGGTTCATTTAGCACAGGCCTACAGCTCCTCCCTACATAACGACCGACTATCTCGAGTTCAGGACATGCTGGACGAGATGGCGACATCTGTTTTCTTCGGTGCCATCACGACGCTAGGGGCGGCATTATTCATGTTCTTCACAATGCTGACCTTCTTCAAACAATTTGCGACATTCATGTTTGCGACAATTGGATTTTCTCTGCTGTTTTCCATGTGTTTGTTTACGACATTGATGGGCATTATAGGACCACAGAATAACACTGGAAATTTAAAGGTCCTCTTTCAAAAATGTTGTGGCAAGAAAAGTTAATGACAGTCATGTATCATAAACGAATCTCGCATTAATATTTACACACCAGAATGAATATTAAACTCGATTTTCTAATATGAGTTTCATCAAACATAGCAGTTTCGGTGATTAAGTTAAATAAGTATATGACACCAATTTACGTTTTACACAGATTAGTTTAATGATACTTTTTGAATTAAATTTAATTGTAAAATATTCCAATGCTTCCATTTTAGTCTAAGACAACTCTAAAAATAACGGGACTCCACTGCCATTGACCAATCCAATAATCTATTTTGACCGGAAGGACAATAAGCTCGTTTGATATCTCAGTCAAAATATCTTGTCTGTAGGCACTTGGCGTGGTCAGCAAACCGTCAATTGCTAGGGCAAATAAGTCATAGTTTATATCAATATATCTGTGTAATACTCTAGAGATTAACATTTCATCTTGCCATATTTTAGTGAAGCAATCACCTTCAATTTCCATGTCTTACATATATTCGTTTGAGTAAAATATGTATATCAAGCTATCAAACGCCATATGACGAAAAAGCGATCGCTATGATTTATTTTTCAAGGATCAATATTCACCAAACAGTGTTACTAACACGTCAAATTACAAATTTATGACAAAGGCTGTGATTAGCCGAGATATATCTCTCGTCTTATGGCTGAATTCGTCATGAAGGCAAAACGTCGAGCCTTGTAATGTTGAGCCCGGAATATTCCTATTTAAGCAGTAGCTGTAGACAAAGATCACCCTGCACATATGTCTTAATTTCAAGATAAAATTAGGTAATGAAACTCTAAAGTTTGTGTTATGAAAACCCAAACTATAGGCACTCTTTAACGACTGTTTCATTGGGTGTCTTCAACAATAGATTTAGGACAAAAGTACTTAACAGTTCAAAAATACCCTTTTATCTAGAGCCATAACGCTGACAGCATTATGAGGGAGTGTCCTGTCGCCATATCTTCAAAAAAGAATAGATTTTGATAAAATTTAACAACAACTTTCCATATTTTAACTCGTCGAAAGGTGAAGTTGCTAGATAATGGGTTATTGGGTTCGTAATAAATTACCATTTTATTGTTTTTCTTTATGGGGGTAATGTTTGTTCAAATTTGTAAATAGTTACTGAAGTTTACCTTTTTGATATTACAATTTACTCATGTTTTTGTAAATGTGGAATCATTTCTTTACATTTAACAATAAATAGACATTTTTAAAAACTTGGATTTGTTTTATTGTAATTAACTTTGCTGTCTTCTGCTGAATAATAGAAATAAAATACAGTATTTCACATTGCTGAGAAATGAGAGAATCTTAAAATGAGATACTCATACCGACAAAGAAGAATATCTTCGTATTATGGCAAAATATACCTCTCCATTTATGCTCACACAAATCTCCACGCTCGAACATAGCACCTGGATACGTTTCCCTTTAAACTGGCCCTATATAAGTACCCCAGAAGAGATATTGTCATACCATCAGCGTTGACGCCAGTTCAGGTGCAACAACGTTCCGCTTGCTGTTCTTTTATCTCGGTCCTTACTCATGCTTAGTTGATAGTATTTTATACATGGACTGATAAAGGTGGCCCCGTATCGTATTATTACGACCTGTGACTATCTGACCTAATTGCATTGACATTACCTCATTGAAAGGAAATGTCAAACCCTATAGTGCCTTTATATTATAAAATACGTCATTTGGTGAGAAAAATAACTACAGCTTGAGCAAAGCTGTGGTTACTACATTTTCCGAATACTAAAACCATTTCTGCCGGAATTCCAGGGGTTCCGGTCCCCTGGTTCCCATTCTGGACCCGCGACATTTCGGTTCCAAACCTATGATTTCGCACAAATTAGGAGATAAGGGAACCTACCCATTAGCATTTACACAATCGAAACAGCAGTATTATGGCACTTTGATAGGAAACGTTCCAAAATAAATTTAAGTAAACTTCACAATCCGTTCTGATTCGAAACTTTACTTGATGTCTTTTTCGAATCTAGAATGGTCGTTCTATCTTTCTATAGGTTTGTACTCGAAAAGCCATATTTATCAGCTGGAACTGCTCTTTTGTCAAACAGTTGAAGGTCCCTTAGCACAAGGTAGGTCAAGATAATCACCGTAAGTCGGAGATCAATCGAGAAACGACATAATTAACCATTTCCTGTTTTTTTTAAAATTTTAGACTCGTCCAAATTCAAAGTTTTTTTCAGACTTAAATTTAAATTCAAACTTATTTGAAATACAGTCATTTAGTAATGTAGCAAATATTGTGGAAAAAGAAGCTATTGCTTGCTACAAGCAATTACTTTTTTTCCTACAATGTTTTCTCAATCATAAAATCACAGGGACGTAAAAAACAGGAACTAACCAGGAAAGGGTTGAATAGATAAATAAAAAGAACCGTATACCCTATGTATAAGTATTTTTCTATTGGTGAATCTATATTTTGTGATGAGTTTATGTACATTTCTTTAATTTAACCCATTACCAGATAACATAATTTGAGTCTTGTCTAAAATTCAAAGCAGAGGACCATTTTAGTTGATGAAATTTCGTTTTTTTGTCTTTTGGGGTAGAAATCATTGTGGAAATTGAAGAAATTGCTTGTTACAAGCGATTTCTCCTTTTTGAATATGTTTTTCAAAACTTTATTTCTTGGGGGCGTCATAAAGGGTTTTTGTGTGGGAATGGATTAAAACAAATTCGAAATATTCAATTTGTTACTTGTGTTTTATTAACTTCTCCATCTTTTTGATGCGTTAAAGCAAAAACTCCAAACTCGACATCACTTTGATTTGATACTCCCCGGGGAGTTACAACAAGGCAACATTACGGAAACAGGAGGGAGAGGGGAAAGATTTTAAACGTATTACATCTATTTCACTTACAGTAAAGAACAACAAAAACAAACATCACCACCACAACAACAACAACAACAAAAAATCAAATAAACAAACAAAATGTAAACGAAATAACTGAATTCTTTTCCCGTCCCTGCCTTTAAAGGATGATTTAATGGAAAAATGTTCAAGTCAGAAGTTTGTTTTGAAATAAAAGAAATAACAATTCACATAAAATTTCGAGATATCTTTTATTTGGTTCAAAATGAAATTAGATTTTAAAGAAAATGCGAACGAGGGGATAATTCCGAATTCGTTATCTGAGAATTCCGTAATATCATTCATTTTATCGAATATTTCGTATAAATTCTATTTCCCAAATGTTCATAAAACAATTTAATCAATATATTTTATTCCCCAAAATCCGTCTTTAGAACCGGGAGCAAGTTAATCTTTTTCACAACTTAAATCCAAATCTTCAGTTTTATTACATATAATATACCTAGATATATGAAATAGAAATTAAGATAAACAAAACAGAAATTAATCGATTTATAAAAGGACATACGGAACAATAGTGATTTAAATCCGTTGAATGTTTTTGATATTACATGCGTGATAGAACACTAATCGAGTGTAAAAACTATACATACGGACTGTTTAACATTTGTTAACGCCTCTTCGTTACCGTGATAAACGTAATAAATCCATTTAATGACGTCATATTGCAAACGTAATGTGTTTCGCGAATCGTTAATCGACAAATGTCAAGAATCCTATCATCTATCGAAAATGAATTAAGTCAAATTTCAAATAGAATACATTGTATAAAATGTCTGGTAGTAGAATACTGAATTTATTAAACTCGTCATCTGAAATATCACAACTCTACAAACTCTCCTTATAGATGACTCGCTCGTAAACCCTTGTCATTCTGAATCCGGAATATTTCTGCTTTGGCAGGAGGTATATGCACATAAGTGCAGTCTGATCTTAGTCTACAACTCCTTTTTCTCTCCTCCAACCAATAGTTTGTTTATAAAATTAATTTTTTCAAATAATTTTGACCCTTTATTATTGCTCCCGTTGCTTTCAGACCTTTGGTTTTAATTCAAATTTAGGTAAGGGTTTTATTCAGCAAGAAAAAGGTTAAATGTATTTGACGACAACTCATGCAATTTCTTCTACCCACATTTGAATTAATCTCCCTAAAATAATAATGATAATGCTAACGAATTGATTGGCCAGCGCAAGAATGTGGTTGGTGTCTATTAAGTATATGAAAAATTGAAATACGCTTATCTTTCAAATATGGGATTAAAGCGGGTCTTGAACAGATTTTCATGAAAACTTGTTATAGGAAAATTATCTGCATTTCCAATAGTTACTTATTATTATTTCGTGTTTTCACTATAGATTTAATTTATTGTGCCCTAATTAAAAACATCGGAATTTATCGGATGCGATCGTTAGTCATCGCGTGATGTCGATAATGACATCATTGCTAGCGGAAGCCAATGACGTTATCTATACGTCATGGAAACCACAAATAAGGCAATTTTCGCTGCAATCGACAGATAGAATATTTACCCCATGAATTTCGGTTCCATTCGGGTTGTACTTCGCTGACTTACTAAGTGCCTCGTAACGTGAAATATAGTTGCTTCTTTTCTTTCATTTTTTTCTAAAAGTTATGAACATTCATTTCCATCACTAAATAAGCTTAATCATCTTCTTACAAATATCTGAAAGCATTACAGTTAAAAATTTGAAAATTGACCGCCAAATTTTTCCTTTCATCTGTCCAAGAGCCTCTTTAACCCATTACCTCACGATAAAATTTTAGACTGGTCCAAATTGAAAGAAGTTGCAGATGACAATTTCAAATTGATGGAATTTGATTTTTTTTCGTCTTTTATCATAGAAAACATTGTGGAGAATGAAGAAATTGCTTGATACAAGTAATTTCTTCAATTCCACAATGTTTTCCAAAGCTTTTCTTGAGGGTCGTAAAAGGGGGAATTGTATGGGAATGGATTAAGATAAGGAAACTCGTGTAAAATATTGACAAATCCCTCAAAAGGCATATATATAGTTTTGACTAGATACTTTGATAACTCGAAGGAAATATATGCTTACTGAAATCTTAACCCTTGCTAGAATATTCGAAAACATTCGAACTTTAAGACAAAGATCAGATTGGAATACCAGGAAATGCCATGATATGTTTCCGAGGTCTATTCTTCATTATTTTTCAGACTGTCTCTGGCATTCTGTTTGAGAATGAAATGTTATCTGTAGATAGAACAGCAACCTTTTAGATTTATTCTTAATCGAAATTTAAATGTAATTCCCGGAAATCAGCACGCAATCCCCCTTTTTACGTCCTAAACGAAAAAGCCTTTACAAACAATGTGGAAAATAAATAAATTGCTTGTTACAAGCAATTTCTTCATTATCCACACTATTTTTTGCCCCAAAAGGCATTAAAAGATTAATATAAAAATAAATACATAACATCAACTAAATATTGCCATATTCAACTTCCTTCAATTTGGACCAGTAAAAACTGTATTGGAATGGGATAAGATCTCGGAATTGATCAGATCATTACTTTCGTAGTCTGGGGCACAATAAGTTCCTAAAATAGTTTTTGGAGGTGTGCAGTCTGGTCTTTGTCTAGAGCACCTGCTTGTACCTTTAAAGCTAGATTTGTTTATAAGATCAATTTTCAAAATTATCATTTAGCTACATTTAATGCTTTCTGTGCTTTCAGCCCTTTGATTTTTTTGTAGATGAGTTGGTTCAGCATGACAAGGGTTAGAGTCTGAGCTCGAACATCTCAGAACTCTGGAGCGTAATCCGTCACGCGAAAAGGAATCATCCGGTTAATGCATACAATATGCGTAAAAATAGATCATCTAAATCCATTACCTGACAAGAAAAATTAAGACTTATCCAAAATCAAAGAAGTTGCATACGACAATTTCGAGTTGATAGAATTTCACATATCTAAAAAATCGGCCTTAAATTTGATGGTCTAGGGTACAAGTGGAGCGATACAGACCCTCTTGGGCATCATATATCATAAATATCCACCAAGACAAATTTTTAGGCGTAATGTATTTCATGTCACGAACATATAGAAAATTTAGAATACCTCTGTTTCATAACCCAAAATTACACCTCTGTCACGTTTTATAGAGGGCGAATGATGAAATTTCTTATTGGGATTTTTAAATTGGTTTTAGAAAGGGGGTAAAAACAGACCAATATGTTATATTTACAAGCTAGACCGGCAACAGCAATTGACGGATCGTTATCGCAAATTAAAAACAACAACACAATAACAACAACAGCAGCAGCAACAAACCCCCCAGACCAATCAAATTATCCATTTAGACCGGACGTGAACTTTTGCTCCGACTTTGATCGATGTAAGTTTGGTTACATTGATGTAAGCAGTAGTTACGACGTTTATGTGCAAAATAACATCCGTCCAATATCCAAGTCGAATTTCCTGCTGGAGTCTGGGTTGGTGGATGGTGTAAACGATCCACCAATTTCATCATCGACTTCGTCCTGTCGCTGTAGCCTGAACAAATTTTGACATTTGTTAATATAGGTATTTATATAGAACGATATGTTCATATCATCTGGAGTATATGTTCACGATCAAATGAGCAATCCTTATCGTTTTTGAATATAGCTATGATATTATCTTTGAAATAAATGTGACCCTTCTTTGACTTAATTTTGATTCAATTTTCAGCAAACAACAGCCGAGTGTAATGCATCCATATGCTTGTGCTCTTACACACCACTTTATGTTCAATATGTCGGAAAATGTTTGTATTTATATGTACTTGAATATGTACTTGAATTCTTTAGAGCATATCGATGGGCGCGAAACAGTTGTAACCGTCTATATGTTTAGTTACAACCGTTTCGCGCTGAACCATTGATATCTCTTCCCATCCTCCCCGTAAACCCCAGCCTCTTACAAACATACAATACGGACAATGCATGCAGACTCTAGACAGAGAAATAATACCACTTACTGGATAAGAAAAGAACTTTGCATTCTCTGCCCACGCCCTTTAGTGGAGAAGGTTCGACAGATTCTTGGTTAAATCAAAGGCATAAAAGGTCGCAACGGCAGTCAAGAATGGATATTAACAATTATTATGAAATTCAAAGGAATTCTCTAATAACTTTGACTCTACCAAATACAAACCAAGTGAAAGCAGTTGTGATAATATCCATTGACATAAAGCATAATAGAAGCGAAATCTTTACATGTAGTTATATATGCAGAGAAAGAATTCTGTCGGTTGTTAAATTCTTGAAACCAAGTGCATTTTCGATCAGCAAGATGAGCGAATTGGAACCTGTAGGTATGAAATCAAGTATCCAAACCATCTAAACTAAAAATGCTAACTCGAATGACGTAGTTTGAAAAACCTGTTTATAAAAATAATCTGTGAGTTGATTCTTGGCCAAGTTTAGCCGGGTTCATAATTCATACCGACGGTAATCGGCATGACGAAGGCCAATTTTGGGGAAACTGTATCGAAATTAAATGAGAATTCAACAAATTTTGATGCTGAATAATAAAAGAAATATTGTCAAAATGAATGAAATTGGAATTATCTCACATTTAAGCATTAAACATCCGCTTGTTAGAGTTTACCCGAGTATTAGTGATAGACACCCGCGGTTTTATCGTCGGTAATATTGCTTAAGCTTTAATTGATTGATTGATTGAATGGAGTTTAACGTCATTTTAACATTATTTCAGTCATATTGCGGCGGCTGGAGCACCTAACAAAGGATTCCTGGTATTTCTCACATCAGTACTAACACTTCATCCTTTGTGACGAGATTGAAAATGAAGCACACGTGCTTCTAAAATGTAGCAAATATGATTCTATTCGCGCGCAACTTTTCAAAAAGGCGTTGTCATTTAATCCTCGTTTCTCCACCATGAGTAATTTTGAAAAATTAATGTTCACTTTATACGAAAACAAAATGGTAAAAATAAGTGCCAAAACCTGTTTTCAAATATTAAGTTCAAGGTCCTTTTTACTCTGTAAATAAGCATCGAATTTTAGTTAAATTTATGATATGCGTATGTGTGTGTGTGCGTGCGTGTGTGCGTGTGAGTGTGTACATGCGTGCGAGTGTGTGTTTGAACGTAGCCAAATGAGTACATTTAATTTATTCTTAGGAACTCTAGTTGTTTTGCTCTGTCTCTTATAACTCTATTTTAGAGTGGCTTTGATCACCTTTTACTTGTTTTTTATATGTATGTGTTTGTATTGTAAATCAAAGATGAGACGTAAATAAACTATATATAATCTTTTCTAGCCTCCAGCTGCTATCCCACTTAGGTTTACGATTATCCACCCATTGGTGGGAGACAAATGTCGGAAAGGATATTCACCGCCGTCGGAAATCGAACCCATGACAACCCATGATTGAAAATTAGTCTGATGCGCTACCGACTGCGCTATGACGGCGGCCTGCTGATGCTTTATAACTTGATTCGGTTTCCTACGATAATTTTCACCAAAGGATCTATTTTTTCAGATAGTACTGTAGCCCAAATAATTTTCGTGTAAACTCCTATTTTCTTGGTTGCTATAAATCTTCAGCATATGATTGCTTTTTGCCAAACCCATTACCAGGTGGCAAATTTTTAGTAGAATACGCATACAGCATAAAATCTTTTTGAATAAGTAACACAAAATCCAAACCATTAATCTAAAAATTTAATTGTATATACGCATACAGCATAAAATCTTTTTGAATAAGTAACACAAAATCCAAACCATTAATCTAAAATTTTAATTGTATATGATCCACTTGATTTAATTTCATTCAATTTGATTGTACATATTTTTTTCTAATTACATGTTTTATAATCAGAAATTCACAAAAACAGAACATTAAATAATCTTTTCTGAGAGGTCACGGTACACAATTTGACCTCGCGTTGGGCTACCTGAACTTTTCGTGTACATGAATAATTAGGAGGGAAGGTGACAGCCCTTTATACGCTACCCATGTCAATTTTGTAGTCATTTGATGGATGGGGAACAATGTCGCATGAGGTGAACGAAAGGTAAGATTTTATCGTACTTTGAATGGGTACGGGATCTATATGTATATTTTCTGACAACTTTAGACTGGTCTAAACTTTATTGCAGACATGATAGAATTTTAAATATCTCTTAATTTTTGGGATAGAAAACAGTATTGAAAATTAAGTTATCGCATTTTTGAGAAATGACATAATCTATAAAGGACTTTCGAAGAGCAACGTTTTAACATAGAACAGTTAAGTAAAAATTCTCGTAAGTGTCGTGACCAACAAGCCTTCACAATTGTCTTCTATTTCGGAACACACCTTTCGAATTCCTCTATTAATGAGGATTATCAATTTACTTATATACGTAGTAATCATTTCTAACAGAGAGTCTTGCATTTCAGAGAAATAGGCATATATCTTCTCGATAATATAACAATTGTGTTATGTCAATAATGATAATCTTGATGATAACAACAACAACTATAACAATAATAGAACTAATATTGTAAGTAATAAATGTGATAATGATAAGGCAATAATGTAAGAAATAATTGTGATAATAATAATAGTAATTTTCGGAGAAATTGCAGTTCCTGAAAATTCAAATTATTTAAGCAAAATTGGCACAAAATGGACCATAACTTCTTTATCTAAAAGTAAAATTCAAGAAATCAGGTAATTTATATAAGCTGTAGTTACGACTTCTACGTCGCCAACCAACGATTCAACTTTACATGCTACTGAATGCGACTTGTACTAGTCGCCAATCAAACAAAAATGTCATCAGAAATGGCAGCCAATGTATAAGTTCAAAACTCATTTATGTTCTAAATGAATGATTACATTGGTCGAACACGAAAATCTGATGGCAACTAACAGTTAGAACACATTTGATTAAAGGGGAATGTTTATATATCACTATTTTCTCAAATGAGAGTTGTTTTACCCAATTATATCAGATTACCTTAATTTTTGAAATATGTATTTAATTAGTATCACTTACTATTCTAAAGACTCTATTTCGCTGAATTTCAGATAATTTTTAAAGAATGGAACAAAGAGTCAACACGGCGGGAGCGATTACAATCAATCGCAATCTGTACACGCTCGATGATTATTACAAACAGTACGAACAAAGGACCACAAAAAGAACACCGAAGGAATATTTTAAAGAAAAATGCACTCCGAAACGAATCGTTAAAGTACTGGTATCATATCTTCCTGTCTTGAAGGTTTTTAGAAAATACAAGCTGAGAGATAACTTGGCCAGTGATATCCTCGCTGGTCTAACTGTCAGTTTTATACATTTACCACAAGGTCTTGCGTTTGGTCTTCTGGCTTCTCTTCAGCCTATTTATGGACTATATACCACATTCTTCCCGGTGCTTTTCTACATGATTTTCGGAACATCACCTTACATATCATACGGACCTACAGCAAACATGGCGATTTTGACGCGGACAGTGGTTGAAAGGGAAGCTCAACTCTTCATCGATCAGTATGTTTTTTCAGGAAATGTGTCTTTAAACAACTTGTCTATTATTGGACCGAGTGAAGCTGAGATTTTACAAATAAAAGTAGGTTCTGCAGCTGCATGTTCTCTCATATCGGGGTTATCTCTGAGTATTATAGGATTCTTTCGACTAGGGTTTCTTACATCATACCTCTCGACATCATTCATTGGTGGATTTACGACAGCAGCGGCTTTGTTTGTGGCATCAAGTCAAGTGGAAAAGTTATTTGGATTGAAAACGGAAACATATTCAGGAGCCGGGGGACTAGTGCTGTCTTACATCGACCTATTTAGAAAACTTGGTGGTAGTAAAGCACCTGAAATTGTGATATCCGTCATATGTATATCGGTGCTTTTGGCTGTCAAAATAGGGATAAATGAAAGATACAAAGATAAGCTGAAGATTCCGATCCCTATCGATTTTATTGTAGCAGTGATTGCAACTGTAGTATCATATCTTACTAAGCTTGAGGATAAATTTGACGTTATAATTGTTGGCCCCATCCCGAGTGGATTCGCTTCCCCTACATTGCCTAAACTAGACAATGTATCAGACTACATCACTGATTCAATCGTAATAGCTGTTGTATCACTTGCCATGTCAATAACATTTGCCAAGCTGACAGCAAAAAAACATGGCAATACAATAGATGAGAGTCAAGAATTGTTTGCATACGGTGCTAGTAATATATTAGCAGCTTTTTTCGGATGTTTTCCCGCAGCGAATGCTTCTCCAAGGACAGGAATACTCAGCTCCCTCGGCGCCAAAACAACGCTGAATGGTCTTGCAACGATATCTGTTTTTCTTCTAATCATTCTCGTTGTTGGACAGCTTTTTGTATACTTGCCTACAGCTGTTTTAGCGTCTATGATCATCATATCTACAAAGGATCTAGTACTCCAATACAGAAACTTGCCCAAAATCTGGAAAATTAACAAGTTCGACTTTATCATTTGGATCGTAACCAATTTATCTTCTCTTCTCTTAGATCTATATTACGGTCTCATTATAGGCTTATTTGTATCTATATTACTCGTAGTTGTTCAAAGCCAATCAGGGACTGGCTACGTACTAAAGAAGTCTGAGAATGAAGATATTTTTCATCGTATTGACAACGGTATGAAAAATGTGTGTAATGATCAAGTAATAATATTCAAATTTCCAATGAGTATTTATTATGCCACCGCTGAACGATTTAAAACACAGATATACAAAAAAGTGTTCAATCCAGACGTTTATCGGAAGAGGCAAAAACGTTTAAATAAGACAATGCGAATAGAAGCAAATGGTGCTACAAATGAGGCTTATGCCAACGGGGGAGGGCATAGCTTTGGTTTAAACATCAACTCTACAAAGATTGAAGGGGAAGACTTTTATAAACCCGAATACATTATAATTGACTGTTCAATGGTTTCCTATATAGACATGGCCGGAGCTAATATGTTACAAGAGGTAATAACTGGATATTCTAATGTAGATATAACTCTCTTTCTAACCGGTCTTACTGAAAAACCGTTTAGGGTGTTAGATAGTTATGGACTTTTCGATAATTTCTCGAAGACCAATGTTTTCGTGGATGTTTTTGACGCATTAGAAGCATCAAAAAGGCCTGTCTCTTTCGTCAGTCATCTGTAAGTTTTTTACTTACTACTATTACTTACAAACATTAAGTGTCAGCGCTATTTTGTGCTACGAAGTACAGATCTCTATAACAAATGCTTTGGTTTTTTAGTATTTGGCGTTTTTGTATGTTATGTAACCCAAGTGTGTCATACCGATAATTTATTTGGATGGCATGTCTATTTCATCTTCGAACCTAATTTGATCAACCTCTTTGATGTCAACCTCTTTGATGAATGTTTTAGGTATGAAAATGAATTTGGTTGCAAACAAACAGCAGCAACATCAATCGTTAAAGTCGACCTAAAAGTTGTAACAAAATCTGCAGCAGCTGTGTCTGCAACTTTTAATACGACAACCAAAGAAAGTGTTTGACATATTTTGGGAAAAATCTTATTTGGTTTAAACTAAAAAAAAGCCCAGATAGTTTTGTGATTATAGTTAGCGACTCGTTCCCACCCCAGCTTGTAAATTCTAATAAATATATGACAGATATTAATCGATGGCCGTTCTTTATCCCATTATATCCTGTCAGTCTTTGCAACATCCTGTCACATTATTGTGTTTCACGTGTTGATTACTACCACGTGTCTAATCAATATCGGATTTTTTGTTGGAATATGTGATCTTTTTTAAATTGCTAACTTCGTTGTATTCCTATAACCTTGGTGTAGTGACAAAATTTGATGGCCTAACAACATTACAGTGAAATATTGGTAACCAATAAAACACCACCACTACCAACAACAACAACTCTGGACAGGCGTATCTGAATAATCAGAACTGTCTTGGCCCATTTATTTAAAGCATGGCACGCATTAGAACAACAATTTGTATAAGACATACGGACGTTGAAAATCTGTACAACACACTATAGTTAGAAATAATAGTAACGTTTTCTTTTAAGAGCCGTGATCATTCAATATTCGTCGTTGGGCGAGTAAAATGACGCAATGACGTAACTATTGCTCATTAAAGCTGTAGTTACGATATTTTGCTCGCCAACCGGCGTATTGTTATTTTCGTTGAGCGTGCCAGATATTGTACTGTATGCCAGCCTTATTTAGTAAACCAATACATCTTCAAGCAACGTACTATATAATTCTATAAGGATTTTTTGTTTAGCTTCACCAATTTACACCCTCTTCTTCACTCTGGAATTTTCAAGTCAATCCTCTTATCAGGCTGAGATTCGAAACAAGTAAAGTATTGTGGGTAAGCAGATATCCTCTTTCATCCGAAATTGAATTAGATAACATTTCTAATCTATATTTGTTACTCATTGTTTACTAATTATAAGGATATCGAAAATAAATATACAGAGCAATACTATTGTTCCGAGTAGGGCCGACAAACTTGCTAATCAAAACAATAAAGTATAATCAATAGATTAATAATGCCGGTAGGTGTTTTATTTTCAAGCTAGTATCTGGCCATAGTCTGTAATATTAACCAAAACAAATTAAATAAACGATTAAATCTGAAAGAAAACAAAGGACTGAATATACCAAGACACATCCTCGGATACCCAGAGGTCTCCTTATTAGCAAATAAGGAGACCCCGGGGTATCCGAGGATGTCTAGGACATGTTGTTGGCCTAGGTTTTAACCACAAGTGACCCAATATTTTTTTTGCCCGAAGGATCATTTTGTCATAGTAAAAACAATTGAGCCCTAATTTTTACCTTATGAAGGCACGCGACGTTTTCGCCCAAGTGCCTAAAATTTTGCGAGTTTTTGTCTTCTTGGTAGCTCTTACAAGTACGAAAATTACAACAACAACAACACCACCACCACCACCACCACCACCACCAACAACAACAACAACTAAAAAAGAACAGCATCATGACAAAAACCCATACACAGCACCCCAGAAAGAACCAACAACAATAAAAGCAGCAACATCACCACCAGCAGTAGCAACAACAGCGGAAACAACATTAGCTACAATAACTAGTTACTTTTCATATGAAAATGAATGCTTTGTTTAGTGTTGAAAAAAAAAAAACGATTCCGAAGGACTAGGTATTTATTCTTTAACTTTCATTCGCTTGAGAGATTTTTTTCGTGTAAAAATCAGCAAGCTATTAATATTATTTCACCATATTCGGATTAATTTAATGTTAAGTATTTTCGGCCCTCTCTGGCCCTGTGCGAACTGATAGAAGCATCATCATTTCTTATACACATCTTGGGTTGGCATTTCTTCCAAGTCGATAAGGCAGTAAAGGGAGTGTCTGTTTTCGTGGAAAAACTCAATTTTCAGATACTCAGATATTTGCAGTGTCACGAACAAACCAATAGGGTGACGAATAATATACATGTTTATTTATACCTTGCTGTGAAATCTTTGGATTTCTCCGTGTAGTAAATTTTGATATCGTCACTGGAGTGACGATAACACTTTTCAGTTTCACTCTCTGTAATAAATCTTTAATCATGTATTCATCCGCACTTTTTTCAATAGACCTTCTCTCTATCAAAAAGATTGGTTTCGATATTTTAATACAAAAAAAATAAAATAATAAGGTATACAATAAATAGAATAATCAACTGGTTATTCTAGATATGAAAAGTTTTTTCACTCGAATGCGTTGTTAGGCGTTAAAAAAGCTCGTGCTGCGCACTCGTTTTTTCATCGCCTTACAACGCATCCTCGTGAAATATTTTTTTTTATATCTGGAATAACCAGTTGATAAACCTCTATGTATTGTAACTATGAACAACAAATCTAAAGTCACTGGGATCATTGACTTATCTCTGACCACGCCCACTGAATTCTGACTGGTTGATTCACTTCGATATTAAACGGCATGTTTTTTGTTAAATGTATCGCTGGTTATAAAAATGTTAAAAAAGTTAAACGGTTAATTGGTGACATAAATATCGTAACTACAGCTTGAATAAGCTGTGTTTACGCTTTTTAAGAAGCCAAACAAACAAAAATGCTTCACTTTAATGTCGGTTAGTGTTGGAGTTTAAAGTTCACTTCCATTCTAATTAAATATTTTCCTTGGTCAATTGATTCTCTGATTGTTAGACACGATGCGTCAATTCATACATCAACTAAAAATTCAAAATGTCGTAAAGAACAAAATTAAAGAAAGTATAGTATGAGATAACAAAGGTCTCCAGGCTTGAGCGTAAAACAAGATCCCGCTCCTAAAGGTTGAGTCTGAATACTCCCACTTTCATGCAACAAGGCCCTTTATCAAGCTCTGGCAAACTTTTCCAGGTTACGGGAAAGAATGCATAAAATCCTGAGACAAGTCAGATTCGTCATTGATTGGTGCCAGTTCTTAAAAGTACGGTTCCTATGAATATTTTTTTATTCTTATTTCCTTAAATAATGCAAACTTATCTTTCCACAGCATCACCTGGCACCGACAGGAAATCCCGCTCTGATTTAAAGCTGTGTTATTTTGCAAATTTTATATCCAGTAGCATGCAACAAAAGTCGTAGCTGCAGCTTGAATAAGTCGACAAACCAACAAAAAGGTTAACTCAAATGGCACCAAATGTCGGAGTTCAAACTCAAATCTGGTCTAAATTAAATGATTTGATTGGTCGATAGGTTATATGATTGATATTCGAGATTGGTCAGTTGTTACGGCATCATGCATTTTTACGCTTTACAAGTTTTTTCACCTTTTCTTACCAACAGAAAATATGCATCAAACGCTTTTATACCCATTCAATTTGTTTTTGTATTATATACATTGAGGCTATATTTAAGAACTAATTTATTTTAGACGTAAAATGCCAGTCTTATGTATGAATAATGCATTGATATTTAACAGGATCAGATTAGGTGAAATAAATTATTTCTTGTTGATATCATCACTAGTGATAAAAAAATATCACATCTGGATTACACCTGCATTTCCTTGTTATTAAATCTCAATACAAATAGCAACTACTCTTTAGAAAATATCTCATGAACTTAGCAATAAATCGACTGTCTAACATATTATGAATGAAAAATTTTGGCTTTTACTTTCGAAATATTTAGGCATTTTCGTGGATGGGAATTATGCTGATTTTGTTGTGAAAATGACTGGTCATAACTTTAAAAAAAGAAAGAAAAATAGCAATAATATTTGGAGTCTGTCACGCCAAAATAACCAACGAAGTACAACCCGAATTGAACCGGAACTTACCGGGTAAATATCTTTCGATTTAACCGATTATTGCCTTATTTGTTTTTTCCATAACTTATCGATTACCTCATTGGCATCCGTTAGCGATTCGATATCGACTCCATTCATCGACTAACGACAAGCTCGTTACATTCCGATGTGTCAAAGTAGGGCACTGGAAATAAATTGAAAATCTTGTGAATGTCATAGATTTAAAAAAAGAAAAGAAAGAGCGTTTATCGTGAAAATGACATTAACAACTATTGAACAATCATATATATTTCTTTTGTCAAATTTGTTTGAAAATCTATTTCAAAGTTGATAGAATATTTAAGCTTCTCACCTTTTTTATTTTATATATTTTATCGAAACCCGGAATATAATGGGCATGTGCGTGAATCATATAAATCTGATAACATAAATGGTAGTTTATTGATACATGATATATACTAAACTTGAAATATTTATATTTATATAATAAATTTATATTCCGCAATCTCTATAAATATCGCCAGGTGACTGAATTCATATTTTCAAGAGCGGGTCTAACGCCATAGTCTAGCTGCGTATAACGTAAGTCCTCTTGGAAAAAGGTATTCTGTACAAAATTAAAGCTCATTTTCCGTCAAGGATCAACTAGTTCTGTGAAAGACATTCTCCAGATTCACCGTAAAAATCCATTTTACCTCATAAATTCACTTCTATAATAATAGAGTGATTCTACATGAAAGCTAATTTGGTTGATACATCAAAGAAGCACGAAGACACAAAATCGAATAATGTTCCGTAATTAGCCATTAAAACGTTTATGAATTTTTTCATAGGGCTGTAGATTGCGTGGCATTAATCGGCCCAGTTTTTCAAGACAACCTGTTTTAGCCTGGTGAATATTAATAGTCCATACATTTGTCATTTGTTTTTAGGTAAAGAAAACATAAATATGTACAAATCGGAGGGGTGCATAAAGTGCAAAGTAAACTCCCGCTACAACAATTATCAGGGTACCAAAGAAAATGTATCGTTAAATCCGAATAATTGTATAACCAATGACTATTCTTACAAAATTTTCACATAGTTATTATAGAATTAACTCATTCCCACACAATGCCCTTTTTGGCGCCCATCAAGAAAAAACCGGGAAAACATTGTGTAAAATGAAGAAATTGCTTGCAACAAGCAATTTTTTCGTTTTCCACTGTGTTTTTCAACTCAGAAATTTGACAAAAAATAAAAATTCTATAAACTTTAAATAGTTGTCTGAAACTCTTTTGAATTTGGACACGTCCTAATTGACCAATGGCGGCTGTCAATCAAGGAATATATTGACCAATCAAATTATGTATTCAGCCCGGAATTGAAATTTAAACGACATTGGCCGCCATTTGTGTGAATTTTTTGTTGTCCGGCGACTTAAACGTCGTAGCTAAAGCTTATTCGTGAGGTCGCCAACCATCGATTCCACTTTTTTGTTACATGCGACTGACCATAGATTTAAAGAAATAACGCAGAGATTGGTCAAGGGTTAAAGTGTGCCTAGATAAAAGAATTAATTGACCAATTAAAATATTCCTTTCGACCACGAGATAATATTGACCTCCGTGTCTTTTGTCAATTATTCTCGTTTGTTGATAACTTGAACGTAGTACCTGCACCTAATGCAAACTGTAGTTAGGACGTTCAGGTCGCCAACATTCGATACGCTTTCTGTTTTTTTTTTTTTTTTTTTTTGTTCCTGACTATAAATCGTTCAAGCTTTAGTCAATATATGATAAAATTGCTTTCCAATAAATGTCGACCATTTTTTTGTGTTCAAGTTCACTTCTGATTAAAATACGCGATCTATCTATAAGTCGGAGCTTGAAAGCAGACCAACATCCGTTACTTCAATAGAGTTTAAACCCAACGTTAAACTGAATCTCAAAACTTTTACGTTAATTCCTTCGTAAATTCATTATCAAATAATGAAATTTCAGACTGGTCGAAATCGAAGAAGTTGCAAACGACAATTTTTCGTTGATACATTTTAACAAGTATTTGTCTTTTGGAATAAAACATTGTGGATAATAAAGAAATTGCTTAGTTTCCTTTATGTTTCCTTTATGTTTTCCAAATTCCTTTCTCCTGTGGAGCTACAAAGCGGAATTGGTATATTTGTAAACAGATAAAGCAAAACCATAATCGCATCAATATATGCAGAGCTTTAGTGTAGTTCCTTTGAACATGTGAATATGATTAGTTCCCGATTTTCACTCTTTATGCTCCCCAAAGGACGAGCATATAGCAACCGCTTCGTATGTCCGCCCGTCCATCCATCCACCTCAATTTCTCCACAACCCTTGGGCTAATTTGTTTATTCCTTTTATTATTGCACCGACGCATTTCCCCTTGGGTTTTGGATAGCTCGAAGGTCACGTTCATAGTTCAAGGTCAAACAATAAAATAGAGCTTTTCCATTGCATAGCTCCTTCAATTATGGATGGATTTTAATAAAATTCCCACAATTGTTTTCTATCATGAGCAGTTGCACTGTTTGAAAGAAATATTCAGATAGTCCCAAGGTCAATATTACACTTTAAGGTCGAACGTTCTAATCAAGCATGTCCAGAACATAGCTCCTATAATGATAGATGGATTACGAAATAACTTTGCACAAGTGTTCTCTATTATGAGTAGATGTTCTGTTTAAAACAACAACAACAGCAGCACTAACATCAAAAACAACAACATCACCCCTACAAACAAAACAAAACAACAGCAAAACAAAACAACAAACAAACAACACTTCCCTAGATAACTCGAAGGTAAATGTCACAGCTCATGATGCTCATTTTGGTTTAAGTGCCGTTTAATGCCAGCGTTGTTAAGTTCAAGCTTGGCGACATATAATTTCGTGATGAACCAAAGTGTTCATCAAAAAGAAATATATTTCCAAACAATTTATTTCGACATTATTCCCTCGGGGGTTAGTTTAGAATTTTTGATGGTTGCTTTAATAAATTATGTGTTCCAACTTTATCTCGTGTAATAAATCTATGACAGATATTTACTGGCGGTTGTTCTTTAAACATATTTCATTATGTCTCGTCCCTCTTTTTATACGCCCGTCGAAGACGGGACGTATTATGGGATCACCCGTGGTGTCCGGGCGTCCGGTCGTCCGGTTGTCCGGGCGTCCGGGCGGTGTCCACTTCTTTGTCCGGAGCATAACCCTGTCGTCGTAAGTCCGATTGACTTTAAACTTGGCAGTTATATTCTTCTCATCAATACGGAGTGCAGTGCTCAATAACCATAACTCTACCTGGCCTATTTTTTGAGTTATTGCCCTTTGTTGTTTTTCATACTTGAATCTTGTCCGGAGTATATCTCTAAAAGTATTATAGCTAGGATCATGAAACTTCATGGGTGTATAGACCTCACCAAGGGGGAGTGCAGTGCACAAGAACCATAACTCTACCTGGTCTATTTTTTGAGTTATTGCCCTTTGTTGTTTTTTATACTTGAATCTTGTCCGGTGTATATCTCTAAAAGTATTATAGCTAGAATCCTGAAATTTCATGGATGGATAGAGCTCAAAAAGGGGGAGTGCAGTGTACAAGAACCGTTACTCTACCTAGCCTATTTTTTAAGTTATTGCCCTTTGTTTTTTTCATACTTGAATCTTGTCCGGAGTATATCTCTTAAAGTATTATAGCTAGGATCATGAAACTTCATGGGTGTATAGATCTCACCAAGGGGGAATGCAGTGCATAAGAACTATAACTGTACCTGGTCTATTTTTTGAGTTATTGCCCTTTGTTGTTTATCATACTTGAATCTTGTCCGGAGTATATCTCTAAAAGTATTATAGCTAGGATCATGAAACTTCATGGGTGTATAGATCTCACCAAGGGGGGGGGGTGTGCAGTGCACAAGAACCATAACTCTACCTTGCCCATTTTTTGAGTTATTGCCCTTTGTTGTTTTTCATTCTTGAATCTTGTCCAGAGTATATCTCTAAAAGTATTATAGCTAGAATCCTGAAATTTCATGGATGGATAGAGCTCACCAAGTGGGAGTGCAGTGTAAAGAACCCTAACTCTACCTAGCCTATTTATGAGTTATTGCCCTTTGTTGTTTTTCATACTTTGTTTGACAAAAAATATTCATTCAAAATAACCTCAGTTCTATTCAAACCCCCAGTTAATATTAAGCAGTGTGACGGGCGTATCTTGTGACAATTTGGCACCTTGTTACAATATCTTTTTACCTTTTTGTGTTTTATGACCTGAATCTTCCCGCATGATTCTTGTAATATGGGTAAGCTTTGGAGAAATTAAAGGGGATTAAAACATTAACTGCTGTTGGCTTATAAAACCTTGATACTAAACCCAAATTCAAACTTATTAACCCATTACAACATGGCAAAACTTATGACTAGTCCACATTCAAAGAAATTGCAGACGACGAATAAAATTCCAAATGTCTCTTTCATTCTAGGTCGAAATAATGTGGAAAATGAAATATTTAATTGATTGTAACAAGCTGTTTGTTCATCCCTATAGGTTCGTAAAATTTGGGCATGAGTAAGAATGAATTACGAGGGTTTGGAACATATATCATAATGTCTTAAACGATCTTTTAGATCAGTTGAAAATAAGCTCGGACGCATATCATGGTTGTTCGATACGATTTAAAATGATAAATCTAAAGTGGTTCACTTACAATATAAATAAAATCTCGGCAATGATCAACGGCCAATTGTCTTAGACCAAGGTTCATATATACTAAAACTGAGAATTTGCAAGAGCAAAGCCCAAAGAATAACACTTAAATTGATAAAGATTAGTCACATGTGTATTTAATATATCTACCGAAGAATGAAATGATAGGGTTCGATTCCCGACGGCGGCAATACTCTTTCCGACATTTGTCTACCACCAATGGGCAGATAATCGTAAGCCTATGTGGGATAGCAGCTGGAGGCTAGGAAAGGGTATAGTGGTAGTACTGGTGCGAAAAATAACAGGAATCCATTGTTAGGTACTCCAGCAGCCGCGATATAACTGAAAGATTGTTAAAAGCGGCGTTAAACCCCATTCAAACAAACAAACAAAATGAAATGATAGACTAAGGCGTCTCTCACACTAGCATTTGAATTTTTGTAGTCAATATCGGTCAGTTATTACACGAGTAATTAACATAACTAAATTATACTAAATTTGTCAACTTGAAAAAGGTCCGATCGCTTTATGCCGCAATAAAGTCATGTGCACATGCCAAAATCCCTCCTAAATACTAATTTCTGACAGCTTACATCCAGCAGATTCACTTTTAGATTCGTTAAAACTTCAAAAGTTCAAAATATTCACTTGCTTAAGGTATCTGAATATTAACCTTTTGTCGATTAATTTTATAACGAAGACTGAAGCAACGCCATTCTCTTGCTAGTATTTAGTAAAGCATATTTTGTTAATACGGACCCTGTCAACCTTAGCACGAAACTTTAGATATACTCGATTTTTTTTCTAACTAAGCTAATTTCTTCTCAATAGACCTCTGCAGTTTTATAATAGATCTACCTGGATGGTTTGAAAAGGTATGCTCAGAATTACATAACTAGGTGACCAACAGTTTGACATATTAACGATAATAATATTTTTTTCTTTCATTCGAAGTTGTTTTATCCAAAAGTCTATTATAGATAAATGCTGTAGATTATGTGTTACTATATGTCGACCTGGTTAGTTAATCAGTGCGTCCTCAGGAAACACTTTTTAGAATTGGATCATTGGCGCGGGAATGAAATAAAGCTGTTATTTTTTCATATTGCGAGGGTAACATAACACTAGTAAAATACCTTTGCAGATGAGCTAAAACCTCTAGGAATGCCTTTCCGTTTTTCGAAAATGACGTAACATTGTATTTAGTGACGTCAATTTTAAAACGGTAATATTTCTTTCACAGAATAATTCAAGTCGATATAATCAAAGAATTTTTTTGGAATATATTGTAAATGAAATATCAACTATAATGTTCACAAATCACCGATTTTATAAAACTCGTCATCTAAAACAGATCAACACTCGACTCATCCTCATCTGTTTATTGATGACTCGTTTGATAAATTCGGTTTTCATGACAACTCACTCAATATCATCTATAATATGGTTAATTTACTTTTTGAGTTCGTTAATACATGTAGCCTATAGACCACCCGAATACGGGAAACTCCAGTATATATGAAGAGACCCCATTTGTCGGGTCTTCGCAAATTTGTCGACTTCAAAAACGTGAATTAACCATATTGTTACATTAAAATACAAACAAGCGAAGTAGTTATTCAGACAAAGCGAAAGAAACGTTTTAAACTATCTCGAAACTTACGAAATTTTCCCGGTCCGAAAGAAAGACCAGAGGTGCGTTCTTTTCGTCAAGATTCTTAAGATTCATATTTAGATTTTTAAAATAAAGCGTTCTTTAGATTAAGATTTTTAAGCGGCTAAATTAGAATCTTAAGAATTCTAAAGGAGGAATTTAAGCGTACTCCGCATTCGCTTAATCGAGTAGCCTTGACGACATCGAATATTTTCACTAAAAATAACAAAAATCGTTCTTTAAAATGTCTCAAAAATCTCATTTAGCGGGATTTTCATCTCGACGAAAAGAACGCACCTCAGAGATGCGTTCTTTTCGTCGAGATTCTAAAGATTCTTGTTTAGATTTTTAAGATAAAGCGTTCTTTAGATTAAGATTTTTAAGCCGCTAAATAAGAATCTTAAGAATTCTAAATGAGGAATTTAAGCGTAGTCTGCATTGGCTGAAACAAGTAGCCTTGACGACGTCGAATTGTTTCACTCAAAATAACAAAAATCGTTCTTTAAAATGTCTCAAAAATCTTATTTCTCGAGGTGCGTTCTTTTCGTTAAGATTCTAAAGATTCTTATTTAGGTTTTCAAAGATAAATTGTTCTTTAGATTTAGATTTTTAAGCGGCTAAATAAGAATCTTAAGAATTCTAAATGAGGAATTTAAGCGTAGTCTGCATTGGCTGAAACAAGTAGCCTTGACGACGTCGAATATTTTCGCTCAAAATAACAAAAATCGTTCTTTAACAACTGTGTTATTCATTTCGCAGCAATAGTTGTTTACAATGGCGTTGCTAGATGAAATGACGTCAAATTTACATATTTTTTTTTTGCGGGAATAAGG
This sequence comes from Fragum fragum, assembly GCA_946902895.1. Classification (NCBI taxonomy): domain Eukaryota; kingdom Metazoa; phylum Mollusca; class Bivalvia; order Cardiida; family Cardiidae; genus Fragum; species Fragum fragum. Next base: position 51,138,567 of record OX336366.1, read on the forward strand.
TCAACGTTCCATTTATCGGTATTGATTTCTTAAATACTCATTCTGAACAATGCGTAAAATCCTCAATACAGAGTATATTTAACAGATTTAAATAATTTTGATGGCAAAAAATATCGTCGGACATTCTGTAGATTCTGTCATTATACCTTGTTTTAGATGTATGTAAATTCATATGTTTTGACGATGAACGATTACGTTCAAGTCACATGAATAAAATCTGTTATGTTGTTATCAATACATTGGCCCGGACTGAGGATAATTAAGTAAATAAGCTTGGCATTAGTGATGCGTAAATTTAATGATAAATACACGATTCCCCCCCCCCCCCTCAAACGGCTGGGTTTATGCGTTTTACATGCCTACAAAGACCCGGAAAAATACATTGTAGGCAATGATATTCAATATAATCATACTGTGTTTTATGTAGGGGTAACTTTCCTAAATCAAGTAATAGACAGTGACATGATAAGTGTCTCATATAGAAAATATTTCAAACTGAACAAGGTAGTGGAAATTAAGAGCTATGATAGTGATCCTCTTTGCAGGGTTAATCACTCCTTAACAAATAATAGAATATTAAATAGGGTCAATACAAGCGAAAATTTATGCATATAGATTTATATACATCAGGTATCTACAACTATATATATGGACTATATGAAATTGAAGCCAGAATACCGTCTAGCATATACATTCTGTTCTTTTATTTCTTACAAGTCATTAGAGTGTGTAACTCCCGCTCAATTCCGGTGATACTCAACCGCCACAGAAGTACTCTCTTCAAATAGGACCATTATGTAATATTCTGCTACCATTTAACAATAACAAACTTTTCAGTCTGATAAAGAATGCCAAGCAAGACGCAACCGGAGTAGCCACTCTTCTCGATAAAATTTCAGGTTCCATCAAATCGGACAACACAGAAAAGGCGAATATCCTAAATCAACAGTTACGGTCAGTCTTCACTCCAATGATACCAATTTCTTTGGCTCAGTCGTCCCTTTCATCTATAAGACAAAATGTATTCTCTTCCTCTTTCAGTAAATACCCAGTTATGCCGAACATTACTATTTGCACCAGTGGAGTACAAAAACTTATTTCCAACCTGAAACCAGACAAAGCAGCAGGACCAGACAACATCAATCCTCTTGTACTAAAAAACTTATGTTATCAAATTTCCCCGATCTTACAAATTCTCTTTCAGAAATCCCTAGACACAGGCACTCTTTCCCAGGTTTGGACAAAAGCAAACGTGACTCCACTCTTCAAGAAAGGAAACAAAGAAGATCCTGCAAATTACAGACCTATATCTTTAACATGTATACTGTGTAAAGTTCTAGAACATATTGTAGCCTCAAATCTAACTGAACATTTTGACAAAAATAATATCCTTTATGACTTGCAGCATGGTTTTAGAGAAAGGCGTTCATGCGAAACCCAGCTACTTCAACTGACCGACCATCTTGCCAGAAACCTGACTGGAGGAAAACAAACTGATCTAGTTTTGTTAGACTTCAGCAAGGCTTTTGACAAAGTTAGCCACTTAAAATTTTTGTATAAATTGCAGGAACATGGTGTTAACAATGCTACCCTTTTGTTGATTAAATCTTTTCTAATAGGCAGAACAGAAAAAGTAGTCTTAGAAGGTGGATGCTCATCAGAAGTACCAGTCACGTCTGGAGTACCTCAGGGATCTGTACTTGGCCCTCTTTTGTTTCTTTTGTATATAAATGACCTTTTATATATAAATGACCCTCCAAATAACATCACATCCCAAGTTCGTTTGTTTGCAGATGACACTGCCGTTTACTTAGCTATAAACAATAGGCAAGACTGTTTGACCCTACAAGAAGATCTAGACAAGTTAATGCAGTGGGAGAAAAAAGTGGAAAATGGAGTTTAACCCCAGCAAATGCATTGTCCTAAATATTACTAAAAATAAAAAGAAAAAGATTTCCTTTGATTACAGGTTACATGGACAAGTACTAGAGACTGTGGACAATGCCAAATACCTAGGATTTACAATATCTGGAGATCTTTCCTGGAACAAACACATTGACAATAAATGCTAATAAAACTTTAGGTCTTCTCCGCAGAAACATCCAGACCAAAAATAAGAAGATCAGAGAAATAGCGTATAAAACTCTAGTGAGATCCCAGGTAGAATACGCATCAACAGTTTGGAGCCCCTACACAAAAACCTATATCAACAAAGTGGAAAAAGTACAACGTAGAGCGGCAAGATGGGTTCAAAATAATTTCTCTTATTATGACAGTGTTACCTACATGCAGAAGGAGCTTGGTTGGGAAACTCTCCAATACAGACGAGACATCTCCAGAGTCACCATGTTTTATAAAATCGTTAACAATTTTGTTGCAGTGCCAGTACCAGCCTATCTTGAAAGACCAGTGAGGACCACCCGACATATGCACACAGCATCTTTCAGACAGATCCACACAAATGCAGCCTACTTTAAATATTCTTTTTTTCCCTACACAGTGATACTATGGAACAGCCTTCCAGAAACAATTGCACAGCAACCTGATATTGCAGCGTTCAAAAAGATTCTTGATTCTTTTCAGATAGTGAGCCGTCCCTGAATGACCAAAATATGTTTTATCAGCTCTTTTAATCTAACACTCACAATACTTTTAAAATTTGCACCCTAACAAATGTCTAACAGTTTTTATTCCAGCACAGACGCGCACCTGCCAGTAATACCCGAAAGGGGAGTTGGGCAGTATAATAGATAGATAGATATTCAACCTAGATAGGACAATAAAATGTGTCAAAGAGTAAAATAAAATTTGTTCTACTGCTGTGGTGTACCTATTATTCCGACTGCTGATCCTCTTAGTCTTAACTCTTGTTATGCTGAACCCGGAATATTCCTGTTTTTGCAGGAGGTATAGACAAAGATCAGCCGGCATACCACCTGTTTGTTCCTTTCAAACCTGAGGTTTTTCTGAAATTAATTTAAAGAAATATAGGCCTACAGTTAATACTTCTAGTGCTTTCAGCCTTTTAATTTTAAAGAACGTCCCAAGAGAATTTTATTCAGCATGACAAGAGTTATTGTCCTAGATGACACCACCACAACACAGCCTCAACTTTTTAATACCCCCCCCCCAAAAAAAAAGACTTTGAGAAAAAGCAAGTTGAATATAATGTGTTTGTTAAACACCATAACTCCGTAACGCATTCTTTGACCTTGATAAGTGACCTTTACCTTGATGGATAGCATTAACCTTACAATGTGGTGTCCGTGGTCGAGCATCAGCTTCCCGATCCAGAGGTCCTGAGTTCGATTCACGGGAGCGGCTGTCGATCTTGGTTCTGACATTGGCCCACACTTTCGGCGCGAGTACTGGTGCATTTTCCATGGAGCAGAATCGAGAGGGGTTACTCTAAGTTGGCCCAATCGATGTAAAATAAATAGTTTCAAACCAAATTAACCTTACAAGCCATTGGTGCTTTTCAATGCAATGTACCTATTTCCCAAATATGGACCATACATCTTGAAAGGTTTTGAATATCAGCAAATGTTAAGTTTTTTTCCGTAAAGTTCGCTGCTCTCCAACGTCTAGACGGACAGACAGACGGAAATCGGTAAAATATGCCCCCAATTATTGATGCAAAGGCATAAAAATGTAGTACTTGTTAGTTACTTGTTAGTTACAAGCAATTTCTTCATTTTCCACATAGCTTCCTATCGAAAATGACCGAGGCATTTTGATTTTGTCCTCTAGAAATCGTCGCCTGCAACATGTTCGAAGTTGGAACCGTCTAAGACTGTGGTTATGGGTTATACTCACTGTTTATGTTGAATATACCCCCTTTTCTTCATTTTTTTTGGGGGGGGGGGGGATAAAGGCCGCTTTTGATGTCAGGTACAGGAAAGTTCAAAGGTTTCTTGATATTTTATCTTTGAACTTTGCTTCGCTTTGTCATGAAATACTTTTGAAAGATGTTAAGAAATATTAAGAAATTTAATTTTTCTGAACCAATAAAATCAAACGTCCTCTTTCCCGCGGACAAATTTCTCTGATTAAATAGCCGTTTTGAATATTCTGTAAACGATATTCTCCAGATTTCCAACAAAGGTCCATTATATCCCATAAATTGACTTCAATGATAATAGCGTAATTCGAGATCAAAGTAAATTTGACGGATAAAACATCAAACAAACATCATGAGATAACATCAACCATCGTTCCATAATCAGCCATTAAAACGTATAGAAATATGGCGTTTTTGCTCTGATCTGTTTATTGCAAGGAAGGGTTGTTTCAGACTGTTTACGGTAACATATCTAGAAAAGGTAATTTTTGCAACGACTTTAAGTTCAATTAAAAGTCACCTTATTCTAGAAAGGTTAATATAAGTCAGTCATGAGCATTTATTTAAGACTAGCTGTTCTTTTATACCCTTCCTGCATAATCCCATTTTTGAAGCCCCTAAAGAAAAAGGCCTTGAAAAAAGGCGGATAATGAAGAAAAAGTTTGTAACAGATCATTTCTTCAGTGTCCACAATATTGTCTACCCTTTTAGGCAAAGTGTTACCAACTTTCTTGTAATTGTCATCTGCAACTCCCATTGAATTTGGACCAATCTAAGATATTCTGATGTGGTAATATGTTAAACCGAGTATATAATAAAAAGGTTATAAAGGATATTTTGGCGATCACTTTACTTCAACGAAAATCGAGTGACAATTTCTTTACCTCACATAAATTTTAGCAAGCATATTTTAAAACAATACTGTGCAATATTGAGAGGACAGATGACGTCACTTTATCAAAGAACTGAAAGTACTGAGAAGTTGGAATGCGCTGAAAGGGTCATAACTGTGGAATTCGGTTCAAATTCATAAGCCTCCCCCTTTAAACTTAAACCAGCATTCCCATTCGTGTACATATGTGCGTGACTAACGCACAAAAACATGAATCTACATACATAAATCAAAAACTAGCATTGTCTCCACCCATATCCAGACAGTGACGCTTTTAAATGACCCTCATTATGAAAGCTTTTGGAAAACATTGTGGAAAATGAAGAATTTGCTTGTTACAAGCAATTCCTTCATTATCCACAATGTTTTCTGTCCAAAAAGACCAGGATTTTAAAGATTTCATCAACTTACAATTGTCGTCTGCTGCTTCTTTGAATTTGGACTGGTCTAAAATGTTATCGTGTTGGAATGGGTTATAAGCTCGTGTCACGCACAGCAAAATTAGAAATGTCAAAGCTTCTCTTTTTGATCAACTGTAATACGTGAACTCCTTTTAGAATCTTGAAAACAGAGAATAACAGCTTCTACAGTCAGAAATCAATGACCTCGATGATTATTTGACCCTAAACTCGGCCAATTCTGTAACGATCATACTTAACTCACGTAGATTTTCACTTCAAGCTTATGAGTATACGCGGAAATTTGCGGAAATGCGCGAAAATTTCGTTCAGGGTGATCGATTTGAAATACCGATTTAGACTTAAGAAAAAAGAATATTTAAAGCGTTGTGAGTAAAATTCAAAAAAAAAAAAAAAAAAAAGACGTTAACTTTATTGTGACGTTATTGTTTGCACATGGTAGTTTTGCCCTTTTCCTAAAAATTCCTATAATATGATGAAGATAGTATCAAATTATCTTCGGCGCCCTATAGTCGCGCGATTTCCTTATTCGTTTTTCGGCTCTAGAACCTTAAAAATTCTTAAGTAAAAAGGACCAAGCTGAAAGCTAGATGACACTTGTTAAAGGTTTTATATGTTATAATTGATTTAAACGACATAATTAAGCGTAATTATTTAGTAAATGAGTAGAAACCGGAAGTCGATATGTTTACATTCTAATTTTCAAAATCTTCTACTTTCGTTTTGCATCTATTTGATTTTCATTGAGTACAAGCTATAAATCCCACAATATTCGCGTTAGCTTGATGCCTACGACCCCCCTTAATCGCTATAGAATGTTTTAAAGCACTGGGCGGCGTGATTATTGTAAAAATGCATTTGCGACCTGAGCCATATTTGTAAACATTGCCTATTTATGGTCACATGACTATCACATGTCACTTGAGATCACGTGATTACCAAACACGGGACGGCGAATCATCCCCCCCAAAAAAACAAACACCCCCCCAAACCCCAAAAACTACAACAACAACAACAACAACAACAAAAAAAATTTACTGCGCTGATTATTACCTTATTTTCCAATAACTTAAAGCAAACTAAAGCATGTTTAGAAGTCTCTAAACGAATTTTTATATCAGCCTTTACATGTGCCATATTATTGTCTTCGGCTACAACTAACTGATTGTCCGTGGCAAGTTCAGATGAGAAGTAACCAGAGGTGTAATCATATCTAAGATATCACGTGATATGTGCTATCAAAAAACCCTCAAATGAAATTGTCTCATGTTCATTTTGCGGTTTTGTTAAATCTAAGTTGGAATTGCTCAGCATCTAACTTAAAAAGTGATACTACACATATGTAAGACAAGGATATTCGTGATGTCTGTTCGCTACTTTAAAACAATGGTATCAATAGATAAGAGATTTTAAAAAGAATATTCTACTTATTCAAAATTATTAATACTCATTAGAACAATAATCTCGTTGAAACGATTTTTACGGAAAATTAGGGGTTCGGGCTGACATAAATAACTTCGGTCCGGGAACTTTAAAGTGGCGATCAAAAGGGTCCTTGCCGTAGGGTTAGGAATCACTTTACAAAACTTTGACTTTTTAGGTCACCCGGCCGAAGGTCATGATGACCTATTGCGATCGTGTTTTGTCCGTCGTCTTGCGTTAACTTTTTACATTTTCCGACTTCTTCTTAAGAACCCTTTAATGGATTTCAACCAAACTTGGCAGGAAGCATCCTTATGGGAAGGCGCTTCAGTCTTGCACACGTCATCTCCCCTTGGGGCTCCATAAGGGGCCAAAAAGGGTAAATCTTTAAAAATCTTCTTGTCATGAACTGCTGTCAGATTAGATTCACATTTGGTATTTATAGTCTTTAGGGCTATAAAAGTAGCCCGTTCCCGGACATCACAAGTTTAACATAGGCTTATACAGTGAAAATTTCAAAAATCTTCTTTTCCCTAACAAGAGGACATAGAGCTTTTATATTTGGTATGTAGCATCATCTGGTGAATTTCTATCAGGATTGTACAAATCATGGCCCCAGAGACATAATGAGCCCATTCCCGGACGTCACAAGTTTTACAAAGGGCTTATATAGTGAAATTTTAATAGTCTTATTCTCCCAAACAGGAGGGCATAGCAACTTTGATATTTGGTATACAGCATCATCTGGTGGACCTCCATCAAGATAGTACAAATTATTGCCTCAGGACTAAGATATGCCCATACCCGGATGTCACAAATTTAACATAGGCTTATATAGTGAGAACTTTTAAAAATCTTCTTCTCCCAAACTAAAAGGCTTAGAGCTTTAATATTTAGTATGTAGCATAATCTGGTGGACTTTTATTTGTTTTTGTGCTCTTTGGACTCAGGTGACTGATAAGGCCCTATGGGCCTCTTGTTTTCGAACATTTTACATTTTTCATACAATTAGAGAGCTAATACAACTTCTGTGGACAAACGTGGTCAAAGTATTTGACAGCTTGGGTACCCTCCGGCTCAACTTTAAAAAAAGAATAAGAGACTGTAAATTGGGCTCGAATTTAAAATAAAACAACCCAAAACAAACAAACAATCAAAAAACAAAACAAACAAACAAAAAACATATAAAAAAATACATCAACAACACATAAAAAATCAAAGTACTGAAAGTACTCTAAGCTAGCAAAGCATGGTTGAATTTAGAAAACGTTTCCTTGTTATACAAGCAATTTCTTCATTGTCCACAATGTTTTACATAGCCTTTTTCCCAAAGCGGAATTAATAGGGAATGGGTTACATAGCGTGCTTTTGAGAGAGTTCAATACAATTTGAATAGAGTTTGCAATATTCCTGAAATACATGAGAACTACTTTTAATGGCGTAGGCATTTAATGGATTTAGTGGTTAATGACAGTTTGCACTCGTTGAACTTTGAGACGACCTCAAAATTCCGTCTGTTATCTTAAGCCATCAAAGCTGTCGCTTTGCTAGCTAAAAACAGAATTGAATACTGTTAATTTAGGGCTCAATTCGAAAAGAGAATTGATCAGAATTGAAGACTAAATAGGGCTCAAGAATGATTCAACAAGTCTTCAATTCCTTTTTTTTAAGTTGAACAACAGAGGGACAATGGAATTCACATCACATATTTACATATTTTTGAAAATTTGCGTCCGATATAACCCTTGGAGATCGAAATTCATAATATGTTTTTCTGAAAGCAAATTTAGAAAAAACTGTTGGTGCTATTCCAATGACAAAGCCCTGAAGGGAATAAATTTCAACTTGTGACAGTTATAGGTTTTTTGTTTCCTTGTCTACTTACTATGTTCATTAGTTTGAAAAACAAATAGTTTTTCGCTGCGTAATTTCTTTAAGCGCCAAACTTTATCAATATTAGGAGAGCATTTCGTATTTACGAAATCTTTTGTTAAGAAAAAACCAACTCTAACAGTTCGGTCCTAACTTTAAATTTCAGAATTTGATTAAATGATATATGTAGGGCTTTCATTATAAATACATATTACTCGTAATCATTTAAAGGTAATCATTTAAAGGCCAAATTGGTTTTATTTTGTTTGATTGTAATGGGATCGTGGGACTCAGCTTCTGAGCGCTATTGTCTTATCTTCTACTCAAGTAATAGAACAAAAAAAGACAAAAAAAAAGCAGACTTCCTAGAAGAAAGTAATTGGATTTTCTTGGAAGAGACGTTTATGGAAAACCTGCCTTAGGTTATTTATACACTCTAAGACATTAAAACAGAATTTATATCCTCGAGGTAAACTTACGTGAAATAAAAGGTTCTTCGACACATTAAGACGGCTTGCAGTGCATCGTCAGATTCAAATAAATTATGTTTTTGTTTCGTCTATCAAAAACGAGCGTTCTGATTGGCTGAAAAAAAATCATACCTACTTGAGAAAAAGTTTGATCACGTAGCAATTTTGTTTCTTTGATTTGGGTTTAACGCCGCTTTTGACAATTTTCATATATATAGCGACGACTGGATCACCAAAAAATGAATTTCTGTTATAACTCGCACCAGTGCCACCATTACATCCTTTTCTAGCACCCAGCTGCTATCCTACTTAGACTTAAGATTAACCATGTGAGAGACAAATATCGGAAAGGGGATCGAACCAAGCTATTTTGTATGCTTGCGTACAAAACAGTTCCCTAAAAATGTATCAAAATCGTAAAATAATCGTCTTTTTTGCTCACTATCTTTAAATTTTAAGAAAGAGATTTTTCTCCTACAGTGTGATTAGGTTTTTTCGTTCCATGCCTACATGAAAACAAAAAATATTGTCTTCATCTCTTACTCTTAAACGCTCCAATACCACGATTCATTTCTTCGCGTCTTCAACAATGTCTTATCCATTCTTTGGACATCTAAGCCTTGTCGAACATATTTTTTTCTCTCTATGAAATCCAAAACTGATAACTTTGATGTTAAATTTAGGATGCAGTTTTACACATTTTTTTTATTTGCAACATGTTAGCAGGAAAGAGATTTACATCAAATATAGTTTATATGTATATGCTAAAAAAAGAAGAAAAAGAAAAACACGAAGAAATATATAGAGTGTATTCTTTTGAAACTTTTGATTATTTTGAATTAGATTTTCATGTATAAATGCCGGCCTATATCAAATTGTAGTTGGATATTATCTTATCCCCTTTTTGTTTTAAAGTTATTTCTTCCCCCAAAACACGCTATAAAATTAATAAGAAAGCCAAGCATAAATATGACGATTGAAAATAATCCTACACAATGAAAAAGAACCTACCACAATTTAAGGTTTCTTGACATAAATCCATGACGTCAGTGATGACGTTTTACCTTTCGTTAGTCATTCAAACAAATAGCTATGTCACGAAGATAAACTAAATCGTCCGTAAAGCACATGTACATATAGCAATTAATGCCGAATATTAGCGAAGACTTTCGACGAAGATTCGGGTGAATTCGTCTCCATTTCAAAATGTAAACAAACACAAATTGAAATCGACAAGAAAAACACAAACCACTCTTTCTAGAGAACATCACTCAAACCCGGCATTTGCATATCGATATTATGAAGGCCTTTGTTTGCATTAGTGACCAAATAAGCGATAGATTGATTAAACTATTTCTCTTTCCTCGGAGGGCAGATAGGGAGTTAGGGAATATCGCGTTAAGAATTAATTGAAGGATACTATAGTATGTGCTCTAAAATTCAAACCAATTTATCGATCGACTGTAAATTGTTAGTTTTCTGACAGTCAAATAGTTTTTATATTCCTTATTAATGACGTACTATGCCACAAATATGCATGTACATGTAGTCAATTTATGTGCTCTATTTTTGTTTCTGCAAGTACTTTAAAATTATTTGAATTTCTTTGGGTTATTCAAACAACTATTTAAGTATTTTGTTCTGAAAAGGTAAAATATGTGCTACAACATTTATCGATTTCGAGTCAGTCCAAACATCGTCGAAACTAAGATGTAATATTTTTGTTGTCGCTGGTGAGATGTTTTTGTGTGACAAAGTGTATCTGCAAGTCACATAAACTTTGATATTTTTGCAAAATTGCATTTACTGCGATCTGGTCTCAATGTGTACTTTAAGCCCTTTTTAAATTGTACGCATATTTTCTGCTTTAACCCATTCCAACACAATGAAGCTTTTAGACACCCTTCAATAAAAACAATTGGATAAACATTGTGAAAATTATAAATTGTAACAAGCAATTTCTTGATTTTACATAATGTTTTCTAACAAGAAAAGTGAAAAAAATCTGAAATTTCATAAACTTTACATTGTCGTTTGCAACTCCTCTCAATTCGGACCTGTCTAAAATTTTGTCGTCTGGTAATGGATTAACACATATACTTTTTATCATAAAGGTTTCTTATTATTCATGAATTATTTCAGAAACAAATATTATGTCTGTCGTATCTTTTTTTTGTTGTTTCGATGAAGGCGGTACACTATGGAATAACAGTAGTAATATGTATTATTTATTAAACTTGCTTCTGTTTCTCCTTTCGTATTTTATGTATATAAGATAAGTATGTAATGTGTCTTTGTAACAATATCTATATCTCTGAATCTAGTAATTTGCTTTATTTTGTGAACATAAAAGGAATTCAACTAAACACGCACCCCATACGAATAGCTCGTATTTCGACCGATTTTCAGAGCCAAATCATTTCTGGTTTGTATTATTTTCCGTTGAGCATCTTTCATCATGACATTTCTCACATTTTAGCAAACAGAAAAGCAAATAATTTATTGTTTTATACACCCTTATGCAACGGAGCTCTTTTCTTTAAACAAAATATCGCTGTTTAAGGGAAACATTTCGGTCTATTAATAATATTCCGGAAGAATTGAGAACGAAAAATCATTCAAATACAATCAGAGATTTTAGCCCAATTTCCCCTAAGCTTTAACGTTAAAGATAGGAAATGGAAGACGTAAAGAGTCCCGAACGTCGGAAAAACCCATATATAAGCAATGACGCCAATATTAAGCCATGATGTCATTAACCAGAAATTCTATAAAGTCATGACGTCATTAACCAGAGATTCTAATGTCCCTATTTTGAATTTTACATTAAGGCATCGGTTCTAAGTATCAGATACTAAAAAATCCCCCTTATAATTGTGGCCATTAGTTTCACTACTTCCTGTAAAGTCTCGCTTTCCTGCCCTTTAGACTAAACACATATACATTTTTTTTTCTTTTCCGCCCATAAAAACCTTTAATATGTTTTATACACTAATGCGATTAAAGAATGCCAGCCTTCGGAAAGCCTTTTTCGGCATCGGGCACTCTTTGTGTCAATTTGCCAAATAAATATAATGGGTTTAGAGTTTTAGACGCAAAGCTTACTAGGGCGAGCTTTGCTGTTTGTGGACAAATATTGTACTACTAAAGTAAGCACTGGTAACAATACTCTGAGTGATAATAAAGATGATCCTTTGCAGTGGATTATCACTTGATGATTTCGCCGAAAAACCAACGAAATTATCATAATGATAAATTTACTGTTTTAAAAACAATTAGTTTAGCTTTTGTCCATTTCGAGCTACCGAACGTCATTTTAGTAGGACTCAAAACACTGGTAACGTCACAATATTGCCATGTAATTAATTTACGTGGCCTATGACGCGCTTTTAAAGATTTCGAACGAAAACCTTCAGAAAACTGTCTCTATTTTCGCATTAAAGAAATATATTCGTTTTATCTTTAATTGAGTGAACAATCAAAGTACCGATATATTTTCATTCGATGCTCCACAACTCAAGGAACTATAGCTTTTGTTGTTCACACAACGAAAGTTAAATCGATCTTGCACTGAAACAATCGATTATTCTCTATATAATCGATTATCGTTACAAATAAAGGAATTTCCTGCAAAATAAGGATAATAATAATACCCTTTCAGACAATGAATATTTAGCGATACTATTGCATTGTCTAATTGGAGATTTATTTAAAATAATAAGTTTAAAGAGACCAATTAGAAAATAGAAAATGACAATATTTGCAGAATTCTACTGATACAGAGTCAGATTTTGAATAAGCAGCAAAGTGGCTCCAGATCCATTACTCAAATATACATTAAACCCCATCTTTAATTGAATTAATCCAATTGATTCTAACACATTAACGAAGATAACATGCTTCAGGATCGATGGTTCTATCTCCAGCTTCTTTGAATTTAGGGTAATTACTTACAGTTCAAAGAGTTCAGACACCTACAGATTCCTTTCCCAAATTTTAATTTTATCTGATGTTGAAAAAGCAGTTTTGTACAATACAAATGTTGATATAACCTATTTTAACCCATGTTATGCTGAACTTGGAATATTCCTGACAGGCAGTAAAGACAAAAATCAGCCTGCACTTAATTGCAGTCTGATCTTAGTCTACACCACATGTTTGTCCCTTTCATGTCAGAGTTGTTTATCATTTCATTTTCAAAATAAATATTGGCCCCCACTAATACTTTCAGTGCTTTCAGTTCTTTGATTTTCATGTAGCATTTCAATTTTTTTTACTCATCATGGCAAGAGTTAACTTGAATATTTTGAGACAAGACATTTATTATAGTTTATCGGGCACTTGATGACATAAGAAAATAATGCAATTTAAGAGAAGTTAGAAATTTATCATGAATTTGACTGGGTGTGTTGGTAACGCTTCTATCATCATAAATGTAATTGCTTGAACCAATAAGAGGTTATCAATATCATTTTTACCAGGCTTGGCTTTTTGTATACTTTCAATATATTTTGGATAAGTTTGTTTATGAGTTTTATCGATTATTCTTTCATTGGTAGAAACAACAATAACTTATTCTTCACAGGTGGCCCATCGAACGAAAAACATCAAAATTCGCCGTTCGTGAAAATATAGCTTTTGTTGTGTACTGAATGAAAAAATGTCGAGTATACAAACACAAAAAACAAACACTCATTCCATACCTAAAGCCAAGTCTTACAAATATGTGTACAAAATTCCATAAATTCTTTCATTTGCACCTAAGTTACACGGAAACATGATGGCACCCAAAGTCTCTTTGGTGCCTTTGAAATGACGTTCAATATACACACATGTATGTGTATTTTCAAACGGAGCTGTGACCTACACGTCTAATCAAAAACAGAAGTATTGGAAAACATCTTTTAGCTGTCACTTCATTAACTTCCTTCAATATCCGATCGTTTCTAAAGGGGTCAATTTTAAAGTTTAATTGGTTGAATATTAATTTTGTTTCGCTGGAGATATAAGTTGTCTGTTGAGCAGTGGTATAGACGGTTACTCCTTCGTGCATTCACTTTATTGGTGGCAGAGATCCGAGTCTAGATGCAGTTTTTGCTATTTTTGTCTTTGGTGGAACTGCATTATCTAAAAAAAAAAAAAAAACCGTGCCGTTGGTGGAAAGATAGAGCGTTGAACTGCCGATAAAAAAGTCCCGAGTTCGAATCCCGGAAGCGGCAATCGGTCTTGGTTCTTTCTTTCACTGGCCCTCACATTCGGCACTAGTTCTGCAGAAAGTAGAATAGAAAAAGGATAAATCTAATTTGGAAAAAAATGTTTCCAAATCGATGTTAAATAAATAGGTTTAAACTAATTAATTAAAAAGGGGGATTGACTCAGATAATTCTGCATCATTTGATATATTTTATATTTGTTTAAAACATCTTATTTGTGATTTTTAACATTGTAACCAGATAAATAACACGAAATATTAATGATGGTCATTATCAATTAGTTGCACTATCGGCTTTTAAAGGTAGGTTTTGAACTACAACATTAGCTGCCATTTATGTGAAGCATTTTATTGTTTGGACGTTTTAAACGTCGTATCTGCAAATCTAAAACTGTAGTTTTGACATCTTTACCGTCAACAAACCATTTCACGTTTTTGTTACATATTACTGGCCGAAAGTTTGGAAAATAATGCAGTTTAATATCGAAGTGGACCTTCCTGTCGGAGGCAGTGGGTATAGCAAGCGGAGTCAGAAGGCGGGGTCAGTGATCCGTGAATTGTTCACGTACGACGACGGACATTCAATTAAGAGATGAAGAGAATATTTTTTGTTTTCATGGAGGTATGAACCGAAAAAGCTAATCACACTGTATGAATACGCGAAGCGGATTCATACATTGTGTGATTAGTTTTTTCGGTTCATACCTCCATCAAAACAAAAAACATTCTCTTCATTTCTTATAATTTAATAGCATCGAGTGAAAAAACCAAAAGCTTTACAAATTTTGATACCTTTTTGTATGGAACTATTTTATTCGGAAGCATACAAAATGGCTGCGTGCTCAAAATTTGATTCATGGAGGTATGAATAAAATTTTTCGACAAATCAGAATGCTCGTTTTTGATAGACGAAACTAACAATTAAATTATGTGTTCTTAAAGCTCACCCGGAACATTTCACAGTTCGGCTAAAAAGTTTAAAACAGAAAGAAAAAAAAGGTTTGCAGAAAATGCTATCTCTATTCAAAACGCTTAATTTTAGATATTAAAGCTCGTCGTCCGTTATGTATATTGTCATTTCGGAGAAAAGACGAGTTTTTTGTGTTGGAAAGACCTGAATATCCTGTTTCAGAATGGTTTTCTTGGAAATTCTTTCCTCCCGTAATTTGTAATTTTACTTGCTAATAATGTCGCAATTATTCAGATTTTTTTTCTGTCTTAATGAGTAATTTCGAGAGGCTTCTTATTTCATCAGTCACAACAACTTACATTAAAATCCGGTCATCGATTTAGGTATTCAAAAACAAAACAAAACATGTGAAATAATATGTACCGAAAGAATTTAACAAAAAGCGCTCGAGGGAAAAGAATTGTTTTGAAATTATGTGTATCAGGTCTCAGAAATAATGAAACGAAATATCATAGAATAGCCAGCATGCTAAGGACACTCTTGAATGTTGCCGCTTATACATGACCTTTCACAGGAAAACTGGTCCATCTTAGAAATCAATCAAACAAACGAGGGTGTGCATGACGTTTCAAGCAATTTCACATTACGCTGAGCAAAGCCTCAGATCAGCCTGTACATTCTCAAAGTCTGGTCCTTTTTTTACTTTACCTTCTGTAGATGGCTACTGACTTAAAGTTTTATGAAACGATGCGCAAATATTCTACTTGTACTTGGTTGACTTTCCCTGGTTGCTCAATATTTTAAAAGGAAACCACATCAAATAGAGGTCAATCAGACGTAGAATTGCGAAAATAAACAAAGCATGTAATAAAATTATTAGATATTTTCACGCATGGCTCAAATGTATCGTATCGGACAGGGGTCAATTAGAGATTGTACTGCGAAAACAAACATATATACGGGTAGTAAGATCAAATACTTCGCAGACTCGCTGGTCAAAACTTTTAACTCTGTGAAGATTTTCAGAAACGCACGTACAATTCACATTCAACATACAATTAAGGACACCAATCCATAATTTCATCCCAACTAGACAGTTTCACGTTCTTTTGCGTGTAATGAATGAAATTATACTTGCAAAGCTTTTCGTTGATCGATCAGTTCCACTGATGGAAGATGTAATGACGAGAGAGATTTTTAAATAGGTCTAGTGAAAGAAATCAACAGTTACATGGGATGGTAATTAGGTTCAAGTACTGGCTTCGTATTTTATGGCTCAAACTTTCTGCCTTTTCTTCTTAACTTCTGTTTCTTAACAGGGAAAAAAACCTCTTGTAATATGAAACTTTGTTTAGTATTACACAACATTAGCATTACACCAAGTCGTATTCAATATGCCACTCGATAGTAGTATCTTTTTGTCAATTTAAGGCAGAGATGAATATATTTTTCTGTTGTTATCAGTGAGGTATGAACCAAACACCAAATCACACGTCTAGG
Source organism: Fragum fragum (assembly GCA_946902895.1). Taxonomy (NCBI): domain Eukaryota; kingdom Metazoa; phylum Mollusca; class Bivalvia; order Cardiida; family Cardiidae; genus Fragum; species Fragum fragum. Next base: position 51,155,105 of record OX336366.1, read on the forward strand.
AAGCGGAGACATACAGAAGTATGATTGGTTTTTATATTCAAATAAAAATGAATACGTTCTAGGAAAAATGGGGGAAAATCTAGTAATTTCTTTTTTGGTTTTTACTAGTTTGTAGGAGATTTTTTTATTTAAATACTCGGAATGGTTTGATTCAGATAATGTGTGTACCAAAACATTTTCATGGAAGTCTGAAAAAAAATGAATTCGGTCTTTCAGAATACAAGTGTAAATTTTAGTGATCCGTTATCCAGGAAGACCTGCATGAATAAAAAAAAGATATTTTGATTTTAGTTCTTTCAATCTTTTCAAATAATACAATAAACTATCTTTCTGATTTGCAAAGATGTAATAAAAAAAGATATATATATATAATAAATATATATAAATATATACATATATATCTAAAAATCTAACAAGCGTACAACTGTTTTGTACATTAACCCTTTACCAGACAAGGAAATTTTAGACTGGTTGAAAGTTGCAGACAACAATTCTTAGTTAATGAATTTCTAAAATCTGTGTTTTTAGTAAAAAAAATTAAACCACGTGGTTGATGAGGATGAAATTGTTTGTAATAAGCAATTTCTTTATGTTCGATAATGTTTTCAAAAGTTATTTTTCTAGAGGGGCGTAGAAATTGTCGGACAATTATGACGTCATCAAAACACAAATTTGAAACCTTAAACCATAAAGTAAGATAATAGAGTAACGCCATTTAGGCAATTTTTCTAATTTATGGATCATCTACATAACGACTAACTCACAGACATAGGCGCTTGATCATGAATTTTGATAAAGTGCACATTATATTGTTATACAGTATATGCATGGTGTTCTTGATAACAATACACAGATTGAAAAACAAATGCCTGTGCGTGCACTAGTTCGTCTTAAACATTGGTTATTTGAAAATTTCGATAAATGTCCATCACCTCTAGCTTCTTAACCCATTCCCTCACAATCCAGTTTATTTACGACCCTGAACAAAAAAAGCTAGGGAACAAAAAGGTTACTTGTTACAAGGAATATATTCATTTAACTCATTTTTCCATGCAGTAAGACAAAGATTTAAAAGAAAATCATCATCTTGAAAATGTTGCTGGAAATTTTTTTTGATATGGACAAGTCTGAAATCTTGGCAAAATACAAATTTTGGTTAATTACTGGAAAAGATTCAAATTTTGATAAAGTCAAAGATATGGACATGAAATGACCAAAGTGACTTTATAATACACGAACTCTCTTCTTTAGATTGGATTAAATATCTCTCAAAATATGGGGTCTCAGGAAAACAACATTAGAAATCTAAAGTGCCTTTTTTTGGAAAGGATTAATTTTTTTCCAAACCATTTTCTTAGTTTTGATGAAATTATCGTCTACAGAGGAATCGTACCAAGGTAGCGTTTCTAAAAGTTAAGCAAAATTAGTTAAGATAACCCACCTATAGTTTTTAGATTCCGAACACAGGGCCCGAGACCTGAGAGTATTAAGATATTTTTGCACAGAATGTTTTCAGCACAGATTGTTTTCAGTAAAATGAAATTTTGATTTTGCTTATATTTTTACTACAGTCAATTATAATACATCGAAAATATCTACTCGAGTAGCCTTAGATAAATCTTAATAAGTTTTGTACCTATTCAGCAGATCGATCCCATGATTCAAGAAAGTTTCTTATTGAAATAAAGAAATGAATCTATTTCAACTAATCAATTTGATAAAGAATGATAAAATGAAAAGCTTGCAAAGGGTTTTCTCAAATAATCCAAAATGTATTTAGATAGATGAAATACATGTCTCACAAACTTGCATGTTGCTATGGTAACGAAAGATTGAATTTCGCCACTAGGATTGTTCTTACGTAAAGCAGATCGGCTCTAATTAGAAACGAAGCAAATGAAAGCGTAAAAGTGAGAAACTGTCTGGATGTCTGATTTAAAATTCCAGAAGATTTTTTTGGATGTCAGGGACATTTAAATTTTACGTAAAAATATATCCCAACATGCTTTATTAAGTGGATTTATGTTTTTGTGCGTTATTCACGCACATATGTACACGAATGGGAATGCTGGTTTAATTTCAAAGGAGGAAGGCTTACTCGGAAAGTAATAAATGAATTTGAACCGAATTCGACAGTTATGACCCTTTCAGCGCATTCCAACTTCTCAGTACTTTCAGTCCTTTGATTATTGTTAAAGTTGCATATTTAAAAAAATCAACAAAAAAACAAACTTTTAACGACTCTTGGCTGCGAGGCAATGAACACGACAGTAAATACAGCAGTAAAGACTTACAGAACTAAAACATTTAATCGGTTTGCTTCACTATAGTTTCAACCACAGCGTACTACAAGCTATTATCGCGAGGCTTCTGAAGCAAATGACGAACAAAATGAAGTATAAAGAGTTTATTCAAACTGTAGCTCGGGGCTGATAAAATGTTTGTAAATGGACAGGGTAAAAACCAATAAACTGTAAAACAAATGGAGATAAATGGTAATATGGAGCATGAAACAGCTGGTGTCTTTATATAACGTTCTTTACTCGTCATCTTAATGACAACAGAATATTGATTCATCAAGAAAAAATCACAACAAAAAAACAGTGGAGAAGGCTCCGTCCAGTTTATTCAAATATACAAGTTGAATAAATGTAAAAACAACAACGACGACGACGACGTCAAAACTTAATACAAAGCAAACAAACAAACGGCAGGGCACACACCATAAAACCTATTCTAACACTATCCCTCCCTTTAACGCCCCCCAAGAAAAAAGTTTTGGAAAACATTGTGGAAAATGAAGAAATTTCTTGTATCAAGCAACTTCTTCATTATCCACAATATTTTTATCCAAGAGGCGGAAATATTAATTTTCATTAATTTAAATTGACGTATGCAGCTTCTTTCAATTTGGACCATCGAAAATGTGTTGTTTGGGAATAGGTTAATTCAAGACGACAAAGGGGTAGAAAAAATGCAGAATGTAGAGGAATAACTTATTGTAAACGATTTCTTCATTTTCTCCAATTTTTCCTAAAGCTTTCTCTGGAGGATTGTTAAAAATCCTGGGATTTTGTGGGAATAGATAAAGTAAACTGCATTGTTTAATTTCAGTTTCGGCTTTGAAGGCGAGATTTTGTGTGGAATGGATAAAATAATTTGTTTTTTCCAACTTTGGCTTTGTTAGAAAGTGTCTGTTTCATAAGGAACACAGGTTCAATCACTGGTCAGATTGTTATTGTTCAAGTTACTTTTATTAATTGTTGTTGAAATGGCTCCTTACAAAAATAGGATACCTTTTATTTTCATTATTTTGTACGAAGCTGGTATAGGTTAGTAATTAATATTGCTTTTTCTACAGAAAACGATTTTGTAATATGTGGTGCCCCCAAAGCGTATTGCTTCACAGAAAGAGATAAAATCACTAAACTGATACAGATGTTCTACCAACACAATTTGACGGATTGCATCTGTCAACTAAAGAATCGATCAACCAATCAAATCTTTAAACAGATCGGAAAATGATTTTTTAAGTCAAATATATTTGATGATCGTTTTGTTGGTTAAGCGACTTAAACGCGGTAACTACAGCTTATTCAAGCTGTAGTTACGACGCCAAGGTGCCACTGGTCATAAGTTTTGCAAAAGAATACCGTTTAATCAATTCCCACTCAGTAACGCTTTTAGAGACCCTCAAGGGAAAATATGATTTGGAAAACATTGTGGAAAATGAAGAAATTGCTTGTGACAAGCAATTTCTTCAACATCCAAAATGTTTTTTTTTAATCCAAAACGACGAAACAATTCAAAATTCCATAAACTTATGATTGTCGTCTTCAACTTCTTTCAATTTGGGTCAATCTAAAAGTTTGCCGTTTGGTAATGGGTTTGTATTTAAGTCGAACTTCCAATCGGAGTCATTGGTTGGGTCAAGCGATCCGTCAATGTCAATTGCTTGAATGATGAACGAAAATTAGACAACTTTAATTATGTCGTTTTGTAAGGAGTTACAACAGAAGTCATAAAGAAGCAATCGGTGAACACACCATTCTCATTACGGGAAGACGTTTCAGAAATTGTCTCTGTTTTACACTCAGATGCTAATTGTCTTTTGACATTCTAATGGCATTTATAACCAGCACTCCAACAAAATAAATGCTAGAAGAATCAACAAATGGCATGAACGCCATTGAGCAGATGATTCCAGATTCTGCTTGATTCAGTGGTTTGGGCGCTGGACTGCTTATCTGACCGCTGTATTGGAATCTGATGATTCTGCATGAACCTTTGTTTAAGGCGATAGACTCGTGATCTCGCCTCTGTAGTGGAGAGTTCGGATCCTGCTTTGTGATTTGGGTGATAGTGATTTGGGCGGGGATTCGTGATATCACCACTTTAGTAATTTCGGATCTTGTGAGACTTTGTTTGAAGGGCGGGCTCGTGATCTCAAAAGTTGTTGTCATGGTCTCGTTTACAGGACACGTGTATTATATCAACGAATTGGCGACAAACATTTCGGAATTGCAGCTTGGATAAAGCTGATGATACGAGATTTTGGTCTCCCACGAGCAATCTGTCGTTTGATACATGAGGAAGTGAACTAAGCATCATTTAGTTACAAAATCAAATTTGATTCGACGATAACTGAAAGTCAGGATTAAAGCATAGATTTTGAACTGGCATCAAATTCTACACGGTTTAAGTTTTTCCCTACACAATGTGTTATCTACATGTTCTCTCTGTTTGCGACACACGGTACTGTTAGATATACCATAGACTGGTGAACCTGTCCCATCTCCGCTGCTCTCCGATATTGGATCGTTAGATGAGGACAGGCTCGCCTGTAAAGATCTACCATAGTAAATAATAGTGAGGCAATTGACACATTCCTACAAAACAAACATTTTTTCGCATCTCAAGTAAAAAGCTCAGGAAAACATTGTGGAAAAAAAAAAAAAAAAAAAAAAAAAAAAAACAATGATTGTTTCAAACAATTTCTTGGTAATCCACAATGTTTTTTACCCTAAAAGACAAAGATGTTTAGAATTTCACCTAATTAGATCTGTCTTGAATTTGGACCAGCCTTAATTTTATAGAGAAGAAATAGGTTAATCAAAATGAAGATTTTTGCCACATATTCGAAAGATAAGGTCGTGCTCATTTGCCTCTCTACTTCATCTACACATACCAATTTCTTTTTGTTAATTTCAGCTGTACGTATAACCAAATGGCTGGTCTAAGTAGATTTTATCATTCGTCCAAATAAAGTTCAAATGTAAATGTGTATTGCTTCGCCGAGAGTTTGTTTGTAACGCAGATTTGACTAGTTTTCCGGGTAGCTCACGGGATTCACGTACTCATGTGACTTTTGGTGTCTTGAAGAGAGATATAGTAGATTGTAGAACATATGAAATATGCCACTTTCATTGTTATTCTGTGTACAATAATATTGTAAGAAGGAGAAGGCGTCACACTTTTATCAAAATTTCATTTAACCCATTCCAACACAATCCCGCTTTCTTACGCCCCTAAATAAAAAGGCCCTGGAAAACATTTTGGAAAGTATAGAGAAATAGCTTATTACAAGCAATTTCTTCATTATCAACAATGTTTTCTTCACAAGCAGATGAAGGTTTAAAAAATAAACCAATGGAAATTGTCGGCTTTAGTTTCTTTGAATTTTGAACAGTCTAATATTTTGTCGTCTGGCAATCGGTTAATAATTGAAGAAGAATATCAATAACAAGCATAAAATTGAGACATAGGTTCGTTTACAAACAGATATAGTAACTTTTTACCAACGGATATGTCCGATCCTAATCATGGAGTCCCGGGTTTGATAGCCAAATGAATCGAATATCTTTTCCAACATTTGTCCCCACCAATGGGTTGATAATCGTGAATCAAAGTGGGATGAGCAGCTGGAGGCTCGGAGAAGGTATAGTTGTAGTACTGGTATGAGAAATTCATGGTTAGGTACTCCAACCGCCGCGATATGATTGAAATACTGTTAAAACTGGTGTTAAACTACATCTAATCAATCAATCAACGGATATTAATGAGGGATATTATTAAAAGAGGGATAGTGTTGGAATGGATCAATCTATTTTATGACAATTAGCATCCACTTCAATTTCCAAGAAGACGCGTGAAATTGGATTATTTACATATTCTTAACACAGAGTCTGGAAAATTAGGTTTTATCTATTATTGTGGAAAATTATTCGATAAAATGAAATTAGTAGAACTACAACAAAGGTTTCGTTTCCGCGATCACTTCATGTAAATTAATGAAGCAAAAACAACACAAAACAAAAAAAAATGCTTATAAACTCTTGCAATTAGATTAAGATTGAAATGAAAGGCTTCATAAAGCTGTACAATTTATATGTTTTTCATTGCTAGATTAGCTTTAAACATTTCCTGTTTTGTAAACTTTTAGACCTGTCCAAATTCAAATGTTTTGCAAACCTAAATTTAAAGTGGAATTAGTTTTAAAAAAAACGTGCAGTAGGGTAGAAAATATTGTGGAATAAGAAGAAATTGCCTGTTTCTTCTTTTTATACAATCTTTTCTCAATTACAAAATCATAGGGACGTAAAACGAGGCATTGATCAGAAAACGGTTAAAAACAGAAAGACAACTTTCTTGTATGAATGCTACCTACATACAATCACTGTCGAATTATACATTAGCTTTATAAATGTGCATTCTCGTTTTTCTTATCTGATTCCTCAGTCGTAAGACAAATGGTAAACCAAAGAAACAATGAATGATTTATTGGGGTCATAGTGTGTCACCCAAGTTCTCCTGACATCCAAATGGGGTAATAAACATAAATATAGATTCCATCTGTATATGAAATTACTACTGATTCCATCATAAATTCACACTCCAGAGAATCATTATTTTATTGGCTCTCCCAGGTCTTGAGTAAATAAACTAAGTAAACAATATTGTCAACAATAATCAATCAAACCTCTACCACGATTTCTAGAAGAATACTCTTAGCAAGGAGTCTAGTTGTAGAATGCGCGTATGAGTATATTGGTAACTTAAGTTTCCGGAATACCATAATACCTTGTCTGTGGTAAACAAAACGAATGTTCGAAAAGTAAAAATTGCTAAAAACCAATCGCTTAGATAGGAATGACAATATCATTTCTTCGATATAATGTCCAGTTGAAGATCGAATAGGGGTTTAGATTACCTTTAATCATTGTTGTTGTGAACTTGATTTCCTTATCCTTGCGTTGTAAAGTGTCGTTAAAAGACCAACTTATGATTGGTTGTACATTCTATACTATGAGATACTAATGTAGTATGGATCAATTATCACCCATAAAAAACTTTGTTGACGACATCGTTTCTGTTCCCAAGTATTCTATAAACGTTTAATTCGGTTAGCAGTTTCGTTTTTTATGCTAAACCATTTCCAAGGAGTGACTAAAATCCAGACATCTTCGCGCACCATGCAAGCGCACGGAATCTGACTGCTGACCTCTGTTGTGGTTGAGGAAACAAAAGAAACGTTTGAGAGAAGGTAGGGGTAGTTTCTTTCTACGTTTTGATTCTCTTTTCCATTTGATCTAAACTTTTTCCAGAGCTGTAATTAGAGATTTCTGCCTGCAGATCGATACCATTCCTTATTCAAAGCTAAGATTAAACTCTAGAAATGCATCTAGGTGGTTAAAGATATAATTAGCCAGGCTGCAACCCATATGTGAAAAACCAACACCTTGTTTTCGAAATAATCATGATTCGTGTCTTAAAGTATTTAAGTATTGTCAACTTTGCTGATACCAAAGAGTCGTGTCTAGAAAATGTAATAAACTGCACGAAATCTGACTAGAAACTCGGCAAACAGAACATAAGGTGTACCCATAACAAACAATAACGATACATGATAAATGACCGTTTTTTTTATAAATGAGGGAAACTACCTAATGATTATATGAGATATCCGGATGCATATTTAAATGAGGAATCTCGGCTCTGTATTAAAAACTTATCTAGAAATCAAAGCCTACCCAGAAAAACACGTCACCCCAAAATAATAGGGTACCTCCTTGGGCCACAGGGCATTTGCAGAGACCCACAAATTTCCTTTGAACGCCCTCGTTTTTCGCACTCGGGCGTTAGAACATTCTTCGGCTCTCAACAAATGTTAACGACTGAAACAAAATTTAGGATTAACGCTATAATAAATAACATAAATTTGGAAATATCATTGAGGTTTTCATCCAATTAAAACATATTGCAAGTCGTTCAAAACGCATCTAAGATTCTAGCAAGCTGCGGTCATCGCGCATCGGACTGTCGGTCATGAAGTCTAGGGTTCGATGCCCGGTCGTCGCAATATCCTTTCCCACATTTGTCCCCCACCAATTAGGGAGGGGAATAATCGTAAACCTGAGTGAGATGAGCAGCTTGACGTTTGGAAAGGATGTAGTGGGAGTACTTGTGTGAGCAATACCAGGAATCCATGGTGCCGCGATATGACTGAAAAAAGTTACGTTAAACCCATTCAAACAAACATCAAAGAGTCTAGAAAAAAGGACTTGCATCAAAAATTATCCAGGCATTGCTACTACCAGCTGTAGTCGGAAATATGAATTAATTATACTAATGTTGACATCCTACAAGTGAAAACACAGAATATGAACTTTTAATACCTATTTCATCATTTAATTATGCAACTATCGAGTATTCAAATAACATACCGGAAATAGGATTTAAATGCTTTGTCATTTTCCAAATTCCGTAGAGAGCACACAAGCCAATAAAGTACACTTTTGTTAGGGTGTTCTCTATTTTCATGCAGGAAGTTACTGGATCTAAATAATCAGCACTATCATTTACTACATAAATTCATTTCAAAAGGCTAAAGGCATTACGTGGAATACAGAAAATGCTTGAGAGAACCAGCTTAAAACATTCTGTAAAGATTTCATAGTGTTTATTCAAGATGTGAGACATAATGCACAGTTGTCATCTTAGCGAATAGAGTTTTACGTATCGAAAAGTACAAACATTATCATTTATGGTTTACAGATGTTTGTCTTTTTCTGAAACTCTGTCACCACAAAACGGACCATCTTGGAATTTTGTGAAACAAATCTATGAAAAAACAGACCGGATCAAGCACATGCCAATCACAATTATATACGGGGGCTATTCTCAAAGTTTCGAGACAATTGTTACGATTTCAAAATGACTATATTTAGATGAAAAATATGTAACGAATCTACTCTTGATCGCGAAAGGACTTCTGTGTCTTGATATTGTGTACCTCTTCTAAGCGATTTCTCGTTTTGCTATACTATATTAACCATCAGTGTTGTCAAAATAATAAATATACTCGTGCATGAACGAGAACATTTTAGGGACCTCTATCTCATGACAAATCACAGTTCAAATCACCGGTGGGTTTCAATAGCCTATAACAAAATTTAGAAAATGATAATTTATAAGTCTGAAAGTGAGATGTGGCACAACAATGATAAAATCACTGAAACGGGACATCCCGTCGGAGTCAATGGGCGTGGCTAAAGGAGTAAGTGGACGGGGCCAGCGATTAATTAATCGTTTTTGTATTTGTATAATTATCACAATATCTGATTGCTATGATTCCTAATAGACATTTTTAAGATATAATGATAGTTGACATATTTCGTGAAAACCCCCCATACACCTACGGTTTTACGTCTTTCAAAAATAAAAGGAAAGAAATTAATTTTGAAAAGAAAAGAACGAGAGACAGTAAGAAATCCAGGTCATGTTTGATTGCTCAGTTCGCACATCAACAAAACACGATATACAATACACTTAACGCTTAAGAACTGGTCTATTTATTCGCAAAAGGCGTTTTAGATGTCCTAGCTTATTCGGCATCGACTGGGGTACCTATCCGAAAAGTTTGACTCTGGTAAAGAGGTCAGTCGGTGATCGATCGAGAAGGAGGTCGAGTTGATCGAAAACAGTTTCGAGTTAACAAAGAGACAATCGTGTGGAAATCTAGTTCTGTCGGGGGAAATGCCATAACCCATATTTATTTCCAATCCGCTCGACCTCGACTTGACCAACATGCGATATATCAGGAGGGGATCAAGAAGAGGTAGAGTTTGTCGGCGATTAACGTAAAATAATGACGTAGAATCGGGATAATCGAATAGAAATCGGAGTTTTTGGAACGAACAGTTGTCATTTGTCACATTTGGACCCGAGGATAACATCAAAGTAAAGCGATGACTCTTTCTTTTGGTTGCGTTCTATGTTTGATATACAGCCAATCTTGCTCAAGCGACCAGTTCTGTTAAGCGACTACTTTTATCAAGCGACCATCATCAAATTTGTCTTTAAAAAAATTAAAGATCTTCATAATTGGACGTTATTGCTCATAAACTTATCAAAAAATAAATCCTGTGTTGGTGGATCTCATTAGAATCGTCCCAATGAGACGATTCTATTGAGTTCCATCAACATAGGATTAAATGAGAATCCTACAATAATTTATGTACGCGGCCGAACCGATCCCGCATATACGTAAAAAAAAGGTGTATAAAGCGACCATTTTCTTAAACGACCACATTTTGGCCTCCCCTCGAGTTGTCGCTTAATACAAGTTTAGATCTATATGCCAACAGGTCAAGCATCTTTAAAATGTATAAGAGAAGCTACACGTCTTAGTTAGACAAACAAATCAGTGTTTTAAATACATTTTATTATCATATATTGAGACATTTTTCATTATTTAATCTTTTTGGCGAATCTACGGACACAAAAATAGTTAACAAAATCTAGCTACGGATATAGATAACATACTTTTCTGCAAGAGATATAGACACAGGATCATCTCGTCGTTGGCGTGCAAAATTTAGTATATACAGCTTTGCAAGCAAAACGACGATTTGAATATGAATTTACAGGTTTTATCGAAACATTAAAATACACCTCATTTTATTAAATGACATAATTTTTTAATAAATATATATATTCAGATCTATACTCTATGATGTAATATATCTTCCACGAGATACCAGTATCACGCTAATTTGAAAATTATCGCGAAAATCAACGTTTTCTGGTGTAGAAATATTGCGATACCTACCTTTTGTAACGATTTTAACTCTCATTTTATCAACTGCCATACACGATATCTATATTTAGAGTATCGTAGATTGGTAATGCAAAAATGTTTGTCTTCATTTTGACGATTGGAAATTCCCTAATATCCAAGCTCCTTAGAGGGATGTATTTTCTATTAATAGGTAATAAGATATAGATCGTTAGTGGCCGACCAAAACGTCGTAACCACACCTTAGCCGGTTTATACTTCATCGAGAAGAAAAATGTCACGCTTTCGTTTATTGGCATTAGACTAACAAATCGGAACCTGATAACAAAATTTGAGATATTTTGTATAAAAAATGTATATTTTCTAGGTAAGACTTTCAGAAACTCTCATTCATCATGGTCATTTTCAAATTATTACGACAATCTCGTGGTAGAAATATTCCACCTTGATTCTCTCTTGTTTTCAAATAAACATGACCAAGGAAGGACAAAACGCAGCTTGAACAAGAGAAATACGTTTACTTTCTTGAAACTTAAAGTAGCTTTACATGTGTACATTTTCTTTGTAAAACTTTAACTATAACGTTTTCTGGTTGTCCATTAGCAGTTCGAATTTCACCAACTTTACACCTATCCGCACACTAATTGCTCGATCGCGATTGTCAATCAAAAATCCAATCGACCGATCTAATTATTTATTAACCCTTTCCTGTTCAATCACTTGTTTTTACGTCCCAGTGTTTTAATACCTTGTAAAACACCTTGGAAAACGTAGAAATTGCTTGTAACAAGAAATTGCTACTATTTTCTACCCTACTGAATGATTATTTTTCGAATAAAATCAACTTAAAATTGTTGTCTGCAAAACCTTTGAAAATGGACCAGTCTAAGATTTTGTAAAACAGGTAAGGGTTAAGGCTGGAAGTGAAGTTTGAACTCCAACATTTGCCGTCATTAAAGTTAAGCAGTTTTGTTGTTATTGGCTTAATTGGCGTAACTCTGCCTTATTCAAGCTGTAGTTACGACGTTTAAGTCAATAACCAACCATTTTACCTTTTTGTTACACGTTACAAGTCATACTCCTTTGTACAAAATAACGTCGTTTAATATCAAAGTGGAACTTCCTGTCGGAGCTCATTTGGTGGGACAAGCGATCCATCAATTGTGTAAATGTATACTACTTCCTGAGCTATGTTTCTAAATCGTACACTTGTTTTTCGAAAAATGAACTTTACGGTTATTTTCTTCTTATCAATTAGCTAATATAACCTAGTACTTGTGTAAAATCAAAGTACTGAAAGTACTGCAAGCTAGCAAAGCATAGTTTTGTTAAGTAATCTTCCTTGTTAAAGTTTATCATGACAGATAATATTTCCCTTGATGGGTGGAAAACATTGTGGACAATGAAGAAATTGCTTGTCACAAGCAATTTCTTCATTGTCCACAATGTTTTCCAAAACTTTATTCTTGAGATGCTTAAAAAGCGGATTTGAGTTGGAATGGGTAAAACAGAATGCTTTTGAAAGAGTTCTCTACAATTTGAATAGAGTTTGCAATATTCCTTAAATACATAAGATCTACTTTTTATGGCGTAGGCATTCATTGGATTTAGTCGTTAAGCCTCCAGTGGCAGTTTGCACTCGTTGAACTTTGAGAAGACCTCAAAATTTCGTCTGTTAACTAAAGCTAAAAAAAACAAGAAAAAAAACAAAAAACACACACACACAACTAATCAGACAATCATCGTGTGCAGGAAACTTATTCCCCATGTTCAACCTTTAGTTATCACTATATCTCCTTCTTTCATGGTTAACGATATAAAGTAAAGGGTGTATTGATGTTTATCTATCTTCTTTTCCTTGTAAGTCAGAAGTGTTTGTTTTGTTAGATGTTTTTTGAGACTTTTTCTAAAACATTTTTCCAATATAGCTATAATATAAGTGAGGATGGTTAGAAGACACGTCCGAATGCACCGAACAAATTCCAGTTTCGAGAATGACAAAATGCATTATAGGAACAATGGATTACTGTCAAAATGAGCAAATAATTACTTGTGGTAAGCACTTGTGGCGCGAAACTAGGCTTTAGACATCGTTTGTATATAAATCCATCTTCCTCTCTACACACCAGACTGGAATTGCAACAATCCTCAACATTTCTACACACTCCCCAGTAGTCCGAACAACACGCATAATGCTCGCCGCAGAGAAGTCCATCACCGCATTGATAACTAAAGAAACAAGGCCCGAGGATATGGGATGTTTCACAGCGTTTGTTGGTGCCTTCATGCATTCTTGAGCAAGCTTCATTGCAACAGTCCTTATCCTGGTCACAATCTTCATTGGCCCATTTACAGCCGTTAAATCCTGGGAAAATTTAAACTATTCTTGAATCTATGCAACGCAATATAAAACGAGATAAAAGTAAATTGCAGACCGATTGTTTTTTACTTACTACAGTCAATCAAAATCCTGCAGTCAATCAAAATTTTGAAAAAGGGTCATTTGGTACGATGTATAGACGACAAAATCCATCTATAGATAATTCCTTCCGAAGCAGACTGGTTTATTTCTGCACGCAATGAACAAAATTATACTTGAATCCATTTATGAGGATCGACCAGTTCCTCAACCGGGATCTTTCTTCAATTTTTATATGAATAGAAAACTAACATTGTTGGTTGATAATCTACGGATAGCCGCTATTAATTAAAATTTCGATTGACAAATCAAAATCATTCATTTTGACTGGAAGTAAATGTTTACCATCTACATTTAGGTCAATCTTATCTATTGGCATAAACGCCGTAACTACTGCTTATTCAAGGTGTAGTTTTGACGTTTAAGTCACCAACCTACGATAGTTTTGTTTTATGTTCCGAACCAAAATATATGCAAACAGATGTCTCAGTCGAACTGTCTTGTTGGAGGTCAGTAGACCTCACCAGCGATCCGTCAATTACATGTAGGTTCTGGTTCTTGTCAGGTATTTACTTAGACAGTAATCAATCTGAGGAATTTCTTGAAATATAAGGTCAATTTGGGGTGATTTTTTGAAATGTAAGCACTTTAATTATTTCCCTTCTGTTTCTTTCACTAGATCTATTGAGTAGATGCTCAGGAGTAAGATAAATGTAAACGAAGAAACATATGGATTTAGATACAACAACAACAACCCCAGCCACAAAAAATAAACTTCTATTCTTACACTATCATTGGACCTTTTACATTATCCTTTTCCACCATGTTCTTAATCTTTACCATGTTCCAATGTCCCAGTCTTCAGGAATACAAGAAGCATCGAATATCGGTCTGAACTGACTAAAATGTTCGTCAAAAAAGCGTTGTTAATATATTGCTTACCTATAATTGGCATGCTTAGCATGATGATAAGAAGCAAGATGATTGACGTACAAGTGCCCGTATGGAACATCGTGTTGCTCTTAGCTTTTATGTGCCTTCCATGACATCTGGTCACTTATCGAGTCAAATCTGAAAATAGACGTATATAGGAGTTACTTCAGACTAGTACCCAAGTAGAGACCTTCGATATTGTCTGTACAAGCATTATGTATTTTATGGGATGAAGAAAATATTTTTTGTTTTCGTTGATGTATAACCCTTGAAACTTAATCACACGATATGAATTCGCGAAATGGATTCATACATTAGTGTGATTTAGTTTTTAGGTTCATTGAAAACATAAAAAATCTCTTCATTATAAAAATTAAAGGTCATCTAGCAAACCAAAGCAGATGTTTTACTAATTTCTGGTAAAAAATTGTGGTTCTACTTTGTGTGCAAGCATACAAACAAGTAGTATGCTCAAATTCTGGTTCTTGTCAGATATTTACTTAGACAGTAATCAATCAGAGGTATTTCTTGAAATATAAGGCCAATTTAAGGAAAATTTAAGCCAATCAAAACGCTTGAATCTTGCTAGACGAAACTAAAATTGAATTATTTGGTCATGGTTTATAAGGCGCGCCAAGAACAAATTCTGAAAGGAAATGGAATATTTACACCTGTTTGCCATACTCTGTAGCTGAAAATAAATTATAAGTCTGTAACACTATGTTAGAGTAACAGTACTCAAATATTAAAACAACATTGAAATATATAAGCTGCAGGCTCTTTTTCCCAACACTTGCAAGTCATTTCACATGCACTCTTCAATGACAAATGTTGTTGTTTTTTTTTTCGCGTCTTAAACCTGAATATTCAGTATATCAAAACGGAACCTTAATGATACATTCTGGCACTAACATTATTCTTAACCTTACAAGTCTTGAAATAGATTATGTCAAGGAGTATCAGAAAATTGAGATATCGCTTGCCCCATTGAGTTCCGGCAAGAAGTTCCACTTCAATATTATATTTGGAAAAATTAATGGTCAGCTTCGTAAAAGTTTTGGTTTGCGACCCAAAGGTCGTAACTGTGTCTTGAATAAGACGTGGTTACGGTGTTTGAGTCGCAAAACAAACATTTTTCTCACAGAAATGGAGACCATTATCGAAGTTCACTTCCGGTCTAAATGTATGATTAAATTGGTCTATCGAATTTTTGATTTGAATACGTGATCCATCAAATATTTAGTAAAACTTTAGAACAACGCCTACATTAATCAGTGTAAGAGCTTGGCCTGAAATACACGTAATTAATAAGTTCTCTAGATATCACGTAAGTAAGCTTAAACGTCACTTTTAAAAGAGTAGCTTACAAGACAATGTAAGTCTTCTAGGCACGTGATTAAATCTGTTTATAGCGTTCGTAACAATATAAATTAAACGAACCATTTAATCAAGAACATACAAAAGAGCAAAACAAGAATGAAAGTCACGTGCATACACTGTTTACTTAAAAAGGATATTCTATTGGTTAACCCTTTCCTGGTTAATCCCTGGATTTTACGTCCCTGAGTTTTTTATACTTTAGAAAATATTGTGGGATAAGAAGAAATTGCTTGTAACAAGCAATTTCTTCTTATCCCACAATATTTTCTACCATATAGGTTGGTTAATTTTCAAATTGCGCTCAGTTTTAATTGTCGTCTGCAACTTCTTTTAAATTGGACAGGTCTAAAAATTTTAAAAACAGGAAAGGGTAAAGCATATAAACACTAGCTTTCGTCACTGTCAGTCTCGAATGGCTGAATTTTATCAATGTCAAGATGTCGTAAATAAAACTAATATGCAGGCTGATATAAACTCGTAGGAATATGAACTTTTTGTTGAAAAAAGGGATTTGATTATATAACATGAACTGATAATTTCACATGTCATTCTGTGTATTTAGATAGATGCAATAGATGTTTCACAAAATTTCAGGTTTCTATGGTAACGAAAGACTGAATTTCGCCACTCGTTTGTTATTTTGTAACCAATAATTAGGACGAACAAATGGAAGCAAAAAAAGTGAGAAATTGTCTGGATGCCTGATTTAAAATTCTAGCAGATTGTTTAGGATGTCAGAGACAGTTAAATCATCCTACAAATACCTTTAGATACTTAAGACAGACACAAGGCAAATATAATGAAGAATTACTGTAACAGGGAAGTAAACTTCGACAAGTTCAACATATAATTCATATAACAACGCTCATCATGACCATCGTGACGCGAAGAAAGTTATTCTGCAGTATGTACTATAGTCTGAAAAAATGTTTTTACCCTTTTATATCCCCGACACTCCCAACTCCAAAAAGAAACAGCAACATTCAAAATGAAATAAAAAATAAAATAGATAGAAAAAAAAAAAAAAAAAGACTTTTCATTGTCAAAGGTTGCATTAACTCCCCTCTCTACTACATATGCACAATCGACGCCTTATTTAAGTGTTGGTGAAAATTGTTCAGTAAACCCTTTCAGTGTTGAAAGATTAAACATTAAATGTTTCTGTCTGCTGTCTTCTTTTAAAAGCAATAGTGTCTATCGCAAAAGTTTCTATCAACCTACATGCAGAATTTGCTGATCATTGCGATGATCAGTAGCACTCAACAGGCTTGAATTTATTGAAACAGATATTGGACAAATTAATGCTAGGCATTGCATTATTCTCTGTAGTTTCAGAGTAAAGATTTGCCACGCCGATAAAGCCATGTTATTCATTGGATCAAGTTTTGTTTAAAGACATATGCAAAGGATTTTACAAACAAGAGGACCATTATGGTCCTAAATCGCTCACCTGAGGCATCTGCAAAATACAGTACTTTTCGTATAAAAAAGACACAACTTGAACAAAATAAATAAAACAAATATAAGATTTTGGGTTTTGTACAAAACAATCCAGTAATGCTTTATAAAATAAAAATGAATGCCTTTGGCGTTATTGTTTAATCCATTACCAAACTATCCCAGAATTTGTCACCCTCAGGGAAAAAGGTTTAAAAAAGCATTGTGAGAAAGCAAGCAATTTCTCCATTTCTATTTAAGAAGAATCCTTTCAATGCGATTTATGCAATTTTCATTCCCAGGAGCAGAGACATTTTTTATCCTAAGAGCAAATTTTCCTGTAACATAGTACAAAACTAGAGCTGTCGCCCTTAAGGGCTGACGAGAATACCCCCCACACCGCTAAAAAGGCTTTTCTATGAAGGAGTGGAATTTGAAGCTGTTTAATCACATGCATGTCACGGTGGATGAACATTGCCAACCCTCCACCTCTTTCTGATTTTGTGTTTGTTGCTAGAGTTGACTGATTAGGAAAGGTTGGTCAATATGAGCCTATGTTAAAGAAAACTGTGTGAGGAGATGATGACACAAAATTATATCCACGAAAAGTCAATATGAGCCTATGTTAAATTTTTGACCCCCGGGGGGCGGGGTCAAATTTGACCTCAGGAAATAAACCGTTCGATATTTTGTAAAGGTCAACAACATGATGTTACTTACCAAATTTGGTAACTCCCCTTATGGTTACTGAGTTTTGCAATTTTAAATTTTGACTACTCCCCCCCCCATTAAAAAGTTCAAAATGGCATAACTCTGAAACTAACGACTGGATCAAAATGAAAATTGCAGGTGCACAACTTCATATGATAGGAAACAACCTGATAAAATTTCAGCAAAATTGGTCATAAAATGTGATAGGAGAAGAGGACACAAAATTATGTCCACGGTATACCCCTCCATAACTTCGTTGTGGGGGTATAATTATATAGTCATGCTACATACCAAATATGAATGCCCTTCATCGTATATTTCAGAAGGAGAAGACTTTTGCTCTAATTGGGTGTTTTCTAAAATTTTTGACCTCTGGGGCAGTGCCATGTTTTATCCCAGGACTAAGATTTTAGCTAACATAGTAGAGAACCATCAGGTTATGCTATAAATCAAATATGACTGCCTTAGACTTTGTAGATTGGGAGGAGAACATGGTCTAATTGAGCATTTTAACGAACTTTGGACACCCAGGGAAGGGGTGTTTTTTAACTTACAGGCATAATTTGATCAAAACTGATAGATAACAGCAAGGCTATGCTACACTCAAAATGTAAATGCCCTCTGGCTTAAAATGAAGAATTTTTTTCAACATACTCAAATTTTGCATTTTTCCAAATTTTTTGACCCCTAGTCAGGACCTTTTTTGACCCTTGGATGAAATCTTTTTGTGATATAGTACAAAACCATCTAGTTATGCTACATACCAAATATGAATATCCTAGACCTTATAGTTTAAGAGGAGAAGCCTTTTGAAATTGCTCTCATTAAGAATTTTTCCAAACTTCGGACCTCAGGGGCGGGGGCATTTTTGACCCAAGATATTAAATATTTAAAAACTTGGTAGAAAACCATATGATTAAGCATTTAACAAAATATGAAGGCCTTTGGCCTTGTAGTCTATGAAAAAAACAACATCAAAGATTTACTAAAATTTCCAATTTTCATATGCCGCGATTACAAGAGTTTTTGACGGAATTAAATTCTTTAAACAACTTTTGAAGAGCTTCACCCAATGAACATCCCTGCAAAGTTTCAGCTTGATTGGCCTACTGGTTTAGGAGGAGAAGATTTTTTAAAGATATTTAAAGAATTACTTAAGATTCCCATTTTAAAATGCGGCGGCAACCAAAGTTTTTGACGGAATTAAATTCTTTTAACAAATTTGTAAAGCTTCATCCAATGAACATCCCTGCAAAGTTTCAGCTTGATTGGCCTACTGGTTTAGGAGGAGATGATTTTTAAAGATATTTAAAGAATAACTAAAGATTCCCATTTTCATATGCCGCGGTTACAAGAGTTTTTGACGGAATTAAATTCTTTTAACAACTTTTAAAGAGCTTCACCCAATGAACATCCCTGCAAAGTTTCAGCTTGAATGGCCTACTGGTTTAGGTGGAGAAGATTTTTAAAGATATTTAAAGAATTACTTAAGATTCCAATTTCAAAAGCTGCGGCAACCAGAGTTTTTGACGGAATTAAATTCTTTTAACAACTTTTGAAGAGTTTCACCCAATGAACATCCCTGCAAAGTTTCAGCTTGATTGGCCTACTGCTTTAGGAGGAGAAGATTTTTAAAGATATTTAAAGAATTACTAAAGATTCCCATTTTAAAATGCCGCGGCAACCAGAGTTTTTGACGGAATTAAATTCTTTTAACAACTTTTGAAGAGTTTCACCCAAGGAACATCCCTGCAAAGTTTCAGCTTGATTGGCCTACTGGTTTAGGAGGAGAAGATTTTTAAAGATATTTAAAAAATTACTACAGATTCCCATTTTAAAATGCCGCGGCAACCAGAGTTTTTGACGGAATTAAATTCTTTTAACAACTTTTGAAGAACTTCACCCAAGGAACATCCCTGCAAAGTTTCAGATTGATTGGCCTACTTGTTTAGGAGGAGAAGATTTTTAAAGAAATTGTGGACGGACGGACAGACGGACGGACGGACGACGGACAACGACCGATCACAATAGCTCAACTCACACTTTGTGCTCAGGTGAGCTAAAAATCATTTCTGTAGAAAAATTGTTATAATTTAACAATTTTTCACTATTTACAATAGATGAAAACAAAACAAACAACAACAACAACAACAACAACAAAACAACAACAACAACAAAAACATCTAAGTAACTATTTCATTGGATTAAAACTCCTTCATTGTATCTGATAAAGGTCGGTCAAGGATCATTCTTGAGAAAATGAAATTATGTTGAAAACCACTAGTTGATATAATGGCCAAAGCTCTATACGTATGCCTAATCTATTATTAAAATTAGCCATGTCCATAAGCGACTGTTATTTCGTCGTCAAAATTTCTTTTAGAATCTGATAGAGGGTGGCCGAAAGACTTTTGTTGTAAAATTTTGGTTCAACTTTTTTCAGTATTTTCTGAGGTGAAGATTTTGACGCTTTACAACCACAACGCCATTACAAAAGTCCACGCGAAAGACTGTTTAACAATTCTTAGAAAGTTGCTTCAATGTTTATAGAGTACACAACCATAGCTAGCAGGCGATTTGTTTTGGTTGGTCTTTAGGGAACGGACAGTGTTGAATAGAGCTTATTGTAAAACAAATTATAATAAATGGCCATGAAGAACATATGCAACATCTGGTCTTCAACGTTGTGAAGACAGGATATCGATTCCCAGCAAAGTACGCAACTAACGAGATTTATAGTCCCTTTTAAAACGAATAAAACGACATATAATAGAAAAACGTAAGAAAGACATGTCTTGTAGAAGTTTCATCAAAACTTGTTTTTCTTTCATTCAAAATTGAGTTGGGCGTACTAATAACATTTAAGATGCAGTTTTTTAACCACTTCCTGTACAAACACAGGATATTACGTAGCTGTGATTTTATACTTGAGAAATCTTTTTGAAAAAGAAGAAATTGCTTGTAACAAGCAATTTCTTCTTTTACCACAATATTTTCTACCACATAGGATGGTTTCACTTAAAATTGCATCAAATTTTCATTGTCGTCTGCAAACTCTTTCAATTTGGACCAAACTAAATTGCTAAGAAACAGAAAAGGGTAAAAGGACGAAATTCTGGTTGTCTCATTTACAAGCATACATGTTGATTTTTTACGATGTCAAGAGGCTTCATTCGATGTTGGTAACAGACAGAAATTTGTCTCATACAAAACTGTCATGCTGAATAAATTACCTTACTGAAATACTGTCAAATCAAAGGGCTGAAAGCGCTGATAGAACTTGATAGAACTTGTTGATCACAAATCAATATTTCTTTTAGAAATCAACTTCATAAACAACTCTGGTGGGAAAAGTACAAGCAGGAGGTGTGGACTAAGATCAGCCTGCACATAAGTGCAGTCTGATCTTAGTCTTCATCTCCTGCCAAAACCGGAGTATTCCGGGTTCAGCATGACAAGGGTTAAGTTTAGAAACGGTTGTGATGCACCTAACTACGATGTGTTCTTTCTCATTCCAGGTCAATTCATAGATTTTTGTATTTGTTTGCCTAATTCAGGTAAAAAAGACAAACAACTTTTGTAAAATGTACGAAAGAATATGTTTTCCCAATTCATTAATTAACAGCCTAATTTAAATCCTTACCGGGTACAAAAAAATTACATTGGTCCAAATTCAAAGAACCTACAGACGACAATTTCGAATTCAGAAAGCAATTAGATAAAAGACGAAATTGCTTTAACCATCATTTTCTTTAATTTTTACGTCTCTTTACTAATCTGTTTTCTTACGGAACTTAAAATATCGTGGTTATTCGGGAAAGGTTTAACTGAGCAGTGGAGGCGTCGACTATTATATACGATGCCATACTTCAGCTAGGATCGATACCACGAAATACGAACTCTTGGACTAATTTATTGACTCAGTGATGTGGTCTGGTAGAGATAAACATCATTTGACATTAATGTATCTATTTTCTGACAATTATAACGAGGATTATCTTCCATAGACTGAGCTGCCTCGATTGCACAGTTTGTAGACCAGACGACCCAGGACTCGGCCGTTATAGGTTCGAGTCAGATATTGGCAATATTAGGACCTTGGATAGAGTCACTGCCTCTATCCATTCAGCTGTTTCATTTTATACCGTTACTTATACAATTGGCGAGAATCTATTACCTCTATTTTGCGATCAAGATAAAACACGTCATGATTTTTTGAGAGCGGTTATTTAAGTTTCTGGTTTTACCAATTAAAACAAACTAAAAACTTTCCCCTCCATGTCTACATAGATAATATACTAGTAAACAAATGAGTTAATAGTAATCTATAGCATTACTAAGCCTAGACCTAATGAAACCTCTTTATCCAGAAATTTATAGAAAGTTCTAAGTCTGGTAGACCTGATGGTCATTAAATATGCATCTTTTTTGTTCTTGAACAAAATTGGATGCAATTTAAAATGAAACCACACTTTGTTGCTGAAAATGTTGTGAGAAAGGGAGATATTGCTTGTTAAAAGCAATTTCTTCTTTTCCACAATGTTCTCTCAAGTATAATCAAAGTGCCGTACGCACTGTAATTGGTCGTCACTGAGAAATTGGACATATCGTTGCATTCCGACTTTAGAATTAGGGTAAAACAACTTTAATTTCTATTACTTTCACAACACGTAGGTTCTTTTTTTATAAAGCCAAAATAGAAAAACTGTGGAAATATGATAACTTAAGTTTAAGAGCAAATGCTGACAGCAGGTTCATGAAATTCAAAACCCTATCTTTTTCTGGGCAGAAATTAACAAGTTCCTAAACAGCGCTGATTATAAACAAAGGAAAAAACAATTGATACTATTCTTTTGGCGAATTCTTTAGACAGCTTGAAAGCATAATAATCAAATTTGCTCTCCAGAATAACTTTCAGTACTTTGATTAACTTATGGCTGGAAAATAATTGAGTGGCAGTATCATCTTTGTTTATACCTCGATATGAATGAAAGAAAGGGTCGGTTAGCGGAAAATCCTTGAAGCATTCATCTTTAAAGCGTGTGACAGTCCAGTTTTCCTTTACTCCTTTTGATAATTCTTAACTTGTAAAATGAAATGATTTTTTCTGTTTTCCCGTCAGAATATACGTCCAGTTTGGCTAAAGGCAGTTTTGGTAAATTGCAGCGACACAATCTCGAAATTATGGTTATATAAATTGGTCTACGACCAATTAAAAACGAAGCGACGTAAAATCCCGAGTTTGTACAGGAAAAGGTTAAGAAAAATAAAATTTTATTCTATTGAAAGATGCAGGAAATTTACGACTATTCAATTGCTAAACGTTGTCGTACCCGCTTTCTGGTCCTTTTACCAATGGCGACAATGGCTTGATTGGTTGAATGGGGTTGAACGCCACTATTAATATATTGGGTGGTGGGGTTGGTGGAGCACCTAACAATGGAATCCTGGTATATCTCACACTAGTACTACCACTACATCCTTTCCTAGCCTCCAGCTGCTATCCCACTTAGGTTTACGATTATCCATCCATTGGTGAGAGACAAATATCGGAAAGGATATGTGCCGCCGTGGATCGAACCCATGACATCCAACAATTGAAGATTAGGAGTCTGAAATCCCTCGATGCAAAAAATTAGTACTATCAACTACCTTGTGAAGAATCGCGCCTTAGTAACGAAATACCATATTTCACACAGAAAATCAATCTAATACAAAGGAGTTGTCTGGCTTTATTGACTCAGTGTGTTTACCATCATTAATTAATCTATTTTACGGCAATTAGTATCCTCTTCGATTTCCCAGAGAATTCGTGAAATGTGATTATTCATGTATCCTTTTCCCATTTAAAGTTGTGTGTACATGCGAAAATCTCCAAGGTTTTATGAACGCAATAGGTTTTATGTTAATAGAAAAGTCAATTTGTTTTATTTCAATAGCTACTATTTATATGGAATAAATAAGGACCGTTTTTTTTTAAGTTTAGTAGCTTAATTTCCTCGCTGTTGTCCCCAAAATTCATTTGATTCAGCAATTCAATATTTCAATACTTTAAAGTCAAATCGAGTTCTTCTTATATAAAATAGTTCAAAGTATGTCTTGTGGGTTTTTATTAACACTTATTTTCAATCCCTCTTTCAGTTACGAAAATCGAGTTTAATGTCAATTTTAATATATAGTTGCATGTAATTAAATAAACCATAAACGATAGTTTCAAATCTTATTGACATTGCCGAGGAGCACATGCATTCCTGTGATTCCTTTACAGCATATCGATTTTTATTTCTAAAGAACGAAAAGAGATTTGTGAGTACGCATGCAAAAACCTATTTGATTGCTGCTTTTTACAATCTGGTTTGAAAATAAAACAACAACAACAACAACAACAACAACAACAACAAACCAAACACATAAAATGGGTTGTAATTCTGTTTTGTTAAAATCCAACACAAGGTATGAGTTCAATTGTGATCGCTTCAGTACTGTTATTCTATTAACCTATTCCCATGTAATCCTTAATTTTGTTTTTCCTTATCAATTCAAACTCATCATTCATGAAATATAATCAGATTCTGACGCCATCATTGGATTTTATGTAATGAGAAAACTTGTATTATGGCCTCCCACACGATACAATTTAACCCGTAAAAATGATTTCAACAGCAATATATTTGATAGGTCACTTTCCTAAAATATTATTGCCTTTCTTGTATTTATTCTCGGTCTCGCCTAAAAAAGTTCTGTATTCTCATTTGCTGAGAATTTTATTCAAACTTTCAAGACGATTTGTTTCGGAACTATTTTGTATGTTTTCGAAAAATGTAGGCCCATACATGTAGAAGGCTTTGTGTGATTTGCCTTAATAATATTAGTTGGTATTAAGGGGAGTGAAAACCTTTATTTACTGAAGTATTGAAGTTGATTTTAAACGGTATGGCATTTCTTTTTTATTTTATTTATCAACGAGGGGAAAATATCTTCACCTTTGAAATAAACGCATTTGGTTATTAGTTAAAGAAAAGGCTAACGTTTTATTTCACTTTTTGTCACTGCACAAAAAATCTTCGTTACTGATCATCATTAGTGATGATATTCTATGGCTGAAAAGAGCATGTAGATCATTAGTGCGTACCTAATATGTAATTAACGTTCGTATGGTTTTTTTCATGTGTAAAATCAAATGGTCATTGGCATTTTTGTTTTCAGTTGCACAAACGACTGGCGTTTACAGGCAAGAATAAAGGTCTGTGACTCACGGTATCTCTCTGAGTCCAGATTATAAATCTCATACCATAACCTTTTCTGGACCGTTATTTGACAGCGGTTTTAAAGATCAAGAAAATTTCTTTCGCCGTGCTGCTGCTTATATCCATTTAATCTAAATTTTCATCTAGATCAGTAATTGGAAATCTCTGCCTGCAAATCGATACCATTCATTGTTCAAAGCTTAGATTAAGTCTAGAAATGCACAAAAGTTATGCATAATCATTAACTTGACTGCACTCCTAAAACCCTGTAAATATTCAATATGCCTTTAGCTTGATTTTCAGTTTCTGCTGTATCATTTTCTTTATATTCTAAAGAAATTTTTAGTTTATATGCTTTTCTTTTTCGCATGCTTCTGCTTTTTTGTGTTGTTTTATGTTATATACCATATGATTTTGTGAGTTTGTATTTTTTGCAATGTCTTAACTTTTGATTGTCTTTCAGATTCAGATGAATAAGTCCAGATAATAGATTTGCGTAGATTATGTAGTGGCGCTGAACCCTTCTAAAAAGGAGACGTTTAAAAGGAGACATTCAAGTATTTAAATTCGCATTACTTAAATAACAGTGACAATGATTTTACCATCCAATGATTCCTGTCAACAGGAAATTTCTCTGAATTATCGATGCTTAACCCATTACTAGACGTCAACATTTGAGATTGATCCAACTTGAGATGAGTTGCAGAAGACAATTCAAAGGTTATGAGATTATAGATTTTTTTCAACTTTCTGGATAGAAAACATTGTGTTAAACAAAGGAACTGTTTGCAACAAGCAATTTCTTCATTTTACACAATGTTTTCCAAATTATTTTTCTTTAGGGGCGTCAAAAAGCGTCGCTGCGTGGGAATGCGTTAACTTAAAAATAAAATAATATTTTCCAAAGTGAAAGAACGTTCGAAAGGTAGATTACTCTCACCAGGCGTCATAGGTTTAAGACTTGAAGTTAGATTTTTTAACCAAAACCGACCATATACAGATTACTAAAAGACTTCATTGTATAAATTGTCGTCTGCAGATTCTTTAATTTTTTAACAGTCTAAAATTTGAAGTCTGGTAATGGGTTAATTATATTAATAGAAATAAAACAGTTGTAAATTTGTCAATATTTTTAAGTTATCGACCCTATTAAGCTCGCCTGAGCACAAAGTGCTCATGGTGAGGTATTTTAATCGTCCTCTGTCCGGCGTCCGTCGTGCGTCAACCGTCGTGTGTCAACAATCTAAAAATGACAAATCCTCGCAAACCGATGGGCAGATTTCAACCATATTTGGAAGGAATGTTCCTTGGGTGGTGCCCTTTAAAAATTGCTAAAAAAATGAAAACTGTTACAATCTCTTGTTGCAATGGCAACAAAACTGAATTTTTAATAAGATTTAAAAAAAATCCCCTCCTGACCCAGAAGACGTAGAGCCTTGATTTTTGGCAAGAAGCATCAGTACAATGACCTATTTCAGAATTGCAAAAATCATAACATTCGGGTTCCCAGGGGCGGAGCCACAGGGGGTCGGAATGGGGCTAATATAGAAATAAAAAATGAATTTTAAAACGACATCTCCTTCCACACCGCTTGGCGGATTTCAACCAAATTTTGCAGGAGAGTTCCTTGGGTGGTGCCCTTTAAAATTGCTAAAGGATTGAAATCAGTTAAAAACTGGTTTCCATGGTAACAAAACTGAATATTCAATAAAAACTTTAAAAATTATCTCCTGCTGACCCAGAAGGCGTAAAGCCTTTATATTTTGCATGAAGCATCAGTACAATGACCTCTTTTAGATTTGTCAAATCATCATCCTCGAGTTTCCAGGGGCGGAGCCCCAGGGGGGGGGGGGGGGGGGGGTTATATAGAAATAAAGAAGGATTTTTAAAACGGCATCTCCTCTTAAAGCACTGGGCGGATTTTAACCAAATTTTGAAGGGATGATCCTTGGGTGGTGCCCTTTCAAAATTACTTAAGAATTGAAATCAGTATAAAACTGGTGGCCATGGTAACAAAACTTAATATTTATTAAAACTTTAAAAAATATCTCCTTATGGCCCAGAAGGCATATAGCCTAGATATTTGGCATGAAGCAGCAGTACATTGACCTCTTTCAGAACTGCTAAAATCATCAAGCTTGAGTACCCAGGGGCGAAGCCCCAAGGGGGGGTATATAAAAATAAAGAAGATTTCAAAACGACATCTCCTCTCAAACCACTTGGCGGATTTCAACCAAATTTGGCAGAAATGTTACTTTAGTGGTGCCATATGAAAATTGCTTAAAGAATGGAAATACGCTTAAAACTCTAGTTGCCATGGTAACAAAACTGAAAATTCAAAATAAGTTTAAAAATTATCTCCTCTTGGCCCAGAAGGCACATAGCCTAGATATTTAGCATGAAGCAGCAGTACATTGACCTCTTTCAGAATTGCTAAAAACATCTCCCCCTGACCCAGAAGTTGAAGAATCTTGAATTTTGTATGAAGATTCGGTACATTAACCTCTTTCAAAAATAATTAAATTTTAGAGCCACAGGGTAATTAGGCTAAAATAGAAATAAAGAAGGTAACCCTTTCAAAACTATATGGTCAATTCAAACCAAATTGGGCTGAAATTCGTTAGTTTGTCCCCTTTTAATAATTAATGAAATAATTGAAATCTGTTGAAAGCATTGGTTTGCATGGTAACATAAGCTGATTCTAGTTAAATGTTCAAGGAGGTCTAGTTAAATATTAAAGGAGGTCTTCTCCCGTCCCATTTTGTATTAGGCCTTGAAGAAGAAAAAGAGCCTTATCTTAGGTGAGCGCCAGGGCTACTGGCCCTCTTGTTTCATTTTGTGATTCAGAAAGATAGTATATCCTTAATTTTGTAAGAAACAAAATTTGTCACTTAGACAGGTTTTCCTGGAGAACAGATCAAATATACGAGAAGCGCGTCTAACAATAGTCATAATACTGGAGATATGAATGAAGATTTGCTCAATGTTTTATTAAGTATTCTTCTTTATCAAAGGTTATCATAATAGATAAACGAAATTAAAGTAACCAAGAGCCCATATGAATTTGCAGGCAGATTTTACAATATTCCTGAAATACACAAGAACTACTTTTTTAGAGGGTAGGATTTCTATGCATTTAGTAGATAAGCTTCTGGTGGCAGTTTGCACTCGTTTAACTCTGAGAAGACCTCAAGATTTTGTCTGTTTACCAAAGCTATCAAAGAATAAGATTCACATATCCCCCCACCTGATTAACCATGGTATTCACTAAGCCAGGGTAATAATCATTGCAAAACAATTCAGTACAATGAAGGAAAACAAGGTCTAATTTCTTTCACACATTCTCACATAATCAATCTTATTTAATTACCTCAAGTAAATAAACTTCTGAAACATTGTGGCAAATGAAGAACTTGTTTGTAAAAAGTATTTCTTCATTTCCCACCATGTTTTCTTCCCCAAAAAACAAAGATTTTTTAAAAACTTACCAGCTTAAATTGTCTTCTGCAACTTCTTTCAATTTGGACCGGTCTATCTTTTTTGTCGTCTGATAATGGATTAAAGTAATATAAGCTTTTATTCAGATATGATTTCTTTCATGTTAATCTCTGATTAACATAAGCTGATTCTAGTTAAATGTTCAAGGAGGTCTAGTTAAATATTAAAGGAGGTCTTCTCCCGTCCCATTTTGTATTAGGCCTTGAAGAAGAAAAAGAGCCTTATCTTAGGTGAGCGCCAGGGCTACTGGCCCTCTTGTTTCATTTTGTGATTCAGAAAGATAGTATATCCTTAATTTTGTAAGAAACAAAATTTGTCACTTAGACAGGTTTTCCTGGAGAACAGATCAAATATACGAGAAGCGCGTCTAACAATAGTCATAATACTGGAGATATGAATGAAGATTTGCCAGTCAGTATTGACATTCTATCAAATGTTCATAGAGGGGAATGTAAAATACAGCCCGACTACAGTGTGACTATAATGATACTATTGATCAAGGGGCCCTAAGAAACTCGGTATCTTGCTTTTTGTATGTTTCGTTAATTGACCAATTGCATGACCCGCCCAAGTACTCCTTTGGCTTCGCCCACTGATTCTAACAGGAAGTCCCGTTTCGATTATTAGCGGCATTATTTTGCCAAATTTATGGCCAATAGCATGAAACAAAAAGGTTGAATGGTTGATTGGCGACATAAACGTCGTAACTAAAGCTTGAATAAGCTGTAGTTACGACGTTTAAGTCACCAAACAACAAAAATGTTTCACACAAATGGCGGCCAATGTCGGAGTTTAAAATCTTAATTCCGGGCTGAATGAATGATTTGATAGGTCGATAAATTCCTTGAAAGACAAGAACGATTGGTCAATTCTCTACAGGAGTAGAGACATCATTAATACGTTTTAAGAGTTCAGGTGATGGATATGTCCAATGAATGACAGGTCGCGTCTGACAGTCAACGAATCATTCTAACTGGAAGTGAACTATAAACTCCGACGTTGATCGACATTTTTTGCAAAACAAAAATCCCGTTCAACATTGAAGATGAAAACACTATTTACAACACTCCATGCATCATACATCATACAAATTTTGAAATACCATAATTTCAATCTGGGTTCATGGAAATAATTTTACCCCGTTATTGACGTACCGCGGAGAGCTTTACACCATGGAATTTATGAATGAAGACATGCTTATACATTTGTCAGAAAATGCATGACTTGCAAAAGCTGTCGAAAAATCCAAAATAATTTCCAAGCCAAAACCTCGTACCAGATAGAGTAGATAGGTTGACGAGAGTGTAGAGTGATAAAAATGTTTTTCAGTTTCGGACCGATAAGGGAATCGACTGTTTGCTAGCCCCGCCCACTGACTCTGTTTGCCTCACCTACTGACTCCGATAGAAAGTTCAACTTCGATATTAAACGGCATTACTTATCAAATTTTACGATGAGCAACATGGAACGAAAAAGTACTATTATTGGTTGGCGACTTTAACGTCGTAATTACAGCTTGAATAAGCTGTAGTTACGACATTTAAGTCGTCAAACCAAAAAATATGCTTCACATAAATGTCGGCAAATGTTGCAGTTTAAAGATAATTTCCGGTTTAAATCAGAAGAAATGATTAAAGAAGATGATAAAGATGGCCCTAGAACGCGCACCTTATATCTTAACTTAACGAAATAACAAGTAACAGAACTTATTTTTAAACACCATAAGAATCGCGTTAGAGCAGCCCCCGAAGAAAATGCAGTTTTCATTGGAATCAATTTTGGTGCGATCTTACTGATAACGTATTATTTATAAAATAAAAGAAATCATTTAAGTGATCACAAATTAGCGATCGTAAAAAGTAAAACGCCCTTGAATATGATTGGTCCTGTGTTCATGTTGCATACAATTGATATCTTTCTTGACGTCCATGACGTTGGCTCCTTTCAAATGGCTGTTCAAGAAACGACCCGCAAATTAATAAGAACAGTGCAGACCCCGTATAGACTTGTAAATCGAAAGCAAGAAAAGATTCATTTTTATCGTTTCAGAAAACATGTCATAAAAAATCAGTTTTAGACGAAAATGGGAGGTTTTGGTCTTGATGTATTTCCCCCATTTTTAAAGTTCCAATCTAACCTTACTTTACGCTGCCATGCTCACTGCGAATTGACAGTTTTCACATTTCTGTCTAATGTTTAGCTAAAATGACGAAAGTAAAAAGCTTTTTTAATGCATACGAGCATATGAATAAAAATATGACAAGAATCCTGGAATTTATCTAACAGCCCTCGTATTTGACTCTCACAAAAATGACTTTGACATGAAGGTAGTTGGACGAAATACTCATCACTGTAAATCAAATACGCCGCAGACAATTTGTCGGAAAGCTTCAGGGATGAACAGACTGAAAATTCAGGCAATTTCCTACTTATCTCTTTTATTCCGAGTGTTGTCAATACTGTGGAAGCGACTTAAAACAGATGATGTTGTAAATGACATTGTGATATTTGTATATTTCATTGTTTTTTTTTTATTTTT
The DNA here is from genome assembly GCA_946902895.1 of Fragum fragum. Lineage (NCBI taxonomy): Eukaryota > Metazoa > Mollusca > Bivalvia > Cardiida > Cardiidae > Fragum > Fragum fragum. The sequence goes on from OX336366.1 coordinate 51,186,346, forward strand.
TTGCAACCTGCAATTGACCAATCGCTGGTCCCGCCCACTTACTCCGCTAGCCCCCGCTCACTAAATCCGACAGAAGGCTCCCGTTAGATTTTAAGCGGCCTTATTTTGCCATACCGATGTGACTTTATAGTAAAATGATTGGTTGGTGACCTAAATGTTGTAACTACAGCTTTAATACGCCTTTAAGACTTCAAGTCATCAAACAAATAAATTTGCTTCACATAAATGTCGGTAAATGTCGGAGTTAAAACTTAATTTCCGGTTTAAATCAGAGGAGAGGATTTAAATAAGATGATTAAGTGAAATGGGCATTAATAATGATAATTCCTTTGTTACCATACTAGGTTTCAATTTTGGCTCAGTAGTTATCAAACCTGCTGGAAATGTTTGTATGGTTAAGAAAGACCGTTATTGAATTAAAGAGATATGCTGTCCCATATTACCAGAAAAAAGGCCTTAATGACAATTTTCGTGTTACATTTACCTCTATTCGGGTCAAAATTTTCCGTTTTGTTGCAAAACATTGTATAGTCATGAGGAATATCCTTACAGGTCACAGTTATGGCTTAATTCTCAGTCTTAGTAAAACGTGTGTATATTCATTAGGAAAATCCACATTGAATATGTTAACATACTGACTTATATCAAGGGAAAAGGAGCCTTTTCTATTTCTTGTTATCTCTCTTCAGGTCACAATTTTGACTCAGTCTTTCTTGAAATTGATTGTCCCTATTGAATATGATTACACTAAGACTCATTTCAAGGACAAGGGCATTGTGGACAATTTCCTTGTTACTGTTCTGCAAGTCATATTTTACTCATTTTTTTTCCAAAGTCGTTTGAAGTGCATATTTTGCCATTAAGAAAATCCATATTGAATATAGTCACGTCCTGACCAATATCGATGACGATGCCCCTGTTACTGCAATACAAGTTAAAAATTCGACTCATTTTTTTCAAGCGTAATGACAGTATTTGTTTGATCAGCTGAGAATTTTTGTTCGACCATCAGAAAGATTCTTATCAAAATTTCTGACTTTCTATCCTGTGTGAAGTAGAAGCGACCTAGTGCCAATATAAGTTTTACTGCTCATCCAATTACAACCTTTTGTCTTTAAATCTATTGAACATACATGCTAGTTGGCATGAGAATGAATTCAAGGGGGGGGGGGGTGTCATCTTTGGTCATCTTCGCTATTTTATTTTTTCCCGATTACGCAATTAGTTTATGCGTATATTGTAACTCTTATTCAATATAAGCGATTTCACGAAAGTAAGAGAGGTCGTGGCTTATATACCACTGTCTTCTATTCTACAGATGGGTAAACCAGGTCTAGCTGTCTAGTGTAATACCTATACGTCTTAGTTAAGTATAGGCTCGAATCCGTGACCTTAACCCATTTCTGTACAAACCCGGGATTTCACGTTGCTATAATTTTATCCTGAGAAAACATTGTGGAAAAAGAAGAAATTGCTTGTTACAAGCAATTTCTTCTTTTTCCACTATATTTTCTACCCTACTGAATGGTTAATTTTCAAATTAAATGGACCTTGAACTTTCGTCTACAAAACCATTGAATTTGGACAGGTCTAAATTTTTGCAAAACAGGAAAGGGTTAACATGACTGACCTAGCATGTTAAACATTCGATCATCGAAGCCGTTAAACCTTTTGTAGAACTGTATTAGTTTATTTCACATGATTGGTAACAAAGGCCTATTTCTATCCCTTTTTTCAATACTTTGCGAGACCGCTTCGAGTATCTTTTAAATAAATATGTAAAACATACATTATACTCTACCTTTTTTTTACATCCAATCCATTTTTCACGCTTTCAGTGTTCAACACAAAAAGAGATAAACTTATACAACAAGCTGTTTTATAACGTTTAACATCTGCAAGTATCGAAAACTTCACGCCCCAAAAATCTATTTTTACCACTTTTGTGATCGTAATCCAAAATATTGACTTAAGCCCATACAAATTGTTATATCACTGAAGTGTAGGGCACACACCGACCCAATCTCTTCACAAACTAACTTTCCAATAAAGGCAATAGCCCTTCAGCATGTGATGTTGTATCTAAATCAAATACATGATATATTGTGCTTTTCGTTAGCTATTGTATTTATCATAGTTGTCTAGATACTATTTTAGATATTATATTAACCAATTCCCACACAGTGACGCTTTTAGACGCCCCAAAGGAAAACAACTTTTGGAAACATTGTGGAAATCGAAGAAATTGCTTGTCACAAGCAATTTCTTCATTATCCACAATGCTTTTCTTCCCAGAAACTTGAAAAAAATGAAAAAAAATCATAAACTTCAAATTGTCGTCTGAAACTTCTTTCAATTTGGGCCAGTCTAGAATTTTGCCGTCTGGTAATGGGTTAATACTGTAGTGACGAAAATCCTCTTTGAATGACGCTGCGGAGTCATCGTCACTATACCTAAATAGCCTATGGAAAGGCTTAACTTATTACCAGACGGCAACATTTTAGACTAGTCCAAATTGAAAGAATTTGCAGACGAAATTTTAAAGTTAATTAAATTTTAGATTTTTTTTACTTCATCGGTAGAAACACTGTTTACAAGGGAGAAATCGCTTGCAACAAGCAAATGCTTCATTTTACAAAATGTTTTCCTAGTAGTTCTTCTTGAGGGCGTTAAAAAGTGTCATCGCGTGGGAATAGGCGCATTTTCCTTTTTATAATATGACCTACGGCATGAGAGTGATATAAATCCTGTTGATTTTCTTTCAAATTAACATCTTTCAAATTGGAGCATATAAAATTCTGTCGTCAGGGAAAGGGTAAACACATTACCAGACGATCAAATGTTAGACCTGTCCAATTTCAAAGAAAATTCTAAACGACAATTTGAAGTTGATGTAATTTTCCAATCTTTGTCTTTTTTGGTTTTTGGGTAAAAAATCGTTGATAATGAAGAAATAACAAGCAATTTCTTCATTGTCCACTATGTTTTCCATGTTTTTATATTGAGGGGCATTTTCCATGTTTTTATATTGAGGGGCGTTTATAACGTCACCGTGTGTGAAGGTTTAAATGTCTACGAGGCCAAGATGCCTTTGAAAAAATCTTTGTTTTTTCATTTAAATCCCGTATATCAAAGAATAGAATCCTGTTGTGTTTATAGAACCTCGACTTATTGAAAGGAATTCTTGAGAAGAATGAAAGCATGAAAAATGAATAGAAATGGAAAGGTAGGGGAGAAAGAAAGAAAGAGAGAAGGAGAAGAGAGAGAAAAAGGAAGGAAAGGGAGGAAGATAGATGATGGTGAAAAGGGTGAAAACAGGACAGGGAGATGGAAAGAAAGCAGAAATAATAATAACAACAAAAACAACCCTGTTTTACTTTATCTAGGTCTTACAGCAAAAAACATATTGTTGGTCTATACAATGTATAGACCCATACTATAGTTTTGCCCTAAGCTGTCGATATGTATGTTTGATGGAAAGCTCATTGTGAAAGTAAGAAGATAAGAAATATTGATTAACATTGTCTGCTTTATTAATGATATTCAATATGTTTAATTATGGTTGCAACCCTTATCCCTGTCATTTTATCCTTGTCAGAGAAAGTCACCAATGTTTTTATGTAAAAACAGACTTCAAAATATTAGCAAATGAGATGCGTCGTGTGAAAAGGTGCCACGTTATTTGATCTTCCGGTTATTCTTTTTTCTATTTACCAGTGACAGTTGACATTGACCCCCGCCCACTTCCCCCACTGGCCACGCCCACTGACTCTAACGGGAAGTTCCACATCAATATCATACGGCGTTTTTTTTCTTAATTCTATGGGCAGCAAAATTGAACTCAAAAGATAAAGGGTTGGTTGGCGATATAAACGTCGTAACTATAGCTTGAATAAGCTGTATAGTTACCATTTTCAAGTCGCCAAATCAACAAAAATGCTTCACTAAATTCACTTCCGGACGCAATTAATAATTTGATTGGTCGATTGATTCTTTTGCAGTCCACGATCCCCGTCATACATATTCCCCCAGAAATAAGTATATATTTATCCGCGGGAGACCAAAACCTCCTAACTATAGCTCAAATATAGTGAAGTAACAAGGCTTTGATCGCCAACGGGCGTTATAAATCAACAACTTTTTCAATATCAGAAATCGTTTTGGCACTCTGAGATTCGTATAGCAAGATTAGAAATGTAGATTAACAAGAAACTTGAGATTTTGAGAAAAAAGGAAAACATTCTATCGAAAGAACGTGCTTGTCGTTTTTCACAACTCTTTTTCCCGGCATTATAAGTTCGTTTTCCGAAATTTTTATTCGATTTTCAAATGAGAAAAGAAAAAAAAATTGACGTAAGATGAGTATCAAATGTTGTAAAGGATTGATTCATGAAAAATCAAAGGCGTAAACTCAAATTCTCAATCATTCCTGAGCAGTTAAATACAGATCAGCAAATCAGTAGAATAAATATAATTCAATAATGAAAGAAAAAGCAATTACCTACCCAAAGATGAATTTCCTTTTAAATTAAATGTACCCCAGTTTGAAATGTTTGATATTACATCTGCGCCATTTACAGGATAACCCTTGCCTTAAACTAATGTTATTATCTTTTTAGGAAAAGGTTTGGATACTGTTTTGGAACTGTAATTAAAAATTCACTATTGAATGAGCGGGAAAACAAAACAAAACGAACAAAATGCTGTACACCAAATGTATTTCTTAAGATGAAAAATATTTTTGGCCTTTTCTTTTCGAAAAAATAATGAGATTCTAGACGAAATCAAAGAATAAAGGAGTAATAGAAGCTTTTAACATGACCATTCGCTGGCCAATCGCTGGCTCCTCCAACTTAGTCCGTTGGCCGAACCTATTGACTCCAACAGGAAGTTCCGCTTCGATTTTTAGCAGCGTTATTTTGCAATATTCGTGAAAAAGAAAAATGGTCGGTTGGTGACCTAAACGTCGTAACTGCAGCTTGAATAATGACGTTTAAGTCGTCAAACCAACAAAAAAGGTTAAAAAATGGCGGCAAATGTTGGAGTTGTAAGCTCAGGTCCGGGCTGTATAAATGATTTGATTAGTAGGTTGATTCCTTGATTGACAGTCGCGGTTGGTCAATTTTTCGGAATTCGGAGTTCAGTTTCAAGAAGAAGACGAGATGAGTTAGTAAGATAGCACAAGAACCTATTTCTGGATATTTGTAGGTCGGGGCAATAGCGCTGTGCTAGCTCCTTGGACTTCTAGTCATAGGGTCCAGGGTTCGATCCCCGGCCGCGGCTAATATCCTATCCGACATTTGTCTCCCACTATTTGGTTGATAATTGTAAACCTGAGTTGGATGAGCAGCTGGAGGCTCGGAAAGGATGTAGTGGTAGTATTGGTGTGAGAAATACAAGAAGAAATCTATGGTTAAAGGCTCAAGGCGCCGCGATTCGATTGAAATACTGTTAAAAGTGGCGTTAATTATATTTGAATGTATGCGAAGGGAAATATGTGCATTGAGTTTGTGAAGTTTAGTTTATGCTTCAATTATTTTAAATTCTAAAATAGAAATTATGGTTTCATAATTATTACCCGGTTCAGATCGCAGAATGTAGGACATAGTTGTATTTGCCTACATTTGTCCTGACCTTATTTTCTAAACATTTTTACCAGAGAAAAGGAGGGAGCAGGTATGGAATTTAAAACAACAACAACAATATCAACAAACGATCTTTTCAGAGCTCCCGGATGGATATAGGAAGAGAGATAGCCGGTTAAGCAAACATACAAACATACATATGGAGACATGGGCTCGTAGGAAAATACACAGAGAAACGGTCAGATAGACAGATGTGAGAAGGGAAAGGCAAACAAAAAGATATTGACTTAAATAGACTACCCCCCCCCCCAAAAAAAAAAAAAAAAAAAAAAACCACCTCGGCTCGTTTAACCGTTCCCAAACAATCGGGCGTTTGACGCCTCCAAGAAAATATTGTGTAAAATAAAGAAATTACTTGTTACAAGCAATTTCTTCTTTTATCCACAATGTTTTCTACCCAAAGAAGAAGAATAAGAAAATAAATAAAAAGACGCCCAAAGAAGATATTGTGTAAAATGAAGAAATTGCTTGTTACAAGCAATTTCTTCATTATTCACAATGTTTTCTACCCAAAGAAGGAGAAGAAAATAAATAAATAAAAACAACATTTCATCAACTAAAAATTGCCGTCTGCAACATCTTCGAATTTGGACCAGTCTTACATACTGTCGTCTGGTAATAGGCATCGGACGTATAGAACGTTCTTTTTAAGATGTAGCAATCACGACCTTTTGTGTCTATTAAGTGGCGGTGCGGGACTTAATAATTCGGTAATGCAATAATAGAAGGGAATTTTGCAAATTGGACACATATAATATAATCAGGAATCGTCGTCCATTAATGTTTGGCAGAGATTTATTAGATTTTACCACCATGAGGGACCGAGAGTTCTTCATTAAGATTTCTATTAAATGCTTTCCCTGTCAAGCTCTAGGAGTCAAAAAGACTATGACGATGTGAATGTCAACGTCTATAGACATGAATAATTGAAACTCTTAGAGAAATAGACCGACCGTGTCTGTCAATCAACGATTCAATCGACTAATCAGATAATTCATTTAGGTCGGTGCTCAACATTGGCCACATATATGTAAATTATTTTTGTCGGTTTAATCGTAAATTAGAAATCGAAACAACAGCAAATTCAAGCTGTAGTGACGACGTTTATGTCACCATCCAACAATTTTACTTTTTGATACAGTCTACTGATCGTAGAATTCACAAAATAAGGCCGACTAAAATTAAAGTAGATCGCCTTTCCTGTCGGAGTCAGTGGGCGTGGCCAGCGGAGTCAGTAGGCGGGGCAAGCGATCCGTCAATTTTGACACCTATCCTTGTCTTTCTGGATAAAAAGTCAATTTGGGAAATGAATAAATTGCTTGTTTTAACCCTTTCCCAAATAGTGACGATTTTTGACGCCCCTCAAGAAAAACAATTGGGAAAACATTGTGAATAATGAAGAAATTGCTCGTTGCAAGCAATTTCTTCATTATTCATAATGTTTTCTTCCCAGAGAACTGAAAAATCTAAAACTTCATAACGTTTAAATTGTCGTCTTTCAATTTAGACCAGTCTAAAATTTTCTAGTCTGCTAATGGGCCAAGCAAATTCTTCATTTCCCACAACGTTTCCCAAAACTATTTTCTTTAGGGGCATCAGAAAGTGGGATTGTTTTGGAATGGGTTAACTGTAACTCGGTATACATATACATACGTCCCCCTTAATTCATTTCCACACAGTGACGCTTTTGAACGCCCCTCAAGAAAAACAATTGGGAAAGCATTGTAGAAAATTAAAAAATTGCTTGTAACAAGCAATTTCTTCATTATCCACAATGATTTCTATGAACTTTAAAATTCCGTCAATTGAAATTGTCGTCTGCAGCTTCTTTGAATTTGGACCAGTCTAAAATTTCACTGTGTGGGAATGGGTTAAGGGCGAAAGGTGTCGAACCTTGTAAAACTTCGCTTGACCCATCACATTATGTATCTGTGTTTATGAAAATCTTTAACCCATTATCAAACGACAAAAAATTTGGACTGGTCCACATTGAAAGGAGCTGCAGACGACAATTTAAAGTTCATGAAATTTTAGATTTCTTCAACTCTTTAGATATAAAACATTATGGAAAATGAAGAAATTGCTTGCAACAAGCAATTTCTTCATTTTACACAATGATTTCCCAATTGATTATCTTGAGGGGCGTCAAAAAGGGCGATTGCATGGGAATTGGTTAACTTGATAGCCATCAAGGGCAATGTTTTTTTCTAATCTTCATCTATATAAACATGTATTTAACATAAATTTCACATATTGACTACAAATCCATAAGTGTTTGTCGATGCAAGGCTCTCAATCCCGCGATTTCATCGCTCTATCCCAGTCCGGAAACTGTCTCTGCATGATATTTTGACAACTCGTAATCTGTATGCATGAGACGTCTATTCTACAGTGGGAAGCGTAGCGGTTTCGACATCACATTTATCATTATTTCGTCTGCAGACACATGATAATTTTCCATCGCCTGTCCGTCACACAGTGGCAGAAACCAAATAAATTCTCTTGAAAAGAAAAATAACGAATATTTTTTTCCATTTTTTTTTCAGTTTTGACAAAACAATACTCAAGTTTCTGTGTAGTCTCAAATTAGAAAAATAACAAATATCATTTTCTCTTTTTAAATGTCTTTTTAGTTATGACAAGTAAGAATAATAACGAATATCATTTTGCCTTCTTTTTCAGTTATGACAATAGAATAACTTAAGTTTGTGTGCAGTCTCAAACTAGATATATGAACAAACAAAATTGTTAATCATCAAATGGCGAAAGATAAGTAACGATAGGGTTAGGTAGGTAAACATTTCTAGCTTTTGACTCTGAACCCATTCCTCCATAATGACCCTTTTCCCCATAGAAAAATATGGAGGAAAACATTGTGCAAATGAAGAAATTGCTTGCAACAAGCAATTTCTTCATTTTCAAAAGTTTTCTATCTAGAAAATTGAATAGAATAGAATAAATAAAAAATCTGAAATTTCATAATCCTTCGTCAACAACTTCTTTCAATCTAGTCTAAAATTTTGTCATCTGCTGATGGGTTAAACTCTTCAATTTTGTAGGGAAAACGTTGATAGAATTCCGTGACAAAAATAATAACTCTTGGATGATGTTGCGTCTCAAGGGATTGGCAGCATTTCTTTGAAACAATATAGTCTTTGGTTTATACAGCTTTATGTTATTTAGTACTTTGATCAAAGCTTAAGTTATATGTAGGTGTCACGCTATTACTTCTACGAGATTTTCCTTGTCTCTTAACTGTACCATTGAGACAGGGACGGTCAATTCACGAGCATCAGTCAAATCCTCCTGAAAGCTATAGTTTGAATTATATAGCTTTGTTTTCTTGTATAGTTGTAATGTTTAAAAAAGTGCTGGTGTACCATATTCATAGTGGAGGCGTTGCGATGTTTGATTGGGGAAAAGAAACGAGGTCGAGAGGTAGAGCGTCGGCTTTCCGAACGAGAGGTCCTGAGTTCGATTCCCGGGAGCAGACATCGATCTTGGTTCCGTCATTGTCCAACATAATCGGCGTGAGTACTAGTGTATTTTTCGGGAAAGAGAACCGAGAGGGATTTATCTAAGTTGGAAAAACTTGTTTCCCAATCGATGTAAAATAAAAAGGTTTAAACCTATATTTAAAAATGTATATCAATGTGTATGGAATCGTTAGGATTTAATCTACTGGCATGTACCACGCAATAATGAATAACCCATGTTGCTGTTGATAAGAAGTTCGAAAAAAAATCTGTTGTAACATAGTGACCTTAAAGCGGCTCCTGTACAGATTTTCATGAAAATTAAGTACAAGAAAAGTTCCAGATTTTAAGTAGTAGTCACGATAAAATTTCTTTCTTCATTTTAAACTATAAATTGCAATTAATATAGTATACTCCTGATGCCCTACTCGAAACCTCAGAATTTATCGGGCACCTCGCTAGTCTTCGAGTGACGTCGATAACGGCTGAATTGTGCTAGCGAAAGCCATTTGACGTAATTGATACGTCACGGGAACCATAAATAAGGCAATGGTCGTTGGATTCGAAAGATAACGTATCTAAGCAAGAATTTTGATTCCTTTCGGGTTGTACTTCGTTGGCTTATTTGATGTTGTGGTCATCGCCATCGTGCAATGCGACGGACTCTCAATCATTAGGTCCAGGGTTCGATCCCCGTGCTCTAGCTGCCGCGATGAGACTGAAATACCGTGGCGTTAAACCCCATTCGAAAGAAAATAATGACAATATCTTATTACATAATAAGCTTTTCCCCTTCTTTCAAATGCCTTCAAGCAATCAATTTTAAAAGTTAAAGAAAATAATAGACAAAATTCACCATCCATAATCTTTTGAAGAATCTCTTAAAAGACGCTTTTGAACAGTTTTTCACAAACATTTTATAAAGTAAAATATCTGCTTTCTCTCTATATATACATGTATAGTTATTGTCATTTTCACGACAAATGTTCTTTCTTCGTGTTAAATCTGTTGAATTCCCGATAAATTCAATGTAACACAGTACATTCCTGATTCCCTGCTTTGAATCTCGAAATTTATCGGATGATGTCGATTGTCTTCGGGTGATGTCGACAACGACTGAATTGCTAGCGGCAGTCAATGACGTAAATGATACTTCATGGAAAGTATAAATAGGGCAATGTTCCGTGAACACGACAGAAATCGTATTAACCCCGATGAATTCTGATTCCAATCGGTTGGTACTACGTTGACTTTTTGGTGTTACGTAACGCGATTTTTTTTTCTTCTTTTCCTTTTTCCTTTTTCTTTTAAAGTTTTGAACGGTCATTTTCATACAAAATTGGCTTAATGCCGTTATTTCAAATGTCTGAATGTACTAAAGTTAGTATTTTGGAAATTGAGAGCATAAACATTTCATTCCATGATCTGTTCAAGACCAAGTTGAAAGTTTTCAAAATAAAAGTCGACCACTTTTGACAATCTTGTTTTCGATCTTGCTCCCAAACTGTCAAACCTTACCACGTTCTATGTTTTGTTCTATATGAGTTGATACTTCTATTTTATTTTATATGCTTTGCATTCCCAAGTACCGTGTACTTTTGATTTGAGAATAAAGCAACTGTCTTGTTCTTGACCACTCACATTAAAGCAACACATGTACAGATTTGATGTATACTAATCAAAATTTGCTAAGTATCATCTTTTCGTTCAACAATTTAATGCTGAAAACAAATCGACCAAAAAGAGATTTTTTTTTATAAAGATAGGTTATTATTCGGACTTGATGACCCTGTAGCAAAATGTCGATTCAGTATGTATACTATGCGCAAGGATCTCGGGAACAGACATACCCGCTAAAACATGTTTCATTTTGCCTTGTTTCTTCAAGTGCGTTGGAACATTTAGCGATCTTTCAACAAAGTTATCACACATTTTAGATTGATTTCAATCTAATAATGGCAGATAGACGTTTAAGACGCCATCTTAATCAAGGTGAGATGAATGGGGGCATCGGCATGCTTCATTCTGGGTTATCCCAAAGGAATGTTGCTGATGTCTTTAGTGTGTCCCAGAAAGTTGTTTCTAGAATATGGAATCGGTATATCGGCAATGTTAGGCATTCGCATGCTGAGACGAGACCACTCAGCCAATGAGGTTCAAGAACGATTTCTTGTGGTTCAGGCACGTGGTCATTGATTTGACAACTCAATAATGTTACGTAGAGACTTCCAGAACCCTACCGGTGTTTGGATAGGTATCCAAACCATCAGAAATCGTTTGCATGATGCTGACCTGCCTTCAGTGGTATGGAGGATGCAAATTAGCTTTTAGCTTCAGTTTTTTGTAGCAGAATATGATCGGTTTAGCGGGGGCTCAGTCATGGTTAGGGCGGGAATAGATGCATAGGGAAAACGGACCTTCACGTCATTGACAACGGCACTCTGACGGGTCTACGTTACATGAACGAGATCTTGTATGTTTACATTCGCCTACATGCATGTTCTATTGATGAAAGTTTCATTCGGTTCGATGTCAAGACGCACGTACATAGAGCCCGCATTTCAGATCATTATCTTGAACGAGCCGCATTCGTATGTATGGAATGACCAGCTAGTTTCCAGACCTAAATCCAATAGAGCATGCTTGGGATATCTTATAGACAGCTGTTTTATCACACCCCGTACAACCAGCATCTGTACAGGAGCCGGCAGGCTTTTCTTGAAGAATGATATCAAATTCCATAGTATAAGATCAGAAGGCTTATCAGTCGCATGCGGAGGCGTCGTCAGGCGGCATGGAGACATCACAAATGCTATAAAAGTGCATAAACTTCAAACAACACCGAAACATTCGATTTTTAATAAAATCTCAAAACCTTAGACACTTAAGTTCTTGGGAACACAAAAATACTTGTGTAATTACTTAAGATACAATCGAAGTCTGTAAAATAACAAAGAGAGATTAATTAATCAAGCAAGCAAAAATACTGTTCTTTTATACTACACATTTACAAGAAAGATCTACCAACACTTGAAATTCAAAGTCTATATCTACTATTCTATCAGAGCTCAGCGAGATGCACGATACATGAATGATTGAATGGTGTTTTTCGCCACTTTTAACAGTTTTTAAGGCATATCGCGGCGGCTGTATCCTGATGATGGATTCCTGGTAATTTTTATACCAGTACTATCACTACATCCTTTCCTAGCCACCAGTTGGTATCCCACATAGGTTTACAATTATCCATCCATTGGTGAGAGAAAAATATCGGAAAGGATATGTGCCGCCGCCGGGGATCGAACCCGCGACATCTCATGATTGATTAGGAGTCTGATTCGCTACCGACTGGGCTATAGCGGCGATATGCAAGATACAAAATTTAAATTAGAAAACAACCATCCCTCCCCCTCTCATCCCCCAAACAAACAAAACAAAAGCCTCTTCAAACAACAACAAAACAAGAAACTCTACAAACCAGAGATAACGTTATCAAACACTATACAACTCCTCTTTGAGACCTATGTGCCTATGATGTGCCTATGATGTTTAGATACTAACAATATTTTCACGGATATTCTACGAGCAAAAGTACAACAAGACAAATAATAAAAGGTCATCACTAATGATCAGAGTCAGAATAACGACGCACTGCACTGTACTTCTTCTAAATGTACTTCTTCTAAACGACTTCTAACTAACAATAAAGTTTCAAGTTGATATCTACTCTACTTCACTGGTGTGAGAAATACAAGAAACCCATTGTTAAGCTCTCTAGCCTCCGCGATATAAGTGAAATACTGTTAAAATCGGTGTTAAACACCAATTAAACATAACAAACTTCACCTCAGAGATATTCCGGCTAATAGTAAAGTCAGAAAACAACACGTGAAATACATCAAAAATCAAGAAAGCCGGGTTTAGACTTCCTGTGCAGAACATTTCTGCTAGATTTGTTCTGTCTTTTTGTGAAGATTCGATTTGTTAGCCGATAACCTTAAAGATATATACTCCAGTTAAGAGTTGAGATGGAAGAACGGACAGAAAGACAGAGATTTTCAATTCGTGATAAAGATGCAACGTGTAATTCGTTTCAAACGTCATACTTTATCATCAATATACATGTATGTATAACTCTTTCGTTGGCCAACATAACAGATTTCAGAAAACAACAAGCTAAACGTTTTCTTCTCAAATAGGATTCGGCAAATTAATTCCTTCCCAGATTAACCAAGTGTTACAGCTTGGTCCTTCAGTAGTTTCAGTGCTGTGTGTTTCTTTCAAGGTCATTAATGAAATAAAGCTAGATAATTAATTGTCCCGCCCTTTATTGCAAAGGCTTGGCAACACATACATAAACACTATACAAGAGATAATATGAAAACAATTTAACATTTCAAAAGATGAGAAAGTTTAAGACTGGTTTAAATTGAAAGAAGCTGCAGAGGACATTTCAAATAGCGCTAAAAATAAGTGAAATAAGTGTCAAATTGGATAGAAAACATTGTGGGAAAAGGAGAAATTGCTTGTTACAAGCAATTTCTCCTTTTCCCACATTGTTTTCCACTATTCAATTTCTTCAAGGCGCCAGATAATGTCATTGTGTGGGAATGGGTTAATCCAAAGTTCATTTTGATCCAACTCGGTCTGTTTTGTCTCAGTTGCCATCCAAACAATTGAATTAGTCAAATTGTGGTTGTAGGCTGTTTCCCATTTCTTATCAAGTAAAACTACTCGATCCGACGTACCAAAGTATTATGTTATTTGACCGTTTAATTTCGAGGAACCGAACCTCGAACATTGGCTAGTATGTTTAACATAGATTTCGATAATGACTTTTATGATATGATTTATGGCGCGGGGTTGTAATGAACCCGTTTATTATTTAATTTCGATGTTACGTGGACTAATATAACAGGGTCGGTTCTGCGTTCAGTTCAACAAATTGTCGAGTACATATTGCCTGAAGAAGCTTAATTTCTTCTTTGCCTTACGCTAAATATGTTAAATACAAACATAGTTGTAGATAAGTGTTTTAAATTCTTTTACAGTTAGAGTCTGATTATCATTTTGTGAGTCTAAGCAATCCTCTTTGAATATTTTACGTTGTGACATGAGAAAATGATTTTTTTTAATAAACAATATGTCTTCGCTGTCGTTATAATACCTCGTAACCACAGTATGAATCAAGCTGTAGTAACGAAGTTTTAGAATGACAACGATATATTACTCACACAGCTTGATAGAAAGATTTTAAGACGTCGATTATCCTTTGAAACCTGAACATGAAGAAGTCAGCTTGTTTATATCGTCTGTCTGGTTTTCTTCATGTATCATGATTAACCCTTGTCATGCTGAACCCGGAATATTCCGGTTTTGGCAGGAGGTGTAGACTAAGATCAGACTGCACTTATGTCTACACCTCCTGCTTTTACTTTTCCTGCCCGAGTTGTTAATGAAGTTGATTTCTAAAAGAAATGTTGATTTTTTAACAAGTTCTATCAGTGCTTTCAGCCCTTTGATTTGCCAGGTAATTTATACTGCATGATAAGGGTTAAACTCGACGATTTAGATAGTTCTAGTGTGCTCGTCCCTTTCGGTCTACAAGAACGAAAACACGTGAGGCAACGTATTTGATATCAAATATCAATCCAAGAGTTTATTGTTTAATGTCAGATCAAAACTCCTATTCTCACACAATTTTAGGCAAGTTCCAGTTTTGACAAAACTCCATAATATCTATTTCCTTTCAAATATGTTAGCTTCGTCAATTTGAAAAAATATATCCAAAAAAGCAAGATTCAAGTATCATACCGTATTAAAACAACAAAAGCATTTTCTGGTCACAACGTTAAGAATGTTTTGGAAGATAGAGTAAAATCAGGGAAAAAAGACCATGATCAAAACTTTATTTTTAAACCATCAGGGTTTTTTTTTTACCTCTTTTGTAACAAATCTCAACAAAATATTTATGCACTAGCCGGGGCACGTGTGTGACATTTCCAACCTTTTCACCATCAACCATTCAATCATTGTGCGTGAAGTGCAGACACCGAGAAGGCTGGACAGACATTCAGGGCATTTCGAATATTGGCTGATTGTATTCATAAGTTTTGGGCCAGTACCTTTCTATCCTTAACCAATCCCCACACAGTGGCGCTGTTTGACGCCCACCAAGAAAAACAATTCGGAAAACATTGTGTAAAATGAAGAAATTGCTTGATCCAAGCATTTTTTTTTCATTTTCACAATGTTTTCATAAAGAAGGTTAAAAAAATCTTAGGTTTCATAAGCTTTAAAATGTCGACTGCAACTTCTTACAATTCGGACTAATTTAACTTTTTGTCGTCTTGAAATGGGTTAAAGTTTTACACGTAAGCGAAATATATAAAGCCGACGAAAATGTAAACGAAAAAGATAATTCAGCGGTGATTTCTAAAAACAACAGCCGATGAAAATGTAAACGAAAACCTGAATTTAGCGATGATTTCTAAAAACCATGTGTCAGCTCATAAAGATTTTGTGATTTTTCATTCTAAATTGCGGCTGTTATTCATACGGTGGAATATAAATCAAGCCAATGTTGACGTTCTCGATAACCGTTATTTGCTATGGGAAGCAGTTTGTCAACATTACCAGACGTTATCCGGATTTCACCTTTCTATTACCATACGACAAAATTTAGACTTCTCCAAATTCAATGAAGTTGCAGACGACAATTTTTGGTTGATGTTATTTCAAAATTCTTTGTCTTTTCGGCTAGAAAACATTGTAGATAATGAAGAAATCGCTTGTCACAAACAATTTCTTCACCTTTCCATAAGACTTTCTTAGGCCTTTCCCTTGAGGGGAGTAAAAAGGCATGACTGGGTTGGAAAGGTTAATCTTATATACAAATGGTTCTATAAAAAACCATATTGATATGAGGCAGGCGATTTCCCCATTAATTTGTCTTTTTGGGTTGTTATAAGCAATTTCTTCAATTTCCACAATGTTTTCATATTTTCTCTTATTGAGGCATCAGAAAGCGTCATTGTGAGGTAATTGGTTAAGGGCCGTTACAAGAAAGGGTATATTCAATATACAAAGTAATTCCAATAACAATTCCTTACAAACTTTTCACTTCGACACTTAAAATTACTGATAATGATGAAAAATCATCAACTTGAAAATGTCGTCTGTAACTTCTTTCAATTTTAACCAGTCTAAAATTGAATAGTCTGGTTTTGAGTTAAAGTACCAACTAACCAACGGACAGATGGTTGCCTCAATTTTATAGCTTTCCTTAACGTCGTCAAAAATATTGTAATAGCCTTTTAACCCTTGAGCTCAAGTTTCCGGGCACTTTCTGATCATATAGACAGAAATATTTACCTGATTTCAAACAGAAAGCCTGGTAGAAATGCTTGTGAACAATGTCTAATACACCCTCTAGTTATGGAGTCCCGGGGTCGATCTCCAGCTGCGGCGAATGTCTTCCCCTACATATTTTCCAAACAATTGGTGGTTTGTCGTAAACCTCAGTGGGGTGAGCAGAGGGGGCTCGGAAAGAATATAGTGGTAGTACTGGTATTATAGAATACTAGGAATCCACGGTTAGGTTCTCAAGTCGCAGCGATATGACTGATATACTATTAAAAGTGGCGTTAAACCCCATTCAATCGACCAATCTAATACGCCGTGTTTGGATGACCAAATCATGAGTCATGGGATGATTTAGTAAACATTCGGAATATCAAATTATATTACGAAGCAAGATAAGGCAGACGGAATCAATGTTGTAACAAAAAGAAACATATGCCCCTCTTCTGTTACTTAGTATTTATTTCAAAATAAATTGTCATTTTTTCAGTTACAAGGAAAATGATAAAAACTCAACAACGGAAGGAACTGTTCTTTTTGTGTCGAATGGCGAATTGCTGGCTACGCTAACTGAACTCCAACGGGGAATTCAGCTTGGATATTAAACGCTGTTATCTTGCATAATGTATTTAAAAAGGTGAAACGCTGGATAGCGACCTAAACCTCGTAATTGCAGCTTGTTATAACATTTAAGTCGTCAAACCAAAATTTAAAAATTCTTAACATAAAGGATAGAGTTCAAAAATCACTTCCTGTTTAAACAAACCATTTGATTGGTCATATAAATTAACAGCGACATTTCGTCAGTTGGTAACAGGGGTATATAGATACATATAGCGACATGACATAAATGTAAAGTTCATGAAAAAATTTCGACTTTTAAATCGTAAGAAAACCTCTGTGTGAGAAAGGTATCATGATATGGAAATATTGTTTAGTGTCTATATGGACAATCGTTTGTAAGTATATTAATATTTTTCTTTGTTCATCTACATAGTTTGATCATAATTACTTTAACCAATTCTAACTCAATTACGCTTTAGAAGCCCCATAGAAGAAAAACATTGGAAAACATTGTGGAAAATGAAGAAATTGCTTGTTACAAGCAATTTCTTCATTATCAAGAATGTTTTCAACCTAAATTGTAAAAAAAAAGTAATCAGCTATGATTTTACGTCAGCAACATCTTTGAAATTGAACCAGTCTAGAAATTTGTCGTCTGGTAAAGGGTTGATGATTCTCATAAGATCCATGTATCGAAATGCGAAGCTTGCCCTACTGTAGTAGATACGTGTTTTCGCCTATTTTAGAACTGTCTTAATATTACGTCGGTTTGCGAACAAAATGTGGTAACTACAGCTTTATCAAAGATGTAGTTACCATATTTTGCTCGTGTAACGATGATATGGTTTCGATTTCACATCCAATACTAACCATTTATGTTCAAAGAGATATTTGAAAAAGTCATGATTATATCAGAATAGTTTTGAGGCAAAAGGTTGCATACAAAATAACTAACCAAAAATCTGTGACTAACTTGAAACAACCCCCTTTTTTGAAATGAATTTATATATTTTTCGTTTTTAATTTGTTTGATTGATACTATGTTGTTTACTTTCACAAAGGTTCATTAATTCATTTTGATAAAAAGACAATCCGTGTCCATGTTTGTTTCTATGGCGACGAAACGTATCCAAGGAGGGTCGATAGAACATTGACCAAAAATGGCGTGGAACCTGTCTCCTATTTCCTTAATGGTAAAGATAGTTCACTTATTATACCATTTAACCCATTTCCAGACGACAACATTTTAGACTGGTATCAATTGAAAGAAGATGAAGACGACTATTCAAATTCCGTTGAAATTGGAAAATAACTTCCAAACAGGTTAGAAAACATTGTGAGAAAAGGAGGAATTGCTTGTTACAAGTAATTTCTCATTTCGCCACAAAGTATCCTTTCGCAAAAACTGCTAAAGGGCGTAAAAAGGCGTCATTGTGTGGTAATATGTTAATACAAACTCTTCGCCGTTTTCAGTGATTTTTAAGACAGAACAAAAGTTTTTAAGAAATTTAGAAGTTTCTGACTAAGTATAGACGTACTTTCGATAGGTCAACATAATTGAAAACGAATGAATAAGATTGAAATATGCGAGTTAAGCATTCTGTTGGTTCATACCTTGCAGAATGTGCTATTTTGACCAGTGTTGGGTTTACAATTACTTTGAAATCACTGGCCAAGGTATCGTATTTGTGTTTTATACCGAAGAAAGGTAATCATGGGTAGATCATGGATGAAAAGAATTCAGTGTCACGAAATGACGTTCGAGAAACTGTTTTAATATAAACGGTTTGAAAATAGGAACAAAATTAAAGTATTGAAAGTACTGTAAGCTAGCAAGCATTATTTTGTTAGTAATCTTCTATGTCAAACGTTATCATGATAAAGAAACGAAAAATAACCAAGGAGTTAATCCATCCCCTCACAATCCCTCCTTTTTACGCCCCTCAAGAAATTAGTCGTGGAAAACAATGTGCTTGTTACAAGCAATTTCTTCATTTTCCACATTGTTTTCTACCCAAAGAGATAAATATTTTAGAATTTTCTACAATTTAAAATTGCCGTCTGCATTTTTTTGAAGACTCTGATCAGAGTCATTTTGAGCACGATGTGCTCAAGTGAGCTAAAAATACCCAGGAGATGAACTTGCATGCAGAGTTTGCAATATTCCTGAAATACATAAGGGCTACTTTTTATGCCGTAGGCATTCAATGGATTTAGTGGTTAAGCCTTCAGTGGCAGTATGCACTAGATGAACTTGGAGACGACCTCAAAATGTTGTCTGTTAACTTAAGCTATCAAAGTTGACGCTTTGCCAGCTAAAACACTTCTGAAAGGTTTAGTTGTACAGGGATATATTTAAAATGCAAAGTGTCTTATATCAAATTTTGGAAATAATCTCTTTGATCATCAACTCGAGATTTCAAATGTTTCATTGAGGCTGTTGAAAGATGAAGAATGTCTAAGTTTTGAATTGGAAATAAAACCTAGTCCGAATATATAAAGATTGCTTTAGAACAGGAGTCGAACATTATGTGTATGAATAATACATAGCCTATTTTATTTGAGATGAAGTCTTCGGCTACTTTAAGAATTTACATTTATGTGTTGCAAAAAAGAAAATTCATACTTTTCGCGTGAACTTGACCAAAAAATGGGCTTCTTAAAAAATGAAAAATAATATTCAGTAATTTTCACATGTAAATCTAATGCAAGTTACCGTAACCTTTCCTATACAACCCCTGCTTTTTACATCCCTTTGCTTTTATACTTGAGATTATATTGTGTAAAAAGAATAGATTGCTCGTAACAAACATCTTTTTTTTTCCCCAAAATATTTTCTATCCTATTGAATGATTATTTTTCAATAAAATTGACTTAAATTGTCATCTGTAATACCTTTGAAATTGGACAGGTCTATAATTGTGCAATACGGTCAAGACTCAAATCGCAACAAAAACCAAAGCTCAAAGCACGATATCGTAGGAAATGCGAAGTTCTGGTGGAAAGATCACGCCCTTTACTAGTGGTTAAACATAAGTTGGTATTTAACGTTCTTCACGAATACAGGAGAAATTAAAGGCCAAACTCTATTCAGGTTCGCCGCATTTCCTGTCAATCAATGAAAGCAGCGGAGACATCTATCTTAATGAAAATGTCGTAAATATATCCCATACTGATATAACACTGATGAAAGTCGGACGAGATTCGAGTAGAAACACAGCAAGACTGGTGATACATCTTACCCTAGACCGAGCAAGAATCTTCAACGAAACTTGTCCAAAATCGTAGGTTTTTGTTTTTATGTAATTCTGTAGGGTTGACCAACATTTTTCATGCGAATTATTGCGCTAAATTACATATCATCGGTGGGAGAGAAAACATATCGTATCTACAGCTTTAATAAAGCTGTAGTTACGACAATTTTCTCGCCAAATGACAATATAGTTTTCACAGGCTTTTCATTTGGTTAGATATTAGATTTTGATAACTATTCAAAATAACGAATGTTTAGAAAAGGAACATATAACAAAAATATATAATTCTGTAGGGTTGACCAACATTTTTCATGCGAATTATTGCGCTAAATTATATATCGTCGGTGGGAGATCAAAATGTCGTATCTACAGCTTTAATAAGGCTGTAGTCACGACTTTTTTCTCGCCAACTAACGATATAATTATGACAGGCTTTTCATTTGGTTAGATATTAAATTTTGATTACTATTCAAATTAACGAATGTTTAGAACAGGAACATTCTTCTTTGATTCTTTTGTCCCTGATGTTGTTTTCATATACTGCCCGTTGGAAACTTACGTCAACTTAATTTTAATGTCAGACGGACTTCTCTAAACTCTTCTTTGAAAAATGACTACTCGCTAACCACGCTTACAGAACCCCAACAAGGTGTTCCACTTCGATATCATACCGGGTTATTTCTAAAAATCCATGGCCAGTAACATGTGACAAATCAAAGTATTGAAAAGTACTGTAAGATGGCAAAGCATTGTTTTGTTCGGTAATTTTCTTTGTCAAACGTTACTTTGATAAGGAAAGGAGGTTAAAGTATCTAAGGAATTAACCAATTTCCACAAAATCCCTCCTTTTTACGCCCCTTAAGGAAAAAGATGTGGAAAACAATGTCGAAAATGAAAAAAAATTGCTTGTTACAAGCAATTTTTTCTTTTTCCACAATGTTTTCTACCAAAAGAGATAAATATTCTAGAATTTTCAACAATTTGAAATTGTCGTCTTCAACTTCTTTGAAGACTCTAACCAGGCTCATTTTTAACAGGATGTGATTAAATGAGCGAAAAGTACCAATGAGGTTTAGGCAGAATTTTTCAATATTCCCCAATACATAAGAACTACTTTTTTATGGCGTAGGCATGCAGCGGATTTTATGGTTAAGCTTCCTGTGGCAGTTTTCACTCGTTGAACTTTGAGACGACCTCAAATTTTGCCTGTTAACTTAAGCTATCAAAGCTGACGCTTTGCTAGCTAAATACGAAACAAAATAAAATGGTTAATTGGAAACCTTAACATGATATCTACAGCTTGAAGACGTTGTTGGTACGACTATAAGTCGCAAAACCAATAAAGTCATTCACACGAACGTCGGCTTATGTTGGAATATAAATTTCACTTCCGGTTTAACTGAATAATTTGATAAGTCAATTGATTTTTTGATTGACGGCCGCGAAGCGTCAATTAAGATTTATTCCCATAGTGTCTTGAAACACACCTGGGTTTCCCTGACGAGAAAAACATTAGAGTAAAATTGAATTCAATAACTGTCAAATTATTCTTATCGTTCCAGACTACATTTTGAAGTCAGACAAATCGCCCCGGTGGGAGAGGAAATAGGAATTGTTAAATGTGATGAAAGAACACGATTTAATGGCAGTAGAGTGAATACTAGTTATAAAACAATTCTTGTTAGCCAAGGTACATGCAATTACAATTTTTAGCCTATCATGATTTATTACATTAACATCTTAACTATTTCATGGGTACATATCTATTGTGACGATGGAAATGACGTCACAACTGTATGATATTTCTATGCTCCTTAAGTAAAATAAAATAATAAAAAAAAAACAAAAAAAAACAAACAAACACGATCGCTACTACCACCTTTGGAAAGCATTGTGGAAAATGAAAATTACTTGATAAAAGAAATTTCCGCATTATCCATTATGATTTCTATTCCAAATTACAGGCTGTAAATTTTGTACTGACTAAAAATCTTTGTTTGCAGTATTTATAAATTTTGGCCAGTCCAGCAAAATGTTATCTGGTAATTGGTAGAGAACAAAAGCAGAAGTAGCTTTGTAAAGTTTTATGATATTCACTACTTTATCACTTTTTGTAACTCAGAAAAATATTTTATTCTAAAAAATTCAAAAATAAATAAACTCATCTTTTTGTCATAGGCAGGTTTTTCTGGAAAACGGATAATATTTCGTAATTATTTTTTACAAAACAAATGAGATACTGGTTGATCCTACGGGACTATTGATCAATATGAAGCACAGAATTTACTGTCAAGCGTTTCCCCATGGTGAAGAAATACATTAACAGAGATCATTGATGAAAGAAGAGAAATTGCTTGCAAAATATATCCTTCTGCAAAATGAGTCCTGCTCTCTCACGATCCTTAAGAATAGAGTTTTTGAAAACAATGCAAAAGATAAAGAAATTGGTTATAGAAAGAAAACTCTCCTTCGATTTTTTTTTTGATCCAGGAAGATATAGGTAATCAAATTCCATTAACTTTAAATTATCGCCTTCACCTTTACTATTGGAGGAGTCTACAACACTGTCGTCTGCCAACGGACTAAATTTGGAAAACACAGTTCGATCAGAAAAAAACGTCGATTGTTAGCTGAAATTAATCGCCTTAAACAACACTTTAAAACCGTCTGCCACAAATTCCACAGATAATATTTGTTTCCTGCAAATACTACCATTTCTGATGAATATCACATTCTGCAGTCTTGTAAAGAACTTATTGGTGTGATAGTCTAAATATTACGGCCAATAATTCAATGTGACAAACCTAAAATGAAGTCGCGTAATTGACGGATCACTGGCACACCCCATTGACATCGCTGACCACGCCCACTGACTCCGGCACGAAGTTCTATTAAAATATTAAAGCTTGTCATGCGATATAAATTACCTTACTGAATTGCTGTAAAATCAAAGGGCTGAAAGCACTGATAGAACTTGTTGTTCAAAAATCAATATTTCTTTTAGAAATCAACCTCATAAACAACTCGGGAAAGGAAAAGAATGAGCAGGAGGTGTAGACTAAGATCAGCCTGCACAAACGTGCAGTCTGATCTTAGTCTACACCACCTGCCAAAACCGGAATATTCCGGGCTCAGCATGACAAGGGTTAAACAGCGCCATTTTACAAATTTATAGCCAGAGTCATGATGCAAAAAAGTATAGTGGTTGGTTGGCGATCTTAAAGTCGTAACTGTACTTTAAACGTCGTTTGAGTCACCAAACTAACAAAAAATGAGTCATATAAATATCTCCAAATTTTTATCTTCGGTCTAAATGAGTAACTTAATTGGTCGTTTGATTCTTTGATTTAAAGCCGCGATTGGTCAAACAAATGCTTCAAATGAAGGTTTTGAACAATACATCACGAAGTGAGGCAAAGAAACAATTAATTTTACATGGACAGTGCAAACATTTTAAAGTTGAATTAGAATGAATATAATGTATTTCGATTTCAGTGACTAGGAGACAAGTAAAACTCGTAAAAGCCAATCAAATAATAATAAAAAAACCCAAAAAACATCACAAATAGTTTATTCTTAGTTATATTACTATTTGTTTCCTTTAGATCTACGTACATATTATTGACGCTTTGCTAGCTCATGTTAACAGACAAAATTTTGAGGTCTTCTCAAAGTTCAACGAGTGCTAACTGCCACTGGAGGCTTAACCACTGAACCCATTAAATGCCGTCGCCATAAAAAGTAGTACTGGTTTATTTTAGAAATATTACAAACTCTATTCAAATTCTAGTGACCATTTTAAAAAGCATACTGTCAAACCCATTCCCTCTCAATTCCGCTTTTTAAGCATCTCAAGAAAAAAAGCTTTGGAGAACATTGTGGACAATGAAGAAATTGCTTGTAACAAGAAATTTCTTCAATGCCCACAATGTGTTCTACCAAATTCAACCAACTTGAAATTGTCGGCTACAATTTCTTTCAATCTAAACCAGTGTACGATTTTGTCATGTTGTAAGCTCCTGGGTTACTTTTACCTAGTTTATTTATCGACAAAGAGAATTACTTAACAAAACCATGCTTTCCTAGCTTACATTACTTTCAGGATTTTGATTTAATAAGCTACTCAATTTTTCAGCGCATTTTGATAATCCGTAATAGTAATCATAGAATTGAAAAACATTCTGTAAAAAGGAAGAAAATTTTTGTTGGCACAATTTATCTAATTTCTCTCAAACTTAAGCCGTTCGAGTTGGAATTAACTACGAAAAAAATGTCAGTAATGTTGAAAAAATGTCATCGAATTTGACAAAGCTAAATTGTGTCCTTTTGTGATGGATCAATCGCTGCAAAAGCAAATAAATCAGGCTTAACAATCTAATGTGACAAAACATAAATTGGATTTTGCAGTCATAGGCTTGACGGACTCCGCAAATGACGGTATTGTACATTACTACACGAAGGTCTGATAATAGACACTTTATTGTGGAGAAATGCAGCAGACATTGCATATTGAGAAAACAATTCCATTAAATTGTAATTTGATAACGTTTGCACTTTTCCCTAGATGGAAGTAAATTTGGGGAAATTTGATATCTATTTCCATTAGTGCTGCAAACTTTTAAAAAAAACAATGCACACAAATACTTGACATTTAAAATAAACTGATCTTGTAGATATAATTCTATTTCTCAAATATCGAAGGCTTCAAAATTCTCTGAAATTTTATCGAACCACAGGGAAAATTAACTGATCGCATGTGTCAATCAAAAAGTCGAAAGACTAATTAAATTATTAACTGGATCACATTTAAGTGACTCATTTTTTGTTGGTTTTGCAACCTCAGCGTCGAATTTATTCAAGCTGTAGTTATGACAATTAGATCACCAACGAACCACTTATTGGAACATTCTTTATTGGGGATGTCTCGGTAGCGCAGATGTTAAAGACGTCGGACATTCAAGCGCGTTGCCGTATCCTCGCAGGTTCGAATCCCGTAAGAGTCAATTAAAAAATGACGCAGTAAAATATCTAAGATGAACTTCATAACGGAGCTCAGTGGGCGAGGTCGGCGATCCGTCAGAATGTATTCAAGCTGTGTGAATATTTCAGAAACTGCATGAGGTTATTTAGGGAACGTTTAGCACTCTCAGGAGTTGTTACATGGTAACTTTTTTGCACTTGTTTTAATTGACGGCTCTTGTTTGACATTCAAATAATCAACCAATCAAATTATTCATTTACACGAGAAGTGAACCTTAAACTCCAACATTAGACAACATCTATACTGAAAATTTTTGTTGGCGGGGCGACTAAATCGTCATAAATACAGCTCTTTCACGAAGTTTAAGTCGCCAACCAACCATTTGACTTTTTGTTAACCGCTATACTGACCACACTGTTTCGAAAACAACACCGATTAATTTATATCGTAGTGGATATTCCTAGTCGCGCTCAGTGGGAATGATCAGCCTTCCGCAAATTTCTTACCCTGCGATTTTTTAACATTTGAGCCTATGCGTGAAATTTCCAACCATTTCGCATGTGCGTGACTCGCACACTTTGAGCACCCTGGACAGCCATTCGGGGCAATTAGAATATTCGCTTATTGTTTAAAGAAGCTTTGGGTCACTATCTATCTACAGAGCCCTTAGTGAAGACTCTAATCAGACTGTGCGGAGGCACAGGCTGATCTGAGTCTCTACTTGGCGCACATGTGCAATGGTTGGAAATGTCACGCACGCACTCATTTTATTTTGGAATTCAATAAATATTGATCGAAGAATTACGAAATGTTAATGCTCGAACCTTGCACGTAATTGGCAACTAATTCCTTTTTTTTCATTTCAGGTAAATATATACCATTCGAGCTAACAGATAATGGTGTCATAGTTGTATCAAATAAACTCGTATTTTACAACAGCATTAAAGACATTACCATATTCAATGTGTTGCTGATAAATGACATCAAAAATGACGACACACATAACTGCACAAGAATAAGTACCAGTGTAACAACGGTAATTACAGTTAAGCAAGCAGGTAAGGCACATCGTCGGTGAGCGAGCAAAATATCGTAACTACAGCTTTAATAAAGCTGTAGTTACGATATTTTGCTAGCGCACCGACGACATGCTTTAACAGAATCGGTCCATTTTTATTATTGTGTGATTATGAAATGTATTAGATAAATGGTTGATAAAACAAAGTTACGTGTTAACAGTCGATTGCAGTTTAGGTACTGGCTTTTACGAATCGGAACATCTTTTTTAAAGTGTGACAAGAAAATGTATCTGTAAATTATAGATTAAAGAATGGTTGATGTACTAAAATATGTGTTAATTTAGGAAATCGAATTGTTTGAAACTAAATGACATAATCCTAAAGTTGTCGTGAAATCAGAAGTTTAACAAAGTTCCTGTGAACATAAATTTTGCCGTAACTGAATATCTTCGTTTTTATCTTTGATATTTATGTTTTACTTCGTATTTCTTTTCAGACTGCCAAGCTGGTTGGACATATAATTTAACAAAGAATCTGTACCTAGATTTGCAATCATTATCAACATTCCATACTAATTCCTTATCCGAATGTATGTGGAACTGTTCAGGGAGAAAGTCACCAGAATGTAACAGTATAGTCTACAATGTAATGACAGACAAGTGTTACATATATAACACTACAGCCGGGATAAACCCAAATAAGGCACGGCAACGACCGGGATATTTTTACTACAGAAAGGACTGTAAAACGGGTACGCAAACGTTTAGAATGCTATGGCAGATTTTTAGCTAGCAAAGTGTCAGCTTTGATATCTCAAGTAAACAGACAAATTTTTTAGATCTTCTCAAAGTTCAACGAGTGCAACTGCCTCTGGAGGCTTAACAACATGCATACGCAATTAAAAGTAGTTCTTGTGTATTTAAGGAATATTACTAACTCTTCAAATTGTAGAGATTTCTTTCAAAAGCATGCTATTTACCCATTCCGACTCAATTCCGCTTTTTAAGTATCCCAAGAAAAAAGCATTTGAAAAAAATGGGGAAAATGAAGAAATTGCTTGTTATAAGCAATTTCTTCATTGTCCACAATGTTTTCTACCCTAACAAGGGAAATATTTTCTCAATTCAACCAACTTTAAATGGTCGTCTTCAACTTCTTTAAATTTGAACTGGTCTAAGACTTTGTCATGTTGAAATGGGTTTACTCCTGGGTTACTTTTACCTCGTTTTTTTATCATGACAACCTTTAACAAAAAAGATTACTTAACAAAACTATGCTTTGCTAGCTTACAGTACTTTCAGTACTTTGATTTCAACTTAAGTTAGATCGACCGCGTAAAGTGCAAGGCAGAATACCGTTAACTTGTCTCTAATTTAAAGCTTATTTATCCACGGATAAATGAAACTGCCTATATAGCTACAACATTTGTTGTAATATCCTAAACGAAAGATTCCTTATCCCATCCACAAACGACAAAATTTATAGACTGGTCCAAATTCAAAGTGGTTGCAGACGACAATCTAATCTTTATGAATTTCTAGATATTTTCAACTTTCTTGGTTGAAACATTGTATAAAATAGTATAAAATAGAAAGAAATTTATTCATTTTGCACAACTTTTTCCCATGTGTTTTTTCTTTTTATGGGCGTCCAAAAGCGTACTTGTGGGGAGATGGATTAAGATATATCGAGTACCTACCAAATTAAACACACATTAAAACGGAAGCAGAAAAATAAAGAGGCTGTAGAAAAAAGTACATTGAAATAATTAGGATATATGTGTATGTATACATAAAATCGATTACTTTAAATTCTTGAGGACAGTATCATGTAATATTGACTACATATCCTTTTTTCAGAAGTTTTGCCGATCGTACAGCTTAGAATGATTTCTGAAAAGGTGAGATAATGGTTGAAAGCAATTCAAAAATGTAATAAGTTTAAAGCAACAGTTTATTTTTGCAAGGAATATTATGTGTTATAACTTATAAATGATATATGCTTCTTGTTATAAAGCAGGTAAACATGATGCCGGAATTATAAATGCACTATGACAAAGACTTTTTTGTAGCATACTAGAATAATTTAATTGTAGTACCGTCTATCAAAATTCCAGCATTATGGTTGGTTGACAAATAGTTTCAAGCCTCCTGCAAACATGTTTTGTTAGTACGGAACTATTTTGTTTGCTTGCGAACAAAATAGTTGCTTTAAACTATCTCAAATAAAAAGGTTTTCCTCAATGTAAAAGAGGCATCTTTATCTCTTAACAACGTGAAAATATTTACGATGACGTCATGCGGTGATCTGAAGAGTGGTAGAAAGGGAATTGTCATTAAGACTCATTTTCTTCTAATAATAGTAGCACTGTTAACATTTCAAAAAGGTTCCCTCAATATGCAAACCTATTCTCGATATTGAGTCTATCAAACCCATCTAGTAGTTGGTGAAAGATCTAAAAAAAATCACCAAACTGACGGACAGACCTAAGCAAGGACCGATAGACAGAGTTACTGTTATATGTGGCCAAATTGTGTTTTTATGGGTTTGGGATGTTTGAGGGAGGGGGTATTATAAAATAAAACTATTCATTTCACCAAAAAAGAAGCTGAAAGTTCATATATATCGAAGCAATGGTAGTTCCCCACTTAAACTGACCGTGTCTTATCATAAATGACAAATTTATAATAATCCTTTTAATTGACCAATCGCGACCGTCAATCAAGGAATAAACCGACCAATCAAATTATTTATTCAGCCCGGACTCTCCAAGACACCCCAGCAAATATTTTGGTGATATTTCGGGAACAAGAAGCACCGACTGCTAGCGCATAATTTTAAGACTTTTTCAAATTGAAAGAAGTTGCAGACGAAAGTTTAAAGTTTATGAATTTTTAGATTTTTTCAGCTTTCAGGGTAGAAAGTATTGTTGAAAATGAAGAAATTACTTGTTAAAAGCAATTTCTACATTTTATACTTTGTTTCCCAATTGTTCGTCTTGAGAGGCGTCAAAAAGCGTTTTATTGGAATGATAAATCACATTTAAATACATTCCGTTATCATCTGACAAGGAACTGATTATTGAATGAATTTGATGAAACGTGGCCGCATTTGATTATCCCATCAAAATTACTATTGTGCTCGGAAATCGAAAGCCTCTGATAATGTATAACTGCAGAGAACGAAGTGCAAAAGTATTGGATTTTGACGAACGACCTTTTGTCTGGGAGATAAATTTTATTTGTTCATCGGATTCACAGAAAATGTATATGCAATTTCACCGATATGTCAAATGCAGACAATTTGAACGGTTCATTTTTTAAGATTAATTTTGGTCTTATATTCTGTTTTTAAGTGACCCCCGCCATGGCAGTTTGGTTTGAGTTATTAACGACGGTTTTTTGTAAGATTTATTGTCAGGAAAATACAAAAAATTAAAATTATAGGTTTGCAGCCTAAACGTCGTAACAACATTTTGAATAATCTGTTAACATGTTAGAGTATAGGGTTGAATTCCGGTCTAAATGATATATTTGGTCGATCGATTCAATCATTGACAGACGCGATCCGTAAATTTTGAAATCGTAATAATACATTTCAGAGGTCAAAGATGAATAAGGCAGGCGAAAGAATTGGTCTTTTAAAGGAGTTGGTTGGTGTTATTAGGCATTCGAACATCAAACAAATAGATATTGCGAGTGCAATTGAAATATTCGCAGATCTATTGCATGTTCATCAAGAATTCATCGACTTTGCGGAGTTTTTCACGGTATGTGGACGATATCTAACAGTATAGTTTTCATCTCACCTCGAGATGATAGTTGTTCTGCTGCATCTAAATTATAATTTTGCATGTATTATTATCATTTTATTGGAGCCGATTTTAACAGAAAAATTTACAAAATGAAAGGTATCTAGTGTTATCTTTTGATGGTTTGATTTAACCCTTTCCTGTTCGAACCCGGGATGTAACGTTGCTGTGACTTTATACTTGAGAAAATATTGTGGAAAAAGCAAAAAATCGCTTGTTACAAGCAATTTCTTTTTTCCTCACAATATCTTCTATCACATAGGGTGGTTTCTTTTCAAATTGCATCCAATTTTCATTATCGTCTGAAACCTGTTTCAATTTGGACCAGTCTTAAATTTGGAAAAACAGAAAAGGGTTAAGTTAAAAACATGGAGTTTCCGAAACAAGATTGTCATAGAAAAGGTAGATGTTAAGCGAATGGCATTGATAGATGTCATTTGCAATGTCAGTTGACCGTGGCTTTGACATAGATAGTGTACCTTACTAACACTAGTGAACATCGTACCGTCATCAAAGTTAAATTTAAAGATGGCTGTACACTAATAAAGCAATATGCTGCCGATCTTAAAGATGTGCTGTGTTAAAAGATAATCATATATAATTAAAGACTGGCGTTGAAAGATTTTAAAGAGTTTTTTTTACGTTTTCAGATTTCTAGAATTTGCCTTGAGATGTTGATTCGAGTTGTTGAGGAGTCGGATGTCTTCGTTTCAAATGTGAGTAGGTGGAAATAAGACTTAAATGGAAATCTAGATTTTTTGGCCAGGAAATCCCTGTAAGGGTTTTCCTAATCTCTAGCGACCAAAAGCGTTTCACGGATCTACTTTCAGGCAAAATTGTTGGCCTAGGAGGCCACCTATTATATCGCTGAATCCGCAGGAAAAGAAGATCTATTTTACAAAATATGGATTAAGAAAATCGGCGAAAGAAATACTACCACGAATCGTTTCAAGACCATATTCCAATTATTCTTACAAGGAGCTTCACAATTAATGTGGATATCAATAAGAAATACTAAAATTACTTTTGTTTGGGGACTTCTAGGTGAATTATCTTAGCCCAAATTATGGTGGTACAGAACAGTCATCATTTGGTATACACCTATTCTAGAATAATGTGGATTACTATTGTTTGGGACTGCTATTGAATATCAAAGCCCAAGCTATGGTGGCAGAGAACAGTCATTATAAGATAATCAAACTTCTTTATGCCCCTGTATCGAGGGCATATTGTTTTTACCCTGTCTGTTTATCTGTTTGTCTGTTACCCTGTTTGTCTATAACTCTTAAATTGTAAGCGATGGAGCCTTCATATTTAATATGATTATTGCTTGGGACAAGACCTTTCTGTTCGAACCGACTAAAGGTCACCAGTCAAGGTCATTTTTCAAGGTCAAATATTTAAACTTTAACATTGGTTTTACAACTGATTTCCATACTGTATCAAGCAATCGTTTCTGAAAAATGGTAGAGCCGGGGGCATTTGTGTTTAACACTTACATTTTGATTTTATTCACTTGAGGATTTACTCAAACTTTAGATTTGAATAAATATTCAATTTCTAATTTACATTAAATGTTGCAAGCAACAATTTACCGTTTTTTTTTTTTAATTTTTTAGCATTTATGATATCATTTTCGAGAAATGCATCTTTGATTTCAAGTCAAAGTTTGGGTAAATTGTCACTCGAGTAAGAAGAAGTTTCATAATTTGGGGCTCTGATTGAACATACAAACTTTAGAATATTGCTAAAACCATTATTGAAATATAAACGATGAAGGTAAATATTCCGAATCTTTTCATTCTGCCTAAGTGTCCAAATTCTTAGTATCTGTATCTTACAATCTCCATAATTTCCTGGTCTTCAGTACTATCAGTTCTTTGATTCTTTTTCGAAATAAAATTGCACAATGCACAGTTAGCATATATACTCATAACTGTAACTTGATTTCAAAGGGTCTTTCTCAAAAGCTTTTTATATTGTTTATTGTTTTACCTCGAATTTTTCACTTGGATGTCTTCATGACCATAGGCCGAATGAATTCATTTTCAGTTGAACCCATTCCTACTCAATGACGATCTCTGACATCCTCAAGAAAATAAGCTTTGGAAAAGTTTGTACAAAATGAAGGAATTGCTTGTTGCAAGCGATTCTCTTTAAAAATTAAAAATAAATCTGATCATCTAAAACTGTCGACAGCAGCATCTTTGAATTTAGTCAAGTCTAAAATTTTGTCGTCTAGTAAGGGCTTAATATTAACTATGATAAGGTCAAAATCTGTTCTATAGGAAAAAAGTATCAAAGACAAGACCACGATTTACATTATATGAATTGCCCGTACTGGATGATTAGGTTTATGATTGAATTGTTCTTTTCCTCTATCAAAAACGAGCGTTCCGACTGAATTTAAAGCAAAATATTTTAGTGTACTAACTGGCTTCAAATTCTAGGGGGGAAAAGCTTTTGAAGTGATGTTCATAAACTCCCAACCCATTTATTTTTCTCCTCTACTTCAGCATTTACTCGAACTTTTTAAAATATTCGATGATTTAGTATCTATTGCTAACCGAATGACAGATTTACCTAAACATCGTCTGGAGATATCGGGAAACATTACCACTTTTCTATTGGTAAACAGAAGCGAGACAGCCAAATCAACCGACCAATTGATTGTTGCAGCTCTTGATGGACATACTGGCGTCGATCTTGGAAAATGTAATCAAACCTTATCAAAATCTTGCCTTTATGCTATATTTCTGAGAGCGAAAACCCGCAAGTTTCTCTCTTTTTCTGTTTCTTTCATTAGATTGTATCCCAAAACAATCATATATATGACTCTCAAGCACCGGAGTGAAATAAATAGATTGAAAACTCTCAATATCATACGTGTTATTTTTCACTCGCAGTGTCCCCTCTTTGTTACTGCGCAAATGGCGAGATTTTGTATTAAACGACGTTATTTTACAAACAGAATAATTCTTTTCGAAGAATACCAATAATTTTATCAATTAATTACCAATTTCATGCCAAATTATAAATAAAATATCGTATGCGTGTTCTTCAAATACAGAATTTATTAAACTCGTCATCTAAAGAAAATAAAACACGACAAAGCCTCGTTTTTTTAAAATGTGTTAACTTGTTGTTCAGGTTTTCTTTTTCAAATCGTTTTGAATTCCACGTTCCGGTAATCTAAAAAAGAACGTTTCACAATTCATGTTGCTTTTTATCTACTCAATTTAGATTTCTGAGAATCTGATTTTTGAGGAACATTAGCTTCATTTCTGAACACTATACTTTATTAAAAAAACATTTGTCAGTTTTGCCAGCCAAAGAGAAAATTATATTTTTAGTAATTGAATTCGCAATAATTATCTTTATTACACAATGATTGCGAAATGTGATTGAATATTAAGACAAGAATATTATCCGAGTTGTTTTTTGCAGTGTGAGTATCTTCGTAAAAAGTACCGTTTCAGGTAAATTTGACAATTATATTCCGCGTATAAAGCTGACAAGAAAATTGCTCGAGCTCTAGATATTTTATAAACAGTTTCACACATTTTTTTTTTTTTTACTTTTGTTTAGCCCAACCTAATCGCCTTGTAGGAGTGGGAGTCATCTCTGGTTTTGAAAGTTTTGATCTTCCTGGTACATCGATAAATCGAATATCTAACGAAGACCATGAATCGCGGTTTGTATGAAAGAAACAACAAATTCACTACAGAAATTATTTGAATCTAAATCGTCTTCTTGTTCTAATATTCAATTTAATTGAATAGTAATGTTTTTATATATACAAAACTCACAAGAATTCCCATGAAGACTGTATTTATTAACCAATGATAGTTTGTCACTGTTTTTGAAAGAAATAGCCGATAATGTTAAACGACTATGTGGACTGATTTTCTCCAGTCATGTTACAAACTTGATATTAGCCATTTGATTAATATATTACTAAATAAACATTAAGATGAACATCTTCAGAAGGACTAACTTTTACAATTAAAGATAAGATCTTGAAGTTTGGTGTCTTCCCTAAGATAAGTACATCGGCCGAAATACGTTTTGTTCTTTTTCAGAAAGTACTTTCTAGCTAGCCACATCGTATCGGTCTCGAATATACCCTATTCACAAAACCATTTTGAAGTCCGCCTTGACATAAAGACACGAATTGTTAAGTATTGAATGCAAACTTGTCATAACAGTGTTTTATTTTATATCAAAACTGTTATAAGAGTGTAAAATTGGTATTCTGAGTAGATCTGTAGTCTATCAACGAAATACAGAATAAATGTACATAGATTTGTAAAGAACATAATAGTATTACAAAGTATAAACAAATACGTGCTTAGATTTAACAACTAACTAAGGACAACTATTTTACACATCAAATATACATATACACTATATGATTCTATAGATAAAAGCTAAATAGCCATACCTATATTTTTGGTAGGTTGTTCCACATACAGAAGCTTCACGAGTATGTGTCTTTCTATCCTTAACCGAAGAGAGGTAAGATTACATCTACAAAAATGCCATTTGTATAAACGTATATCGATTGTATTTTCACGGTTGACTTTTATTTCATTTATGGTACATGTACTTGGAAGGAAGCTTTTGGATATTTTTATGTCAGGCAAATCAGGAGATAAAGAAAATCGTAAAAGATCTCCGCCGTATGATAATCATATAAACACGTTACCAACATCATTGTGTATTTTTAATTAAAAACTCACAACGAGAATATTTTTAGAAAGATATAAGTATATTTTTCTTTTATTGAAAATGAAATACTCAGAGAAAAAAAAAGATAAATATATTGTTTTAGCACTCAAAGATTTATTTGGAATTCGACTGGTTGTATACTAGTTGGCAGTAATCAAACACATACACGCTGTGTGTGTAATCATCTAACAAACTTTGCTGTTCTCATGCAAGTTAAGGAGTTCAAGGTAAGAAAAAATCTGATAGCTTAGTTGTTTCATTTATTGTTTCTTTACGTATATCATTATACAAGCTTAAAATCAAGTAAAACAAAGACCGGATATAAAACAGATAGTTTGTGTTATAATATTTCATGGTTTCTCGATGGACCTCGACTTTATTTTATTCATTTCAACTTGTTAAGATGCATTCATCCTTTATCTAAGCTGTGTATTTTGTTTCAAATGAATTCATGATTAGTAATTTGGCATGAAAACATGTCACTGTTTTTTTTACTAAATCCTGTTAGAGAAATGGTCATTAAGTCGTGTTTTTTTCTTATATGAATGAGAAGCAAAAAGAAATGCGAGAATGACTTGTTAACGAATGCAAAATGGTCATTTTACATGGTCTTATCATATGCTTTTCTAAATCTTAAAGTTGAAAATAATAGTTATAATAATGAAATGAAATGATGACCGGTCACAATATAGAAATAATAAAGAGTTTTTAACACTGAATATCTAAAACAGATTAAACCTCGAGAGAGTCTCGTTACTTCTATTTCATAGATGGTTGTTTAATTAATTTAATATTGTACCCAGAATGTCTTAGACTGACAATGAAGATTAAGTTTACATTTATGCATGTCACAATCTGGCCCTTTCTGCTTGTGTCAAGGATATTGCGAAACTTTGCAGCACTCACCAGGTGTTTGACGTTTCAGTATGCCCCCCCCCCAAAAAAAAGAAAAACAAAACCAAAAAAAAAAAAAAAAAAATGGGAGCATATAGTAGCAATCATATGTGTTCGTCTGTCCTTCCGAAACCATTTTACCACAAACACTGGACTATGTTGGGTGAAACATTATATATTGATTCCTTAGAATATTCCAAAAAGAAGTATTTTCCAGTTTCTTTATTCAAAGCTGCATCACCAAAAAATAGACTCAATATATAAACACTTAGATATGAATACACCTCGGGTTACTTCTCATCTCAACTTGCCACGGACAATCAGTTAGTTGTAGCGAAGACAATAATATGGCACGTGTAAAGGATGATATACAAAAACCGTTTAGAGACTTCTAACCATGTTCTAGTTTGCTTTAAATTGTTGAAAAACAAGGTAATAATCAGCGCAGTAATTTTTTTTGTGTGATTCGCCGTCTCGTGTTTGGTAATCACATGATCTCAAGTGACATGTGGTAGTCATGTGACCATAAATAGGCAATGTTTACAAATATGGCTCAGGTCGCAAATGCCTTTTTACACGCCGCCCAGTGCTTTAAAACATTCTAGAGCGATTAAGGGGGATCGTAGGCATCAAGCAAACGCGATTATTATGGGATTTACAGCTTTTACTCAATAAAAATCAAATAGATGCAAAACGAAAGTAGAATATTTTGAAAATTAGAATGTAAACGTATCAACTCCCGGTTCCTACTTATTTACTAAATAATTACGCTTTATTATGTCGTTATTTACAAGTTTAAATCAATAATTACACATCAAACATTTAACAAGTGTCATCTAGCTTTCAGCTTAGTCCTTTTAACTTAAGATTTTTTACGGTTCTAAAGCCGAATAACGAATAAGGAAATCGCGCGACCACAGGGCGCCCAAGATATTTTGATACTATCTTCATCATATTATAGAAATTTTTAGGAAAAGGGCAAAACTACCACGTGTAAACAATAACGTTACAATAGCGTTAACGTCTTTTTTTCTTTTGAATTTTACTCACAACGCTTTAAATTTTCTTTTTTCCTAAGTCTAAACCGGTATTGCAAATCAATCACCCTGAAACAAGTTTCTTG
This sequence comes from Fragum fragum, assembly GCA_946902895.1. NCBI lineage: Eukaryota > Metazoa > Mollusca > Bivalvia > Cardiida > Cardiidae > Fragum > Fragum fragum. The sequence goes on from OX336366.1 coordinate 51,223,206, forward strand.
AAGTGAAAATCTACGTGAGTTTAGTATGATCATTACAGAATTGGCCGAGTTAAGGGTCAAATAATCATCGAGGTCATTGATTTCTTACTGAAGAAGCTGTTATTCTCTGTTTTCAGGATTCTAAAAGAAGTTCACATATTACAGTTGATCAAAAGGAGAATATTATGCTTGAAAATTCTAATTTTGCCGCGCGTGACACGAGCTTTTAACCCATTCCAACACGATAAAATTTTAGACCAGTCCAAATTCAAAGAAGTAGCAGACGACAATTGTAAGCTGATGAAATCTTTAAAATCCTGTTCATTTGTAACAAGCAATTTCTTCATTTTCCACAATGTTTTCCAAAGCTTTCATAATTAGGGTCACTTCAAAGCGTCACTGTCTGGGAATGGGTTAAGACAATGCTAGTTTTTGATTCCTGCATGTGGATTTATGTTTTTGTGCGTTATTCACGCTCATATGTACACGAATGGGAATGCTGGTTTAAATTCAAAGGAGGGAGGCTTACTCGGAAAGTAATAAATGTATTTGACTCGAATACCACATTAATGACCCTTTCAGCGCATTCCAACTTCTCAGTACTTTCAGTCCTTTGATCTATGATATGTTCTAATTTGATGGTCAAAATTTTATGGAATTTCATATGCAAATTAAAATTCAAACGTTACAGGCCATGCAGTATTTGTAATTTATTTACACAAAAGTGTTATGTAAAAAGGGGGCTCAATGTATTATAGCTCTAGGTATCTAACGTCAGTCCGTCTCAGCCATTCCTAAACCAAGTTTCTTAAAGACTTAATATATCTATCCTTATTTACAATTTACAGATATGTTTCCATTGTTATGTAGGTCACACCATCAATATCTCAAAAATGAACAAAATATACGTAAGCCTTAAGGTTAAGGTTAAAAAAAGTTAACTGTCACCTTTTTAATTTTATTTATATTTCAAACTCAGGAATTTAACACTTTCCTATTCCTTCAAGACTGTTCTTCAAGTCTATTCACGTTACAATAATGATTTTTCAGACAACTTTCACCAATACCCTTGAATTGAAGTACATAATTTTAAGATAATTTTTTCTTGATATTTTTTATTGAGAAAATAAATATATTTCATATGAATTTGAAGCGGTATGTGTAAACAGAACTCTGAGAACGTGTACATTGCAAAAGAGCTTTATCTTTGTTTTTTTCAAGTTCTTTTCCTTTGTTGTGTACTCAATTCAATTTCACAGGAGTCTATATCATCAAACCGAAACTTCTTTTATTGAAAGATATCCCTGATGGGAGGTACAAAGCTAAAGAAGCATGACGCTAGTTTTTGATTATTTCCCTTTGATGTTTACTTGAACGTTGCTAGAGTATAATAGCTATTAACGTAAACTTTTGTGGGTTGATAGAACTGACTATTTTTGCACGGGCGAGGTTATCACGAGATTATCTCTTACTCTCGATTTTGTTGTCCCGTCCTTCTCACCGCCATGGTCTCATGGTCTCGTGTTCACGTGTTGTCATCGCCAGTCTTTCAACGCTTGTGCTACAATTTACCATAGAAAGAAGTGATGACCCAAACAGCATTCCTTAATCAACTCGTATCATAATTTAGTTTCCCGTTATTGTCTTTACAGTTATCTTCGTTACACAGGATTTCACTCGATGTTGTCACCAAGATTGGATGCAGTGTTTCTATTGCCGCATTGGCGACATCACTTCTAGTTTTAATGTGGCTCAGGTTTCTTTACTTCTTTTTTCCCCCTTTTTCCAAATGTCAAAAAAATAATTTTTAGACGATTAAACATGATTTTTTTCGATAAACAGATACTCAACCTTAATAAGAAAGGACAATTCACTGCTTTTCCTAAGGCATTTTCTCTGCCTATTTAAGTCACATTTCTAGATCAACGAGTGCATGCTTTAGAAAAACTACGTAAATAACTATTAGATTCTAACTTAGTTCAGTGACATTTAACACAATATTACAATTTCAGATTACAATCTGACAGATACATCTTACTGATTAATCTTATGATAGCAATTATTCTCGCCCAGGTTGTTTTTCTGACAGGAATAGACGCAGTCACAAATCAGGTGAGAAAATATTCCATGGGTCCAGCAAGGGTGTTTGAATATAATAACGTTGGATCTGTTCAGAAAGAGGCTTTCTGAGAGCTAAAAGCTCCTGCAAATACATTAATTTTGTTCGGACGAAGTTCTATGATCAAATTAATGCGAAACCAGTGTTTGTACTTTACAGTTGCTCGGAAGTATGCATGTACATATATTTTTCAACAAAGATGCAATATACTACGACTCATTTAAAGTAAAAATCAGTATGTTGTTTTTGTCCCTAGCCGCTATTGTTTTTAAGCACGAAAATGGCCGAACTAAAGGCAAAAACCAACGTGTCATCGCGATTTTGATGATGTATTTAGTCTTTTAAACATTTGTCAACAAAATTACCTTTTAAGAAAAAGAAAGAAAAATGATCATTTAAAATCGCCCGATTGAGTTACAATCTCAACAACTATCTCAGTGGCCTTGTTGTTATGAGAACAATATTAAATTTAGTCAATCCAAGCATTCTGACCCAGTCTCATGCTGTCTAAGTTAAAACGGAGTTATGGTAGTGACCACGAGGGGGTTTTCTACCCCATGACCGTCAAATTTAATCCCGATGACACTAATTCAGAATTCTTTGAGCTATTGAAAAGAAACAGCTCTTGTAAAGTTTAAGACTAGTGTTCAGGTCCTTGACGAAAAACGAGTTTTAATGGTATCCATATTGTTATACCATTGTCAGGCTGCAAACTTGACAATAAAGAGTTCTTCAATACTATATAAGTGACAAGGTTCAACTTTGGTATGTAGGTTCTTATCATCAGCGAAAACTTAACGAAAGTTTACGGACTCAATGTTATTTTCAATTCCCACCCTTACAACTTTTCACAAACAATACGTAAAACTCTCTGTTATTTAAACAATTTTCAAGTGTGCATATTTATCATGTGGACAACTTTTAGCAATACACACTTAATGAGAGGGGTCTATATTATATGTGAACCATTGTCTTAACTTTTTTCTGTCATGTTTTTATCGGGTGAGTGTTGAGGAACTATGGATACTTCCCGGATATTTAGTTAATGCGAAAAGGAGCGGATATCACGTTATTTTAAGATAATTTTATTTCGTCAAGATAACTGATAAATAATTCAACGTGAATAAGCGCTCTGAAACTGCAATCACTTACTAAATAACTTATCACGAACAAATGGGCAAATTATATGTATCTTATTAACTTTGCTATAGTGATTGTAACGGTATAACATTTTTTTTCTTTTTTGTGTTGATTATCTGGCAATCATATTCCGCATTTAAAAAGCTGAAACAAACTGTATCTTGTAACGATTGATAATGCCAGAGCACCAACACGATGAAATTTGTGTAAATAACTTGTGTCTTTTACATGAACCCCATTTAACCCGTCCCCACACAATGACGCTTTTGGGCGCCCCTCAACATAAACAATTCGGAAAACGTTGTGTATTATGAAGAAATTGCTTGTCACAGGCAATTTCTTAAATTTACACAATGTTTTCCATCCAGAAAGTTGAAAATATATAAGAATTCATAACCTTAAAATTGTCGTCTGCAACTCCTTTCAGTTTGGACAAGTCTAAAGTTTTATCGTCTTGTAATGAGATATGTATGAAGCCATGCTCACAGTTCCCGAAATGTTGTTTCTGTTATAGGTTGTGTGTCGAGTCGTTGCCATCTCGCTACATTACCTATATCTAAGTATGTTCACATTGATGTTGGCACAAGGCATTCATCTCTACCACAAATTACATCGGGCATTCGAACCTGAAACAAGCATGACCATGTTTCTTTTCCTGGGATGGGGTAAGAACTAACGAATTACTTCAAAAATGTTAAAAACTGTTTATAGCCAATTAGCCTCGGCTTCTTATTCATTGAACTCCGAGGCTATGTTAGCGTTACATGGATGTTGCAGACCCGTTTCTGTGCATATTAGGTAGGCATTTTATGGAATAAAAACTGATCGTCTTCTCTTTGCAACATACAAGAGCATAACTGACCAATAGCTGGTCCCGCCCACTTACTCCGTTAGCCCCTTACATTGACTTTAGCTGGAAATTCCACTTAAATTCAATTTTGATCGGCGTTATTTTGCAAAATTTATGGCCAGTATAGGATGTACCAAAAAGTAGAAAGGTTGGTTCGCGACCTAATCAAACCCCTTACCAGACGACATAATTTTAGACTGGTTCAAATTGAAACAATTCAAAGTTAATGGAATTTTAGATTTTTTCAATTTTCTCAGTAGAACAGTATTAATAATGAAAAATGGCTTTTTACAAGCAATTTCTTCATTTTCCACAATGTTTTTCTATTTATTTTTTTCTTTAGGGCGTCAAAAAGCGTCATTGAGTGGAGTTGGGCTAGATATGAAGAATAGAATAACAGCTGCCTTACATGAATAAATCTGAAATTGGCAACTTCTCGTGCACTACACTTCTCCTCATTGAGATATATCGATCTATAAAATTTTAAGTTGATAGTGACTACACCTTCAGAAAAATTTAAGATTTGAAAACAACGGAGAAAACGTTCTCAAAAAGCAAGCAAAGCAAGGAAGAACTATAGTTCACAATTATATCTATGCAGTGCACTACTTCTCATTCAGAGCTATCTTCCAATAGAGTTTCGAATTTATGGCTAGTCTATCATACTTTCAAAAATATGCTCCAGAGAATATCAAAGTCTGAAAATCAACAAAGGGTAATATCTCGAAAATTAGGCAAGCCAAGGCTATAGTTCTTGTGTGCTACACTTCTTATTTAGGTTTGTCCTTCCTACAGTTTCAAGTTGGTAGCTAATATATATCTAGAGATATTCAAATTAAAGTCTACATGAAAAAAATGACCAAAAAAATATGTAACCAAGGATTGTTATTCGAACCTTTACACTGCACATTATCTCATTTGGATCCATCCGATCATGACGTTTCAAAATGATAGCATCTTTAAGAAACATGGACAAGACAATTTAGGATCGAACGACGAACAGAAGGAAGGACGGATGGATCGATGGATGAACCATCGGACGGTAAGACACGTACTATAACAATATTCTATCGACAAACACCCCCCCTCCCCGAATTTGTTTCCAGCTTGGGGATAAAAAGCAAGATATCTTTTCACGAAGATAACAAAAATGAAAAGGTTAAAAGGCCCGAAGAAACGTGTATGAAACATCCGTCGACAGTAATTTGTACCAATTATCAGACTAAACGCATTATTTCAGGGTCTCCTGTCGCAATCATCGCCATTTCTGTAATTACAAATCTTCAGGGATATGGAACAGAGCAAAGGTGACAAATTGGTTTTACTTTCACCCTTATTGGATTATTGTGTTTTGATTAACCAATCGCAGCTATTAATCAAAGAATCTATCGACCAATTAAATCATTAGTGTAGACCGGAAGTGATATTTGAGCTCTGTTATTGACCAACATTGATGTGGAGTATTTGTGTTGGTTGGTCGATTTAAATGTCGTAACTATTGCTTGAAATAGGTCGCCAATGAACCATTCTATATTTTTGTTGCATGTTACTGGCCACATATTTTGCGAAAGAACTCAAAGTTGATGGATTGCTGGTCCGCCCACTGACTCCGCTGGCCACACCCCTATACTCCAACAGGAAGTTCTCTTTAGATATTGAACGGCGTCACTCTACAAAACATTTAATAAAAAAGTAGAATTTCTTTTGACGACCTAAACATTTCCGGTCGAACTGATTGATTGTTGAATGAATAGGGTTTAACGCCACTTTTGATAGCATTTCAGTCATATCGCGGCGTCTTGATTACAAAACAATGGACTCCTGGTATTTCTCACACCAGTACTACCATTACATCCTTTCCGCCGGCGATCGAACCAATGACATTCCATGATTGAAGATTTGGAGTCTGATGCACTATTTCCGGTCCAGATAAATTGTTTGATTTGTCGTTTGATTCTTTGATTGACAGCCGCGATTGGTCAATTACCAAGTCGCGGATTCTGAATGAAAGTAGTACCAGATGGAATATTCTACTCTCTCCATCGCCTTAACCCTTTCCCAAACAATTTTCTTTAGACTGATCCGAAATCAAAGAAGCAGAAATTTTGTCTTTTTTTTAGAAAACAATGTGGATAATGAGGAAATTGCTTGTTACAAGCAATTTCTTCATTATCCTTACTGTTTACCAAAGCTTTTATCATGAGAGACGTAATTATGTGGGAATAGGTTAAATAGAAATTCTTTCTACACCTTAAACAAATGTCAGTCCTACAATCGTCAGAAATCACAATTTATTTCCTTTATATGAGCTAAGACAATCCCCGTGTGATCGCGGAGTCATGTTATATTGCCTCTCACAAATGATGGACAAAGTTTTAGTTGCTGGAAATTTAACACAATTGACGGAACGCTAATCACGTCCACTGAACTCCGAAACTCTGCTGTTCGACTGTGGTAAAAAATGATAATGTTTTGTAAAATATATGGTCGGGGAAGCAGTCCGTGGGTTGGCGACCTAAACGTCGTAACTGCATCTTAAATAGGGAGCAAATAATACACCAAGTTGCTGAACCGAAAATGTTTTACTAACATGTCTGAGGCAAACATTCATTCCCACTCGAAGATATTTTGAAATGGTCCAGGTTGAAAGATGCTGCAGACGAAAATTTTAAGTTGATAGAATTTTAGTTTTCCGTCTTTTTGGATAGAAAACATGGAAAATGAATAAATTCCTTGATGCAATCATTTTCTTCATTTTTCAAAATAATTTCCAAAGACTTTTTTGGGGGCCATAAAAGGAGGGATTGTGTTGCAATGGGTTAAGGTCTAAACGAACGATTTAATTAATCAATTGATTTTTAAACAGCCATGATCCGTCAATTTCCAAGCATGTATTATTTGTCTAAGGAAACCTGATGTTTATAATCATACGATCAAAGTGGCCTCTGAATGGAACATAACATTCTAACTCGCTGATTCTAGAGTATTCCTGTTTAGGTAGGAGTTATAAACAAAGATCAGCCAGCAGATTTGTACAGTTTGATCTTAGTCTATAACCTACGTTCGTCCTTTTCCAGGCAGAGTTGTTTTCGAAAGAAATATTTACCTTCAGCTAGTGCTTCTAGAACTTTTACCCCTTTTGATTTTTGTAATTCTAAATGATTTTTGGGGGGAATGACAACAGCTATGAATAAATCAGATTATTCCTTTTTTAAAATTTCGTAATCCGTAATATTTTAGAAGCAAAGTTAGGGAGATTTTGTTTATTACGGATCCCAGACATTAGTGTATATTTCGGAAGCAACTTTAAATTGATCAGAATTAAAAACGACGCCATAGGACATCGCCACTCTCCTCGGAGTATTTAAGAGATGAAGAGAATATTTTTTGTTTTCATGGAGGTATGAACCGAAAAACCTAATTAGGTTTTTCGGTTCATACCTACATGAAAAAAAAATCTCTTCATTTCTTATAATTTAATAGTATCGAGCGAAAAAAGCCCAAACCCTACATCTTTTGATACCTTTTTGTATGGGACTATTTTGTGAGGAAGCATACAAAATAGCTGCGTGCTAAAAATTTCATGGAGTTATGAATATTTTTTTTCGACCAATCAGAACGCTCGTTTTTGATAGACGAAACTAAAAAATTAAATTATATTAGGACTAATTTATGATTTTCCTCCAATTTCTTGCGATAAATTACCTCGACTTTTTTATGTGGTCAAGGAAAATTGATTAGTTCCCTGTAACCTACAATGCAAAAGTTACGACGATTAGGCCTCTCACATATCCTTTGTTTTTTCTAATATCCCCGACCATTTATTTTCTAAACTAATATGGTTTAGTATCCAATTACTTAATACAGATACTACAGGAATTATCCCCCTTCATCTAGGGGTCGGTAACCCTTCCTGACGTATCCGTATATTAGAGAACTTTTCGTCGAATCACTTAATTGTCACCTTTAAACCGTACCAAAACCAACGCCAGGACAAATTGTTCTAAGTGAGCAAAACCCGAACCCCGGCGAAAGTATTTCCCTATCGCTAAGTCATGTGCAATACATATCTATCCTGTCCCCTCCAAGGTCGAGAACTAGGTATCACTTTGCAAAATTTTAAATTAGTCCAAATTGAAAGGAGTTGCAGACGACAATTTCAATTTTATTTTTGAAATTTTAGACCTTTTCAACTTTCTGGGTTGAAAACAGTTTGTAAAAAGAAGAAATTGCCTGAAGCAAGCAATTTCTTTACTTTACACAATGTTACCCTAATTGTTTTTCTTGAGGGGCGTCTAAGAGTCAGTGTGGGAGAATTGATTGAACAATATGAATCTTCAAATTGACTTGTAGGCCTATTGGGCCGGGTTTTGTTAATGCACGAATTACGATTTTATAACTATATTGCAAAACACATGTCACTATAATAAATAAATATATTTACTGATCAATTTCTTCCAATAAGATGTTGGCTGTCCACTGACGGACCAGTTTGGGCATTTGTAGGTCCAGCTCTCACAGTCATATCAGTAAGTAACTATTATATTACACTTCTCACAGTGGTCTACTGCTTCACAAAGCAGGGTGACTCTCAGGACAGGTCTATTGTATGTGTAAACATCAACCTAATCATTGGAAGTCCTCTTTTCGTGGCTGTTACTCCCATACGGTCATTCAGAGACTAGAATTTGCAACAACTTTATACTGCGGTCATTCGGAGACGATAATTTACAACAACTTTACAGAGCGGTCATTCTGAAACAACTTTATATAGCGGTCATTTAGAGACGTGAATATGAAACAACTTTATAGTGCGGTCATTTAGAGTATACTATTTCTCGTAGTAAGATAATTCACTCAAATATCTTACGTCGTGCTTTTCTGTATTTTTAGCTCGGCTATTTTCGGAGAAAATCCTAGATAATGCAATAGTCTTGGAGTTACATTTGACGTTTTGTGATATCTCTTCTAACACTTAAGATATCCTCTTGAAACTTGAAGCGTATGCTCACCATAAAAATAGTAATATTTACTACTAAGAGACATAAATTGTACAAATTGTGGCCCCTTTTTTACTTATATTTTTTCACTATACAGCACCGTACAGTCGAGCGTTTGGCACGGTAGGCCATATTTGAAATGATTCTTTATCCGATCTGCCTTCTAAAGCACCTCCTTCCATACGCAACTCAAATCAAATACAAGAACCCAGGTGGATACTTTAACATTATACTAAGATGGGTTATTCTATAGAAATGATAGTAAAACTACATAAGGCTTTATCAATGCAGATTTGAAAAATACAGTGATCCAACTGTAGAAATTATCAACATTTCTTCGGATTTTTGGATTCCTAGTCAGATTATGCACGATTGCTAATAAGTTTAAGTAATTCTTACAATGCGCAGACTATTTTCAGATCAACATGGCAATCCTTGTTATGATAATTCGAACGTTCCTTGGTGTCAAGTTTAATGCAAAGAAAACAGACGTTGATAAGTTCAAGTAAGTTTCTTTCACATTTAATGTACCTAATCTTACTAACCCTTCAATGTATACAACATCAAATAGTTTAGATTCGACTAGTTTGCCATTCACTAACTTCTACTACATCGATTTTCTCTTCGGCGATACGAATACAAACTTTGGCATGAGATATTTTACCTGATCAGGTTGGACATTGGCAGTGTTTAGATATTGATAAAATGTTTAGAGTATAAAATCTTCACCTTGGGTAAATGTGGGTCAGACTGAAAATCACAGAGGCAGGCACTAAATAGGACCACAGTGACTGTGTTTTCAATAAACATATTTTAGTCAATTTGCCCATAATTCTATCAAATCAAAACTTCTTTTAACGATTCGTGCCTTCTAATAAGTTAGCCAAAACAATTGATTTTTTTTCATAGAACGTGAAAATGTGAAAACAATTTCGTTATTTGCGTACAAATCAAATGTAAGCAGAAGTTCACTTTTTGTATATGAACTAAATTTAAAGGAAACTGTGACAACTCTGGTTATTATTTGTATGGGATTTCAAACTTGTAAAGTTACATCACGGAGAAGTTCGCTTATACTTGTACCTCCATTTAATCATAAACTATATGGCTGTGGTTCTGAATTTCTTCTACAAGAACGTACGCGCAAAGGTCTCCAGATCAAACCCCGGCTTTACGACACTCTCAAGTCCCAAATCCGATATCCTAACCAGTACAGATCCTTTTTAATGTACACACCGTACACTGATAATCACAAACGAAGCTCTCTTGTCAAGATCCATAAATCTAAACTAGTTTGCTTGTAGAACAATCTTTTCTACGTGTCAAACGTTTTAAATTTTAATACAAAACTTTGCTTAGGCGTCTGTAGCCCCATCTGATTTGATAATTTTACAAATGTGATATTTATAATTAAAAAAAGATTTGCGTAATCAAAATGAGAGGTCCTTTATTTCCAGAAAATTGTCCAATCGCGGCTGTTAGGGAATCAATCGACTAATCAAATAATTTATTTAGACCGAAAATGAACTTTTAACTCCGACATCATTTAAAGATATCTGATGGTCAGGAGAATTAAACATCGCAACTACAGCTTATCCAAACACTTTATTACATGTTACTGTCCGTACATTTTGCTAAAAATGTCGTTTAATATCCAATTGAAACTTCCTGTTGGAGTCAATGGGTGAGGCCAGCGAATTGATAGGGCGGGACCAGCGATCAGCCAATTTAGAAAAATAAGCAACACCGCCAAAGTTCAGTTTTATACCGATAGGGTATTTCTCCTGTAGGTCCAGCGTTCGAGTTACGATGATATTGCTGCCATTGTTAGGCATCACCTGGATGTTTGGGATCGCCGCTGTGAATGGGTCTACAGTTGTGTTTCAGTACGTGTTTGCGGGACTGAATTCACTTCAGGTAAACTTCGAAATATCGAGAGAAAAAAAGAGGAAATTAATTATCTTAAATTTTTATTCATAAGCAACATGAACTCGAATTCATTTGTAACCGAAATTGACGGATCGCTGGCCCCACCTACTGACGCCGCTCACAATGCTTACTGATTCCAACAGGAAGTTCCACATCGATATTAAACAGCATTATTTGGCAAAATTAATAGCCGATAACTTTTAACAGAAAAGTAAGTCGGTTGGTTTAGCGACCTTACGACGTAACTACAACTTTAATAAGCTGCTGTTACGTCGATTAATCCGCCAAACTAACAAAAATGCTTCACATAAATGTTGGAGTTCAAAGTTCACTTCCGGTAGAGAGTAATGATTGATCGGTCGATTGACTATTTCATTGAATGTTGTTTGGTCATGCTAATCGAACTTCATCTTGTCATAAGCAAGAGCGTATTAATATGCTGTAAGCTCATATCAAATACAAGCATTTTTTTACAAATTCAATGTTAAGATTATTCTTTCCCACACAATGGCACTTTTAAACGCCCCCTCAATATGAAGGCTTTAAAAAATGGAAAATAAAAAGAATGCTTATTACAAGCAATTTCTTAATTATCCACAATGTTTTCTACCCCAAAACACAAAGGTTATAAAGATGTCATCACCTTAAAATTATCTGCAACTTCTTTGAATCTGGACTGGTCTAAAAAATGTGTTAGAATGGGTCAACAAGAAAAAATAAACATTTTCTGGTTAACCATTACTACACCACCACTCATTTTAATGATCATGTCGCTCGTAATAAGCAATTTCTACTTCTTTCTCAATGTTTTATAACCTACTTAACACTTGTTTTTCGGCCTAATGGACTTGGAATTGCCATCTGTAACTCTTTTGGATTAAGGACAGTCTCAAATTCTGCCTTGTGGTAATGGGTTGAGTTACGGACAACCAGCTAATTAACAAGACGTTAGACAGACAGTATTCACATTGACAGCATGTGACGGATAGCCACTGTCAATCAAAGAACCAATACACCAATCAAAATAATTCAATTAGACGGAAAGTAAACTTAACTCCAACATTGGCCGACATTTGTCTGAAACATTTTTGTTGGTTTGGCGACTGAAACGTTATAACTACAGTTTATTCGATAAGTACTTATGACGTTTAGGTCGTGATTGAACCATTTCACTTTTTTGTTACATGAATTTTCATATTACATGGCGATGGTCTAAATTTTGAACTTCCTGTTGGAGCTCAGTGGGCGGGGCCAACGACCCGTCAATGAATCTCTCAGAGTGTTGTATTTATTATAGGGCTTCTTCATATTTGTATTCCATGTTGTATTCAACGAAGATGTGAAGACTGCGTGTGGCAAGTACAAAGGGAGAGTATTTACTATGTTATCGGGTCTGACGCCACGAGTTGGCATCCCTTGTAACAGTAAGGTAAGCATACCATATTGTAATCGGAAAAGAAGATAAAATCGTATATTGATTTTGATCTCATGATAAAAATAATTGGTATCACAGGTCATTTCCCAAACCCCGTAATTACAAAATGAATAAATGCCATTTAAGGTTACGTGATTCTAGCATCCTTTAGGTGACATTTCGAATCAAGAGATGAAAAGAATATTTTATTTCATTCAGGTATGAAGCTAAAATCCTTATCACAATGTTTGAAGCCGCGAACGATTTTACAATTTTAGCTACTCATGAATAGACTTCTTAACACCTAAAATTCACTACAGTTTCAGGGAAGAGGAAACAGGCCAAAGTTTCGACGAAGATCTGCTAATCGCAAGGACAGCTAACTTCATGGAAAACTTCAATATGATTGGTTAGTGACATATAAAGGGATTAAATGGACATTTTTATCTACAATACGATATGTAGAAAGTACAATTTCATCAAAGTGAAGGTTTTGTCTTTTCTGCAACCTCTCTATGACAAAGTAATTGACTGGCCATAATTTTACAACTAATTCCCCAATAAGGGGGGGGGGGGGGGTTCAGAAAATCCGGACTTTTCATGATCCATTTTTTCAACGTGCAGCTATATATTGGTGAAAACTACTTTCATTTGCCAATAACGTGGTTAGTTTATTTTCAATGATAGTTGTGTTTTTACAGTATTTAGCACCCTGATATATGATGGGTGTTTCGTCCACCATGGACTCTTTGTAAGAGGAACAACGCTCTGTAGTTAAGTTTCTGGTTTCAAAAGGTGAAAAGCTCTACCACATCTTTCAGAGGCTTAAAAAAATGTTTTCTAATAAATGTGTATCACGTTCAGCCTCATACAACTGGGTTTCTCAGTTTCATGTCCGCACATCAAAGGCAACCAGAGTTACCGATGCAAAAGAACATTTAAGTCGTTTGAATCGTGAAGGAGGTAAGTTTTTGAACCGCATTATCACTGGAGCCGAGATGTTGGTTCATTATTCCGAACGCGAGACAAAAGCTCAGTCAAAGCAGTGGGAACGAGCTGATTCCCCATCCCCTAAAACGTTTAAACTGTCTCATTCGGCTGGCAAAGTCATGCTTGTTGCCTTTTAGGATTTACGAGGAATGATACTTGTTCATTTCATGTCAGAGGCCAAAATGCCACAGCCAAGAACTTTTCTAAAGTAATTCTGAAAAATCTCAGAAAAAAGTTCAAGCATAGCACAGAAAAATGTCCCCTTCTTCATGATAACGCCCCCTCCCATACCGCCGCAGTTCCATAGAATATTATCAACTCTTACAGATGGTAATTGTTGTCTTACCCTCCTTATAGCCCATACCTCGCCCCCTGTGACTTTTGTTTCCAGAACTGAAAAAAGGGCTTGCCGGAAAGAAATACAAGGCCAGGGGGGCTTTGATACCTGCTGTTAAACAGTACCTAAAACATAGGCCTACGTCATGGTTAACAGCGGGAATACAAAAGCTCCAACAAAGGTGGCAAAAGTGCATAGACGTAGGTAGAGAATATTTTGAAAGAGAGTAGGAAAGGTTTTTTTAAAAAAAAATGTTGAATAGTTAGATATTTCTGGCCGTCCCTCGTATATACCATAAAACTAATCATACTTCTACAGAATGAAAAGGTCGATTTAGGTATCACAGTTTGAAGATGGCCTTTCAGTCTTCCTTGAGATTGTTCTTGCCATCATTTTTAAAACCGATTACCACACATCAATTATTCTAATGAGCTGAAAAAATGACTGGACAAGCATTTTCTTCTTTATCTCCCTTTTGAGTCTTTTCAATTTGGCACACATTTAATTTCATCAACAAGAGCACCGCCTACGGGTGCCTACGCTCGGCTGTTTGGTGCTGGATAGTGGATAAAAAATCGAAGTCGAAAAAAGGGCATAATTCGCACAAAATGCATCTAGAATTATCCCTTTGATAGTATAGGTTCCTCTATGTGTGTCAATTTTCAAGTGAATGGTTTTAGTAGAACCAGAGATATCACAAAATGTCAAAGTTCTCGCACGACGACGATGACACCAAGGCTATCGCAATACCTCGGATTTTCTCCGAAAACTGCCGAGCTAAAAATACACTTTAACCCATTCCCACACAATGACGCTTTTTGACGCCCCTCAAGAAAAAACAATTGGGAAAACATTGTGTAAAATGAAGAAATTGCTTGTGTCAAGCAATTTCTTCATTTTCCATAATGTTTATAGCCAGAAAGATGAAACAAGAGCAACGCTTTCGGGTGCATACGCTCGGCTATTGGGTGCTGGACAGTAGATAAAACACATAATGCATCTAGAGTTATCTCCCTTGATAGTATAGGTTGCTGTTTTGATAGTGAACAAGTGTGCCAAGTTTCAAGTGAATGGTTTTAGTAGAACCATAGATATCACAAAATGTCAAATTTTCGCACGACGACGACGACACCAAGGCTATAGCAATACCTCGGGTTTTCTCTAAAAACAGCTGAAAATATAAAATTTCATAAACATTAAATTTCAATTAGGAGCAATCTAAAATTTTGCCGACTGGTAATCTTCAAGTTCATATTTATTACCTAACAGTTATTCTGACAAAGATTTTCAAGATTGTGCCCATATTGATATTTGGTTGAAACTACTGAGAATATGGTTTTCAGAAGGCCACCCCCAAGATGTCATGTTTCCACCCAATCCAAATTCTTTGAAGAAATGTGATAAATGGTCACCAAAGGATTTTTTCTAAGAAAAAAATTTTACAAAGTTTTCACTATATACAATTTATAGCCCTGTCCATGAAAGCTATGTTTTTCAACTGATCAAATTATTCTTAAAGAATTTGATAAAAGGATAAAATAGTATCATTCCTGCAAAATTTGGTTGAAATATATTGACTTGTTTTCAAGAAAAAAAAATCAAAGTTTTCACCAAATATGGAAAATAGCTCCACCAAAAAAGTCACATAATATCATCCTATCAGATTTCTTTGAAGGAATATGAAAAGAGTTAGCTAAGGATGATTCCCGTAAAATTTTGTTGAATACTGTTGAGTATTTTTGAGACGAAGATTTTTCAAATGCAAACAATGCTATGACAATGAAGCTAAAAATCATCCTAAGTCATCAAGATTGAGCCAAAACAATGGCATCTCGAGTGTTAACAATGAAATTTTCATTAAGACCCCTTTCCCATGTTTTCGAATAGAACCTTCTCATTTCAAATAGTGATCATCGGTCATATATGATAATAATTCTGACCAAGTTTAATTCAGATTGAGCAAAAATTATGGCCCCTAGAGAGTTAACAAAGAAATTGTCAGTACAGCCCTTTCCTGTGTTTCCCAACCAAACTTTCAAGTTTCCAATAGGTTTTATTCTTATGACCTATCAATGACAGAGTTTCATCAAAATTAAGCCAAAACTTGACTTTAAATATGACCTGTTGGCATATTTTCTGAATGTAGGATGATTTTATGTGTCTTTTTTCCAATCCTACATCTTTTTATAATTGACCAATAGTTTATAAAATATTTGTTTGTGAAATTCCTGGGTGCTCGGTGAATGCCCTGTCAGAAATAAGAACCACACACATTTGTACAATTTCGATAGCACTTTATTTAGTGTAATCTTAAAAAAGTCATTCTAACTCATCCAAATGTTTTCCAGAATATACTCAGTTAAATGTAGATTTCATCAGAAGATGGAAATTAATTCTTACACCCATTGCCATATGATAAAATTTTAGACCAGTCAAAAAAAGTTGCAGTTAACAATTTTAAGTTGACGAAATCTTTAAAATATTTGTCTTTGGGGATAGAAAACCATTTAGATAACGAAGACATGCTTATAAAAAGCAATTTCTTCATTTTCCTGAATGTCTTCCAAAGCTTTTTATTGAAGGGCATTTATTGAGAGTGTGAATAGAATTAGGAAAACAATTTTCAGTGTACTAGTTTTAAGCAGAATTTTCTGCTTTTCCACAATATCTTCTTACAGAAGCACTAAAGTTTGTGACTGAACATTAGTTGGTTATGGTTTATTGTTAGAAAATTCTTTCACCCAAGATAAGTTTGATATCAAAATAAATCATTTAACTAGGACTGAAATCATAAAGGATAACTTGCTGACTGACGAAGACTTAATATATCTTCTGAAAACATTGAAGAAAATTATTAAAATGGTGGTAATCACATTTTGCAAAATAATTTTGTTATGCAACTTGAAATTTAACAGTTACTTCAATTCTTCATATTTTCCAAATGAATTCAATCTGAACTGGTCTCAAACTTCTGTGTATGCTGAAATGACAACTTAAACAGAAATCTGTATGCTCCTTATTCACAGCTTTTAAGTTGATTATAAGCCTTTAAAAATGTTGTTGGCTTAATTTCCAGTCTTTTGATAGAAGCCAACGGATATATGTTTCTGTTTAGTTGTTATCTTTGTTCAAAACACTATAATTCATCATCGTCACTATCATCGGATTCTTCTAGAGATTCCTGCAAACAAAAAAAGGATAGATTTGACTATTGTCCTGGCAGCTGATAAATTCATATAGGTTAACCCTTCCATTGTGATATCAAGTCATATTTCATAAGTGAACAAAAGCTATCTAATCAGTGAAAATATATTGTTTCTTGTTCACAATATGAAAAACTGAGTCCAAGTTTTACTGTTTGGATTAAAATTCAAAATACATGTTTTTAAGTCAATGTAGAAAATCCTGATAAGGTCTTATTTTCAACCATTTCCACACAATGACAATTTAGGACGCCCCTCAAGAAAGACAATTAACCCTTGTCATGCTGATCCCGGAATATTCCTGCTTTGACAATGGTTTTGGCAGGTGTAAAGACTAAGATCAGCCTGCATAGATGTGCATTCTGATCATAGTCTACACTACCTACTTGTTTATTTAGTGTTAAGCAAATATTTGAACACAAAGTAGATCTAAATTTGACAAAATGTCAAAATTTTGTAAAGAAAGCATAAATATTCAGCAGGACAAGGGTTAAGATATCATTGTGGCAAATGAAGAAATTGCTTGCAACAAGCAATTTAATTTTATACAATGAATTCTACCCAGAAAGTTGAAAAAAATCTAAATTTTCATAAACTTTGAAGTGTCTTCTGCAACTCCTTTCAATTTTGACCAATCTAAAATTTTGTCGTCTGGTAATGGTATAAAAATGTTATCCTTTATTACAATATTTGGGTAAAACTGTATACCCTCTTCAGTCCCCTGAGTATTGTTATAACAAATGTTTACTGTGCTGGTATATGCAGAATCAGACTAGGGATTTGCCCTTTAATCCATTCCTACACAATACTACTTTTTATACCCCCCCCCCTAAAAAAAAGCTTTGGTAAATATTGTGGATAATGAAAAATTGCTTGTAACAAGCAATTTCTTCAATGATCACAGAGTCTTCTACCCTTAAAGGCAAAGATGTTTCGAATTTCACCAGCTTGAAATTGTCATCTGCAGCATCTTTTAATTTGGATTAATCTAAAATTTTGTGGAAATGTTAGAAAGAAACATTCCTATACTGTGTGCGGTGTTGACATTCAAATGGGTGAATTCTTTATATAACATCTCATTCCTCTTTACCCTGGTTAATTTACCACAAAAAGCCACTCTTGCTTATCAGATAATAATGAAGACAATATCTACCTCAGGCTTAAGTATCAAACTACACAAGGCTCGTTCAAGTGTATTTATGTGCATTTGTGAAATATTGGTATCCCTTCAATGCATGTTTAAATGTAATAAATCTTTCCTTAACCTATTCACAGAAAAATCCTGCCCGTAATAAAAAGGCTTTGTAAAAATTATTGTGAAGAATGAAGGAATCCTTTGTTAGTCATAACTCATGTTTCAGTCAACTGGAGCTTCCTAAGGTGCTTCATAAGTTTTTATAAGAATCTGATCCTACCTTTGCAAATTTCTCTGCTTCAATAAAAACATTTTTAGGAACCATCTGATGTTTACCATTTGTCACTGAAATGCAAAAATAGAACCAATCAATAACAAGAGGCCCATGAGGGCCTGAGACGCTCTACTGGTTATCAAGTTTTCCGTTAAAGAAATATTATATTTAAGGAAGTGCTCAAAGAAGAATGCATAAAGAAAAAAAAAGGGGCTTTATCCCCTTTATCATTTTAAGCAACAATCCTCAAAGCCCCTTTTCCAATATTTCATGACGGATCCACTCCATTTCCAAAAGAAAGTTACTTTATGACCCTACAATCATTCTGTGAATATTTCATCAGAATCTGACAATAATTGTGGACTTTATCAAATAAAAAGGATTGTTTTGAATGAAAATCAATAAGGCCCCTCTTCCTGTGTTTTCTGACGGATCAATTTCATTCCAAAAGGAACTTTCCTTACAACCCTACAATTTTCCTGTGAAATTTAAAAGACAATTCGATAATGATTGTGATCTTCATCACATACACAAGAATGTTTTGAGTGATAATCTGTAAGGCCCCTTTTCCTGTGTTTCGAATGCCACAATTATTCCATGCATCTTTGAAGAGAATCCAATTAAACTGTTGACTTTATTGTGTTAACAAAGATATTAAATTCAAGTTCTCATAAGGCCCCTTTTCCCGTGATATTTTACTGTTGGTTTTATCATTCTGTGAAAGTTAAAAGTGAATCCGATGAAATATTGGGAATTCATTATGTTTACTAGAATATTTTAAAAAAAATCATATGGCCCATTTTTACATGATACTTGATGGATTGTACCCAGTTCTAAAAAGAACCATTTAAAAGATTGTACAATCATTCTGTGAAATTTTGAAGTGAATCCTGTGAAATCAAGGGACATCATTGTGTTAACAAGTCCCTTTTTATGTGACACTTGCCATAATCAGATCCACTGTCAAAATCAACAATTGGAATGATGGTACAATTAATCTCTTTAATCTGTGGAATTTATTGTGTTAATGAGTTTATAGTGAAATCTTCATAAGGCCCCTTTTCTCATGATACTTTACAGAACAAACCAAATTTCAATAGGAACAATTCTTATGAAGGTAGAATCATTCTTTAAAAGTTAAAGAGAATCAATGAAAACAGTGGACTGAATTGTGTCAAGAATTTTTGTAACAAAATTTTCATAAGGTCCCTTTTTCTGTGAAACTTAACAAATCAGACCCAATGTACAAAGGATTAATCCTAATGATAGTTTGAAGAAAATGATTAAGACTGTGGACTTTATTGTAATAATGATGTTTTGCAATAAAATTTTCATAAGGTCCCTTTTCTTGTGTCAATTAACCCATTCCAACACAATGGAATTTTAGACCAGTCCAAATTGAAAGGAGCTGCAGACGACAATTTCAAGTTGATGGAATTTTGAATTTTTTCGTCTTTTAGGTTAGAAAACATTGTGGATAATGAAGAAATTGCTTGATCCAAGCAATTTCTTCCTTTTCCACAATGTTTTCCAAAAACTTTTTTGTTGAGGGGCGTAAAAAGGAGGGATTGAGTGGGAATGGGTTAACCAATCAGACCTAATTTACAAAGGAACAATCCAAATAATGGTACAATCATTCTATTAAAGTTTGAAGAGATTCTGATAAAGACTGAGGACATTGTTGTGTTTATGAGGATTTGGTAATAATTTTTCATACAGCCCCTTTTCCTATGATACTAGACAGATCAGGCTCAATTTGGAAAGAAACAATCCTTATGATGGTACAAACATTCTGTGAAAGTTTGAACAGAATCTGATGAAAACTGCAGACTTTATCTCGGTGTAAAATTTTTAAAATAAAATTTTCATAAGGCTCCTTTTCCTGTGATACTTGAAGGATCAAGTCTCATGTCAGCATCAAAAATCGTGATTATTGTACAATGATTCTGTGAAGGTTTGAATTAAATCTAATGAAAGCTCTGGACTTGGTTACAAGGATTATAGATAAAATTCTCAAAAGGCCCACTTTTCCCATGATACTAGACAGGTCAAGCCTAATTTGAAAAGAAAGAATCATGATGGAATAATCATTCTGTGAAAGTTTTAACAGAATCTGATGAAAACTGTTGACTTTATTGTGGTACAATGATTTTATAATTAAATTTCATAATGCTCCTTTTCCTGTGATACTTGACGGATCTGGTCTAATGCAAACATCAACAATCATTATTATTGTACAATAATTCTGTGAATGTTTAAAGAAAATCCGATGAAAGCTCTGGACTTGGTAACAAGGATTTATAAATGAAATTTTCATAAGGCCCCTTTTCCTGTGTTTCTTGACAGTTCAAACCCTGTTATGAAAAGAATGATAGTTATGACCTTCCAATCATTCTTTGAAAGTTTCAACAAAATCTGATTAAAGCTGTGGGCTTCAATGTGTTAACAGGGTTTTATTAATTGAATGTTCATATAGCCCCTTTTCACATGTTACTTGATGGATCTGAACCAATTCCAAAGGGAACTCTTCTTACAAAAGTATAATTATTCTGTTTGAGTATAAATTCAACCCCATCTCATCTGTGGACTTACAAGCATTAATTAAGATTTTTTTAATTGAATTTTCCTAAGGCCCCTGTTCCTATGTTTCTCAATGGATCAGACCCAATTTGAAAGGAACAATCCTTATGATGGTACAATCATTATGTGAAAGTTTGAAGTCAATCAGGTGAAATCTAGGGCCATTATGCGTTAACTAAGATTTTTTTTATTAAATTTTCATAGGGCCCCTATTCCCATGAAACTTAGTGGATCAAACCTACTTCCAAAAGGAACAATCCATTTAATGTAATAATCATTCTGGGAATGTTTCAAGAGAATTTGTTGAAAACTATGGACTCTATTGTGTTTATGAGGACTTTTTCAATCCAGTTTTTATCGGGCCCCTTTTTCCCGTGGTCCTTGACTGATCATACCAAATTTTGAAAGGAACAATTCTTATGATGGTACAATCATTCTGTGAAAGTTTGAAGTCAATCAGATGAAAACTGTGGACTCGAGAGTGTTAACAAAGATCTTTGAATTAAATTTTAATAAGGCCCCTTTTCCTATGTTTCTTGAGGAATCATATCCGATTCCGAAAGGAACAATCCTTATGATGGTACAATCATTCTGTGAAACTTTGAAGAGAATCTGTTGAATATTGTTGGCTCTAGATTATAAATGAGAATTTTTTATTAAAATTTTCGAAAGGCCCCTTTCCCTGTGTTTCTTGACGGATCAGACCCATTTTCAAAAGGAACGATCCTTATGATGGTACAATCATTCTGTGAAAGTTTGAAGTGAATCGGATGAAAAGTGTGGACTCTATCACGTAAAGGAGGATTTTTTAATTAAGTTTTAATTAGGCCCCTTTTCCTGTGTTTCTTGATGGATCTGACCCAATTTCGAAAGGAACGATCCTTATGATGGTGCAATCATTCTGTGAAAGTTTGAAGGGAATCTGATGAAAACTGTGGACTCTATCGCATAAACAAGGAAAAGTTTAACGGACGGACGGATGGATGCCGGATGGGAAAAAGCCATCGCTATAGCTCTAGTGGCCTTCGGCCAGTACAGCTAAAAATCACTTAGGTAAAAAATTTTGAATGATACACAGGATATTGTACAAGTTACATAGTTAAGCTGAAATTTACCTGCCCAAATGAGCACTGTCGATAAAGAGTGCCCTTAAGTCTGTAACCATTCATAAACTTTAACCCTTTACTGTTTTGGGAAATTTTAGACCTGTCGAAATTAAAAGGTTTTGCAGATGATAACTTGAAGTTGATTCAATTTGAAAATAACCATTCAGTGGGGTAGAAAATATTGTGGAAAAAGAAGAATTTGCTTATTACAAGCAATTTCTTATTTTTCTTCACTGTTACCTAAATTATAAAATATCAGGCACATAAAAACCAGGGATTGAACAGGAAAGGGTTAAATTGTCTTCAGTCACTCCTTACACTTTGGACAAGAACAAAATTTTGCCTTCTTGTAATGGGTTACCTCAAACCTTGAAAAGTGACCTTGCAATTGAATCTATCCTTGAATTGTTCCAAATAACACATCTTCCCATCTCTACGTACAATTATGCTTAATAACCTTGAAATTTATCCATTTAATAAATGTAGGAGTTATGCTCAAGACAAGCTAAATCCTAACACTTGACTAGTGACCATGACCTTGCAGCTATTTGAAAATCTTTTCATATAGAACATACATTCTTACTGGAAAACAATGCTACCAAACAAAATTAAATGTACTGCTCTGGAAAAGCTCAATTTTAACTTTTGGCATGTGATAAACTGAAAACTATCTGAGGCCTTGTTTAATCTGTAAATCTTGTCTTAATGTCAAACAACTATGGTAAATCATTTGAAATCCATCTATTAATGAACAGAGCTGAATCTAGGTTTTCACAAAAGCGGGCCAACTCCCCCATCTCATTTCAAAATGTGGGTCAATGTGTTTCAGGATTGAGCCACAAGCAGAAATTACTTGTTTTCATAAATTTAAAGTTCTGACTACCCTCAAAAGAAAGGCACACAAAACACAAGTGACAAAAGAAGCAACTTTTGGAAACACTCATTTATTTTATTGTTCTTTCTTTTTTTAAGGTAAGTTGTCAAGGTGAGCAATTTGATTGATCTGGTAGAGCTTCAAATATGGTCCGATCCCACCACTAGTTAACCTTTGATATACTGGCTGCTGTATTTACTATTGCAAATCAAGAGAGAATGAAATGTGAACAATTGTG
Organism: Fragum fragum; assembly: GCA_946902895.1. Classification (NCBI taxonomy): domain Eukaryota; kingdom Metazoa; phylum Mollusca; class Bivalvia; order Cardiida; family Cardiidae; genus Fragum; species Fragum fragum. The sequence goes on from OX336366.1 coordinate 51,246,374, forward strand.
GATCATCATGGCATCACTCTATGTAATATATGCAACCAAAATATCATAAGTACAGCTTAGGTGAAGTTGTACTCACAAGGACTAGGCCGTCTGTCGACGATAATCAGATGTTGAAAATTGATACTTTGATTGACACATTTTTAAAAGGGACATGTATATATAGATGAAATTTCCAAAAGATAAAATCAAAATACCCAAAAAGACTATCATACTCTTTGTGTATCATTCCAATTTTGCGACACTAATCCATTCACCAGAAATAGATCAATAGAATAATATCTAGTTTTCGTACCTGCTTCTTATTCATTTATTATCCGACAACTACCTGTCTTAGGTCCTGATGGAAAATGATAAATCAAAATTCAACTTCGGAAGCTGGGGTCGACTGTATTGTGTCGAAAAGAAATTAGAAATCTGTTTGAATAAAGCTTTATCTATAATGTGTATTGAAATCACTGATGACTCTATGGCCTTATAATTGCTCACATTATTACATGTGGGCTGTACTCATGACTGGGGATTCTATTAATGGTATCGAATATTCCTGGGTAGGTATAAACAGCTTTACACAACGTAATAGAAATCAGGGGTTTTTCTCAACAGCATATAAATGGATTCACGTTAAACGCACCACTGCGCACGTGTGTGACAAGTGGCGCATGGCCTTATAGTTTTGCAGCCTGAACTATTTAAACAGATGAATCCCGCAACCTCGCACCCTAGATTCAGCTCTGATACAGGTATTATGCGATGAATAGGCTCAATTTTAACATGTGACTTTGATCTGTGACCCTGAAGCTATGATAAAATTTGTTTAAATGGTACATCTGCTCAAGATTGAGAACAATTCATGAGCCAAAACAAATCTTTCAGATGGCACAACTATTCATAATCAAAAATAAATCTTAAATATTATTCTTTCATGCAGCACATCATGAGGGAGAACAATTACTTCTAATTTTTGAAGTTATGGTCTCAACAGGTAGCTCAATAGCTACTCTCTAGCACATGTTAAACTTTTGGGATTATCTCACAAAGGCTCATATGATGTTTCAAATCCTAGTAGTAATGATACAAACTTGGTCTTCTTTTTTTACACATGTTTTTAAGAGTCTACTCACTTTCTCCAACCCAGCTCAATTCTAATTCGAAATTCTTATCTTTGACTTCATCATGGACAATATAGATACTGGAAGTAAATATAAATACTCGTTCCTGTTGTGTTGTATAGAGGTTATGTGCATTAATTTAACTTGTTTATTTCTATATGTACAATCGATTTCCTTTAAACTCTTTGATTGATTGATTGAGGTTTAATGCCACTTTCAACAGTATTTCAGTTATATTGCGGTGGCTGGAGCACCTAACAATGGATTCCTGGTATATCTCACACCAGTACTTCCACTACATCCTTTCCATGTTTTTGTTGGTTTAGCAACTTAAACATCATAACTACAGCTTATACAAACAGTAGTTACAATATTAATCTTGCCAACCAACCATTTTACTTTTTCATTATATGTTACTGGGCATTAATCTTGCAAAATAACTTCAATTAATATCTTAGGTGGAATTTCCTTTTGGAGCTCAGTGGGAGTTGGCAGCAAACTGCTAATTTTGGTACTCTTTAGAATTCTCAATTATCTTTTTAGATCTGTGTTAAAAAAAAAAACTGTATGAGTACAATATTAATGCCTCTTCCTGTCAATTTGTATGACCTTAATAAATGCCCTTGACCTTGTCATAAGAAGGCCTGTATTTGAAAAATATAGAATTTATGGGCAAGCAAATTGTTGTGACTACAGCTTCATTAAAGCTGTAGTTACAACATTTTGCATACCCATCGACAATAGATACCATCCATTATACTCATTAGAATCTCCAACAGTCTTAAAGAAAACAATACCGGTAATCTTTATCATTAAAGACTTAGTACTATGCATTTATATGTTAAAAACCAAAACAATACAAAATCAATGTTCCCTCTTTCCTCACCCATTCCCACACAACCATCCATTCATACATCCCCCAAGAAAAGCCTTTGGAAAAAATTGAAGAAAATGAAGAAATAGCTTGCTATTTCTATATTTTCCACTATGTTTTCATCCAAAAGCAAAGAATCATAAAGTTAACTCAGTAAACAAGAAAAACTTTTGAAACACTATGCGTCTGAAATAGCCTTTTCTCGGAATGCAACCTTGATAACCTTAAAACCATCTAATGCCTATCAAAGCAGGGAACTTATATCCCAAATATGAGCCAAATATCTTGAATATTAGCAAAATCTTGAGTTTTAGCATTAAGTTTACTATTCCCAGACAGATGGACATCGGTGAAACAATATGCCGAATCTAACTAATGCGGGGACGTGAAAATTGTCACCTTAATTATCTTTGCGTTTAAATCAGTCATAAATTCTGTTGTCTGGTAATAGGTTAAAGATCAACCATTAGCAGACTAGAAGGAGTAGCAAACTGAATGTTGATTTTTTTGTTAAGTGATATACTTGGTACTTACATTTTTGCAACTTCTTTAACTAAATCTGTACATGGCATATCCTTCATCTGTTCAATAAGATAATAATATTTTGACATAAATTTCGTAAATAGAACCCTGCAATAACAAGATATATTTGTGTAACACAATGCCCCCACAACAGGACTAAATGTTTGACCTAGGCATGTGACCTTGACCTTATCACATGACCTTGACCTTGACATGAGGAGATGCGTATTATGGAGATGTATCATTATGCCAAATACTAGCATTGTATCTTGAACAGGCTGGTAGTAATTGACAATGTTAAGTTTTTTGGTTAAGTTTTGCAGACAGACAGACAACGGTAAAACAATATGCCCCCGATCTTTCAATGTAGACCAGCCTCAAAGCCAAGCAGATGTCAAACAAAAGATTAAGAGGCTACTGAGTCAAAGAATATTCACGCTATTGCAATTGATAGGCATTGAATTAAATCTTAAAGACAGGGGAGAGTGGTCTCTTTACAAAGTCATATCTGGACCAATACTTTTTACAAGATAATTCACATATTATTTGTGTGTATGTGGGGGGGGATGTTATTTTTGAGCTGTCAACTGGTAATGAGATAAGGTATCTTTTTATTTCAAATTTCAAGATAAATTTCCTAAAGCTTCAATCTTGAAAAAATTTCCAACTTTGTATAGTTATTATTTTTAATTATTGACAATGGTAATGTCATTTTACTTTGATTGATACATCAATATTTGGGTTCCCTCATCGAGCGATATTTCACAGGTTCCTTTTGAAAGAATGCAACAAAGAGATCGTGCAAAGAATCCCTTTCTTTGACCAAGTTACATGAAGATTGGGCCAAAATTATGACCTCTAGAGCGTATACAAAGAAATTGTCATTAAGGCCCCTTTTCCTGTGTTTTCATAAAAGTACCTTCCTATAATCAAAAGGGTTCATCTTTGTGACTAAACAATTATTCTGGCCAATTTTCATGGAAATTCAACCAAAATTGTGGTCTCTAGAGTGTAAACGAAGGAATCATCATTATGGCCCCTTTTTCTGTGTTTTCAAAAAAAACCTTCCCATAATCAATAGGCTTTATCCTCATGCCCTAATTATTATTTTGGCCTAGTTTCATGAAGATTGAGCCTAAATTGTGGCCTCTAGACTGTAAACAAAGAAATTGACATTAAGGCCCCTTTTCCTTTGTTTTCCGATAGAACCTTTCCACAATCGAAAGGGTTCATCCTTATGTTCTAACAATTATTCTGACCAAGTTTCATGAAGATTGAGCCAAAATTGTGGCCTCTAGAGACAAATCTGCAAAAGATAAGGACAAACTAAAGATCATACAAGCCTAACCAGTCAATTTCTTTAACAGCATTTCAATGCATTTATGCCCAAACAAATATACAGTCAACACTGGTTATCTCAATTTTTTGGGGGGCCATGTCATAAGGATCTAGTCACCAAAGGTCAAGGTAAAAATCAGCTGTTGATCAAGAAAATATTACTGGAAGTCGAGGTTTGGGTAAACACAGCAAACATCGACGCCTTCACCCATAGTTTGACAGTGGCTTGCTGTTATTTCAGTTTTTTCACACATAAGACAAATATTGATGATCAATTTTATCAAAAGATGTCAAAAGTTTGAAAATCATGATAATGATAACCTTGTTAAACTTAACTTGTTGGTCTTATTACTAATAGGTAAACTTGAGGCAAAATTAAAATTCAGGTCGAAAACAACTAGACAAATAGGAACTAATGGCTTTACTGGTTTCGAGATAAACATTCAGTTTAATATGAAATAAAGACAGGATAAAGTGTTCCATTTTGAGATAGGGAGTGTCAACTATATATTAAATCGAAAACAACTATGTAAATCAATTTACCTTTATTTTTTCAATTTCTGTTTTTGCTGCCTGTTTGGCTTTACCTGTTGCACATCCCTGGTAACCCTGCAGGTAAAATTTAAATAATTTATTATCCCTTTCAAGTTATTTGAAATTTTAGACGGGTCTTAATTGAAAGAGGTTGCAGATTACAATGAAAATTAAATGAAATTTGAAATGAAACTATCCTATGTGGTAGAAAATATTGTGGAAAACGGAGAAATTGCTTGTTACAAGCAGTTTCTCCTTTTTTAAACAATGTTTTCTCATTTATAAAATTACAGTGACTGAAAAACCAGGTTTACAGGAAAGAGTTAATCTTCACTGAATGTTTGACAGAAAATATAACATTTTTTAACAAATTAAATGTGACAGCAATGTTTCTCTTATAAACTTTAAAAGTTTTTTTTAACTAAATATGTTACAAAGTTTAGAACAATTCTTATTAAAATAAATCTTCCGACTTCTCTACAGTTGCCTCCATTGTCTACTCCCTTCTAATGAAAAAAACAATTCTAAGATCATTGATCCCTAATTACAAATAATCTTTGCGAGTCAATCATGGATAAATTGTGCTAAGGAGAACAAAATAGTTTACTTAACCCTTGTCATGTGCATAATAGAAAATACTTCAAAAAAATTGCATAAAAATCAAAGGGTTGAAAAAGCTGCAAGCACTTATGTGTGTCAATACTTCTTTTGAAATTCAATTTAATAAACAACTCTCTCTTGAAATGGAAAAATAGGTTTTGTAGACTAAGATAAGATGGCACATATGTGCAGGCTGATCTTTGACAATACCTCCTACCAAAACAGGAATATTCTGTGCTCAGCATGACAAAGATTAACATTTAGTGTTTGAGCATACTACTCATCTTTGATTAAGTGAAAAATTGAAGTTAGATTTACTTTTCCAGCTTTTGTAATGAAATAAAGCTTTTAATTTTGAACCAAAAATAAAAACCTATCTGTCTTGTGTGCACATCTTTCTAATTTGCTCTGTTATTCAAATTTCAGAACTGTCTGAATTCAAACAGGACGTAGACAACATTATGAAGTAGGTATAGCTCAAAAATAACCATCCTAAGTAAAAGAGAATAATGTGGGAAAAGAAAAAATTACTTATCGATTTTTACAAGAAAGGGTTAAATCAATGGTTTGTAACAAATAGGTTTAAGTTCATAATCAACAACCAATCTAAAACAATCATACAAATTCAAACTCAGCACTGTAATCTGTCAATAGATACTATTGTGGCACTTTTTAATAAGTCAAGATATTAAACAGTCGTCTCCTGGTCCAAGAATAGTTGACAGGTGTTGTAGATACAGTTAAGCTGTCAAAGATGTGCAATTTAAGGTTGGTCTTTGATCTTCAGTCCACACAAGCTGATCGTCATTCAGAAAGAAACAAGAATTATAAGACTGAGTAAATACAAGTAAAACAAGATGTGTTTGTGAAACACAATGCCCATGTAACAGCCTTTTTTTCTAAGAAATGCAACCTTGCTAAGTGACTTTGATAGATGACCTTAACCTTACAATCTACTGATGCCTATCAATGCAGGGAACCTTTGTTCAAATTATGAACCATGTTTATTGACCAGTGTTCAATTAACAGCAAAACGTTAAGTTTTTGCTTAGTTTACTGCTGGCAGACTGACGGACAGACAGGCCAAGATTGGTAAATCAATATGCCCCCAATCTTATCGATGCAGGAGCAAAAAAAGGAATATAATTCTACACAATGCAGTAACAGTTGTCTTTGGTGGTATCATGAAATGCTCTTTTGCTATTGAAAATATTATTCAATTTTCAAATGAATACCATAAATTGGTTATTAAAAATAGTTTTTGCATGACAGCACAGACTGTTGGAAATGTTATGTACTGGCTTATTTCGTGTGTTACAGATGAAGAAAAGATTAATTTTTATTGATCTTACAAATGAAATGCCTGATGGATCTATACAATATAACTGTGGTCCGTCGGCATCATATGAACCTAATAAACAGCTGACACCAAATGGTCGCACTGAACTGTATAGTGTGTGAGCATGGACAAACATGGAAACTCTATCTGTAAGGTGCTGAAATAAGAAATAGAAAAAGGTAATAGAAATCCATCTCCTTAAAAGGAACTATCTTGAAAGTGAAAAAGCTGTCCTAGGTTTTGACCCTGCTCACAATCTCAATGCTGACAAGGTTATTTATTTTCACATTATTATTTCTGCATTTGGCAGATTATAAGAATATAGAATGGTCATTCTATCTGACAATACACCTATTTCTTAAAATAAAAACACTTATTCTACTAATCTTATGGCTTAATACTAAAGATCGAAAGCAGTATCTGATTAATTGAGTACTCTGTTGCATATCTGAGTAAAGATCAGAATAAATCACATGACAGTTATGACTTTCCTGCAAAGTCAAATTTTGAAGATAGGTTATAAGCTAGAATGGTTGTCCATGAAAAACTTGAGCCAAGTCGGTAAAATTTGACCTTCAAATGTGACTAACCTTGAACCTACCTGAACAAATGTTTAAAATGGTACATCAACTTATGAGTGAGAACAGTTGCGCAAATCTCAACAAATAAATTTTAGAAGTTATCTTGATAAAACTTTGACATAAAAATATGACCTTGAACATATTTGAATAATTTAATTTTCAGTTTCAACTATCAAAAACAAGCGTTTTTATTTGCAAAAAAAATCCATACCTCCATGAACAAATTGAACAAAATTTTGAGCACGCAGCTATTTTGTACACTTGAGCACAAAATACAGTGGAATCCTGTTAATGGCAACACCAATTTACCAACAGATTTGATGTTATCAATCAGAAGTTGCCATTATAGGGAACAATTAGTTCTTTGAATCAAATGTTCATCCATAAAGTCAGGTGCAATTAAGCAGTTAATTGCTATTTTAAGGGTTGCAATTAAGCAGATTTCACTGTAGTTCCATAAAGAATGTGTCAAAAGTTATAAGATATTTGCTTTTTTCACTAAATGTCATTAAATTATAAGAAATGAATAGAGTATTTTTTGTTCCCATGGAGGTATGAAACGAAAAACCTAATCACACATATGTATCAATCCGCTTTGCAGATTTGTACATAAGTGCGATAAAGTTTTTCATTTGATACCTCCATGGAAACAAAAAATATAACGCTTTGCGGATTCATACATAAGAGTGATTAGATTTTTCGTTTCATGAAAAGGAGTTACAGTTGAAAATTCATGATTTTTTTTTTTCAACTTTCTGGGTAGAAAATATTATGTAAAATGAAGAAATTGCTGGTTACAAGCAATTTTTTCATTTTACACAATATTTTCTACCCAGAAAGTTAAAAAAAAAAAATCATGAATTTTCAATTGTTGTCTGTAACTCCTTTCAATTTGGACAAGTCCAAAATTTAGACATCTAGTAATGGGTTAACACAAGCTCCATACAAGAAGTCTTGACAATGAATGAAACTACATATCAACTTCAACAAAATTTTGAGGGCTTAGAGCAAAAAACGTAGTATAGGTCTATACAATATAGACCCTTACTTTGTTTTTGCTCTAAGTCCTTGAAATGGCCTACATCGTGATAAACTTACTTTTAAAGGTATTGGGTTTCCATAGTTTGATCTGTAATTTGAAGCTTCTTCTTTGGATGTTTCTACAATCTGTCTGGCATCAGCTAATAGTCCAGCCACAGCCTGATGGAAGATTTTAATATGGACATAGAGTTAGTAAAATACTAATGTAAATTAAATACAAAATTATATTGTAACCTTTACAGTAAAATGACCATTTTTTAATTAGAAAATCTACCAAAGTTTGACAGAACAATATTAATGGTCTGAACAAATTGATCCGGATCAAAACATTTTGTACTTCTTTTAGCATCCCTTTTTGCGTGACAGGTCACATATTCAGATGAAAAGAATATTGCATTGATTGATTGATCAGTATTTTAGAGCACATTGACAGTTGTGATCATTTAGCATGCAGTGATCTGCCAAGGCAGCATTTTTGCACCATTGTCTCCAAAAAAATAATAAATGTCCTCAGTTTTTTAAGACCATTGATACACTATTGCCTTGGTTCCAAAGACCTGGTAGCTTGATTGTTAGTGAGATCCATCTGTTTTGTAAAATGTCTCCACATTTTCATGCCCATGGGGACATTGTCCCCTTGTTTCCAAAACCATAGCAGATCAATGAGCATGCGAAAAATTTAAGGATAGTTTAACATAACACAATACAAAGACAACACCAAATTATATAAAATGATTGCATGTTTGTTTGAATGGGTTCTAATGCCATTTTTAACAGTATTTCAGTCATATTGCTGCCTGAGCACATAACCATGGATTCCTGGTATTTCTCATACCAGTACTACCACTACATCCTTTCCGAGCCTCCAGCTGCTCATCCCACTCAGGTTAATGATTATCTTTGATTATATAAATATTGGACAGGATTTTGCTGCGACCAGGAACTGAAGCCTGGACCTTGTGTTTGAGAGTCAAACCAGATACCAACTGTAATATGGAAGTATCCATATAAGATGATAAATGAGGAATGAAACAAAAAATGATAAAATAATGACCCCAAGTCTAGTGCAGAGAAAATCAAATACAATTTTCACTTGCGCCATTTCCCATTTTTTGTTTACCTGATACATACATTTTTTATCCTCTGCCGTTTCGGGGATATAGTAATGGTCATTGTCTGTCATTCCCTCACTAAGCTTGTCCAGAGCCTATCTCCTAAAGTATATATGAACCACATCTCTTGCTTGCATAATTCTGGAGTTATTGCCCTTTGTTATTTTAAAGACTTAGATTTTGTCCAGGGCATATCTCTAAAAGTATAATAGCTATCAACTTGAAATTTCATAGGTGGATAGATCTCATGAAGGAGAAGTGCAGTGCACAAGAACCACATCTCTTGCTTGCATAATTTTGGAGTTATTGCCCTTTGTTGTTTTAAAGACTTAGATTTTGTCCGGGGCATATCCCTGAAAGTTTAATTGCTATTAACTTGAAACTTCATAGGTGGATAGATCTCATGGAGGAGAAGTGCAGTGCACAAGAACCACAACTCTTGCTTGTATAATTTTGGAGTTATTGCCCTTTGTTGTTTTAAAGACTTAGATTTTGTCTGGGGCATATCTCCTAAAGAATAAATGCTTTCAACTCGAAACTACATAGGTGGATATATCTAATTGAGGATAAGTGCAATGTACAAGATTCACAACTCAGTTTACTATCAAACTTTTACGGCAGGGGATGGCCATGTCCAGCATGGCTCTTGTTACAACCAGAAATTAAAATCAAGTGACAAAAGGGGAACTGGTCAGAGGAAACCTTCCTATTAAATATATGGGAAAAATTGTTGGAAATATATGGTCAATTCCTGAACAATCATAGCTTTTTACAATATTCACATTGTCAACCAATTTCTCCTTTTCTTACAATATTTTATGATAAATTATTTGCATGTAAGGGACAAATAAAAAATAAAGTTTCACCAACCATTCCAATGTGTCTGTCTACATTGAAAATTCTTTTGTTGGCCCCAGTCTCATAAAGTTTTGATGTCACCAATTTCTCAACTCCAAACACTACTCCATCTTTTCCTCTTATTCCTATTGCAGTGCTGGAAAAAAGGGTATTACTATTTACTAGAATTATTATTACCCCCCTCCTGTGCGTAGAAAGTAGATTCTGGTTTTTCATGTCTGTCTTTCTGTTCACCCATTTGCTCATCAAGATGTATACTTTTCACTTCTGTGCTTTAATTCTAGAATTAATTGACCTAGTAGAAATAAATGACCTACAACCATGAAACTTAATAAAAATGTTGCCAATGATTCAAGGAAGTGTCCTCTTGTTTTTGGATCACACAGGTCAAAGGTTCAGGTCACAATTGAACTTAAATTGAAAGATATTATAGGGAGGTGCCCTAGTAGTGTAGGTCAGAGGTAAACTGTGATACTTGAGTGACAAAATGCTGGGGGGGTGGGGGAGAAAGAGGATAAAAGTCCACTTTGCCACTATACCAGTTGATTCAAATCATTATTCATTGTCATTTCCATAAAAAAGAAGAAACTATGTTAAAATCTAATCTTAACCCATTAACAGAAGACTGGTCAAAAATTAAAGAACTTACAGAAATAACTAGATTTGTTTGTGAAACACCATGCCCCCAAAACAGGAATTCTTTAGAAATGGGTGATTTTTATTATATTTTTTGTTTTTGTTTAAGGGAAAAGGGTTAAAATTTTGACCTTGACCTGGATGAAATGACCTTCCCTAGTTGCGCCTTGTTGAGGCCTATCTACATACCAAATATTAGCATTGTAACTTAATTAGGGATGAAGTTATAGGAGAATGTTTAGTTGACAGGTTAAGTTTTTGAGTAACGTTTTAGGGAAAAGGTTTAATATTTTGACCTTGACCTTGATGAAATGACCTTCCCCAGTTGCCCCTTGTTCAGACCTATCTACATACCAAATATTAGCATCGTAACTTAATTAGGGGTGAAGTTATAGGAAAATGTTTAGTTGGCAGGCTAAATTTTTGAGTAACAATTTAGGGAAAAAGGTTTAAAATTTTGACCTTGATGAAATGACCTTCCCCAGTTGCGTCTTGTTGAGACCTATCTACATACCAAATATTAGCATTTTAACTTAATTAGGGATGATTGATTGAATGGGGTTTAATGCCGCTTTTAACAGTATTTCAGTCATATCGCGGAGGCTGGAGCACCTAACAATGGATTCCTGGTATTTCTCACACCGGTACTACCACTACATCCTTTCCTAGCCTCCAGCTGCTATCCCACTTAGGTTTACGATTATCCACCCATTGGTGAGAGACAAATGTCGGAAAGAATATTTGCCGCCGCCAGGGATGGAACCCATGACACCCATGATTGAAGATTAGGAGTCTGGCGCGCTACCGACTGCGCTATGGCGGCGGCCCAATTAGGGATGAAGTTATAGGAAAATGTTTAGTTGGCAGGTCAGTGTGTCCACTGAAAATTTTGACAGGGGTTTTTTGTACCTCTTTGTGGTTAAAGTTGGGGGTACAGAAAAAAAATTGGGGGTACAAAAAATAAAACACAAATTATACACAGTTCTTCCATTTATTGACTCTGTGATGGAGAAGTATAAAACGTATCAAAAACCACAGGGGGCTAGCAGGATATAATATGCCTATTTATGACCTAGATGGAGAAAATAACAAAAAAAATGTAAGAAGAGAGTAAATATTAGTAAAGCCCTTTAATGAAGTCCAATGTTTGTTGTTTGGATGCCATTATGACAAGCAGTCGATCGCGATGACGTAGCGTTTTGGTTGAATAAATCGTAAAAACGCAGCATTTTGGTAAATTACAATATTATTGGAAAAAATAGAGGAATCCAAATCACCAAATTTGGCAGTTTCGATTTAATTACTCGGCAAACGGACTTGTTTTTCCTATGTAAACGACGAGGATCGTCATCACGAGATTTTCAGGCATGATACGGGGTTCATTTTGAGTATGAACCTTGGACGTTTTTGGACAAAAAATAGTACTTGATTTTTGTTCATCTTACGTGATTCACATACATTTCTACGTGATCCGACACCCTGGGCAGGTTAAGTTTTTGAGTAACGATTTAGGGAAAAGGTTTAATACTTTGCCCTTGACCTTGATGAAATGACCTTCCTCAGTTGCGCCTTGTTGAGACCTATCTACATACCAAATATTAGCATTGTAACTTAATCAGGGTTGAAGTTATAGGAAAATGTTTAGTTGGAAGTTTTGCAGACAGACAGACGGACAGACAGACACCGGTAAAACAATATGCCCACGATCTATCTATGCGGGGCATAAAAATCTAGTTTATGAATTTCAAAATCTTTTACATTATGGGGAAAGAAATTATGGGGATTGAAGAATTGCTTGATAAAAGCAATTTCTTCATTTTCCAAAAAGTTTTCAAAGCTCTTTTCTTGATTGGCTTATAGAGCAGGATTGTGTGGAAATGGGTTACATGTTAAACTGTAATGAGGGTACATAAGTGTATTTGTAAATAATGACTGTTGAATTTCATAAGTCAGCTGTTCAGGTTTGATCATCGACATTCCCAATTACTGCCCCTTTAACCCATTCACACGCAACCTAATTTCAGACTAGTTCAAATTGTAAGAGGTTGCAGACAACAAAGTTTAATTGAATCGAAAAATAAGGGCTATATGAGGTAGAAAACATTGTGAGATAAGAAGAAGCTACAAGTCTTCTGCAAATGAAAATGCCGGATTGCTTGGTAATGGGTTAATTATATACAGTCATCAGTTCAAGTGTATTAAGTGATCGCTATAAGTATATATATAGTATAAGTATATTCAGTGATCGCTATAAGTATACACAGTCATATTATTCATGTTAAAAATCAAACTAATGCTTTAAGTAAGGTGTATTTCCTTGTAAATTTGACAGGGCAGGTCAGCTTATTTTGTCGAGCTGTGCTCTTGAACCTTATGAACATTCCTCGTAACTATCAAACCTGTGTCTCATAGAATATCCCTGCCCAATATGGGCCAACCTAAGCCTTCATTTCAAATTACAATCCTGTTAAATTTTGGATTCTATCCAGTATCCAAAAATGTAGGAGCTATAGTCAAGAATCCTTAACCTTGAGCCGTGACCTTGGATTTAATAAACATTTCAAATGACATAGCTAATTAAAATGAAGAATACTGTAATCATGCCAAGTTCCTTTGAAATCTACAAAACTTTGTAGGTATAGTAGAAATTGCTTGTAATAAGCAAATTCTCTCCTTTTCTCACAAACATTTCTTCTTTATGGTATGGAAAATACAAAGCATTGTGAACCATCATTATTTTTACTACATTCTTATTTGAAAAAAAAACCCACAAAAAAACACTCCTCCTTTGCTACGGTTTAAATCCACCAGTTTACTAGGTCTGTTTTCATCAATCAATCCAATTAACAAGTCCATTTACACATTTCAAAACAAAGGCTATTATAGAATACATACATGTCTTATCAAATCATAGTTTGCATAATTAAAATGACAGACAAAATGTATATTTAGACTTTTTAATAGAGTATAAACCTTTGCCCACTGATCAGCCAAGGCTGCGTTCTTGCATCATTGTCTCCAAAAATCCATAAATGTCCCAAGTGTAAGACTATGTGGATACTGTCCCCTTTTTTATAAAGCCATGGTAGCTAGATTGTTAGTGTGATTCTAGCTGTGATGAATCAATTTTGTAAATTGCCCCAACATTTTTTAGACCATAGGGGCACTATCACTTCGGTTTCAAACATAAGCAGATCAATGCTGTAACTATGTATTATCATCAAACATCTCTAAATTTCTCATTCATTTTACTTGTTTATCAAAGCACAGCAAACAAAACTCACCCGCTATTTTCTGCAGCTTTTTGTGCATATTCCACTTGAAACACTCTTCCATCAGGTGAAAACTGGGATGCTGACAAATCATACTGTAATATACATAATCAATGTTTTATATTTCTAAATCTGTTTCATTAATAACTTCAGTTCGAATCCGTTCCCATTAATGACCCTTCTTGAGAGAAACAATGAACTATTGAAATGTATATTAATAACGCTAACTTTATATCTTTATTATAAGTTATTTATAAAAGTTAATCAATGCATACTAGAAAAACTATTTGAACATTAAATGAATGCATTATTTGTTGTTGTCGTTTTTCTTAAAAACTTTTGACCCCTTCAAGATCAGTTTTATTTGCTAGAATTTTGTGATCAAGGAGTCATTGACTCCTCAATTTCTAAGACTAGCAGAAGGTCTGCCCCCTTACATTTTAAAAATTGTATGACACAGAAAAAAAATCCCTTTAAGCACATGAATCTGTCAGTCTCGACAATTGAAATATCATTCTTACCGAATGTGTTTCTTACCTTTAGTAATGGACGATATCACAGTAAATTTGAAATAAATTTATCAAAAATCTTCGTATAATAACAGAATATATATCTTACATGAACAAGATTAAATGACAAAATTGAAGAAAAAAGTTCATCTTAATGCCAAAGGAATTTCGTACCACAAATAAACAATTCAACTAAGTTCATAAAATTTGATTATTAGTTTGTCATTGTTTGCGCCATGTTAGGTAATGTGAATTAAGATATTATTGTGGTATGATGAGGGATTGTTGATTGCTTGATTGTAATTAGATTGTTTTTGGCCTTTGATTAGACAGCACCGCTTTTTTACACTTTCCCCCAAGAAAAATACTTGTAAGAACATTGTGGAAAATAAAAAATCTGGTGACTTGTAATTTCTTCTTTATGACAATGTTTTCTTCCCCAACAGAAAAATCATTTTTAAAATTCCATCCTCATTAAACTGTGGTCTGCAACTTCTCTAAATTTGACCAGAATTATGTTTTTGTTTTGTGGTTACTTAGTCACATTCTTCGGTAATTGATGATACAAATTTGGCAGAAATATGGTTTTGATTTTCTACTATTTCTCTTCTTATAATCCCTTATTGGAAAAAAAAATTAAAAATGTAACATGCTAATACTGTATCATCCGCTACCTGTTTTCAAAATGGACTGTCTTAATTGATTTTCACTTGTTTAATGATCAATAAATTAGATAAAGAAAATATAATTTATCTAAATTGTTTATTTTACCAATATTAGATTTTTTTCTAAATATGGTACGAAATATTTGACATATGGTACAAAATGACTACAACACGGTACCAAATGGCAACAACATGGTACGAAATCACTAATACCATTGTACGATATGACCACTACCATTGTATGGAATGACTGGTACGAAATAGTTATGGCACGAAACGTCCGTAATTCAAAGATCTTAATCATTGGTTTACAAAAATACCTACTCCAGTGCCAATTGAGCTCATCTTTGTATGATTACTTTATTTCTGTTGCTATTTGAAGAAATTTTGCCGGTTTCAAATGATGTATGGTGCTGTGTCATGCACAAAAGTTTACACGGTTAAGTGTTTAAACAATGTGTTGTCTATTTCGTCTGTTTGACACTTAGACTAGAAACTTGGCTAACTACGGGGGGGGGGGGGAATTTACATACTTCGAGTGCTCGGACTACTCCGAACATAAGTATAGGATATCAACTGAGTACGAAGGTTTTCTGTATAAGAAAGACCTGGGCACGTGATTAATGTGAAATCGAGAGCGCGAAGCGCTCCAGCTGTTTCATGAACCACATGCCAAAGTACGAGGTCGATATCAGACTTACATACCGGTATGAACAGGGTTCAGTTTTGTCTATTCACGACTGTCATTAGCCGTTTAGCTTATATATAAAGTGTCTTGTAAATACATTAAAAAAGGCAAGCAGACACTTATTCCCAAAAGCTTACGAGAAGGTATTTATATACCTGTCCTAACATGTGTTAAAACATTACTTTTGGATTTTAACGTCCTTTCCATCAACAAATTCAGCCCCAATGTGCCGAAAGCAAGTGGGAATATGATTATACAGTATTAATCTTTTGCACTCTTTATACTTCACAAAAAATTACTTATAGGATTCTTCATTTTTGTTTTTTATTGATTTATTTGTTTGGTGATTGTATCTCAGGTTATCAGAGCATGTACATTTGTATGATAGAATCTGAAATATTGAAAGTATCTATTTAATAGATTTACACACCCACTCTTATTGGTTCGGATTTAATATTGTAAATATTATACCTAACAAAGTACCAGATATGAATTGCTTTGCTCGAAAGGGCTACTTTACTGAAATAATCATCATTGTCAAATGCTAGTCAGCTCCATCTACTAAAATTCAAAAGATAACATTTTGATTTTTTTGTAATTGATTTTTAATTCATCGTTGCCATAATTACAGTAATGACATCAATCTCAAAGCAGAGTTGTCGTTCGTTACTCTCACCAAACACCCATGCTATGGACTAAATGAGGAGATTCTTTTCAAACCAAGAGAGGATTTATTTGAAAAAACTGTTTTAAAAGCCCATTTTTTACTCCAGAGCTATTATACTGACAACTTTTATAGAGGGCCATCAGATGAAACCAAATGCAAAATATCAAATCTTAACTCTTTTCTTTGTTTTGTATGCCGGAGCCCAAATGGTATCCTAAGGGCACCCTTTTGACAACACATGAAGAATGCATTTGATGCTGCTAACTGTATATAATCAAACCTTTATGCCTTATGGTTTGTCTCGAAAATATTTTAAGATGCCAAACTTTGTTTCTATGTAAATAGGTATATCCAGGTTGAACAAAAATGACAAATAGGGAGGGGTTTATTTCAACAAATTTTGTAGATGGCCACCAGCCGTTCTCACGTGTATAAATAATAATCTATAGACCTTATAGTTTGTTAAGATTTCTTTGTCCCCATTATTAATCTTTTGAAGAACTATTGATTATGATAATCAACAAGTCTAAAATTGATAGTTAACAAAATGGCATCGTTGATTGTATTCTTTGCTGTCTTCACAAAAGACTCTTTAGATTGGATTTTAATTTATTGTGCAAATCTTTTTAGGATAAACCTCATCTTTTCCCATTAATTGGACGTAGAAAACATTGCAGCAATTTGCTATTTTTGCTATAAATAGCAATTCGTCCTTTTGCTTCAATGATTTGTATTCTATAATACACATTCTTTCTTGAATGAATCCCATTCGTGCCATTTATACGACCACTTTCCATTTGGCTACAACTGTTATCTGGGAAGACAAAGAAAGAATGGTAGTATTATTTCGAATGGATTTATCGATTAAAATACAGAACGAATTAAATGGTTAGCCTATTTAGTCAATTTATGCCGAACTTAAGACTTATCATAAAAAATGTTATAATTCCAAGGGTCGGAAAGGTCTATAGAATTTACTGACGCATGCGACCTAAGCATATTTATTTACTATCGAAATAAATTATAGGTACATGTTTAAATATCTTGGATAAGATTGTCAGAGGTAAAATACTACTGGTAAAAAGCCATACATACAAAGGTAAAAATTTCGAAGGGATAAATGTCCTACGTAAAAATAACAGAATTATTATAAAATGTTTTCGATGCATTTTCAATGAGAAAAAGCGTAATTTTGACACTGATTTATTTGTTACCCGTGTTTGATATTTTCTATGGCTACATGAAACCAGTTCACATTAAGAACTTAGTTGATATGAGATCTTATGAATCAAAAGGTATTAAGTTGAGCCTAAAGTATAATTACTGGAATATGGAATATTGTAACTTCCATTTATATTGAGGGGTCAATGTGTTTGTAGGTATTACAATCGAACTGGAATATCCTGGGTAGGTATAAAAATTAGGTCTTCCAGTATACCAAATGACTTTTTAAGGCGAGTGTCAGTCTTGTAGATTTCAGTCGGACCTAGGTCTTAAAATTTGTTTGTTTCAGGTGTTAGAAGTATCCTTGAATGGCTTTGTGATCTCCAAAATAGTCGACTGACTCACGGTCATTTCGAAGTCTATCATTAAGAGAATCGTAGTCTGGTACATGTCTGATTGATGGACAAATCATCCATATGCTGAACATCTTGCAGTATCGCAAACTCACAATGTTACTGTAGATTGTCCAAAGGTAGACAGGGTAAATATCTACCTGAACTGTGTTGGACCCATGGCGAAGTTATTATCCATTATCCGATAGTTGGACTCTCCTTATACTGTCTAGAAGAGGCGAAGCTCATAACGCGATATTTTCTGTCAGGTCTACTGTCATGCAAGAGGCGTTATCCATAAGAGTCTACACCCATTCATTCTCAATTTGTATTTGTCGGATAGTGTCTGGGACTCTATGGATCTCTGGAGTTCTCTTAAAAATGCCAGCAGAAGGTATGTAAGCTAGTGTGTTTCCATAGGTATTGCTAATAATTCATTAGTAGAAAAGTCCATGCTGGTAGTCTGCTTTGTCTGTCCTTTCATGAACCTCAACGATATTTTTCCTCTTTCCGAATGAAGGGTCGTTATGGTATATAGCCAGTATACACTCTGATATTTCAGTGTTTGTTTGAACAGACCCACAACAGTCTGCATTGATTCAAACACATGGAATCCTTTGAAGCTGATTTACTAGTGTACATGTTGTCCAACTAACATAGTTTCATTTCACAAGTGTTGCTAGGAATTGATTCCATTCTAAAGCACCATGACTCTATTGCATAACATCCAAAAAAGTTTTTCTTAACAGAATCGAACACTTTAAATCCGAGGTTAATAACAATTAACTCAAGTACTTATATTCAAAGATAAATACACAATTTCCCAATTCTTATAGTCAACTACAGAAATGTGAAATTAACACAGTGTTTGATAGGCTAGAAATACATTCTGGGGTCCTCTTTATAGTTTTTATGCATTACCATCCTTCAATTTAGAAACCATCCTTTGACTAGAAGTTGAGCCAAAGTTTTTCCTATATCATTCCATTTAAAGTTAACCACAGCAAGTTCACACATTATATGAGTGGATATGTAATCAGCGCCTTATCTGCCCTCCGAGGAAGAAAAAGATAATTGAAATAATCTGGCGCCTATTGGGTCACTGAAGCAAACAAGGGCCTTCTTACAATCAATATGCATAAGCGGGGTATAATTGATGTTCTCTAGAAAGAGTAATTTGAGTTTTTCTTGTCGATTTCAATTGGTGTTTGTTTACATTTTGAAACGAGACGAATGCACTCGAATCGTCACCGGAAATCTTCGCTAATCTTCGGCATTGAAATGTTATATGCACGGGTTTGCGTTAACCTTCGTGACCTAGTGAGTTGTTTGAATGACTAGCGAAAGTTAAAACGTCATCACTGACGTCAGAATTTGATGCAAACAAACCTTAAATTGTGGTGGGTCACATTTTAAAATATCGTTACTTCTTTCGTGAATTGAAAGCTTACTGCGTAGATTTATGTTGACCTGATAATTTCAGTCGTCATATTTCTTTATGCTTTTGAGACTAGAGTGTGGTTTTCTTGTTAATATTATAGCGAACATTGGTGGAAGACGTGGCTTCAAATGGATTCACTTCTCTTTGCATGTTCATCATTTGTAAGCACGTTATATACTGACACTGAAACGAACTTCTTTTTATATTTTATCTATAGTCAGAGACATATAGAATAACAGAGATTCTTTGATATCTGTATATTTTTGTCTCTGCTATGACCATCTAAATACTTTCGAGTTAATTGATTACTTAGTGGGAATCTTTCTTATTATATCGTATTTATTCTAATTTCTGTGTAATTTACCTGTAATCCGTAAGGTTTTTGGTCTGTGTGCTGAATTTTCAAGTAGCTCTGCCAAATCAACATATTCGATTAAACTTATTTAAATGGTGTGAGAACTGTGCATTATATATTGGGATGTAGTACAGATAACATATATGAATTAATGTTACACTTGTGTTCTAAAGGAATTTGAAGATTAATCCTTATTTAAAAAAGGCAAGCAAAACTTATTGGGCGCCTAATTTGTATATAAAGGATACTTGGCTGGGGTTAGATAAAGAAACTGGTACCGTTGTTTGTGCTTGTTCTAATTTGATTTTTTTCCTTTTGACTAGATGATCAAACTTGGTGCCAGATTCGGTGGCAGACTATAAAAGTCACACATTTTTGCGACCTTCAAGGATGTAGTTTGGTGGGAGAAAGTTGGTCACGCCTTTAATTCCTATCAACATCTCGGTACTTTGTCTTGACATAGCCGAGGGGAGAGGTGTCCCTCCAATTTAATTCAATACCGTGGTGATTGGCAATCTGGTATTTATCATTTACTCAAAAGCATGATATTATGGTCGCAGAAAAAGATGTGCTGTAAAACTATTTCTTAAATGGTCTCATGGTAATATGTGCTCATTCTGTATCTTCATTTTGCAGGTGATGTTCTACTTGCCTATAAGATGGTGTAGTTTATGGTTGGGATCACAGAGTTTTTAAGTGACTCTCACTGAAGTTTCTTGTGTCAGCTTTTGCATTTATCTCCCAATTCCAGCGAAGAATAGTTAATCGATGTCGATGCGTCTTAAAACATTATTAATTAATCATTAATTAATAAGATGTGAAATTTCTATGAATTACAGAAAGCGTAGTTAACGGTCCATCAGCATAAGGATAATGTAATCAAACAAATTAACTCCCCAAATCATATTAAATAATCAATAATTCTGACTGAACAAATATATTTTTGAGCGAGACAATATTTTGTCAAAATTTAGGAAATCTGGTAACTAAAATAGGCATGCCTCTGAACTTAAATTTACCTGAAATTGGGACAATTGTCGAGCAGACGCCACAATACCTATTCCAGACTTCAAGATTTTACGTATACTACATAAAAGTATAGTTTGATTAACACTATATCCTTACCGGAAGTTTATGTCTGCAAGCCGCAGGCCGGTCTAAAACATTTTGCTGAAAAGATGCATTCCTTTAAAGAGAGATTAACGACATCTTTGAAAAAAATAATTTTCAACCAAATTGTCGCCGAAGCTTGTTGTATCCGAAATGGCAGATCTTTCTCCACTACTTCAATGCTGAACGGAGGTAAAGTATCAGGTGTAATCAATAATCACGCGTTGAAGGTTTCGGCCCCCATTTAAACGTACTTGACTTTTGGCCGACTTGACTCTGGCCTGGTTTCTGTACCAATTGAATTATAATTGTGATTTAAACTAGATGTTGTCAAATTGAATTTTTGATAAATAAAAGCCTTGAACTGAGATATTTTGGAGCTCTAGTCTAAAGTTTAGATAAACTCAAGATGTATCACTATTCTGCCGGAGATGGTGAGTGTTTACCCTCTCCTGTTTTTGTAAATGTAAAATACCTGGATCTTTGGGTCAGAATGGAGTGATTATCTGCCTTGATGGTCGAAGGGTATAGGTGTTTGACTCGTGATCTGAAGGTCACCGGTTCGAGCCCAAACATCACCAAGGTGTGTTCGCGGTCAAAACACTTGATAGCCAACCCCGTGCACCCAGCTGTAAAAGTGGGTAGCAGAGGGATTCAGCCACTGCCTCTCTTTCAGGTACGTGAAAACATCTGGATTGTGAGTGTATCACCTGCCAGTAATACCCGAAAGGGGAGTTAGGCGGTATAAATAGATAGATAGATCTGTAATGACGGAATACCTCAGCCCTGTGTAGTGAAGTTTAGCCCCTAAAATGTGTAAAGGAAATCAAAAGTTGGTCATTTGGAGCACTTTATTTTTACGAGATTTTTATTTGACCCTAAAACATTGTCCAAAATTCTACAGAAAACAATGTCTGCAAAAGAAAATGGCTACAAAACAGGTCTTACAAAGGGAGGCTAATAATTGGTTATTCATGGTTGGGCAATTCTGGCCAAAAAATCTATTGGTTGGACAAATTTTACTATTCAGTCGACTCAATGACTTTTTTAGGGGGGGGGCACAAAGCTATATTTAGCATACAGTAAATCAATTCATTCATTTACTTAAAAAAGATTATTTCCACTTAAAACAATCATCAGTCTTTGATTCTGAAATAAATATCTATGATGAGACTATCAGTTGCCAGTTTATCTCGTTCCCGCTTACTTAACTTCTTTTTTATCATTTGTATAAATAAAGGGATAGAACAGATGAAATTACAATCAAATGTTGAATTGTTTCTTCTGATCTAATATGCATATTATTTATTATAGAACATATAAGTTAAAAAGAAAATGTGTATTTAAGCAATGACACTTTGAATAATTGAGCAGAAACAATAGTGTTTGAAGGAAAGATTCATTTGTGGCCTTGACCTTTGTCATATGTGACATTAAACCTATGGGTACCTCTGCTCACTGTGTAATATATTCTATATCAAATAGAAACTAAGTTACAGGAATTGATCAGAAATGCAGCAAACATTGTACAGTTAAAGGGCATATAAAAATTGAATACTCAGAAGTGTCATGAAGGTTTAATGTGCAATATTTCCTAAGAATAAAAATGTTTTAAATATCAAGAGCTATCATTAAATAGTGTCTGTGAAGGCGTAAATAATTAGTTATTTAGCCAAAATTAAGTTCAAGGAGAGATAATTCTAAAACCAAAAGTGGGGCAGTTATAAAAATTGCATGATTTCATATCGACAGGAGCATTGTGAATTAATTTGAGCATGCAAGACTGTAAGATCATTGTTAAAGGCAGGTAATACTTAATCCAAATAACAGTAAAATGACAAAACTGCACTTGTACAACTTCATATCAACAGGAGAATTTTGAGTAAATTTGAGGTCAGAGTATGCAATACTGTTGGAATAATTTGTTTCAGTAGAAGTAACAAGGTCAAGTGGAGACAATTCAGAAACTGATGATATTAGGATGATGAAAATTGCACATGTACACTTTCACATGTGTAAATTTCAGAACAATACTGTGGGGGTAATTCTCAGAACAACAATAATTCAGTACAAACTACAAGTCAAGTGTACCTGTATATACTTTAGGAACCAATGACAGTAGAATCATGAAAATTACATTTGTGCATCTCTACACTACCAGTAACATGGTATGTAACTTAAAGTTCAGAACATGCATTACTGTAGGATTATTTCTCTGGACAACAATAATTCAGTAAATTTACAAGTTTAACCCATTACCAGATGGCAAACTTTTAAACTGGTCAAAATTGAAAGGAGTTGTAGAGGACTATTTAAAGTTTATAAAATTGTAGATTTTATCAACTTTCTTGGAAGAAACATGAAGGAAAATGAAGAAATTGCTTGGTTCAAGCAATTTCTTCATTTTACACCATGTTGTCCCATTGTTTTGTTTTTGAGAGGGGTCAAAAGGCCTCATTGAGTGGGAAAGGAATAAGGAGAAATAACTCTGCAGCCTATAAGACATTTAATATTGTCATGAAAATTACACAAAATTGATTTCCTGATGATCAATGTCCTCTTTTCTGGAGGGGAGGAACAAAGGGGTATTGTGTGGAAATGTGTTCAACACAAGATATAAGATACATGTAAAAGATTATGTATTTCAGAAAAGAAATTGTTCACCCCTGGGCCACTAGGCACATCTCCAACTGTTAAAGCTGTGATGGATCGAGATCTAGGATCGAGAGATGTGGAGTTTTTAGACCTCATCAAATACATACGATCAAAATTGATTGAGATTGCAGGTACATTTCTATTAGGACAGATTCAAATTTTTTACCTCTTATAAGACAAGAATATTTTAGACTGGTCAAAAGTGAAAGAAGTTGCAGATGGCATTTTAAAGTTAATGAAATTTTAATATATCTGTTGGGGTAGAAATTCTGCTGACAAATTAAAAAAATTCTTGTTATATTTCTTCATCTTTCCACAACGTTTTTCACAGCTTTTTTCTTGAAAGGTTTTTAAGGCAAAATTCTTACTAAACAATCCCTTATTTTGCACTCCTGAAAAATTGTATTGAAGAATATTGTTTAAAGCAAAAATTGCTTTAATTGTGAATTCTTCCCAATACTAGCAACGTTTCTACCCATAAAAATCTTATTTTCAATTCAAATCAACTCTAGAGTATACATGTGTAGTAACTAATTTTTGTATGCCCATCGAAGACGGGACGTATTATGGGATCACCCGTGGCGTCCGGGCGTCCGCTTGTCTGGCAGTGTCCACTTCTTTGTCCAGAGCATAACTCTGTCACCATAAGTCTGATTGACTTTAAACTTGGCAGCAATATTCTTCGCATCAATACGGAGTGCAGTGCTCAATAACCATAACTCTACCTGGCCTATTTTTTGAGTTATTGCCCTTTGTTGTTTTTCATACTTGAATCTTGTCCGGAGTATATCTCTAAAAGTATAATAGCTAGGATCATGAAACTTCATGGGTGTATAGATCTCACTAAGGGGGAGTGCAGAACACAAGAACCATAACTCTACCTGGCCTATTTTTTGAGTTATTGCCCTTTGTTGTTTTTCATACTTGAATCTTGTCCAAGTATATCTCTAAAAGTATAATAGCTAGGATTATGAAACTTCATGGATGGATAGAGCTCACCAAGTAGGAGTGCAGTGCACAATAACCATAACTCTACCTGGCCTATTTTTTGAGTTATTGCCCTTTGTTGTTTTTCATACTTGAATCTTGTCCGGAGTATATCTCTAAAAGTATAATAGCTAGGATCATGAAACTTAATGGGTGTATAGATCTCACCAAGGGGGAGTGCAGTGCACAATAACCATAACTCTACCTGGCCTATTTTTTGAGTAATTGCCTTTTGTTGTTTTTCATACTTGAATCTTGTCCAGAATATATTTCTAAAAATACTTGTTAGAATCATGAAATTTCATGGATATTTAGAGCTCACCAAGTGGGAGTGCAGTGAACAAGAACCATAATTCTACCTAGCCTATTATTTGAGTTATTGCCCTTTGTTGTTTTTCATACTTGAATCTTGTCCGGAGTATATCTCTAAAAGTATCATAGCTAGGATTATGAAACTTCATTGGTGTATAGATCTCACCAAGGGGGAGTGCAGTGCACAAGAACCATAACTCTACCTAGCCTATTTTTTGAGTTATTGCCCTTTGTTGTTTTTCATACTTGAATCTTGTCCAGAGTATATCTCTAAAAGTATAATAGCTAGAATCATGAAATTTCATGCATAGATAGAGCTCACCAAGTAGGAGTGCAGTGTACAAGAACCATACCTCTACCTGGCCTATTTTTTTAGTAATTGCCTTTTGTTATTTTCATACTTGAATCTTGTCCGGAGTATAACTCTAAAAGTATCATAGCTAGAATCATGAAACTTCATGGATGGATAGAGCTAACCAAGGGGAGTGCAATGCACAATAACCATAACTCTTCCTGGCCTATTTTTTGAGTTATTGCCTTTTGTTATTTTCATACTTGAATCTTGTCCGGAGTATAACTCTAAAAGTATAATAGCTAGGATCATGAAACTTAATGGGTGAATAGATCTCACCAAGGGGGAGTGCAGTGCACAAGAACCATAACTCTACCTGGCCTATTTTTTGAGTAATTGCCCTTTGTTGTTTTTCATACTTGAATCTTGTCCAGAGTATATCTCTAAAAGTATAATAGCTAGAATCATGAAATTTCATGGAGGTTTAGAGCTCACCAAGTGGGAGTGCAGTGTACAAGAATCATAACTCTACCTAGCCTATTATTTGAGTTATTGCCCTTTGTTGTTTTTCATACTTGAATCTTGTCCGGAGTATATCTCTAAAAGTATCATAGCTAGGATTATGAAACTTCATTGGTGTATAGATCTCACCAAGGGGGAGTGCAGTGCACAAGAACCATAACTCTACCTAGCCTATTTTTTAAGTTATTGCCCTTTGTTGTTTTTCATACTTGAATCTTGTCCAGAGTATATCTCTAAAAGTATAATAGCTAGAATCATGAAATTTCATTCATAGATAGAGCTCACCAAGTAGGAGTGCAGTGTACAAGAACCATACCTCTACCTTGCCTATTTTTTTAAGTTATTGCCTTTTGTTATTTTCATACTTGAATCTTGTCCGGAGTATAACTCTAAAAGTATCATAGCTAGAATCATGAAACTTCATGGATGGATAGAGCTAACCAAGGGGAGTGCAATGCACAATAACCATAACTCTTCCTGGCCTATTTTTTGAGTTATTGCCCTTTGTTGTTTTTCATACTTGAATCTTGTCCTGAGTATATCTCTAAAAGTATAATAGCTAGAATCATGAAATTTCATGGATGCATAGAGCTCACCAAGTGGGAGTGCAGTGTACAAGAATCATAACTCTACCTAGCGAATTTTTTTAGGTATTGCCCTTTGTTGTTTTTCATACTTGAATCTTGTCCGGAGTATATCTCTAAAAGTATAATAGCTAGAATCATGAAACTTCATGGATGGATAGAGCTCACCAAGTTGGAGTGCAGTGTACAAGAACCATAACTCTACCTAGCGTATATTTTGAGTTATTGTCCTTTGTTGTTTTTCATACTTTGTTTGACAAAAATATTCATTCAAAATAACCTCAGTTCTATTCAACCCCCAGTTAATATTAAGCAGTGTGAAGGGCGTATCTTGTGACAATTTGGCACCTTGTTAAAATTTATATGCCTATAAGGTTGTATTATGTTATATTCCAAATACTTGAATTGAAAATGTAAAGATTTTGTCAACTTTGAATGCTTAGTCAAAACATTGTCTCAGAGAATTTATACCAGTCTAAGCTCCTTCATGTGCTAATAGATTAAAGTGTTATTATGTTAATTATACTTGGCCCCTGCATGCTGTGACCACACAGTCCATGTGTATAATGGTCAAGCGGGCGACAGAAATTACAATATTTGGTGTCAGAAGTGCGATTCTACGATCACATTAGGAGTTTGTAATGTAAAGAAATGGTTATGTATGTGAGAAATATGTATTCAAAACCAGTAATTAAGGGATCTGCTCTTATCCAAAAATTAAGAAATTGATAGTTTATTATGAAAAACAAACTTATTATAAAAAAATGTTGTTTCACATAATAAGCATTTTGGTGAAAATGAAGACACTAAAATTTATTATCAAATGTTAGAATTTTCCTTGATTACTCCCCTTTATTAGACATATAAAATCATGTTTTTCTTTGTTTTTGCTTAATATCAAAATTATCTTAAATGAGCCAGATTTGCAGAAACAAGGGCTGTGCAATAAATAGAAGTTGTGTTTAAGTGGATTATCTCCCATGTCAGCAATTCTATATTCAGTCACAATTTAGACCCCCCCCCCCATCCTTTCTCCAAAATAAACAGTATGTTTCTCTGTAGGTTTTGATTTCTTTAAATGAATAAACGTCTATTTCTTTGAATGAAACAATTAATATAAAAGTGGTTAACCATTTTAGTTTATCACCACACAATCCCTGTCTTGACTGTATGTTGAGTATATTATGTGATCTGTCAAACTAAAAAGGGGCTTCCCAATACAGATTTCTTACCTCAGAATGAGATGCTGTTTTAGACTGGTCACTTCTAATGTTACAATGATTATCAGATATATGTTAAGTCTAAATTTAGGACTTGGGGCTTCCAAGAACCTCCTTAAACAAATATTGGAAAAAAGAAATCATATCAAACAGATGTCTTTAAGATAAGAGTAATTTTGGGAAGAGCATAGTAAAAATCTACCAAGAGCAAAATTTTTATTTCTACCCTCTGTTCAGTCTGCCTAGACTTTACAGCCTAGCCAGGGTTGACACTTTTTGAACTTCAAGCATGTCCTTTTTTGCACCTTACAGGTCACAAATATATATTGGAACAAGCATGTGAAAAGGTTTAACCCATTACCAGATGGCAAAATTTAAAACTGGTCCAAACTGAAAGGAGTTACAGACGACAATTTAAAGCTTACGAAATTTTTGATTTCTTTTAATTTTCTTATTACAAGCAATTTCTTCAATTTCCACAATGTTTTCTAAAGCTTTTTTTCTTGGGGGCATCTAAAAAAGTCACTGAGTGGGAATCGGTTAACCCATTTCCCACGCAGTGACGCTTTTAGATTTCTTCAATTTCCAGAATGTCTTCTAAAGCTTCTTTTCTTTGGGGCATCTTAAAGCGTCACTGAGTGGGAATGGGTTAACCGATTCCAACACAATTATTCTGTTTGACCCCCATCCCCTCCCCACAACCCTTGAGAAACATTGTGGATAATGAAGAAATTGTTTGTTACAAGCAATTGCTTCATTATCCACAATATTTGCTAAAAAACAATCATCATCTTTAAATTGTGGTCTGCAACATCTTTGAATTTGGACCAGTCAAAAGTTTGTCAGCTTGTAAAGGGTTAAAAAATCACTTGATATTATATTGTAGTATATCTATCATATGCATGTACTAATTTTTCAATTAAGAACCTGACAAATTTTGACAAAACCCATTACCAGATAATAAAAATTTTGAGGGGTCCAATTTGAAAGAAGTTGCAGACAATATTCAAAATTGCTCTGAAATTGGAAAATAAGTTCCAAATAAGGTAGAAAACATTGTTTAGAAAAGGAAAAATTGCTATTTCTCTTTTTCCTACAAAGTTTTCCAAGATCATATTTCTTCAGTGTGTCAGAAAGTGACATTGCATGGAAAGGTTGATTTTGAAGCTTCTTACATTTTATAATGGACAGAGAATATTTATTATACAAAAAAAATTAACACGTCATTAGACAATAGAATTTTAAAATTTCAAATTTTAGAGTATTTGGAGATATTTCAGATAGTGCTAAAAACCTTGAGAAAAGGAGAAGCTGCTTGTTACAAGGAAATTCTCCTTTTCGGACAAAATTTGTCCAGTTTCTTTTCTCCAGCAATTGATTTTGATAAAAAAAAATTTAATGAGGTTTAATGCTACTTTATACATTATTTCAGTATTGTTGTTGCTGGAGCATCTAACTGTGGGTTCTGGTATTTATCGCATCAGTACTACCACTACATCCTTTCCAGCTGCTCATCCCACTTAGGTTAACGATTATCCACCCATTGGTGGGCGACAAATGTTTGAAAGAATATATCATGTGACCAAATTAAAATTTTGATTTGCAAAAAAATAGGGGCATGGCAGGGTGGGGCTTAGAGAAATCATGAAATATTTCTATAAAAATCTACTTGTCCCAAACCCTTCGGCAAACTTGGACAAAATTTGTCAAGAATGTTCCTTGGGTAGTCCTTTCGAAAACCTGTTCATAAGATTTTTAATTATTGAAATAATGGAGGAGTGACAAATAGGGCCTATCAGACTTAAGAGAAATAATGAAATAATTCTTTAAAAATCTTCTCCTTCTAAACCACAAGGCCACTTTCAACCAAACTTTGCAGGTATATTTCCTAGGTGATCCTTTTCAAAACTTCTTGGGGAAATTTTGATTTGCAAAAAAAGTGTTAGAAATCATGAAATAATTTTTCAAATTATCTTCTACTCCTAAACCATTGCGCCAATTTGGGAAAAAAATTAGGAAGAATTTACCTCAGATGACCCTTTACAAAAATACAAAATTTTGATTTTGAAAATATCAGACCTAGTGGGCTTATCAGACTTGAAATTCTTTAAATATCTTCTCCTAAACCATTGGGCCAATTTGGACTAAACTCGGAAAGAATTTACCTCAGCTGACCCTTTACCAAAAGATGAAATTTTGATTAAGCAAATATCAGGCATGGTAAGGCGGGCTTATAAGACTTAAATTTTTTTAAATATCTTCTCCTAAACCATTGGTCCAATTTGGACTATAAATGGGAAGAATTTACCTCAGCTGACCCTTTACCCAAAGATAAAATTTTGATTATGAAAATATCAGGCATGGTAAGGCAGGATTATCAGACTTAAAATTCTTTGAATATCTTCTCCTAAACCATTTGGCCAATTTTGACTAAACTTGATAGGAGTGTTCTTTGGGTTACCCTTTTCAAAAATTGTTCATGAAATTGTTATTTGCTAAAAAATGTGGGGGTGACAGGATTAGGCTTATCAGACTTAGAAAAATCATCTTCTCCTAAACCATTTGGCCAATTTGGACTAAACTTAACAGGGATGTTCCTTGACTGACCCTTTTCTAAACTTATTCTTGAAATTTTGATTCAGCAAAAAATGTTAGCTTTGCAGGGCTGGCTTTATCAGACTTAGAGAAATCATTCTCAGGTGACCGGTATAGGGTCATTTTGGCCCTCTTCTTTTGATGTTATTGATGATAGATTTCGGAAAATAACACTGTTTAATATCTAAGTCAAACTTCCGGAGATAATTGATTAGGGTTAGTAATCCATAAATTAGGACCATTCCAAAAGTTTTTTTGAGGAAGAGGAATAACAACACTTTTACTTCTATGATCCAGGTGTGTCTCCGTCAGATTGGACTGCTGTGCCTATACAGGGAAGTGGAACATTTGCCATTGAATCTTTCTTTCAAACAGCAGTTCCAAGAACTGGTGCAAGAGTATGTATCAACAACAATTGATGATTGTATCAATGGATAGGAAAATTTGAGTCAACCACTTACCACACAATGACCCTTTCTAATGATCTGAAGAAATACAATGATAGAAAACTTTGTGGGAAAAGGAGAAATTGCTTGTAATAGGCAATTTCTCCTTTTCCAGTGTTTATTCAAAGATTTCAAAAATGTGGGAAATTTCAGCCGAAAATCAACATATCTGAGAAATGTTTGGTATTTCACTTCATAAAAAAAATCCCCACCAATAATGAAAATTTCGGGATTTTTGAAAAAAGTGGGTGAATCCCCAAATCCTCCTGCCTAGAATAAACACTGCTTTTCGGACAATGTTTTCTACCCAATTCGAAGTTATTGCCCAATTTTAGCACAATTTGAAATGTTACCTATAACTTCTTTTGATTTGGACTTGATTTTGTTTTTTTGTTCATGGGTTGATATCACGCACAAGCTTTTAGGCTTTTCTAGCGTTTGTTATATGCTTTTAGACTTTGTAACAGACAAATTCAGTGAGTACCCACACCGTAGGTTTGGGAAGAGAAAAAAATTGCGATGGGGCTTATTCTCTCTGATTTATGCATCCCTCCATTGGCCCCAGCTTTACAAGAAACTGCTCTAACAAAGCCGTTTTTCACCTAGCAGGTGCATGGAGTTGTGAGCCACAGATCACAAATTTTACATGATCTGTTAGAACCTTGCATGTGAGTATCCCTTGTTCAGACAAAGAGTCAGACTCCTAAACTTCAATCATGAGAGTCATGGTTTCGATCCCCAGTGGCGGCACATATCCTTTCTGACATTTGTCTCTTACCAAAAGCGTGGATAATCGTTAACCTAAGTGGGATAGCAGCTAGAGGCTAGAAAAGGATGTAGCGGTAGTACTGGTGTGAGAAATACCAGGAATCCATTGTTACGTGCTCCAGCTGCCGCAATATGACTGAAATACTGTTAAAAGTGGCATTAAACCCCAATCAATCGATAAATCAGACAAAGAATCCTATTTAATTGTAGGACAAAGGCAAAGGTCAAGTTTTGTTATCTGCATGTGGCTACCATACAGGTGACTTTTCGTCTAATGCCTTGAATATGAGTAGACTTTTGTGAAATAAGGTCATCATGTCAGAGGTCAAGGTTATGAGATTAAACTTTGTTTAATCATTTGGTTTCTCTTCATGTCACAACTTTGCATTTGAGTAAGCCTTGATGAGTAAGGGCTTGTATAAATTGTATTGATATTGGGCCAATGGAAATGAAAGATCACACAGTCAAATTTTGTTTCTTGCTTCTTAAACTTTCAGCCTCTACACGTTAAAATTGTTCCTGTCTCTTGAAATTTGCCTGTTGTTCACTTTTATATGAAACTGTAAATTGGTTCTCACTTCCTGTTACTTATTGATTCATTTATTGCAAGAGGATGGCAATTTTAGAAGCCTTTATTAACTAACATTCAATGACAAGTTGTTATGTATCTATTCATTGCAAGAGGATGACAATTTTGGGAAGCACTTGTTAACTGATACTTAGTGACAAATCTTTTCAATCAAAGATCAGAAAATTAATACAAGGATAGTTCAGAACATTTGACTTAATTTGAGATTAATTGACTCGGGTTTTTAATAAATAGGTTCTTATCCTAGAAGGTGGTGCATATGGAAAGAGACTTGGTAAAATATGTGAAGTAATAGGTATTGACTACCACATGGAATCTTTTCCTGAAAATCAGTGTGTGGATCAAGCTAGGGTGAGAGAGATATTGTCCGGTGATACAACCTTTACCACAGTAGCTGTTGTACACAGTGAAACTAGTTCAGGTGTAATTAACCCAGTAACAGAGATTGGAAAAGTTGTGAGAGAAATCCTACCAGGTGAGTAAATCTCCTTGATTACAGTAAGCTGTTTGCCAATTATGCCTCTGAATTCATAATAATGTATATGACGAATTTGATTTAATAAGAAACCTTTTATGATGATATGTGAAATGATTGCTGGAATCCTTTTAAACCTTTTTACACTGGTCCTAATTCAAAGATGTTGCAGAAGTCAATTTTAGGCTGATGAAATTTGAAAATTTTCTTTTGAGGAATGTAGGGTTTTAAAATTCTTACATTTATGTACAACTGCTCTGTAGGAAAAGCACCAGCTTATTTAATAGAACTCCTAATCTACAAAGAGCGAAAATGAGAATTGAGATCATCTGAATTGTCTGTCGGGTGTTATAATGTACCTATCAACAGGAGAAAAACATTCTCAGATAGAAGTTTCAGCACAATCAGTCCAAAATTATGGAATGAATAACCACTTACCCTCAGGAAATGTCACTCTGTTGATATCTTTAAACGTTAACTGAAATCACTGTTTTTGAATGACTTTTCAAAACTGTTTTAATATAAGACTGTTTTAATATGTCCAGTAGCTGTGAAGTGTTTAACTTTATTTGCCGGATCAACCATTTAAATTTTTCAATTGTCTGCCCTTCTAACATGTGATTTGATAATTAATCTGTTGATATTTTAGCAATTAACTATTGTAGAAAACCATTGAAATACGAAATAGGCGTTTAATAAAATTGTCAAGATTCAAGTTTCAAGTTTGATCGGTGAGGCTTGATCAGCAAAATATTAACCATATATAAATTTTCTGAGTTTGTACGATTTGCAACAAGGATAACTGGTGGATTTATCTCAGATTTCTTCAAGAAACTTTGATTTCTATCACCATCAGATTAATAGAATAGTTCTTAGAATTACTTATGTACATATTATTAACACATTATAAGCCCAACTTATGCGTAGCATTTGAGCTTACCAGATTTGTTCAACATTCTCTCCGATATGTGACTAAGGTCATAGTGAAGTGTCAATTTTTTCACAAGTGGGTTTTGATAAGAAGTGTGCATAAGTGGATGAGCAAATGGTTATTTGGATCCAATGTTTTGGTTGTATTTTTGTGAAAAATGACAAGAAACAATAGATAGGTACACCAGCCACCTCAAAATAACTGTAATACTGTTGAAAGTGTTATTAAACTATATACATATAGTCAAGCATTTACAGCATATAATGCTTTGAAAGGAGGTTTAATTTCAACAAGCATCATAATCAACTTTTGACCTTGACTATAACCTTTAACTTATGTTCTGAAAGTTTCAATCCTTTCCTGTTTTTAGACCTTATCAAAGTCAAAGGCTTTGCAGACGAAAATTGAAGTAGATTTTATTTGAAAAATAACCATTTAGTAGGGCAGAAATTATTGGGTAAAAAGAAGAAATTGCTTATTTCAAGCAATTTATTCTTTTTCTACAATATTTTCTTAATCATAAAATCATAGGGACATAAAAAACAGGGCTTGTAGATAAAGGGTTAATTATCAAATCCGGTGTAGTATTATCCCACTATAGCCTGTTTGGGGATTGCTTTTTGTCGTGCCCTCTTGCGATGAGTGAGACATAGTTGTCACTTTGACAAGTTGGTGTATGTGCGTTAGTCTGGTAGTCCATTAGTCTGTTGGTCTGTTAGTCCGTCCGAATTGTACAGACAATTCTTCCTACATTTATGGATGGGTTTCAAAATAACTTGGCACAATTATTCTGCATCATGAGTAGATGTGCCATTTGAAAGAATTCTTGGGATAGTTCTAATATCAAGGTCACATCTCAAGGTCAAACACTAAAATTATGTTTGTCCGGATAATTACTCCTACATTAAATTGATGGATTTCAAAATAACTTGGCACAATTATTCTCCATCATCAGTAGATGTACCATTTGAAAGATTTTTTTGGATAGATTCAAGTTTAAGGTCAAAGCTCAAGGTCAAACATTAAATTGATAGTCAAGGTCAAGGTGATGGTCAAAACTTTGAAGACTCGACAGCAGTTGTCCTGGGACAACCATCTAGTTATACAGATTCATATTATCCCTTGACTCTGACCTTTGACCTACTTTCTAAAATTTTAACTAACTTTTATAAAATAAATTTTACAAAGTGAACCTTCAATCCAACCTTTTTTATGTCCCTTAAGAAAAAAATGAAGAAATCGCTTTTCATTAAGATCAATAGATTTTTCACTAACTGAACAACAAAAGCTATTGTTTACTTTTAGCTGTGCCTTTCTTTTGTTGTTCACAACTGAAAAATAAATTGACCATACCCTGATGCCCATCCCTTATACTATAATTGCGTTATATGTTTCAAGACTATAAATTTAACATATACTGAAACAAACAATTCTTATATATATGCTTTATGTGTGTTAAAGAATTTCAGATTGTTGATGATAATTTAAGTTGACGCATTTCTAAAAATCTTTTTTTATTGAATTAGAAAACATAGTGGATAATCAAGAATTGTGCTTGTAGCAAGCAATTTCTTTAGTACAAACCCTGGATTTTAACGCAGTTGTGATTTTTTTAATTGAGAAAAACTGAAAAAAAAAGAAGAAATTGTTTGTCACAAGCATTTTCTTCTTTTCCCACAATATTTTTTAGCACATTGAATTTGTCTGAAATTTAAAAAATGAAGAAAAGATTAAAGACGCAGTGAAGCAAATAGTTACTCTAGTTTGCACTATAGATATTAAATATTTCAGACTGTGATTATTTTGTTGATGCAATGAGTAGTTTTGGTGCTGTACCACTAGATCTAGAACACTCTGAGGTGGACTATCTAGTCAGTTCTGTAAACAAATGTCTAGAAGGAGTTCCTGGATTTTCATATATCATAGCAAGACTAAGCAAGTTCAAGAATTGTAAAGGTAAGTTTTCTATTTGTTTCTTTAACCCATTCTCACAGACTCCCTCCTTTTTACACCCCTTTAGAAAAAAAGCTTTGGAAAACATAGTGGACATAGAAGAAATTACTTGATTCAAGCAATTTTCAATGTCAACAATGTTTTCTACCCCAAAAGACAAAGAATTTAAGAATTTCAATAACCTAAAATTATATGGCCTGACAGAGATGGTACCAAATAAAATTGAGAAAATTAGTACATGTACAATGGCAAAGGGGAGGTAATGCATGCAGATTGAGTCACAAACAAGCATCTATTCATCATACATATACAGGTTTGGATACCCAATTTATATACACAAACTTATTTCTCTCCTACTTTTAACCCCGAAAATAGAGCACTTTACGTGTAAAACTCTGTTGCCTAGTAAACTACCCCACCCACCTTTTACAAAGCACATACAAAGTCAATTTTTGCCCCTTATATGAGAATGCCTAGATCATACACAATTGGTTTGTAGCATCTCTACAAAGAAAAAGGGGCCTTAATCCTTTCCCATACAACACAATTTTAGGATGCTCCAATTTGAAAGAGGATGCAGACGACATTTCAAAGTGCATTTAAATTGGAAAATAACCAGTCCAAAGGGTAGAAAACATTGTAGGGAAAGAAGAAATTGCTTATAACAAGCAATTTCTTCTTTCCCAGCAATGTTTTCCCCAATACAAAACCTATGGGTCATGAAAACAAGTGATTGTACGGGAAAGGGTTAATGACAATTTCCTTTTCACCTCTCTATAGGTTCATGTGATGCACATTAGATACATGTAATATTTTTGCTCTGTCTGACCCTACCTGATTATTTAGGAACCTCAATAAAATGCATTATCCAAATTAAAAAAAAAAGTCTAAGAGTATTGCTCCGTGGTTTGAAGTATCTCCTAGACTTTCCCCTTAATTTGAAATTTGTTCATATAATGCTACAAGAGTTCTATTTTAGCTCTATTTCATATGTAATCAATGAAGTAAATGTCCCCAAATCATCTTAAGACAAAGTATGCAGTATTCATACATCTCATGAAGTGTCAAGTGATGCCTGTTCCCACAAATTGTGAAAAAAATGTCCCTTGTCAATATTTGTAAGCTTTGACTCAGTTGTTTACTTTTGGGCCAATAACTTTTGTTTTACCATCTGTCAGCCTCTTGAATTGAGCTTGGCATTAGCATGCTGGTTAGCTTACAATTTTACATTTACCCATTCCCCCACAATCTAGCCTTTTCACACCCCTTAAAACAAAAAGTTTGAATAAAATTGTGGACAATGAAGAGATTGTTTGTAATAAACAATTTCTTCAATGTCTACAATGTTTTCTACACTGTAAGGCAAAGATTTTTCAAATTTCACAGACTTGAA
The DNA here is from genome assembly GCA_946902895.1 of Fragum fragum. NCBI lineage: Eukaryota > Metazoa > Mollusca > Bivalvia > Cardiida > Cardiidae > Fragum > Fragum fragum. Next base: position 51,282,903 of record OX336366.1, read on the forward strand.
ATTGTTGTCTGCAAAATCTTTGAACTTTGAAATATTGAAATATTCATGTGTGGGAAAGGGCTCAAATTGTCATTGCCTTCTGTAGTTACTAAAACTGTTTATGATGCTTTCTTTACATGTTTTCAGGAAATTCTCGTAGTCTTACCCTAGATGCCTATGACCAATATTTAAATATGGAGAAGACCAATCAGTTCAGATTTACCCCTCCCACTCACACTATGCTAGCATTTGCTCAAGCCATCAAAGAGTTTGAACAGGAAGGAGGCGTGGCAGCAAGGGCAGAAAGGTAATCAGAGAGAATGTTGTTCTAACCCTAAGAACATAGTTTGGAGTCACCTGTCTGTCAGTCTCTAGGTCAGACTTAGGTTGTTGACTTTGACCATTCAATTTCTCAACATACATCAGACTGACTTCAATTGAACTCATGGAAAGCTTGGGTATAAATCAGAGATCAAATTTTGATCATTCCCATTTCAGATCAGATTTCTTGTTGCTCTATTTCTCTACAACTGATACACCGATTCCAATATTACTTCATGTAAATCTAAGATATTAATCAAACATGTCCATTTCCTAGCTTCGATCAGAGTTGAACTATTTTTTACTAAGTTATGGTACTTTGATAAATTTTGTTTGCAACAGCTTATTATAGATGCTGGTTTTTTTGGTAACAAATTAGTTTATACAAATTAATTTTAGTTTAATTGCCACAAAGGCTTAAAGCTTATAGAGTCACTCTTGAACACACAATCCAGATGTTTTCACGACCCTGAAAGAGAAGGCAGTGGCTAAATCCCACTGCTACCCACTTCTACAGCTGAATGATGATAGCTCTAGTTTTCTACGTACATGTCTATGTTTTACCTGGAAAACAACCAAAGTTCAGGATCTTAATGGAAAAAGAATTTTAAACTTTCAAGAACTAACTACTGTCACCTGCAACTTCTTTTGATTTTGACCAGTTTAAAATTTTGTCATTTGGGAATAATTTAATTGTTAGTTTCGTCTATCAAAGACGAGCGTTCTGATTGGACGAAAAATTATATCATACCTCCATGAACAAAACTTTTAGCATGCAGCCATTTTGTATGTTTCCGCATAAAATAGTTCCATAGAAAAAGGTATCAAAATTTGTACAGCTTCGCGTATTCATACAGTGTGATTAGGTTTTTCGGTTCATACTTCCATGAAAACAAAAAACATTCTCTTCATTTCTTAAATGGTTTGAGGATTGAAATCAAGCAATTTCTTTAATCTAAAGCTTATTAGTAAAGTGTTAACTGTTCTATGTTGAAAAAGTCACATCTGCATAGGCATAGGGAAGAAAATGTATAAAATGGCATAAAGTTCTATCTTGAGTATATGTTTCATCACTATTATGGGCTAATTTGTTCTCTATCCTTCATTTAACACATTCCCACACTACTACACTTTTTGACACCTCCAAGAAAAAGGGTTTTGAAAACATTTGAAAATGCAGAAATTGCTTTTTGGAAAACAAATAAATTGCTTGTATCAAGCAATTTCCTCATTATTTACAACTTTTTCTCCCTCAAAAGACACAAAAAAAATCGAGTGAAATTTGGTCTAAACTTTTGTCTTCTGGTAATGAGTTAAAAATTTCATGTCATTATTTCCTCAATAATGTGTTTGCAGGTATAGACAAAATAGAGCCATTTTGAAAGAAGGAATGAAAAATATGGGTTTTCGAGAATTCCTAGATCCTAGTCATGAAGGATACATTATTACCTCTTATCATTATCCAAAAGTTAAAAACTTTTCCTTTGAAGAGTTCTATAAAAAGCTGAATGAAAAAGGTAGGTGGGGAAATTGTTCTGGATCAAAGTTAGAAAAAGGGCTACTTTGTGTGAAATTGATAATAAATATTTTCATAGAGAAAAAGAGCAGAGTTACTTTGGCCCTGCCAACACAATTCTGCAATTTTAACGTTTCCAAAATACAAGCTTTTGAAAACATTGTTGAAAATGGAAAAAGTTGCTTGTAACAAGTTTGATGGTCATGTACATAAATATGATGTAAAAAAACTAAACAACATAAGATGAACTCTTAAATGGTATCCAAGCATAGTAAGCTCAGTTGATACCATGTTTTGCTCATAACCCTAGGGTCATGAGTTAAAAACCAGTCTTTGCCAACATTCCTTTTCGTATAACATCGATGTCATAGTAAAACTTCTTAACTACAGCTTGATGCTGTAGTTACAAGGTTTTAGAATAACACTGACAATATGAATAAAGACATTGTGACGAGTGTCATTTGAATCTCAGCATTTGGTGAATTATTAGAAGTACAACTAAGTAGGATGAACAGTCAGTTGCTCAGTTTCTATTTTGTGTTTTTACTGGCAGTAGAAACAATAGGAAGCTGTGATAAGAAGAACCATCCTCAATATTATAGCTTACATGCTTTTAAAAGTATAGTTGATCCCATACAAACAAGTTTTTTTAAAGGTGAATGTGACCAATAGAAAACTATATAAAAGAAATAACTATGAAAAAGTGATATGAAGGGATCACTGGCAACACCCACAAACCTTTAACAGAAAGTTTGACTACGATAGCAAACATGGTTATTTACAAAAATTCATGTTAAAAAAGAACTTAACATTTCAATTTGGGCTAGGTTAAAATTTGGTTGTCTGTTAATGGGTTAATCAACATCACAAATTCATATGATTACACATTAAGGACACAATTTAACCTTTTGAATCTTTGTCAGAATGTTTTTCTTGTCATCTCATTTATGCTATCATAAATGAGAAAGGTTCTTATGAAAACATGGGAATTGTGGCCTTTTAGACAATTTCTGTGCCTCGGAGGCCATCATTTGCTATATCTTGATAAAACTTGGTAAGATTGTTAGCCAGGTTATAAGAAGGCCTGGAAATGGAAAATGTTTGTCAAAAAAAAAAGAATGAAAAAGGGGTCTTACTGAATCGCTATTTGCAATGCATGACAATGTTGACTGGGTGTTCATGAAACAGGGTTTTGTGAATGGGACACAGAGAAATAGGGGCTTTCATTTAGTCAGTATTCTTGTTCATTCATTGTGAAAATCTCTATGAACTCACTCAGAATGTTTCTTTTGATAATAACTTGACAAGTTTTTAATCAAGATTTGGTCCTGTAGAAAAGGAGGTCATAAGATTAAATTTTAGATACATTATATCAACACTCTACTTTGGCACAGTTATTGTTAGCTTTCTTCGGGAGCACAGTTTTGATAATAGTAAGATATTAACTATTTTATCTATTAAAAAAGAAGGTCCCTAGGTATTTCTTATTTCATTAATAACAAGTATTATGAGTCATGTATTTTGCTTGTGCCTTCAAAAAAAGACCTTTTTGAAGTTGCAGTCTCATGTTTCATTCTTCAATTAAGAACTTGGGTGAGTAATCTTAGGCCATCTTAGGTCCTCTTTTTCAGTTTGAATGTAATTTTAAATGTCGACTGAGACTTCTTTTGTCAGACAATAATTGGTTAAGCACTTCCTTGATGGTTTCATATCAGCAGGATAGCTTCCATTGATATTTTTGTGTTTGTGTTTCATCAGAACATCTAGTTAGTAATTTTCATCCACATTTTATTCTTCAGACCAAGTGATTTATCCAGGAAAGGTGCTTAAAGCAGACTGTTTTAGAATAGGAAGTATTGGTTACTTGTTCCCTAAAGACATGGAATACTTAGTGAAGTGTGTCCAGGAAGTTTGCCAGGAGATGGGGATTTCATTACCTATAGAGGAATAAAGGAGTTATCTAGTCAAGACTTTACCAAAGAGCAGAATTCTAATGAATTAACCTTTTCTTCTTAGCTCACCTGAGCACTATCAGCTCAAGTGAGCGATTGTGACAGCCTATTGTTCAATGTTCTATATCCATCATCACATTCTTTAAACAACATCCCCTTTCAAACCACTCGGAAAATTCAAACTAAGTTTGACTGTTGGTTCTGTTACCTAGAATAGGTAAAACATATAAAGCCTGTTAAAAAATTTTGGTTGCCTTGACAATACTAAAGAAATCTTCTCGTCAGACAAAATATGCCTTACTGCCTTGGTGTTTTGCCATTCACATCTGTGTGCTGACCTCTTTTAAAATTGCTCAAATTATTACCATCAAGTCCGAAGGGGCAGGGGCCAAAAAATGGGGTTAAGCCTGTTTAAATAGGTCAAGTTATTTTTCTTTGATGTGTAAAAATAAAGAAGTATATTTTTATATGACTTCTGCTATCAAATTCCAAATTGATTCTATTTTGGCTTAAATGTTCCTTTAGTACTGCTCTTTTTAATTTCTCCTTATGATCCAGAAAGCCTAGCTAGTGCCTTTATACTTTTCCCAAAGAATTGGTTCATGAACCTGTATGAACATTGAATCTTGTATTGAGCCATATTGAGCCTATATATGAATAACGGATGGCTAGGCAGATATTGTATCATAATCCTGAACTTAATTTAAAAAACTGGCCTATTGAATAATAGATCCTTTGGCCCAGGTGAGCGTAGCAGGGCCTATGACCCTCATCTGAATCTTTTTCTACCCAGCTTTTGCTAATTTTCTTTGTTAAGTATAATCTATGAGGGACCATAGGCAATGCGCATGACAAATGAAGCACTTGATACTTAGCCTAAAAATTTGATATTTTATACTTTTTTTCTTAAAGAAGTAGATTTGTATGTGTCATGAGGAAGATCAAATTATCTTTTATTGAGTGATTAACTAAAGCTATATTTACACTTTTGGCCCCTATTTATTTATTGTGAAGTCAATGAAAGATATATCGATCATACATTGAAACAAAAAATAATTCACTTTGCAACAGTCCAGAAGTCACTCATGAAAATATAGCTTTTTTGTGTTCACTAAATAGTTGTTACAATAGATACAATGATCTTGTGCTTTAACAAAAATTATCCGTTTTCCTAGGATTTACTTTATTAGGACCTATTCACACTTAAGCTTTATCATTGGTGTTTTGTAATTTTTAAAAACTTTGATGTTTAATTTTTGAAATTGGCAATTTGGGTTTATTATACAGGTTTTTATACATCATTGATATTTTTATATTCTTTTCTAATGGTGAAAGACTTTTAATGTCTACACGATTTTGAAGTCAAAAGCTTGAGCATTAATTTAAAGTTGATCCTTGATTTTTATATTCAAATGTTTAAATGTTTAATTGAAATAAATATAGATGATCCTGCATGCATGTATAATAACTGAGAAAAATTATGAGTGATTTACTATTCGTTACAGCCTCTAACTGTGGTTTTTACTTGAGAAAATATTGTGGGAAAAGCAAAAATTGCTTGTAACAAGAAATTTCTGCTTTTTCCACTATATTTTCTACCCTACTGAATTTTTCAATTTAAATCCACTTTAAATTCTAAACTGCAAAACCTTTGAATTTTGACGAGCGTAAATTTTGATAGACGGGAAATGGTTAATCTTGATGAAAGCTGTAGGGGAGAGATTTTAGTCGCCCACCTACAGTATACATGTATAGATTTGTCAATCACAAAATTAAAATATACAGATGCCCTAGCGTTGACAATTTACCAATTCCACATGGTAAAATTTGGATTTGTCCACATTGAAAGAAGTTATAGACAATGTTTTAAAGGGTGCTTGAATTGGAATATATGCGCAAAATAAAATAGAAAACATAGTAAGAAAAAGAGAAATTGATTTCCAACAAAGTTTTCCAAGTTTATGGCGTCAGCAAGTGGTATTGAGAGGGCTAAAACCCTCGGTCTGATTGGTGAAAAATGACAATCTTTTCTGGACACATTACTTTTCATATTTTTTGCCAAGAACACAAGCAGTGAAGTTACAGTAGAAGGAACAAATTAAACGTCATCTTGCAAGTGAATCAATGTTTGTCATTATCTACTATAGACAACCATTTAGATAAGCAAGACACCCTCCTGGTGTTGTTAAATGACTTGTCATGGCCCTCATATCACTAACCTAGGCCTAGTTTTATCAAAGGAAATCACATGAAAATTTCCATCCGAATTGGTTGTGGGAGCCTTTTGAAAGTACAAAGCTAGACCTCGGCCAATCTATGATTACAATTGAAACATTGAGTGCTTTACATATTTTTTGAATGTGGAAATAGCAAACCTGCTTATCTTACATTTTTTTTTCCAATGAAACCTTTGCTTAATGTATGTTTTATACACCGCCGAAGGTCGACCTATATATTGGTATCATCTCCGTCCGCAAGTCCACGTCTCCTACATTTATAGATGAATTTGGTTGAACTGATCACATGATGTTCCTAGTTACCTGACCTTGCTCATAATGACGGGTTTTCGCCATTTTACGCTGCGTCACAAAAAGGGGCTGAATGCAAATTTCCTTATTAATGTAACTCCTCCATTTATGTACAGTTTTGCTTGTAAAATTTTACAGAATGTTCCTAGTCACCCAACCTTTTCATTATTATCAGTTTAGGCTATGTCTCAGAGAAAAGGGACCTTAATGAGGCCGCATATTTTGTGACTATGACACTTTTATTAACCCATTCCCACACATATTTGTTCAGACTGGTCCATATTGAAAGAAGCTGCAGACAACAATTTCAAGTTTATGGAATTTAAGTTTTTTCATCTTTTTGGATAGAAAACATTGTGTTCAATGAAGAAATTGCTTTATATAAGCAACTTATCATTGTTCATAATGTTTTCAAAGGATTTTTTCTTGTGGGTCGTGAAAAGGAGGGATTGGGAATGGGTTAATGAATGATAAAATACCAAGGGAAGTTTAGTTGATTCTGATTATTATGAAAAATCATGTCTGTTCTTTCGAAATGACCTTGAATTTATAATAGATACATATAGGCGAGGGAATCGGGGCATATTGTTTTACGTCTGTCTGTCTATTTTTGAATGTCTGTTGATCCATATGTTTACTTCAAACTTAACCTGCAGAAATGTTTTTATTCAGACAATTGATGGATGACTGGTAATGCCCACTGACCTACAATATGAAAGTCACATTGTATATAAAACAACACTTTATGCAAAACTTATTGTCAGTATAATGTAAAAATAGTAAAAAATGGTTGGTTGTCGACCTTCATGTTGTAAATACTCTTTGAAAAAGCTGTAGTTACGACGTATAGGGCACCAGAACAACATACCTGTGTGAGTTGAAAGTTCACTTCTGCGTTAATAAAGGATTAAATTGGTCAAACGATTTTTGATATACAGCCGCGATCTATCAATTAAAGGAACGTGTATAGTTCTCACGCAATACATTGTTCCTCTTGTTAGATCTGACATTAACCCTTGTCATGCTGTATAAATTACCTTACTGAAATACTGTCAAATCAAAGGGCTGAAAGCACTGATAGAACTAATCGTTTAAAAATCAATATTTCTTTTAGAAATCAACCTCATAAACAACTTGGGAAGGAAAAGTATGAGCAGGAGGTGTAGACTAAGATCAGCCTGCACAAAAACCAGAATATTCCGGGTTCAGCATGACAAGGGTTAATAAGGCCATATTCTTGAAGAATTACTTTTACTTCGGCATGATAGGGTTTTTTCAACATATTTGATTTATTTCCACAAACGTGCCTCTATGTGATACAGAATGCTAACATCGAAAATAGGAGAAAAATAAGAAAATTCTGATAAACAACATTTTCCTCCTTACCAAAACATTCGTACCCTCATGACATTTGGCCTTAATCAAACTGGTGCCTTCAACTTTAAATATGGACCAGTCTAATTTTGTTGTCTGGGAATTGGTAACATCACAGACGGAGAAAAAGGACTTATTGTTCATATCTTTTATCTGTTCCTTTATATCGAAATTGGTCGTGAATAAACTAGAAGATTTTCAAAGTGGCGTTAATATCATTCTACTTCAACAGATGCCAATTTTTTTCTATTTTTTATTACATGTATGTTGCCTTATCATTGGTTCAAAGGATGAAATTTATTTTTAAAACGTCACAGTATATCACATGTTTTGTGCCATTTGATGAATTAGTTTATGAAAATTAAAGAAAAAGAATAGAAATTGACACTCTTACCTTTTTCTTTAACCTCCCTTTATGAAATTTCATATATTTAATACAAACAAGTTTTATTTTCAGAATTTTAATTTTGTATTTGAGAAAACAGATACATCTATGCAATGCATCTGCGTGAAAACAGTGAATGATCTTTAAGGTAACGTTTATTTTATTCCCCCGCATCGGTAAGATCGGGGAGTATATTGTTTTACCGGTGTCCGTCTGTCTGTCTGTCCACCTGTCTGTCTGTCTGTCTGCAAAACTTAACCTGCCAACTAAACATTTTCCTATAACTTCAACCCTGATTAAGTTACTATGCTTATATTTAGTATGTAGATAGGTCTCAACAAGGCGCAACTGGGGAAGGTCATTTCATCAAGGTCAAGGTAAAACATTTAACCCTTAATCAAAGAAAAAAAATCACCCGTTTCTAAAGAACTCCTGTTTCGGGGGCATAGTGTTTTACAAACACATCTTGTTTGAATTTACTTTTTTCTTATTATTTTTTGCATTTGACGAAAAAAAATTACCATCGTGAAAAAACAAATAGATTTAGACCGAACTGATTAATGTGCCTCATCATAATTTAATATAAATGCATATTTGAAATACAACTACAAAATCGTCGCGCTCAAATCATGTTACGCTACTGTTTTTACTCTGTCGTTTGTAACAAACTTCAAATTTCAGTTCGAAAGCAGGACAGCAACGTTTCGGACATAAGTTAGAAGCTAGATTTACTTAACGAAACAATCTACCACCTTTTTCTATGGTTAAAAGTTTAGTTCTAAAGAATCTTAAACATTTAACTGGAATTGCTGAGGATTGCCCCATTCCTAATCGTCAACCAAATATCGTAACTACTAACTTTTCAGACTGTAGATTTAAAACCCACAAGTTTTCCACCGTGAAGTTTTTCACCGTGTGTTTATTGACACGTATCACCAAGCGCTTTTAGATCTTGATGAAGTTGACGCAAACGCCGATTTGGGTCGGACGTTCATTGATGTCGATGAGCTAGTGTATGGATTAATGTCTCGTGTGATCATGAACCTCCGCACGTGTTGATGGACGTCGCTAGTTACACGTGCATTACGGGGATAGGCACATGGTTTTCTGTTAACGAACACGGTTCCTCCTGATAATGGCACACTGTCTACATTCTGAAAGAATATTGAATGGTTTATTACTGCTACGTTCATGCAAACAAATCGTATCACTCGAGCTTTGATATATCTCAAGTAAGAATGTACATGGGAAAGGGTGGGAGAGAGAGAACACCTCAACTAAATTGGGAGGATACTGTTCCAGCTTAATGTAATTTAGATCGGCTATTTTCAGAGATCCCCTTTTTAGCTCACCTGAGCACAAAGTGCGAGGTGAGCTATTGTGATCGGTCGTTGTCCGTCGTCCGTCCGTCCGTCTGTCCGTCTGTCCGTCTGTCCGTCTGTCCGTCTGTCCGTCCGTCCACAATTTCTTTAAAAATCTTCTCCTCCTAAACCAGTGGGCCAATCAAGCTGAAACTTTGCAGGGATGTTCCTTGGGTGAAGTTCTTCAAAAGTTGTTAAAAGAATTTAATTCCGTCAAAAACTCTGGTTGCCGCGGCATTTGAAAATGGGAATCTTTAGTAATTCTTTAAATATCTTTAAAAATCTTCTCCTCCTGAACCAGTTGGCCAATCAAGCTGAAACTTTGCAGGGATGTTCCTTGGGTGAAGCTCTTCAAAAGTTGTTAAAAGAATTTCATTCCATCAAAAACTCTGGATGCCGCGGCATTTAAAAATGGGAATCTTTAGTAAATCTTTAAATATCTTTAAAAATCTTCTCCTCCTGAACCAGTTGGCCAATCAAGCTGAAACTTTGCCGGGATGTTCCTTGCGTGAAACTCTTCAAAAGTTGTCAAAAGAATTTCATTCCGTGAAAAACTCTTTTAATCGCGGCATATGAAAATGGGAAATTTTAGAAAATCTATTTTGTCTTTTTTTTCACAGACTACGAGGCCAAAGGCGTTTATATTTTACATAGAACTTAATCATATGGTTCTCTACCAAGTTTTTAAATATTTAATCTCTGGGGTCAAAAATGGCCCCGCCCCTGAGGTCCGAAGTTTGGAAAAATGCTTAATTTGAGCAATTTCAAAAGACTTCACTTCTTAAACTATAAGGTCTAGGATATTCATATTTGGTATGTAGCATAACTAGATGGTTTTGTACTATATCACCAAAAGTTGTCTTCCTCGGGTCAAAAACGGCCCTATACTAGGGGTCCAAAATTGGGAAAAACACAAAATTTGAGTGTGCTAAAAGAAAAAGAAATCTTCATTTTAAGGAGGAGGGCATTTATATTTTGGGTGAAGCATAGCCTGGCTGTTATCTATCAGTTTTGATTGAATTATGCCTGTAGGTCAATAAATACCCCCTCCCTGGGTGTCCAAAGTTTGTAAAAATGCTCAATTATACCATGTTCAATAGTCTTTTCCTCCCAATGTACAAAGTGTAAGGCATTCATATTTGGTATATAGCATATCCAGATGGTTCTCTACCATGTTGGCTAAAATCTTAGCCCTGGGATAAAACATGGCACTGCCCCAGAGGTCAAAAATTTTGAAAAAAACTCAAATAGAGCAACATCAAAAGTCTTCTCCTTCTGAAATATAAGGTGATGGGCATACATATTTGGCATGTAGCATGACTAAATAATTTTGTTCCATGTAACAGGAAAACATGCTCTTAGGATAAAAAATGTCTCTGCTCCTTGGGTCGAAAATTGTGTAAATTGCATTGAAAGAATTCTTGTTCTTAAATATAGGTTCCAGAGCATTTACATTAAAAACATAGGATAACATTATTGTTATCTACCATGTTTACATCCTTTGGACAAACATGGTCCTTCCCAAGGCATCCAAAGATATGAAAATCGCTCAATAAGAGCATGTTCAAATATCGTCCACTCCTCATGTATAAGTTGTAATGCATTCATATTTTGATTTATAGTACATCCAGATTGTTCTCTACCAAGGTTGCTAAAATTACACCCATTGAAGTATCAGACAGTAATAAGAGTTTGATTGAAATCTAAATACAAAGAATGTCAGGTAGAAAACACTGTGAGAAATGGATAAATTGCTTGTCACTCCCTTTCTCACTATGTTTTTTTTTTCAAACCTGAGGGTGACAAATTCTTGGATAGTTTGGTAATGGATTAAACTATAAAGCCAAAGGAATTCAATCTTATTGTAAAGCATTACTGGATTGTTTTGTACAAAGCCCAAAATCTTATATTTGTTTTATTTATATTGCTCAAGTTGTGTCTTTTTTATACTAAAAAGTACTGTAATTTGCAGATGCCTCAGGTGAGCAATTTAGGACCATCATGGTCCTCTTGTCTTTTTTTTCTAATCCACTTTCCAGCGTTGCCTATGTATAGTTAAATTAAGATTGTTTATATAGTTGGAAGCTTAATTACCGCAGCGTCAACATGTCTGAATGGGGTTACCTTGTCACTCAATAAGAAACAACGAGAGGTATCACTGTGCAGCTATAACTACTTATTGTACGACAGAAACACTCGAGATGTAACATGATATGGTACAGAAACTACCAACCCCTGTTATATCGAAGACACGGTAGCCTAGACTTCGGGGGCTACTACGATGCGTCACAAGTCTTAACCCTTTTCATGCTTTACCTGGAATATTCCTGCTTTGGCAGGAGGTATAGACAAAGATCAGACTGCATATAAGTGCAGTCTGATCTCAGTCTACACCATCAGTGCTTTCAGGTCATTCATTTTAATGAGCATTTAGATAAGGATTATATTCAGCATGACTAGGGTTAAGAATGTCTCAGAGGACCAAAGCTGCTCCTCTCAGATTGAAACTGTGTTAAAATGGTCGTAAACACGGTATTCCCAAGGGTTTGAAACAAGACCAGTATCATGGGGGATTACTTGTCAAATGGCGATATTCGTTGATTTTAACCCATTCCCACACAACCCCTCTTTTATTCGACCCTAGGTAAAGACAGCTTTGAAAAACATCTTGAAAAATGAAGAAATTAATTATAACAATTGATTCCTTTATATATCACAATGTTCTCTACCCATAAAGACAAAAAAAAATACAAAAGATGTGTCCACTTGAAGACTCGTTAAATCAGGACCAGTCTAATATTTGCTGTCCAGTAATGGGTTCAAAATAAATCCACTTGAAGGTTGGTAGGTCACTTACTTTGACGTGGAAACTTTTCATCTCGTTCACTCGGGTGGGATCGTTTATTCTTCTTTTACTCACTCTGTCACAGAAATGCTTGATTCGCTGTTCTAGTTGTTTCAGATTTGGCTCACTCGTTTCAAAATCAAAATACTCATCTTCGTTCATATCATACATGTCATCTGCTTTATAACCTATATTTGATCTCTCGGTCTCATTGCGAATTTCGTTCTTAGCCGCGACAGAGCATATTACTTTTGAACGTGCTTCACTCTTTTCTCGGTGCAAATTGTCAATTTGTTGAAACACGTGATTGTATTCTTGCGTAACCATAACTGGTTTATCTTTAACAACAGCGTTACCCACGTCCTCTAAAGGTTCGCACTCGGTTAGATGGAACACACTCGCGGTTTGAGCAGTGTCGGGTCTTTGTATTGTGTTTTGGTCAGTGTTAGACCGTGATTCTATTCCTATTGCGGTTTTGGGTCGTATAACTCTGTCTTTCGAAGGTTTAGGAGTGTCAAACCACATTCTATCCGGATTCATTAATTCCGTTTCAGCAGCACTATTTTGCAATTGTTTTAAAGAACGCGGTACTCTTCTCCTTTTCTGACTAAGATATAACGCCCGTTCTTCTTTCTTCTTGTCTTGTTTTGCTATCATTCTATTCTTTCTTTCCGACATTAGCCGTGCGTGAAATGCATCTGGTAAGATGGGGTCAATCATCGGAGTTTTGTCTTTTAGATACAATTTTATCATTTGAGCTAGCATCGCTTGTTTGTTTTGGTCCTCGGGATGCGTCTTCGGGGTCAACACTTTACGTTTAGGTTTCAGTTCTTCGTGTAACTTGTCATGTACTAGTTTGAGCAGTTGAACTGTTGCACCTCTATGAGATGCTAGACGACTCTGCATCTTTTTCAAGACACCATGTTTGAGCGCTGTGATTGTCTGGATATTTTTCTTGAGTATCAACCTCTCGTAGGTCTTGTTGTCAAGTATGAACACAGTGGTATCGGCTGAACACGTGACCGTACAAGCGTACGTCCCCATCTCCATCACTACCTCCATATCACCTGAAGAACGTATTTGTAGATTTAGAAAGCGAATTCATTTAAGGTGGCTCCTTATTGATAGCGGATTGAAGTTTTCAGGTGTCTTCAAGCTCATTTAAATTTGAAAGTACATGTATACTTTAAGTCTTTCCTGTTCAATCCCTGTTTTTACGTCCCTGTGATTTTATGATTGAGAAAACATTGTAGAAAAACAAGAGATTGCTTGATACAAGCGATTTCTTCTTTTTCTATAATATTTTCAACCCTACTCAATGGTTATTTATCAAATTAAATCGACTTTAGATTTTCGTCCGCAAAACCTTTGAATTTAGATAGGTTTGAAATTTTGAAAACAGACAGGGGTTAACCATAGAGATATCGATACGGATTAGCGCATGCGCAAAAGGTTGATAATCACAAAGAAATAAACATTAAAACAAGTCTATAAATGACCACAAATTCTAAAGAATTTATATTCGACAACCACCGGATCCCTGGCCTCGTTCACTATCTTCCGACAAGGTAGTTTTCCTGAGATATCAAAAGCCATTAGTTTACAATATGTAAATTCAGGGAGACACTAAAATAAGAGACAAATCGTGCGATGGTCGACCTAGTCGCAATAACTACAAATTATATCAATTATAGTTATAACATTAAAGTCGCCAACAAACGAAATTCTTAAATGCAACACTTCAGTTCCGGTAAAAACAAATTATTTGATTGGTCAATCGACTATTTGATTGTAAAGCAGCAGTCCGGCAACTGGATAGTAGATCGAGTTACTGCAGTGAAAAATAGTAGGTTGATACGTATATAAACATTACAGGACAGGACATTTATCTCGAATTTCGCAGAATATCTAGAACAGTTCGATGGAATGCGAGACTTTTATATATCATGTAAAAAATAAATAAAGATAAAATGAAATGATTAAAAATTAACCCATTCCAAGAAAGCAAAATTTTATACCAGTCCAAACCGATGGAGGTTACAGACGACAATAGAAAGTTGGTTTGAAATGAAAATTGAGGCTCACATGAGGTCGAAAACATTGTGAGAAAAGAAGAAATTACTTGCTACAAGCAATTTCTTCTTTTCCCACAATGTTTTCCATAACTATATTTCTTCGGCGCGTAAAATGAGCGAAGGAGTTAAGACGAACGAGGCAAAATATTATGTGATGAAAGAAAGTTATTCTGCAGGTCTGTCAAGAAAAGTTCGATTATCAACAAGTTAACCTAGAATTTCTCTCCCCTCCACACAGCAGATATCGACAGATCTCGACATGAACCGTTTTTCGGCAGCAGCGTACCCTTCTTTACGTCGTATTCTGATCTGATTCTGTGTGAGGCTAGAATCACCCTTCTTTGTGTTTTCTTTCACTTGTCTACAATGTATGGTATTAAATGGTTAATCTTAATACAGTGATAAGATGAAATGGCCAAATGTTTAAAGATTGTCATTTTGAGCAGTAACCTTTTATCTATTTGAAAAAGATCGTCGATTTCATTCCAATACCTCGTAACTACAGCTTGAATCAAGCTGTAGTTACGAGGTTTTAGAATGACAACGACGATACGTTCTTTTGGTCGAGCCCACTTGTGGTGTGCGAGACATACAGTAGATTTCAAAATGACAGGTTGGTAAACGTAAGTTCGTTAGTGCTTGTGAGCGAATTCGTCAGGATCATCACTTTCAAAACTGAGGCTCGATAGGTAGTTTGACTGAGAAAGAAAACGACGTTACAGTATAAAATATATAGATAGCCATGGACTTGAAGCAAAAATAAAAAAATCGTTGGTGGAAATTTTGCATGTCGTATTTTAATATGGGAATGAATATATTTATACCTTTCGAAAAAGTTATACTGCTTCTTAATATCGAAAGTAATATATGTGTACTCCTTTTCAATAGTTTTATATCCTTCTTTACATGGGAATCAACATATATGTAAACCTTTTCCAAAACTAATATTTCTTCTTGATTTTGGAATTAACATATGTGTGTATCTTTTCAAAATTTTTTTTGATATCTGAATTGATATAAATGTTTATAGCTTTTCAAAAGTTGTAATCGTTCTTGATAAGGGAATAAATATCATTTATACCAATTTCTAAAGTTATACCCTTTTTGATTAAGGAATTAATATGGGCAACATTTTCCATAAGTTATATTACTTGTTGATATGGAAATTAATAAATACGTGCACACCTTTTCCAAAAGTGATTTACCTTCTTGATATTGAAATTAGAGTATGTGTATATCTTTCGAAAGATATTGCACAGAGAAAAGAAGTCATGTATATTGTGGCGAAATGGAAAAGGTATTTAAGAACTGGTGAACAAGAGCAAAAAGGGTATTTCAATGCCTGCAGCTTTTTTTTGTAAATCCATTCCTATATTACACCGTTTTTACGCTCACTAGAAGAAAAGATTCGTAAACATTGTAGAAAATAATGTATATAAAAAATGATTATTACTATCACTTTTCCATTAACGACAATGTTTTCTACCGAAAAATACAAAGATAGTTTACGTTCCATCAAACTGAAAATTGCCGTCCGAAACTTCTTTCAATTTGGACAAGTCTAAAATATTGTTGTTTGTAAATGGGTTAAACAAAAAGCGTTTATAAACTTTGATTCTAGATATGACCATGAAAAAATTAAGAGAAGGATATCCTTACAAAACCAAAGTACATACCTTCCAAACTCCTGCTCCATCAATGATACAGTAGTTGTCAGTTTCGGATACTGATGATGATGTTTGGATGGCTCAGTCGTCATTTTGGCTTGGCCACTGTAACAAGGATTTTATTGAGAAACAACTTTACTTATATCTGGTGCTCATTTGTATGCTCATTTCGATGGCTATGTGTAAAAACATCGCAAGTGTCTATACAATGTATACATATATAACGTGTTTTTGCTCTAAACCATCCATATAGTCACCGATGCAAACCAGATCGAGAGAACTCATCGGGAATCTCTTTCCTATCATTATACTATGAATATCCTTTTATTCTAAGAACTGGTCAAAACGAAATAAATTTATTTAAAAAAAGGATAAATAAATGAATAAAATAAAAAAATAAGCAGAGCGAATGCATAAACAGTCAGAATGTATAAGAAAGTAACATTATCTATAACAGAAGATTGGTTGATTTATAGATTGGCTATCGGCGTTTGAAAGACATGCTTTAGGGGCCTCCGTGTAATAGCTTTTATGCTATTTACTTAAAGCTTAGATCGGTTACACGAATGATATTTTTTGTGTGCTTAAAGAAGTAATATTTAATAACAAGACAATATTTGACTGTTAATAGCTTTGTCTAATCACTGCATCTCACCTGACAATGAAAAATAATCCATCTACCGGGTCTCCCTGTCTCATAATATGAGTTCCAAAATGATATACCTCTTTCCGTATACTCATCTCTAATAAATGTTTGAATTTCGCGGACCAATCACTAAACAGTCGACAACCGGATATAAAATCTTTGCGTTCTTGGTAGTCTTTTTCTTGTTGAGCCTGCAAGGAAAATATTAACCCTTATACTGAGCCCGGAAAATTCCAGTTTGGGCAGAAGGTAAAGATAAAGATTAGACTGCAGTCTGATCATAGTCTACACTACCTGATTGTCCCTTTCAAGCCAGATTTATCTAAATATTAATATCTGAAGAAAAAATAACCCACTAGAAGGTTTTCAATTCCTCGGGTCTTTGATTCAATGAAATATTTTTAGACAGGATTTTATCCAGCATTACAAGGGTTAACGTGACCTGTTTTACATACTTTATCTTCACTTACTTATTGTAGAAATTATCTAAATCAAAATAGTCTAATAAATATTCGACTACGTCGGAATTCATACTAGGGACCTCTGTGTCCCGATACAAGCTCTTGTACGGCAAGTCAGTATAAGCACCCCTTATACAGAACCCGGCTTTATATACAGCCCCTCGACAATTATGATTCCTACGCGAATCTTCTATATTCAACATCATCAACTTCCTAATCACCACCTCTTGTTGGTTACTTACGGTGGGTGCCAAATGTAACCAGCAAATAACTATTCAACTACATCGGGGTTCAAACTTGAGACCTCTCTGTCCGGAAACAAGGGCTCTACCACCTCGCTTTCAAAGCTAGTTTGCACGGTAAGGCAGTATAAGCACCCCTTAATACACTATTCACTTTGAAATATCCTCCGAATTTCTTTAGATTTGGACCAGCCCAAAATGTAGTCTTGGTCATTTTCAAAGTACGCGGCATATCCAATAAATAATGTAACCGACCCCCTTTCAAACTTGACATGTAATGCAACACGTGAGTAAAATGTCTGTAAATTAGTTAAAAGTTTAAAGGGAATTCTTGAAATATGGATTAGAAATGTCATTTCCAACAATTTCAAAAAAAAAAAAAAAAAAAAAGAAGCAAACAAAAAAACATTTAGCAGTATGGACGTTTACTTGTACACGGTGCAACACGTCAGGCGCATTAGACCTCATTTAAGTTCCCCAAAACAAATACTTGGGAATGAGATATCCGGCAGAGATTGACCAACTGCCTCATTTCAAGAAAGAAAAAATACTAGAATGGTGATTCTTGTTTAAGAAAAGGACCGCGGTTATAGCGTAGTTGTAGCGCGTAGATGGGGTCCCGGGCTCGATCCCCGGCCGCGGTGAATATCTCTGACATTTGTCTCTCTCCCAATGGGTGGATAAGTAAACCTAGAGTGGATTCCTGTCTACAGAATATATAGCCAAGGCTCTGAATAGTCTTTAATTGGTTGCGGAAAAGTCAAGCACAGTCTCGAGTAGAAAGTTTATTGGAAAATCATGGTAGAAAATTCGCCGCCTCTTGTTTACTAGCTCGGTATATTGTCAATAATTTCTTCTTTGGTGGATTTTAACGAATTAGCCCGTAAAGATACCAATAAAAAGATCTAATCAGTTAAGTAAATAGTTATTTCTATATATCTCGTATTACACAGGTATGTTCATAACTTTTCCTTTGTTACTTAATTTTATTGTATAATTTTTTAATATTAAAAAACGGTGTCAAATAGTCCAGTCCTGTCTCTACCGTGAACGCCAGTGTATAATTCCTTTTAATCCATCACCAGACGAAATTTTAGACTGGTCCCAAAACAGTAAAGGATTAAGGTCGCAGGTGCATCTCAGGCCCATTATTGTCCACCCATTGATTTTTTCCTTTTCAACATATGTTGTGGAATACCATGTCGCTGAGTTGTAGATAAATTTCCACGGTACTTTTCCACGCTAGTTTAAGGGTCAGAATTGTCTGCCCTTGACTGGTATACGAAACGGGTATAAGGGGTTTACGTTAATTTCGACGAATATCGTTGAAAATTGTGCAAAATGATGTCAAGAAATGTTTCGAAATCACGATGCTATTATATAGATAAGTATTTATATGTCTTTCTAACGATATTTGTATCGTTTGATATAGTAATTTTCTAATAAAAAAGGTCTTCAACTGAAAACGCCATCCGTCCTTTCAGCTTGCGTTTCGACCTATGTAAACGTCAAATCATTTATTTCCGTTAAGAGATTTTCCTATATGACGCATTTCGTTTTTAAGAAAAAAAAAAGCACAAGATTTATGAATTTCTAAGACCTTATGCAACAGAGCTCATTTCTTGGTGTTAATACCAGGATTTTAAAAAAAAGGTGGGGATAAACTGAGAACACTAACGTCTGCATCTAAAACTGTTTTTATGTAACACGGCTTAGTCAAAGGGCAGCTCCTTCTAACCCATTCCCACACAATCCCTCCTTTTTACGCCCTTAAAGAAAATAGTTCTGGAAAACAGTGTGGAAAATGAAGAAATTGCTTGTTACAAGCAATTTCTGCATTTTCCACATTGTTTGCTACTCAGAGAGACAAAAATGTTAAATATTTCAAGGATTTGAAATGTCGTCTTGAACTTCTTGCAATTGAGACCAGTCTAAAATTTCATCGTGTGGGAATGGGTTAAAGTTTGTTAATTTGGTAAGCTAGATCATGTCGTACCAACGGCGGCGAATGTTCTACTTATCTATCTGATAAATGATTGATTGGATAGCGTTTAACGCCACTTTTAAAAATATTTCAACCACATCGGCTTTAACACCTAACCATGGATTCCTGGTTTCTCTCACACCAGTACTATTACATCCTTTCCGAGCCTCCCACTTAGGTTTACGATTATCCACCCATTGTTGGGAGACAAATGTCGGAAAGGATATTCGACGCAGCCGGGGATCGAACCTGGGACCCCATGACTAGGGGTATTACGCGCTACCACTATGCTAAGGCCGGGGCCCCTATCCGAAAAAGATGATATCGACATCTCATCACTCGTAAGTATGGGTAAGCTAGAAGGTCGAACGTTTGCCGACTAGGTTTACATTAAAATCTGGAGCGCTAACGATTGAGCGAATTAGGCAGAAATGATGTGCCGCGACCTTCAATGGAAAAAAAACAAACAAAAAACGTTCACTAAATCAAACCCTTCTTTTAGAATGGATAAAGAATGGATGTGCAATGTTGACACCTAACCTTCATGTAAAACACTGTCGTTGCAAAGTGTCTTAAACGCCGTTACTACAACTTATTTAGACTGCAGTAACGACGTTTAACTAATGTCGTTTGATATATATCTCAGACAAACTGATATGTAGGGATGCAACTGAAGGTGAAACGTTCCGATATTCATGCACACTTACCTTTACTGATCTGTTAAAGAGGTCTCGATGTATCACTAACATGTCTGTGTCTTCGTCAGAGATCACAGTGGCATTCCGAACCGAGTCTTCACTGATTAGAGCGATCTCCCCGAAACTCTTACCATCCTCTGTAAACGGCGTAATGTTTAAGTTAATTAGATATTTGGGAAAATATTATAGTCTGCCCTGCGTTCAAGATGATAAAGAATTAGCGAGCAATTTCATTTTGATATCCGTTTTTCATATTATCGCAAGTGCAAAGCAGGGCACAAATTTATAAAAAAAAGGTTTTGCGAGCGTTTTGTAATCCTAAACGCATGCAGGGCTGATATCTGTGATCTCGAAGATAGCTTGACTTTGTCTAAAAGGTCTTGCGTGTTTCAAGGAGGACCAAAGCGAAAGATTGTAAACTACGCAAATAAACAGTGTGATAACTATAAAAAAGGTATTGTTTCTTTACAATTAACGGTTAGAACATCTGTCGAAAATGACGTGCATAGATCGTGCGTAATCTTCGAAGGTCACGGGTTTTCCTCGTTCTTGCTTTGAAGTTGAAATATTAATGTGGATGACACGTAGAAAGTGTTATGGAGAGATCAGTAAAATTCAAGTTATCTATAAATCACCATTTTTTTTGCCTTCACACATACAAAGTGCGCAAAAGAATGGCGTTTTTTTCTAGAGACTAGTCAATTAAATCTCGCATTTTTCTGAATGTTTCAAATTATTATGATATTTTTTTACGTTTGAGATAAGCATTTCGTTATTTCTAAAATAACAAAAGCTACAATTCCACATAAAGACTCGTGAAAGTATTGATCTTACTTCTCACATACCCCTTTGCAGAACAATCCTGATCTTTTTGCTCCTAAAAAAGCTCTGGAAAACATTGTGGAAAATACAGACTTTGCTTGTTACAGGCCATTTCTTCATTAGCAACGAATTTTTTAACCCAAGAGACAAAGAATTTTAAGATTCAATCGAATGAAAATCTTGGTATGCAAATTCAACAATTTGAACCAGTTTAAGATTTTGTCTTCAGATATTGGTTAATACGATTGATCGACCATGCAACCAAGCAGCCCCTTATCGTATCAATTCGGAACAAAAGAAACATAAGACTGTTATTCCTATAATTTTTGCGATATTCTAGTATTAAAGAAAAGGCAAAGTTTCAATTATTTTGTTCCTTTCCTTCGTTTAACAAAATCAATTCTATAAAATGTATATCACAATTAAATTCTACATTACCAGCCCAGTCCATGTTTTATATCAATTAATGGTATACACTATTGAGATGTCAGGCGGATTTCAACAACTTATAACAAAATAAACCACAATATTTTCATTTGTACTTTTTCTCTAAGGATTATGGATATTTTTGTATTAATGCGTCTCTATCAATTTAACTCTATTTGTAGCTGAAAGTGCCCATTAAAATCATTGCAGGAAAAGAAACTGATATTTCTTAGAGTTGTTGTTCTAACTCTTGACCAGTTGCAAAACAATCCCGCCTCTTTACAGCCCTCAAGAAAACAGCTTTATGAAAATACCGTGAAAATGCAGAGATTATTTGTTACAAGCCCCCCCCCCCCCCAAGATAATTCTTTTTAAGATTTCATCGTCGACTGTAACTCCTGTCAGTCTCAATTTTGTTGTTTGGTTTAACCGTAATTCGAGAAAATTGCTTTACATCTTTACTTCGTGTTTAATTACATATTTTTAATTCTGAATTTCTCTGTTGTTTTACAAAAGTTGTACTATACATTTTCTTGTCTGGTCAAATGAAATAATAAATCTCAAAACTCGCGAAGTTTACCTCTCTAGAATTTCAACATCCTTTTTTTCTACAAAACGGTATGTCGTGTTTCGCGAAGAGGTCAGAACATTGAAAATTCTGATATTTCCTATAAACACAACAAGCGGAAAAGTCTATTAAACTATTGAAATAGATTACATCGAGAACTCACCAAAATGAATGATAAATTTCCCATACTTTGATCTGTCCAAATTTTTTTTCTTTTTTACTACGCCCAATTCCGATTCCTCAAAATCCTCCTCTGTATCTCCGACCTTTTCCGAAGTCGAGTCGAGTGATCGAACACTGTCCGGTTCTTGTTTCTGATTGGCCGATTCACCATCGTCATCAGACTTCGTGGTGTCGATGTAGACCGAAGTCTTTCCGGACAACATGATGTAGAAACTGGAATGTTATTATCAAATGTCTGAGTCTATTTTCCAATATTAAATTATCCATTGCTCCGATTAATCCCACACAAGAAGCAATTTACGAATTATTTAAATAGAAAACTTACTTGCAATTTTAATTTAGCAACTTCGATAAAAGAATTCCTTCTTTGAAAAATAATACAAAATACAATAATTCATTTAACCCTTTCCCGTTTTTTGAATATGTAGACCGTTTTTTGAATATGTAGACTGGTCTAAATGCAAAGTTTTTTAGTAAATTGAATTTAAAGTAAAATTTATATGAAAAATAATCATTCAGTAGGGTAGAACAAATTGTGAAGAAGCAATTTCTTCTTTTTCCACAATGTTTTCTTAAGTATAAAAGCACAAGGACATTTAAACTAGGAATTAAGCAGGTAAATGTTAAAAGAACCCGAAAACATTGTTGTAAGACAAAGGCATATGGTTATCAGCAGGAAATACTTCTGTAATCTATATTCAAACAAAAAACATCAATTCATGTGCTTTTATTAAGTATACAAGCACATGATATCGAACTGACTAAAGGACATTCCTTTGATATAAAATGATTATAGAAAGTTCAAGTATATATAGATATAGAATATAGATATGATAATTTTGATTAGAAAAATTAAATTAATACCCTTGATATCAAGTTAAGCTTATGGTCATTTTTAACCCGTTACCAGACGGCAAAGTTTTACACTGGTCCAAACTGAAAGGAGTTGCGGACGACGATTCAAAGGTAAGGAAATTTTAGATTTTTTCAACTTTCTGGGTAAACAAAATTGTGTAAATTGAAGAATTTGCTTAATTAAAATATCTTGATTTTTAACAATGTTTTTCTAATCGTTTTTCTTAGCGGCATCAAAAAGCGTCATTGTGTGGAACTTTGTTAATCCTATGAAACGCGTATAATGTCCGAAACATCTAAAACTCTGTTAACTGAATGAAGAAGGCCTGGTGAGATTCATTTAACTCTTTCTCACATATTACCGCTTTTGACGCCCCTCAAGAAAAATAACTACGAATAAAATGTGTAAAATGAATAAATTGCTTGTAACAAGTAATTTCTTCCTTTTCCACAATGTTTTCTACTCCAAAAGTTGAAACAATCTAGAACTTCATAAACTTAAAATTGTCGTCTGCAACTCGTTCCAACTTGGACCAGTCTAAAAATTTGTCGTTTGAGACTGGATTTAGGTAGAAATAGTGTGTAATTACGGCGCATCATTTGGTGTGGAAATAGTCATAGTCGCGAATCAATATGTTGTTTAACAGGTAATGACAAAGAAAATGAAGGAAGACATAAGAAGGTGCGCAGTTATCATTCGCAAGCAAAATAGCGAAATCATCGGCTTTTCTGAAACCAATAAGTGGATCGCCACGGTCAATCTTTTGCTTATGCGCGTTAACCTTTCCTGTTTAATCCCTGGTTTTTACGTCCCTGTGTTTGTATGCTTAAGAAAACATTGAGGAAAAAGATGAAATTGCTTGTTTCAAGCAATTTCTTCTTTTTCCACAATATTTTCTATGCTACAGAATAATTATTGTTCAGATATGTTCATCTTAAAATTGTCGTCTGCAAAATCTTTGAATTTGGACTATTTATAAAATTAAAAAAAAAAAAAAAACTGAAAGGGTTACAAGCCCAAATGTAAGAAGATCCAGATGACAACTCAAAATATGTTTAATCTAAAAAATAAGTGCCACAAAGGAGAAAAACATTTGGAGAAAGGAGAAATTGTTTGATACTAGCCGTTTCTCGAATTCTCAGTCTATCTTTCTGGGGTACGTGAAAATTCGGGATAAATGCGACATTTTGGAGGGGTATCAAACTTCCAGAAACAAACCTAAACACATGATAACATTTTAGATAAATGTATTGAGCCACTCAAAAGTGCACACAATAATGTGAAGTACCTGCTATAAAAATCATCAATTTATTACATATCATTGATCATTTAGAGTGTATTGTCAGGTGTAAGATTAATGGGGGAGATTTACAAAAAAGAGAGAGTTTATGGATTTTTTACTTGTGTAAATATTTAGACTGCACTCGGGCAACATAGCAATAAATCTTCTGTAATTCATAAATATGAACAACCACTCTGTCAGATAATTAGATCCATTTAGCATTGCCACAAAAAATGACGAGAAGTAATGCATCAGCCCTCCCCTTAAGCTTTGTCATACTAAATTATAATTTCTCTTTAGAACTGTACAAAAGTCAAAGGGCTGAAAGTCCTGGAAGCATTAATTGTGGATTAATGTTTCTTTTGAAATTGAAGCCACATTAACTTAAAGGGGACAAGCTGGCGGTGTATACCAAAATCAGACTTAAATAACGTGCAGACTGATCTTTGTCTATACCTCCTGCCGGGTTCATTATGACAATGGTATAAATGAAATACTGTTGAGAGTGGCGTTAAACTTCGTGATATCAATCACAATTAACAGGCATTTGCTATTTTATAAAGAAACCGAAACTCTATTCTTTAGCAGGTGTATCCTTTTCTTCAGCTATTTGAGCCTTTGCATAGATTTTATGTGCATTATTTGACTCTACATATTCTTCTATGTCTGCAATGAACTCACTTGTAAAACTCCTGGCAAATATAAAGCACAGGCGTACTTGATTTGATGTAATTTCCGAACAGTCCCTACTCGAGGTACGGTTTTCGACTTTTCTGACTATCACTTAACCCATTCATACACAACAAAATTTTAGACCGGTCCAAATTGAAAGAATTTGCAGACGACAATTTCAAACTGATAAAATTTTTAATCTTTTTTGATAGAAAAGATTGTGGATAATGAAGAAATTGCTTAATACAAACAATTTCTTCATTTTCCACAATATTTTCCGAAGCTTTTACTTGAGGGGCATAAAAATGTGGCGTTGTGTAGGAATGGGTTAACTTATGACCTATCAGTCACATATGGTGTGATAAATTCGATATGGCATATTGTTTTGTTAAAGGTGTCGAATGCATTTCTCTTACAGAAATACGCTCAGCATGCTTTTTGCAAATATATATATGTTTTTGCGAAATATTAACCTTCGATTTTACTTCCTTTTTCGTTGAGCTGCATACTTTTAATCCGTTCCCTCACGCCGAAATTTTTGACTGATCCAAAATGTAAGAGGTAGAAGACGACAAAACAATTTTTTGAAATAAAAATCAAGGGCCATATAGGGTAAAAAACATTGTGAGAAAAGAAGAAATTGCTAGTTGCAAACAATTTCTTTTTTTCTCACAATGTATCCCTTTTCTCACAATGTATCATTTAGTTATATTTCTTCGGTGCGTAAAAATGTGGGATTGTGTGGTATTGGGTTAAAGTCTGATAAGCCTAATGTCATTTGCATGCCGATAGACAGTCAAATACAACGAGGGCCAACAGCAAATCCCTAACCATGGAATTCAAACGTATATTCCAATGAGATTTAAGAGTAAGATATATAGTAATACCGGGAACATCCCATCAATCCTATCAAATTGATTTAATTATTAACCTATTCCCAAACGACAAAAACTTAGACTGGTCCAAACCGAGAGAGGTTGCAGACGACAAAAAAGGTGGTTTAAATTGAAAAAATTGGAGCCATATGAAGTAGAAAACATTGAGAGAATCGAAGAAATTGCTTTTACAAACAATATCTTCTTTTCTCCTAATGTTTTTAATAGTTATATTTCTTCCGTACATAAACATGTGGAGTTGTGTGGTAATGGGTTAGAATCTAATATACATGCCTATCGACATTCAAATACAATGTCGAAAAATAACACGTCTCTTACCATGGAATTCAAATTCCCTTCCACAAATAAAATCCAATTAGATTTACGAGTAATATTTATATATAGAAACCACGGGAAAATCCAATCCATCACACAAAACTGTTCAACATATTAACCTATTCCCAAACAACAAAACTTTAGACTTCTCTATATCAACAGAGGTTGCAGACGACAAAAAGATGGCTTGAATTGAAAAAAAAATAAGAGCGATACGAGGTAGAAAACATCGTGAGAATAGAAGAAACTGCTTTTTACAAGCAATTTCTTCTTTTTCACAGTGATTTCCATTGCTATATTCCTCCAGTACTTAAAAATGCGGGACCGAGTGGTTATGGATTAAACTAAATAATGCATTTAAACCACAAAATAGTGAATAATAACAACTGTCGCCAGTTTTGAATAGAAGCAATTATATCGTTATATAGCCTTTATACTTTTTCCTATACTATATATACTCTTGTTATCCGGTTATCGAATTCTTGTTAACTATTGAAAAATAAAAGAAACGATTATTGTTCCTGTTTATTATCATCAGTATTAAAGGGGCACTTGTACTAATGAAACTATTAATTACTGCGTGTATATTGTATAAGTCGGTATTTTTTGAGACGATGAAATCATCGCGATTTTTTAGGACTTTGAATATTGTAATTAATCTATTCAAAAGCGCAAATATCCGGGTGTAATTTTGTAGAAATTACAGCTTAATTGAATTGTAATGAATAACAGAGGCAAAATCAAAGTGGCAAAAAATTGGTGAGTTTTACCGACTGAAACACATTGCAGTTTACTATCATCCTCCGTCAGTGATATTGTCAATTGACTAATCGCGACTGTCATTCAAAGAATATATCCACCAATCAAATAATTCTTTCAATCCGGGGTTGCGATTTGAACTCCGAAATTGTCCGCCATTTTTGTGAAACATTTTGTTGGTTTGGCGACTAAAACGTCGTAGCTACATCTCATTCAAGCTGTAGTAACGACGTTTAGGTCGCGAACCAACCATTCTACTTTTTGCTACATGCTACTGGCCACAAATGTTACAAAATAACGTCGCTTGAAATCGAAGCGGGACTTCCTGTGGGAGTCGGTGGGCGTGACCAAGGGAACAAGAGGGCGGGGCCAGCGATTTGTAAATTGAGTAAATTGACGATATTATTGCCAATATGTATGGCTTTTATAGAAATTTGATCAATAAGATTACTTAATAATATTGTTCAACTGTTTTGATTACAAGCCACAAATATTGCACCCGGAAAAAATAACGACTAAAATGGTATGTAAGCACATACACATATTTATAATTTCACCGTAGATGTATGATACTTCAAGCCTAATAATATCGTTTGAAGCCACGAAGTGGCGTCTTACAGAAGAGATATTTATCTTTATACGCCAATAAAAAAAAGCATACACACAAAGAAAAATTATTTTTTTTTCTTATCAGTAAATCTTCACATATCTATCGAATATTTCAAATAAAAAAATGTACCAATTAAGAAAAGTTTTTATAGACAACTTTGTGAACAAGCATAAACATAAGTTCTGTACTCATTTTTCGATTGGTATGAAACAAATCTTAAGAGCCAAAGCTAATTGATTTGCATGTACATGTATGTAATATGATTTCTCATATTGCGTTCGAATTATGTTGATAGTCTGAAAAAAGAAGACAAATAGTTTTGCTTTTCATACTCAAATTTTTCAATGACGTGCCACCATCTAAAGCTTTGTATATTGTTATATTTATTATTCAAAAGTGACTTATAGGCCCACGGGGCCGGGTGTTTATACTTTGATATTTGATATTGTATATTGATTTGTGTAACACATGTCACTATAATAAAAAATTACTTACTTACTTACTGTATGTATAAACGAATTTGTTCGACATATAAAACTAATATGGTTATCGTAAATGATACTTACGTGTATGTTTATGCGCAAATATGATTTATTTTCGAAGTGCAAAAAGGGAGTTCGAAGAAGTTGATTAAAGTTAGCCGTAGAATGAAATATTCACAAATGATGACACTGTCAAGATGTCTCTTCAGGTAAAAATTGACAGCCGATAAAAGACTCGAAAGGTATTTATAATTAAATTTGTAGGTTGGTAATAAATTATGATCTTTCAAACTAAAGGGAACAATGTGTCCGTGTGATAAAAACTGAGGGGAGATTTTGAATATGATTACCAAGTCTTACAAAACTACACATATTTGACACAGCGTGATCCCGTGAGAAGACCCTCTAACTATTTAGCACTGTTACAGTAAGAGCGTGAAACTGAAGGATCACTGGTTACGTTAACTCACCTCCGACAGGAAGTTCGACTGAGGTATTAACCTTTGTCATGCTGAGTAAAAATCGGTCTCCTAAAATGCATTTTAAACAAAGCACTGAAAGCACTGTGAGCCCTTATACAGGACTTGTATTTCTTTTGAAAAATAATTTTACAAATATATACTGCGTTAAAAAGTATACTAGCAGGTGGTGTAGACAAGATCAGACTGCACTTATGTGCAGTCTTATCTGTGTCTATACCTCCTGCAAAACAGGATATTCTGGGATCAGCATGACAAGGGTTAAACGGTGTTAGTTTGCAAACTTTAAGACCAGTAACATGTAACAAAAATGGTTTGTCGGCGAACTAAGCGTCGTAACTGCAGCTTGAATAATTTGTACTGACGACGTCTAAGTCTTGAATTAACAAAAATGGTTTAGCTAAATGCCGGAGTTCGTTCAAAGTTCACTTCTAATCTTCATGAATGATTTGATTGGCCAATCGATTTATTGATTGACAGCGACAGTCCGTCATTTATGTTCCTATTGTCTCATATTTGAGTAAACACAGAATAAAGTATCTTAAAAAAATCAAGAGAACAGCATTACAACAAGAGATGTTTCCGACAGTGCTGTCCACGTGCAATTTGACTGTTGCAGAAACCGTTCTCTGTGGGGTAGAAGCGATTTCTCGCCCTTTCTAATCTCTAGAATGATGATAAATAATTATTTTCATACGAATGTTATGTTTCTAATCTAGTACAATCTATCCTTCTTCGCACGACCATATATTTCTACCAACTGCTTTGTCCTTGAATGCTCTGAACAAAAGTACAAATCATTCTTCAGTTATTTCATTCGCATTTAAAATCCCTGCTTGTATTCAAAGTCGTCTCTCAAATAAACATTTCGGACGAGTACCTACAACAATTTTAAATCAGATCCTTACCTTATATAGTCGGTGGGCTTGAACGAAGCTATAGTTACGACAACTTCATCGCCAACTGAAGGCATACACAAACGTTCTACCAAGAGAAATCTTTCCTTTATAGTCCCTATTTTGACTATTCATCATTCGCTGTTTGAAAGAAGCGGCTTAACGACAGTTCAGTGATTTAACACTTTCCTGTACAAACCTGGGTTTTCACGTTGCAATGGTTTTTTACTTGAGAAAACATTGTGGAAAAAGAAGAAAATGCTTGTAACAAGCAATTTCTTCTTTTCCCATAATATTTTCTACCACATAGCATACTTTCAATTCAAATTACATTCAATTTTCGTTGTCGTCTGCAACCTCTTTGAATTCGGACCGGTCTAAAATTAAAAAAAAAGGAAAGGTTTAATGTAGAGGATAAGAAGTAAGATAGAAGGATGTGTCCACAGTAATGCTGATTTATAACGACAGGTTTATTCTATCCACTCCATATTTAATCCCATTCACTGAAAACCATTATCATTTTAGGACATTTTTACAAATCGATCAACAGTTAAGCCTAAAAAGACATGTGTCATGATATGATCAAGAGCTTTGTTATGTGTGCTAAGTCCGGGACCCCGATCCAAATGTTGATAAAACCAGCTTCCAGTAGTTAATGCGACAAACTGCTTCGCTACTTTTGGCTTCATGTTACTAAAGAATCGTACTGTATACCCGGTCTAAATCTTTTAACCCATTACCACACGATAAAATTTTGGACTGGTCCATATCGAAAGAAGATGCAGACGACAATACAAAGTTTATAAAATTTCAAATTGTTTCAACTATTTTGGTATATTTTCCACAACCAGTTTTCTAACGGGGCGTCAAAAAGCGTTGTTGTGTGGGAATGGGTCATGGAACGCATTTTAAAATAGTAGAACTCATTGGGATCTTTCGAGAATGGGTATTTGTCAGTCAACGTACCGGGTATTTGACGTTGACGCATCTATACGGTGGGTATAGAAAAAAATCAAACTTGTCTGAAATTTGAAAGGGCTTAGAATCCATGGTTAAACCCTTCATTGGTATTTGAGCTCATGACTGTAATCAGAAAGGAGCTTTAATAAGGGATATTGTAGATAATTAATGGTCTTACTCATTGTTTGCAATAAACACAAATCTTCTAAAAATCAGAAATGCTATGATATTAAATAATTAGAGTGTACACGTTTTTTAAACTGAATTTATTTCCTTAACGAGTTGTGTCGCACATCCCTATTCCGAAAAAACCACCACCACAAACAACAATAAAAAAAAAAAAAAAAAAATAAAATTGCGGGTCTAAAAATCCATACTTGCTATGATAAGATGGTATATTTCACCCATTAATAGACAACAACATTTTAGACTGGACGAAATTGAAAGTACTTGAAGATGGAAATTTAATAGGTGAAATCTTAAAAAAAAACTCTGAATTTTAGGAAAGAAACAATTGTGGATAATGAAGAAATTGTTTTTAACAAGCAATTTCTTCATTTTCCACAATGTTTTCCAATCCCCTTTTCTTTGTGACACCAAAAGGCGTTATTGCCTAGAAGTGGGTTAACTAATGCTAAGGAAAAAAAATCGCAGATCTTCACGTAGGGTTTACTGTTATGAAATTACTTCTAACTAAAACTTCAGCAAATCTTTGAAATCGGAGAGGTTTCTCACAACAATTCACCATTTGCCTGTACGATTAGTCCAGTTTTGAGATTACTGGCCTTTAAACTTAGGGGTTGCAGGCTTAAAAACTTCGTCTGCTCATATATTTTTAAATTGAATCGATCTAAAATTTTGTCGTCCGAAAATTTGTTAAGATGTATTATCGAACACTTATAACAAAACAACAACAACAACAACAACAAGTAAATCAAGTGAAAGAAAAAGCCAAAGTTAATCACCTATATGTTATGTGTGTGTTTTCCAAAGGTCAATACTGTACTTTAAAACTAGACCATTATCAAGCCATATTAATGAAAAATGGGTCGTTCATTTATTACGTTTACGAAAATGAAAAACCAATAGCAATAAAAATTGATAGATTTTAAAATTTTGTCACGAAAAGTCATTCAATTACGAATAAATTTAGTTTAGATATGATATTTGTATGTTAATTAATTGACTTTAGATGTTATTTTGCCCTTACAACACATTAAAATTAATATTTTCTTTTCATCTGTAAAGTGAGTCGAGCATTTAAGTAAAAACCCTTATCTTCTCGAACAGATCTCGAACAAAATAGATCAGTATGCTTAAAAAGATACCTTTAGTAATTTTAAGTGATGCATATGCATCGATTTCTGATTTAATTGTCATAAAACTGACATTGTATATAAAAGGCATCATTAATCCACCCTTCACGACGGTCAAACACCGCTGGTTATTTGTCAAAATGTTTGCTTGTGAAGTGAATCAAATCTCTCATAACGAGCTGACAATGATAATTGAATATATCCGATGAAGAAAATAAAATTATTCTATATTTAGTTGAACCGTGCCAATAAAGATAGTTCTTAAATAATTTGAATATCATAACGACGTATTTTGAATTTAATCCAAAGTCGATTCCAACACTTTATGAGTCATATGTGATATTCTGATGTACAAAAACAGATCTATACAAAGTAATAGGTACACAAGCCCCATTAGTTAAAACCTCGAGTTTGCTGGTGCGATCCCCAGGCTGACCAATTTACAAACTAATTGTCTTTCGGATGAGATGCTAAAACGAGGTCCCGTGTGATTTTGAATTTGATCCAACGTCGATTCCAACACCTTATTTTTTGTTTGTGATATTCTGATAATGGTGAATTAAAGAGGTCTTGTTCACGGGAGTTTAAAGGCTCTATGGCGCTCGCATTGACAAGATCCCACACCAAAAGGAATCCTAAAATGTTCTTTAAAATTGTGTTTAGACCTCTCTATCAATAATTTCAGGAAAGGCCACATGCTTTCTATGGAAAGCTTTTCCGAAAAAAAAAAACGAAAATGAATTTAAAAATCATTTTATGTTGCCAACATAAAATAACTTTGAAATCTATTTTTGATTTCTGTACGGTAACGCTTTTCATATCTGGCTCGTTACCTGTTATGAAATTATTGATAGTGGGTGTCTGTACATAGATATATAATTTAATTTTTAGTTTCGTCTATCAAAAACGAGCGTTCTGATTGGTCGAAAAAAATATTCATAACTCCTTGAACAAACTTTTGAGCACGCAGCGATGTTGTATGCTTCCGCACAAAATAGTCCCATACAAAAGGGTATCAAAATTTGTTAAGCTTCTGTTTTTTTCGCTCGATGCTATTAAATTATAAGAAATAAAGAGAATATTTTTTGTTTTCACGGAGGTATGAACCAAAAAAACTAATCACAATGTATGAATACGCAAAGTTTTCATAGATGTATGAACCAAAAAGCCTAATCACACTGTATGAATCCGCTTCAAGAATTCATACAGTGTGATTAGGTTTTCGGTTCATACCTCTATGAAAACAAAAACTATTCTCTTCATCTCTTAAAACGAATTTTCAGGATTCCTTTTTGTCAGAAGTTGAATCCCTACGAGAGCCGTAGAGCCTTTAAAAAGAGAAGTTTTGAGAGTAGAACGGGGAGATGGGAAACGTTTAGTTTGATAGATTTAGAGACCGATTGATTTGATTGTCATAAAATAATTAAATACTTTGCGTAGAAATTTTGTGACTTTCTTGATAATTTCAAATCTATAAAAAGTAGTAAAGGAGTAAAGGTAAGTATTGTGGTGCAGTACTTCACCTGGTAATAAAATTACCAATTTTTCGAAAAGGAAGCCTTTAAATATTTTAGTTGAAATTAAGGATATAACATACAATAGCTCTAAAATGGTCACTAAAATATGTTCCCAATTTCTCGTTTATACTCAATACATGCTATTGGGTAAAATTAACTTTAGATGTCGAGAACTTGTTAAAATTACAGCTACAGCTGTTTTCAACTAAAAAGTGAGCTGAAAAGTGAGGTTTTGAAAAACTTAAGTGTTTTAAGAAGTAGTAATTACGATTCTGTTTGATTACTGTGCATTTTTGCAGAAAATTTACGACAACGAGGCCTGAACGGTATTTGACTTTACGTTATCATTAGTTACCGGATACCGTCCGATGAAAAAATATGTTTTCATAATCTGTGGTAAAGTCTGGGTTTACGAGATAACGATTCGACGATTGCTGTCCAAACACGTAAATTCACAATATGCTTCAATGAAGTTCACATTGATCCGCTTGAAATATTACAAAAGAATTCAAATAGATCGCTTTGAAAGTTCATTAAATAATTCAGGACATTATGCCAGTCATTTAAATGAACTCACCCTTAATCTACCATTGTATTAGTCGAATCTCTCTGAGAAAAGGAGCATAGATATTCACAAGAAACATAAACAGTATGACATTTAAATGACAGATCGTTGGTCCCTCCTACAGACTCTGCTGGCCACGCCCACTGACTCTGCTGGCCACGCCCAATGAATTCAACGGGAAGTTCCATAAAGATATTGAGAAGAACATTTTTGAAAAAAAAAAATAGTCAGTAGCATGTAACAAAATAGTGAAATTATTGGTTGTCGAAATAAACGTCGTAACAAAAGTCTTCACATAAATGTCGGCCAATGTTGGAGTTCAAAGTTGAATTCCGGTCTAAAAAAATGATTTGATTGGTTAATTGACGGATCGCTCTGCAAATCATTCAATCGATCGACCGTTCAAATTGTTCATTTCGACCGGAAGTGGACGTTGAACTCATCCATTGGCATACATTTATGCGAAGCATTTTTGTTTGTTAGAAGGCATAATCGTTGTAACTACAACCTATTAAAGCTGTAGTTATGACGTTTAGGTCGATACCAACCATTTTACGATTTTGCTTTATGAATTTTGAAAAATAACGGCGTTTAAAATTGAAGTAGAACTTCCAGTCGGAGCTCAGTCGGCATGGCTAGCGATCCGTACATTTTTGTGACATCATATGCGAAACTTTTGTGGAAAATGAATCAGATTTCGCCTTTGGCTACATGTAACTACATTATTGTTCTATTTAAGTAATGCCAAACTCGAAGATTATTTAAATTGCGAGAAAAAATAACGCAGATGCTTGTTCAAAGGTATCGTAAGCTGAAAGTAAGCGTTTGATTGACTTCTAATCATTAACAATGGGACGTCATGGGTTCAACCCCCGGCGTCGGCAAATATCCTTTCCGACATTTGTCTCTCACAAAGGAGTGGACAATCGTAAACCTAAGTGGGATAGCAGCTAGAGGCTGGGAAAGGATGTAGTGGTAGTACTGGTGTGAGAAATACCAAGAACCCATTGTTAGGTACTCAAGCCTCCGCAACATGACTGAAATACTATTAATAGAGGCGTTAAGCCCCATATAACAAATCAATTAATTAGGTTTTATATTGTTGTTTACCCTTTCCGTATAATCCCTGATTTTCACGAACCTGTTATATCGTACTTCAGAAAACGTTGCGGAACAAGAAGAAATTGCTTGTGAAAAGCGATATCTTCTTTTTTTCTCACATTATTTACATTCATGTAGGATAGTTATATTTGAAAATGTGTTAACTTAATAAAGTCGTCTGTCATCCTTTTGAATAAATACAAGTTTTAAATTTGAAAAAGAGTAAAAGGTTAATTAAATGTATATTTCAAGCAAATAATGTTTTCTACTATACAAATTAAAAAAATACAATTCGCCCCCCCCAAAAAATAAAATAAAATACAAGGTTCACATCGTTCACGATTCGGATGGTCTATTACCAAGAAAGTACTACACATGATGAGATTTTGGTCGGTCTGAGACCGTATTTTATCATATAAAGGGAAATAACTTCAAGAAATAACTTTACTTTAGGTTGATTTGGATGATCTTTCGTTGGAAAATTGTATCGAGTTCTAAGTCCTTTATCATATTTTTTTCACAATGTCAGGCCGAAAATTGCTCACCAATATACTTCCTGTGTATAACAGTTTGAAGCTCGAACTCCAAAACGCTTTAAAAAAAGAAAGTTCTCAATCGACAAGCGACAAATTCTGGAATTATGATATTGTTTCTTGGCAACACCAAGATTGGATCTAACTCACAACATCTGGGTATACAGAAACCTTACTACAAATCTGTGACCAGTCAGTTGAAGAAGAGTTCTGGGAAGTCTGAAGGTATCGACCCAGGTCAAACAGCATAGACTGACAAGGGTAGATAACTTTTGCTTATTACAGATTTTCTGTATATGTAATGTCACTTTTTCTTCATTTTTGAAACACAAAGCTTAAGTGACCAGCAAACTCTTTGTTTACGGACTTCCCGAACGACCCTTTTGGTCAATAGGAATTTGTTTTTCGATTGCGTTAATCTCGCATATACTGGTAATATATTAATATAGCGTACACGGTAAGTTTGATATATTACATTATGAAACAGGCGCCTGTGGATGGATCTTTAATGTTCTTTAACCCTTTCCTGTTTTGCAAAATTTTAGACCTGCCCAAACTCAAATAATTTCCAGACGACAATATGAAATTGATTTTATTTTGAATATAATCATTCAATAAGGTAGAAAATATTGTGGAAAATGAAGAAATTGCTTGTTACAAGTAATTTCTTCTTTTTCCACAATGTTTTCTCAAGTATAAAATCACAGGGACGTTAAAACCAGGGATTGTACGGGAAAAGGTTAAGAAAAATCGAAAATACAATTACATTATTATCTTTAAATCTCATGTTTGATTGGCTTGGCTGTGCCCTAAATCTCTATCGAGATGTTTCAAGAATGACAGGGCGGCTGGCTCAAAATCTGACAATGTCGGAATGATCCTTTTCGGCATTATCAAAATATTGGCATCACTCCGTTCACTTCAGACGCTTTTTGACACCCCTAAAACACACACACACACACACACACACACACACACACACACACACACACACACACACACACACACACACACACACACACACACACACACAAACACACATACACACACACACACACACACACACACACACACACACACACACACACACACACACACACACACACACACACACACACACACACACACACACACACACACACACACACACACACACACACACACACACACACACACACACACACACACACACACACACACACACACACACACGGACACACAAGCCTAACTCATAAATCATTGGTATTGATATTTGGCTATTCACAGGCCGTTTCTCTATTTAGTTTCAACAGTTTTTATTCAAGGAAGCGTCAAAACGTGGTATTGAGATAACTATTTTGCAGAGAAAATTGGGAATAAATAGATTCATAAATGTAAGATATTGTGTATTTAATTTTCTATTTTATCTCAACGCTGAAATTGTAATTTTTGACAAGTCCACGTACCAGTCTCCGACATCTCCCTGGGTAACAATGACGTCATCACTGACCGCTCGATGGTAGTCACAGTTTCGAACGATGTCCTCCAAAACGTCTGAAATCATATTAACTTACATTAGCCGTCATTCCAAAAAAGGAACAATTCACCAATCGCGACTGTCAGTCATATAACCAGTCGACCAATGAAACCATTCATTTAAATCAGAAATGAGTTTTGAACTCCATAATTACCGCCATTTTTGTACAGCTTTTTTTGTGTGTGGCTACTTAGACGTCGTGACTACAGCTTATTAAAGCCGTAGATACGACGTTTAGGTCGCCAACCAACTATTCAATTTTCTCGTGCATGCTTAAGGCCATACGGAATAAGTGAGCGGGGCCAGCGATTGATTTATTTGAGAAACGCGAAAATAATCGACACTATTGAGAGTGTTAAATCTTCTACTGCAATGACGAATTTTTCAATGGTCGGTGGGCGACATAAGTCCGGCTTACTCATTCTTCCTTACCGAAGAATTAGTTTTGATTGACTGACTCGGTCACTAACATCTTGCGGCGTTTACCAAATATCTTCTCTTGCGACATGACACGAACATTTGACGCATTTCCGCTGTAACTGAAACGGTAAAAGGGTATTTGTTTATATTCAATAATGAGTAAAGTAGTATTGCAGAATTACCATTGTTATTCGTCTAGTTCAACGTAACATTTTTATCACTACCAAGATGTGAAAATATCTCCAGTCTGCTCAAACTATGCCTTCTTAACTACAGGAGAGTCCAGACCTCTGTCTGATAAGGGAGACAAATTGTAAAAGAAAACTTAGGTAATTTCACACTAAGTTGCTCCCCTTCCTACTGTACCCAGCATAAGCAAACAAAAAATTTCCAGTCCGTGACCTCATAGAATATATAAGCATGAAAATTTAAAAAATGAAAAGTTCTTAGTGTAGATGTTAATTCTCACCTGTTTTGCTACTTGATGGATTCGGCTGGTCACACCAGCTGAACTCTAACAGGATGTATCATTAAGACATTATTTTGCAAACTTTATGGTCAGTATAGCAGGTAACAAAAATGTAAAATAGTTGGTAGCCACCTAAATGGCGCCACTACGGTTGGAATAAACTGTAGTTAAGACGTGTAAGTGGTCAAACCAACAAAAATGTTTAAAATAAATGTCGACCAATGTAGGAGTTCAAGGACAGATTCCATTCTTAATAAATAATTCGATTAGTCTATTTATTCTTTGATTGACATCAGCGACCCATCAATTCTTGGATACGATAATGTTGACAAACCACTGGCAAACGATTCCCTATTGGAATCCGTCTTTCAAAAAAGTATATTTATTATATTTCAGCTGTGAAATCTTTGGATGTCCCAGTGTAATAAATTTTGATATCATCACTGGTGATGATATGAACTTTCACTCCGAAATTTTTGAACTACTTTTATTTTCAAAGGGCCAGCTCGCTCGGTGACCTTGCAATCAATTTCTTAGACTAAAAACCAATTAAAAAACAGTAATATAAGAAGAAATAAACGAACATAACTACAACATCAAAATAACCGTTTTGTTAACAACTGGTTTGAAACAATAACGAACCTTGATTTTTTTGACAGATGACCCAAACAAATGCATAACTTTCCATAACGTCCAAAATCATTCCTCGAATACTTATGAAATTGCAGTTAAAGTGATAGACACTCAAACCTAACCCGCATGAGCTTTTTTGTGCAACCAAGTCAGGAGACTGAGTGATCACAGGTGCCTATCCTTTAATTCTGTCCAAGTCCAAGTCATGAATCGTCGATCGCTGTTCGAAACATCCCGGGCCTTTAGATCGACGATAAGATTGTCGCCCTAAGATACAGTATGTGTTTCGCCAAAATTATTTTCGTGCCTGACACCGCAAATCTCTAAGTGTATTAAAATACGGACTTTCACTCAAAAATCTCCTTTGAAAAACTCGCCCACTTGGAAAGAAAATCCAAGATGGCGAACAGAAATTATTGAAATACAAAATCCTTTGATATTAATGCGCACGCTTTCTAGGGCCGATGATGTCGAATATGGTTAAAATAAATCAGCAACTTTTGAATCGACTATAATAAATAGAATAATGAACTGTTTATTTTTTATATGAATCAATTTTCATATCAAAAATAACCAGTTGATTATCCTCTATGTATCTGTAAAGGGAGGTACTACATTTCTAAACGTTAGAGAGCCTATTACTGATCCTAAACGCTGGACAGATGACTGTTAAAGTAGTTCGAACCTTCATCGATAAATTACCTAACCCTTTCCTGTACAATTTGAAAGAAGTTGCAGACACCAAGTAAAAGTGAGTGGAGTTTGGAAAGTAATCAACCTACAGGGTAGAAAATATTGTGGGAAAAGAAGAAATTGATTGTATCAAGCAATTTCTTCTTTTCTCAAAATGTTTTACTCTAGAACATAAATCACAAGGATGTTAAAACCATGAATTGAACAGGAAAGGGTTAAATCATTGGAAGATGTTCTATCACGACTCAACCATTCCAACACACTCCCACTTTTTACTCTTCAAGAAAAAAGTTTTGGAAACATTCTGTAAAATGAAGAAATTGCTTTTTTCAAGCAGTTATTCACCATCCACATTTTTTTACCCAGAAAATCAAGGTTTTTAAAATTTCATAAACTTAAAATTTTTGGATGCATCTTCTTTCATTTTTTTTCCGTTTATTTATCGTCGCTACCGTAGCACATGCCCATATGAGCGACGCCCCCAGAAGACGGTTAGTTGTTACGGGGGATAGTGCAAGGATACAGGACGAAACTGCTGAGAGCTCCGCCTGGTTCTTCAACGTGCTCGATGGATAGCATCGTCACACGATGCCTCGGTTTAACGTCTCATCCGAAAGACAATTAGTTGAGTTAGTTGATATGGTCAGCCCAGGGCTCGAACCAGTGATCTTGAGGTTTGAAGTCAAGTGCTCTACCAACTGAACTAATCGGGCTGACCATCTTCTTTCAAATTGGACCTGTCGTTTTTAACGTCTGGTTAATTGGTTGACTAAAGCTCAAATCTATCATTTTTTACATTTGTATGACACGTCATTAAATTCCATCAAAACAAGGTAAACGACTCATGGGTAATCGAGATCACAAATAAATCGGTGTTGAATTGGTCAACAAAGTACAAAGGGCATTGTTGAATAGTGTTATATTGGCTAAAATTGTAAATTTAATGTTAATTTTATGTTAATTCTTTATACTTATTGGTGATTGAGAAAATCGGATGTGCTACATTAGAGTGTTACAATAGAAGAGATCTTTTTGCCAACATTTACATTTCAAGGTCAAACAACTCCATTTTGAAGCATTTTGGAAAATACATTTTCACATGCCCATTGTAAAATGGGATCAGCAAAGACAGATCAGGGGAGGACGAACGGACGTACTGATGACCTACAATTCTTTGTCCGGAAAAAAGTATACTAGCTATAAATATGAAAATCTTTAGATAAAAAGATCTCATTGATTAGACGTATACAGTGCACAGGAACTGTAACTTCAGTTG
The DNA here is from genome assembly GCA_946902895.1 of Fragum fragum. NCBI lineage: Eukaryota > Metazoa > Mollusca > Bivalvia > Cardiida > Cardiidae > Fragum > Fragum fragum. The sequence goes on from OX336366.1 coordinate 51,323,182, forward strand.
GTTTAATGCCTACTTTTTAATTACAAATTCGTTCGTGGCATTTCTAACACAAAACATGGCTATAAATGAGAGAGTCAGCTATCAGGGAAAAGTACACAATACAGTTGTACTGTATATATGTATAGTATGTAACACATTCAAATACGTTTCATGCTAAATACAGGAGGTTTGTCCTTTGATGATTTTTCCAGATTTTGTCCAGAGTTAGTATAAAGCTTGGTGGGTTGGTATTATTACACGTGTACACATGTAGATCATAAGAAGTAGATGTGCAGGATTACGCCTGCTGATTGACGTATCGATACCGTCAATCAAACATTCGATTAAACAATCCATTCATTTATATTTTGACCAGAAATTAAAGATTGATCTCCGACATTTATATACATGATAGGCGTGACCAGCGATAGACTGATACCACTATCGACATATGAAATAAAGCCGTGTTAAAGTGACAGTTGTGGTATCAAAGTGCGCCTTCAGAAAATTGTTGATTCACTTCATGAATTGTTCTTTCATTACCATACTGGGACTATCTTTTCGTTACATCGAAATGCCGGAATACGGCATTTCGACGTAACGAAAAGATAGTCCCAGAAAACATAGCTGTAAAAGGAGATAATCATATTGAAAGTTAATTTCCCCCTTTTTAACACCGTTTTTAACCATACACAGCACTTCCTTTTGAATTTACATGCACTTGGACTTTTGATCTGAGACTTTATTCATTTGGACTAATCTGATTCAGAGTTAAGCCTGAAATGTGTTCAGGATGACAGAACACAAGCGAGCATTGCCCTTTTGAAACCCGCTTTTGAAACTAGATGGTTGTCCCAGGACAACTGCTGTCGAGCCCGCAAACTTTTGTAGGTATCATGCTCCGGACAAGCACAATTTTAGTGTTTGACCTTGAGCATTGACCTTGAATTTGAAGCTACCAAAAGAATTCTTTCAAATGGCACATCTACTCATGACGGAGAACAATTGTGCAAATTTATTTTGAAATTCATCCATAATTGTAGGAGTAATTGTCCGGACAAATTCGGACGGACGGACTAACGGACTAACTAACGGACTAACTAACGCACTAACGCACACACACCGACTTGTCAAATTAACAACTATGTCTCGCACACCGCAAGCGGGCTAGATAAAAATTAAAGAGAAGAGCAGGACATAGTGAACATCACTCTCGCTTGTTGATTTTTGACGTTATCGTTCTTTTTGTGTTTATAAGAAATGATATTTCCTGGAGAGTTTTTGAAATATCGTAGCTGTCATCATAGAGCGTAAAACGTATTGTTCTGAAGAGGCTGAAATACCATAAAACACGAACCATAACTCTTTCTTGCTTTATTATTTATTTAATGTATTGTTAGACATTCTCATTTTAAACATACTTTTTGCTGTCTTGTTACTCTTTTCTTACCCTTTATGGTAAATTCCCTTGATATGTAAACGCAATAGCTATGCTTTCAGGATGAAAAAAAATGTTTACGGTTAAAAATAGTATCCTACTTTGCACAAGCACTTTTCTGAAAGTGCTCGGAAAAGCGGAAATCAAGATAGAACCATTCACTAGTGTTTTGTCATCCATGAACTTTGTGCTCGAAGTACCGCGAAGTAGATACTTTAAACAAACCGTAAGCGTTTGACCTCTATCATCAAGTGAAATTTTCAGGTTTCTACAAAATTTATTGTTTTGAGAGAGCTTCTTTTCTAAAATAACGAAAGTCGATATTCACAGAATATAGTCATGAATATCTTACTGTATAGTTATGTGTCAACATCCCCTATTTACCGTCCATTTTGAGTATTAATAATTCGATATTTTAAAGTGGTCATTTGAACCACAAAACAAAAGCTGTATTGTACTGTGTAAATATTGGTGATAGTAATAGAAAAAATATTGAATTACCTTGTCATGGGGCTAAAAGTTGCTAAAATTGATCTCAAAAACAAGGCACAATGTTAGAACCGCATTTCTACACCTCTCAAAAAATGCTTTGGAAAACATTACGAAAAATATAGAAATTGTCAAAAATAAGTTCTTCATTACAGACTATTTTTACTATGACATAAAAAAAGTATTTTTTAAAATTTTATCAAAGTTGTCGTCTACAACTGTGTCTTTTTGAACCAGTAAAATGTCGTCTTCACTTAAATTATGTCTAATTGAGAAATTAATATATTTCTTATTTTGTAACAACGCGTGTTTGGTGGAGCATAACCTATTTATGAAGGCTCTTGTTCTGATAGGCATTGTACGGTTTATATTAGACCAGTTTGAAATTTTGTCGTCTAGTTATGACCTAACTTATGTCAAGTTTCGCAAAATATTTTTTCACGGAAATATATAGTTTTACTCTTTTTTTATAGAAATCGGTCGACAACGAATCGAACCTCCGATCTTCTCCTGGCTGACCTAAACATGCTCTTAACCCATTCCCACACAGATACGCTTTTGGACGCCCCTAAAGAAAAACATTGTGTAAAATGAAGAAATTGCTTGTTACGAGCAATTTCTTCATTTTACACAATGTTTTCTTCCCAGAAAGTTGAGAAAATCTAAAATTTCATGAGCTTGAAGTTGTCGTCTGCAACTCCTTTGAATTTGGACGAGTCTTAAATTTTGTCGTCTGGTAAAGGGTTAATATTATAAAATCGCCGCTACGACATTACGTTTATAAAGCATAACATAACATGTCTGTGTCTATCCTCCACCTTTAATATTGAAAAGAACTTAAGCCATTGGTTATCGGAACTCATTAGAATTGACAGGTCACTGTCCCCGCCCATTAAATCCGCGAACCACACTCGGTGACTTCGATACAAGGTTCAACTTTGATATTTAACGTAGTTATTTTGCAAAATTATGGCCAGTAATTACTTGATTTGTTTGGCGACCTAAACGTCGTAAATACAGCTTGAATACACGTAACGAGGTTTCTGTCGCGAAACCAACTACAATAAAGTAACATGTAACAAAAAAATAAAATTGTTGGTTCGCGACCCAAATGTCGTAACTATAGCTTGAATAAACTGTAGTTACGACGTTTAAGTATCGAATCTAACAATAATTTCGGCCAGTATTGGAGTTCACTTGCGGTCTAGACGAATGATTTGATTGGTAGACTGATTCTTTGATTGAAACATGTGATCGGTCATTTGCCCTTTTAGTAGGCCAAATTTCAAATATAAAAAAGGCCGGACCTACCATCTTTACATCCACTCAATAAATCGCTTTTCTTTCGTAACCACGGTAACACTTCTTTAATATCAGAACTGTTTCGAAGGTAAGGTGGCTTCGAGATGACAGCGATGACTTTATTTTGCATCATTTTGACTTGCTAGATACGATCTCCATTTAATCTCTGTCGCTTAATTACTGTTTGTTGTACGACCATGGTCTTCTGTCGATGATTGCACCCTGAAGAGATCAAATAAAAAACTTTCTTTACCTAGAATACATAGATTTCAACCGTGTTAACCCATTCCCACACAATGGCGCTTTTTGACACTCCTCTAGATATTGAGAAAACATTTTGTGAAATTAAGAAATTGCTTGAACCAAGCAATTTCTTCATTTTACAAAATGTTTCTTACCTAGAAAGTTGAAATGTTAAATTTCACCAAATCTAACTTGTCGTCTGCAATTTATTTCAACTTGGATCAGTTATCTTGGAATGGATTATATCCTCGAAATATACATCTTTTACTCTAATATTTTCTTGTATACAAGTAGGCTATTGATTTTTTCGATATCTACTATCAACCAAAAACTCGATTTACCTATCAAATCAGCCATTTAGACAGGAAGTGAAAATTGAACACCAAATATTTGTTAAGCTTTTATGTCGGTTTGGCCCCTTAAACGTCGTATCTATGACTTATTCAAGCTATATTTGCGACGTTTATGTCACCAACCAACCATGTTACTGTTCCGTTACTTGTTGCTGGCCATACAAATTTGCAACATAATGCCGTTAACACCATTATCAGACGATACAATTGGAAGAAGTTGCAGAGGACAATTTTCTGTTCATAAATCTTAGATTTTAGATGTTACAAGCAATTTCTCCACTTTTCACAATGTTTTTCCAAAAGTATTTCTTGAGGGACGTCTAAAAGCGTCATTGTGTGGGAATTGGTTAATATTTCATTCGATCTTCCTGTTGGAGATCAAGAGGAATGGCCGGCGATTCGTCAAGTATACAGTAATTGCGCACCGTTGGCGTCCTGTTTCGTTTCAATGGGGTTTTACGCCGCTTTCAACAATCTTTCAGTTATATCGCGGCGGCTGGAGCACCTAACAATGGAATCCTGGTATTTCTCACACCAGTACTACCATCACATCCTATCCTAGCCTCCAGCTGCTATCCCACATAGGTCTACGATTATCGACCCATTGGTGAGAGACAAATAGTCGGAAAGGATGAGTGCCGCCGTCGGGGATCGAACCCGGGACCTATAAATTGACAGTCCGACGCGCTACCAACTGCGCTATTACGGCGGCTCTTGGCGTCCTGTAATGGGTGTTGAACAATCCACCTAATAATACTTTTAATAACACCAACAACCACAATGCATGATGCAAAAAGCGAACAAAAACAACAAACAAAACAATAACAACCTTCCACACAACCTCTTCCCCCCCAACCCCGACCTCCCCTCAGAAAATAACCGCACCCCCCCCAAAAAAAAAAAAAAAAAAAAAAAAATCCGACAAAAACACAACAACAACAAACAACACCCAAAAAATAAATAAAGGAAGGAAAGCAAGTAGATATTATTCTACAATATCAATCTGGCATTTCATTAATTTTTCTTACCGCGAGATTACTTATTACACTTTTCCTGTTCAAAGTTATTTTGATCCTATAAAGAAAATGGTTGGTTCATCGATGGTTTTGGCTTGCCACTGTTACATGTATTTATTCTATCCAGTCATTTATATGTATTTTCTATCCAGTCATTTATATGTCGTTTTATTGATAATAACTGTAAAATATACGTATATATCGCCTTAAGCAATTTCATCACTTTCAATTATTTTTTTCTTCCTAGAAAGACGGAGAAATTCAAAATTATATCGACGAGAATATATCGTCTGCAATGGCAAGCTAAAATCTACAACTCTATGTACGTTACACTGATGAAAATATAAATTTCATTTATGTTTTTAAGACTCCAAGTTGTTTGTGAGTTCTTGCTAGAATTTTCTAGATGACAATCAGTTTTTTGTAAAAGGTGCTGTTTTTTTTGTATAAATTTTATAACCTTTTTCCTGACCCCCCCCCCAAAAAAAAAAAAAAAAAAAAAAAAAATAGAAAAAAATTGACGGATCGCCGCTATCAATAATAAATCGATTGATCAATCTAATCATTTATTTAGACAGAAAATGAAAGTTTAACTCCAACATATAAAAAAATTAAGCTATTTGTCGGTGAGGCGCCTTGAACGTCTTTATTCAAGCTGTAGCTATGTCGTTTCGGTTGCTAACCAACGATCTATTTTTCTGTTTTACGTACTTAGCCACATATTGTACAAAATAATGTCGAACCGCTCTGTTTGAGATCAGTGGGCGTAACGAGCGATCCACCCATTAGAATGACAACATGAATTTTCATTGATTTTTTTATTATGAAAAAAAAAGTGATTTAGAATCGCTAGAAAAAAAAGGTTATAGATATCCTATTTATTTCATCTAAAATTGAATATTTAGCGACATCAAAATAATGAAGATGCTTGGTTTCCCCGTGAAAGGCCTTACATGCTCGGTTTAGATAAATGATATATCGCCGTTGTGTTGCAAAAACACCATTATTATAACTATTAATGAGATTTCTGATGCCTATCGACATATTACGTTTTGTAAATATTTTATAAGAATCTTCAGCAGAGCGCTTTTACAGAACTTTATCTTTAACGTCGCCACTCTAAGATAGCCCGTTTACGACCGTATTTTTCTGTTCGATCCGATTAAAGCATCTTGCTAAGTCAATAATTGATGATGGATGACAATGAACTCCCTGATTGTTGACCTTTGAACTACATAGCATACATTTCTTCATTCCCCAAGATGTTTTTACTCTAAAAGATGAAAAGAACATTGCCGTCTGCAACGTCTTTGAAATTGGACCTATCTGACATTTTGTCGTCTGGTAATGGGTTAAGAAGTGAACTAGTAATTCCACGTGTATTTTTGCGACTTATCAGCAAAAATTCCGTCGTCTCTGGTCACGGGTATAAATTTTATAGACTTTGTCGGTGTATTTACCAATGAGTGTGAAAAATCACAACCATACTTTATTGACAATAAGCAATATCATTATTTTAATCTCAACCGCACTTTATTGACAATAAGCAATATCATTATTTTAATATCAACCGTACTTTATTTACAGTGAGCAAGATCAGTGCTTTAATCTCAACTGTTCTTTATTGACAATTAGCAATATTATCCTTTTAAAAACAAATACATAACCATCAAAAAAGTAATAAAATGTAATAATAAAAAGATAAAGATACGATACAAAAATATAAATGAGAAACATTGTTTATAAAACTTTTAGATTGCCAGAAAAAATGAGAATATTACGAAACGTCTCTTAAAAACGGGGGAAATACTCACGGACTTACTCTTTACGAAGCCACGAAGGATAAGAGTTATAGTTCACTTAATTTCCAATAAGGAGTAATCCAGTTTTGATACTGGAGTAGTTTGTCAGCAATTACGGCAGCACTGAAGTCTAACGTATTACTGAAATATTTAGTCCATTGGCCTTCTCTTCAATTCCTAAGAATCGGAGAAAATATGTCATCAGGATAATGTCTTTATCACTATACCCTGTTCCATTCCTTCCTCATTTAAGCCTTAACCCATTACCACACAAGCCCTCCTTTTTACACCTCTCAAGGAAAAAGCTTTAGAAAACATTGTGGAAAATGAAGAAATTGCTTGTGTCAAGCAAATTCTTCATTATCCACAACGATTTCTATGAAAAAAAAGACGAACAAGTTTAAAATTCAATCACCTTGAAGTTGTTGTCTCTAGCTTCTTTCAATTTGGATCAGTCTAAAATTTTGCTGTATTGGAATGGGTTTTAAAAGCCGTAAAACATTGTTTTTCCATGAATCATGCTAATGATGACGATTGAAATATTGTAAGTGAAATGCCATGTTAACAATTATCTTGCTGTAAAGAATTAAACATCTTTGAGGGAGAGGTTTGTTTAATACTTGCCTCTCTGATTTGAAATAGATGATAAATATTAAAATGATCTTATTTTTTCATAAACAACATTTACAAAATTTAGTTTTTCATCTTAACTTCGGACAGTAGAAGACAAATCGTCATCTGACAACCAAATTATCATAACTACAGTCTATTTAAGCACTAGTTACGATGATTAGGTAACTGAAGGAAGATATAACAAAACACATCACTTAACGGCTTCTCGTTTGTTTGGGCGTTCGTGTTCAAGATTAAGTATGTGGCTTCAGATAAATGAAATTTAATATGTCCTTATCCACAAAACATTTTAATTGGAAATCATACTTGAAGATTCATATCCCGATGTTATTCAAATTGAAGTGGAATATATTGATAAGAAAAGTAAATACTTGAAAGACGAAACTGAAATCATCACTGTAACCTTTCAAGCAAAACGGGACATTCGGGGAATTTCGTGAAACAAACATATAGAAATTACAGTTTAGGCACTTGTGTTGGGAATTGAAAAATCTAATTTTAATTTCGTCGATCAAAATTCCTGTATTACGATTGATAAAAAATCGTTTCAAACCTCCATGAAAAAAGTTGAAAATTAAACTATTTTGTGATCTTGTGTGCAAAGTGATTTCATCAAATCTGATCTAAACTGCTGTATTTTCTTTTTCTCTTTGTTGTTTTATTTATTTTTCTTTAAAAGTATGACTTCGCTTTGACATACGTATAACTATGGTGGCAAAGAGGTGACATCTGAGTTTTTCTCCATTTAGTCTTATCTTGTAAAAATCCCAACTCATTTGTTTCGTTTTATTGTTTTTTGTTCGTTTTAAAGAACGGTTAGAACGCGCTTTTCATTTTTTTTATAAAAAAGGAAAAGAAAGTAAACGAATTGCTATCTCGTGGGAACGAGATACACAGCCAATCAAAATCGCTCTCTATATCGTACCCACGAGATATTAAGTCGTTCCCACGAGTTTATCATCCAACCGGGTTACCCAATAAAACTGTAGTTATGACATCTAATTCGCCCAACGACAATATTTCCAACTTTTACACATGGGCACAAAGAAAAGGCTCGGGTCAGTATGCGCATCCTTGCAGTCTGGACAGGGTCCTCACTATGCAATCTGATTCAGTTTCCCCAGATGACCAAGTAATCAAAATACAGATGTCTAGGCCGACCAATGTTCAAACTCTAACTCAAGGCCAACTTAAAATAGACCAAACTTTTTTATCCCTATATATGTGTAAAATATATACACATAAAAGACTCTTTTCCTGTGATATTAGACAGATCAGACCCAGTTTGGAAAAGAAACAATCCAAACGATGGTAGAGAGCCGGACTTCTAATCATGGGGTCCCGGGTTTGATTCCCGGTCGCGGCAAGTATCCTGTCTGACATTTGTCTCCCGCCAATGGGTGGATAATCGTGAACCTAAGTGGGATAAGCAGCTGGAGGCTCGAAGATGATGTAGTAGTATTACTTGTATGAGAAGTACCAGGAATCAATGGTTAGGTGCTCCAGTCTCAGCGGTTTGACTGAAATACTGTTAAAAGTGGCGTTAAACCCCATTCAAAACAAACAAACCCAACTGAACATAAACGACACACGAAAAATTAAATTGATGAAGTTGATTACCACGGAAATAAAATGATAAATGTCAAGGAACTCATATATACGATTTGATAAGTTAAAAAGTTGAAATTTTTACAAACCGACTAAAAATAACAACAAACAAACATCCAAACAAAATTCAACAAACAACAACAAAAACATCTTCGAACAAACTGGAATGCCTATTTCACGGGCTAATAATATGCATTTATCATAGATGGGCCAAACGAAAACTGATATATAGTTACCAATCCAAATTCTTTTATAAACTATCCAATAAAGTCAAATACATTATTATACTATTACTTATTGTGAAGCTATAATTTTAACAGTGTACAGAAAATTTAAAATTCGAATAATGTCGATAAAATAAAGTATATATAATGGTAGGGGTTTATTAGTACTTTTACCATTGTCATGTGATTCTCAATACAAACAGTTTTAAATCTCTTAAAATATTTGATTTAACAAGTCAAATAAAACCCAATTACTGAATGAGTGGCCATAGATATTTAACACTTTTGGGAACTCTGGTGCAGCGATACTGCTTAACAGAAATATATATTTCAATATATTATTTTTTAGCGAACCTAATTTTTATTGAAGCGCTTTGTCACAATAAAATATTCATTGTAATTATAATTAAAAACATAAGAAGTACAATAGAAAGTGTCAGCACAATTCATTCCATTCAAAATAAGCTAGAGATCTTGACGCACAAAGATATTCTGTATTACATGAGATCACTATCGGAGCAGGCTATATTTCATCCCATGTCGTAATTGACGAATCACTGGCCAAGCCCATAGACCTCCAACAAGACAGTTTGTCTTTATATAAACGATTTGCAATTCCGTCTGTCGAAGTTCCTGCATTCGTTAAATTAGTTCCATACCTTCACATTGAGGACTACACTATATATACAAAATATTTCCATAACTTCTGTAAAAGCGGTAAAATCATTACTTATTTGACATATATTGAAGAGGTAAAGAACTACTATAGTGAACTTTAGTGTTAATCCGATTCGCTGCCACATGCAGTTTGGTAAGATTTTTGGTTTCATACCTCCATGAAAAAAATGTGTATATATATATATCGCGATCTCTTAAGTCAAACGACATTAGTTTGCACAATTTGAAGTAAAAACCAAATCGTTGCATGGTATGCGACCAAAATGAGGGGGTTCACACACGGAAAGGGGCTGCAGTTACGACGTTCTCGTCACCTACCAAAGAAAATAATATATATGTGTGTGTATTGGGCGGGGGGTCATTATATTACTTCAAGTTAGAATGAATGAATTTAAAGCAAATCCAGTTTAAAGCAAAGTTGCTTTATATCAGAATCTATTACATGCTTATACAAAAAACTCAAAACAGGGGTTTTACAACAGAGAAACATTGATGGAAAATAACTTCACAAGTGAAAAAAAAGTATCACTATAGATTTTTGGGCCAAATCGTAAATATTATTGACTTTATATCTTTACATACTCTTGGTAACCTTTAAGACACCAGATATGTCTTAGAAATATTAAACATATGCAAATATATATGATCCGTTATACTGCCTTAATAACTTTACTTTATGACGGTGGAAAAGTCAAATATTTTGATGACGTCACAGTTGTCTCAGTATTACTAGCATCTCAAGATATATTGTTTGGAAAGCTTTGTGTAAATGAAAAAAAAAAAAAATCTTGCTATAAACAGTTTTCATTATCCACCATATCCAAAAATACGCCTTTTAAAAACTCGATCAGCTAGAAGTTGTCGTCTGAAATGTCTTAAAATTTGAACCAGTCTAACTTTTTGTCGTCAGGTAATAGGTTAATGTACAAAAACAGTTGTAAAGACTGCCATTGCAACTGTGAATCAGAAAGATAGTTTAATCTAATAATTTGAAAAAAAGAGAGGAAAAAAATCAAATTGTTGGCATTCAGGCAGATTTCCAAGAGGTCAACCTTGATCCAACGACCACCTCTATTAAGCGACTACTTTCATTGAGCGACCAGCAGCAAAATTTACTTTGCAAAACCAAAGGAGTTTCATAATTAAACTTTTTTTTGAAAACAAAATCATCAAAACTAAATGCGATGTTGATAGTACTCATTAAAACCTCTCAGTGAGAAGATTTTAATGAGTTCCATCAACGTAGGATTAAGTAAGAATCTTGGACTAATTCGTGTGTATAGTATAGCCGATCCCTCGTATATTTTACAATAAAACTGTATTAAGCGACCATTCTTTTACACGACCAAAGTTTTGCCGTCCATTGAGTGGTTGCTAAACACAATTTTGACTGTAAATCATAATGCTAACATTTTAATTCGGGTGATAATATTCGAGATTTGTGCTTTATAAATCCCTCACCCCTCTTTATATGCCGCCAGCCTTAAAATTAAGTTCGTGCTTACTTACAGTAAATTTGAAGTGCATTTTGAATTGAAGTTCTAAAGAGCCGCGATGTGAGGAGGCATAATATTTGTCGAAAATGACCTTTTGTGACCCTAGACTTTCGCTCCTACTTATTATTCCATTCTTAAGTATGAATTTACTTGCAAACATGACCGGCCACATGAGAAGGGGCTCTTCTTAGATATGTATCCGGACCTATATTTATCTCATGTCCAATTGATCACACTCTCTTGCTCGGAAAAATATAGTGAAAAATGAAGAATATGCTTGTTGCAAGCAATTTGTTCTTTTTACACAATGTTTTTTATCTAGAATGATAAAGATTTCTAAAATTTCATCACCTGGAAAATATCGTCTGAGCTTCTTACAATTTCGACCAAGCTAATTTTTGTCGTTTTGTGATGCGTTATAAAAGGGGTTGGAGGCTTTAGGTTTTTGAGGTAAAATTAGTAAATATTCTTTCTAAGACTATCGATATGAACTATTTCTCAATAGCCTTGTTTTGTACCCTGGCTTGAAACTTCATTCTTGTTGAGTACGAGGAGTGATCGAAATGTGCCTGACAGGGAGAATTCTTAAACTTAAATATTTACATTTATTTTAGAAACGTAGTCACATTGCACGCTTACACACTACGGTGTTGCAACAATTAGATACCTTTCGTGTAGAAGGTTGCATCTTAGGCACAAAAAAGCGTCAACACCTTGTTTGACGTCGTCTTCAGTGCGACAATGGCGGCCGCTAATCTCTTCTTTCGTCTTTGGGAATAGTTAATAAAGAAAGATTGCTAAAACAGGTGAATAAGATGGACGCTCAACCAGTCTGACACCGCATTAGTGAAAAGTCAGCCATGGCAACAGTGGACTTGGGTGTTAAAGCACAATATGCGATATAATCCAAAAGCAGCATACCTTTTGCATCCCCGAATACTTTGGCCATCATCGACCTCAGCCACTATTGTTGACCTTCGCTTTTCGGGGTCCTCGGTATTTCCTCTGTTTTAATTGTTGTTTTATCTCAGGTTCAAAGTGGCAAACCCATGTCTCATCAACACTTAAAAACTGCGTGGGAATTTTCTCCAGGTCCCGCTGATACATGGTAAAGTTTTTCTTGGACATATTGCACCGAGTTCGTTTTTGATCACCACTCAGAACTTTTGAGACCCATCTAGCAGAAACCTTTGTCATTATGGATAATTACATAGACTCGTTCTTTTAAGCTACCTACCTGTGCTGCAATGTACCGCCGTGTAATTCGCCGATGTGCCATAATCGTATCATGGATTTTATTTTTATTTCGTTTAAATTCCGCGAGCCATTTCTTCACCATGCTATAACATGATGCATGCTCCCCTGAATTGTTACCCATGTCCTCGTGAAGTTCGTTAGGCGATTACCTTTTAGGCCAATATGTTGACGAATTACTCATATTAGGTAGGCTTGCGAATTAAATTCTGTCTGTTTATAAAAGGTTTATTTCTACCCAAGGTCACGGAATTTTCAATCGCCCCTCGTATATCACAGATTTATTCTATTCAAGATGTAACGGACGGTTTTATTTTTGCTTTATCTACAATACATTACCCGTGATTACATGCGACAAACCGTTATCTGATGTCTCCCACAATCTGCTATGTAGGAATAACGCATGGTCGTAACTAGCGATCCTTCACTGAGGATACTCTGAAGAAATGGCTATTAACCCTTTCCTGATTTTTTTTAAATTTTAAACTGGTCATATTCAGACGATAATTTGAAAATGAATGCATTAGAAAAATAATCATTCATTATGGTAGAAAATATTGTGGAAAAAGAAAAAATTGCTTGTTACAAGCAATTTCTTCTTTTTCCACAATATTTTCTCAAGTATGAAAACACAGGGACGTAAGAACCAGGGATTAGACAGGAAAGGGTTAAAAGATAGCCTGATCCACAGTTCTAAGGAAATACTTGCTTTTCTTATAGCTTTTTTTACCTCAGACACTAGAGAATGTCACTTGAAAGAGAAACGGTCTATTTTTTAAAAAATCATATTCATTCGTGGATAGAAAATTCTTGAACCAGTATGGGCAATTACAAGATAATAAGTAATTTCTTCGTTTACCACAATGTTCTCTATCCAGAACGTTGGAAATACCTTAAATTTCACAAACTTTATACTGTCGTCTTTAACTCCTCCCAATTTGAACCAGTCGAGAACTTTGCCTTCTGGTTATGGGTTAAACACGACAAGATATAGTAACAATGTGAAAATTTTCAAGTACACCAGGGCTTACAATCAAAACATTACAAAAAAGTATGAATAGATAAAACACGTCCCGATTCATCTTTTCCAGTCGGTTTAAAAGAATTGCAAACTAACTTGTTTCATAATTGTCATGTCGTGGTTGTGAGACCAAAATATCGTAACTACAGATTATCTAAACAGTAGTTTCGATGTTGTGGAGACCAACCGCAATAGGCTTTGAAACGATCACAGGAAATTAATTTTGCTCAATACAGAATCATCAGTTGACGATTATGTACGCTTGGATTAACATCGCGTGATTTGCAATCGATTATGCAATAAGATATTTAGGTTTTGCAATTAACCGCCACAAAAAGCCATGCCACTGCAAAACAACGAACACATTCAGGAAACTTAATGAATTACTTGTTTACCCCAGAGGTTTGTCCTTTCGTAAAATTCACAGTGATTATTATTAAATACAACCGACTTGAACATGATATACCTTTTATTCAATTCAGTAAGAGGGCAAAGTGAATAATTACAGGGGACAGGTTAATTAATAATAATTTAAAGTAAGTAAATACTCAATATGTGATTTCGATCCCTATGCATACGTATACATACATAAGACCCAACTTTGAAACAAAATATGCTCAGTTCTTTTAAAACCTTTAACAAGTTTTGGCTCACAGATTGTTGACGGGAACTGCGTGTGAGACTGTCTTTAACCTGATATTCAATCAGATATGTAAAGCGATGGAAAATTGTTTTCCGTACCCCGGGGCCTTAGATCAAAGTGTCAATCTTAGAAACAGCTGCGTTACACTTTAATCAAGATTCCAATATCAGTCCAATTGAACGAAAGAAAGTTCATAAATAAGCAGGTACTTTCACGATACAAATACAATTTTGTTGAAAACGGTATTAAAACGTATAACATTCAAAAAGAACAAAGTAATTAACTATTCAAATTTTATACCAAACTTAAAATTTATTATGAAAGTCTTGAAGTCTTCAGTTCTAATATAAAGAATTTTCTTAACAAACCTTTCAGTTTAAGCCAATATGTACAGTTGCATTTCAATCAGTAGCGATACGTTAATAGCTAATGTAATTATAACAATAATCCAATTTCTCTAACTCTATCTTAATGTAGAGAGAATCAATGGTTACCCCATTTATAGCTGTTAATACGAGTAAATACTTTAGCAGCCATATAAAAGAGAAAGTCAAATATTTTCATTAAGAGGTGTTATACGATCAAACAAAGACGAGGCTTGTTTAACTTATTCTTAATGCATTCTGAGGCCCTCCCTGTCGGACTGTTTTTATAGTACATACATATCGTATGTAGGTAAGACAGAGCATTTTCAGTTGACGGTCAAGCCCCCTGACAAAGTATTTTGGGATATTAAATGACGCTACTTTGCAAAATTTAAGGTCAGGAACAAACTAAAAGCAAGTCTTTGGTTGGCGACCAAAACGTCGTAACTACAACTTGAAAAAGCTTTAGTTACGAAGTTAAGTCGCATAAGCAACAAAAGAGGTTAAAAATGACAGACAATGTCGGAGTTCAAATCTTAATTCTGGGCTGAATAAATGACCCGATTGGTCAATATATTCCTTGATTGACAGCCGCGATTGGTCAATTTTTAGGATAATGCCGTTGATATTAAGTCGTCAGTCGCGTATATTATATAAAGTGATATCATAGTCCTATGCATATCCGGGTAGAGATGCAGATATTGGTTTCTCTTTCAGACCAAATTTTATGTCTTTTTTGCGATCTTGAGAGTGTTAAGACATTTTTTCCGTCCCCACGGCTATATCGGCCAAAATATCTTACGGTAGCATTGTAGAAGATTTCATTCCGAAAGATTCTTTTCATTCCTATGTCAAATTAAACAAAGTTTTATGTTCTCGGTGAAAGTTTCGATCCAGCATAAGGATGTTGCCCTTTAATTTTCAACAAATAAATCTAGACGACGGATATTTTTCAAGATTGAGTAGTACGACCAGCTTACTGTGAACACACAAACCCGTTCAGTTTATTTTGCCACAAACCAACATTAAGTATGTCGTAAAAACTGACGGATCGCTGTCCCCGCCAATTGACTCCGCTGGCAACGTGCACTGACTCCAACACGTGACTTCGATTATTAAATGGCGTTAATTCGCATAATCCAAGGCCAGTAACATGTAAGCAAAATTTAAATTGTTAGTTGGCGACCTAAACGTTGTAACTGTAATTACGACGTTTAGGTCTCCAGGCCCACAAAAATACATTACATAAATGTCCGCCAAATTCACTTCCAGTCTAAATGAATTATTTGACTGCTCGACTGATTCTTTGATTGACAATTGCGATCGCTCAGTTGTTCAACAACACTGTACCCCGACGGCGGCACATATCCTTTCCGACATTTGTCTTTCACCAATGGGTGGATAATCGTTAACCTAAGTGGGATAGCAGCTGGAGGCTAGGAAATGTTGTAATGGTAGTACTGGCGTGAGAAATACCAGGAATCAATTGTGAGGTGCTCTAGCTGTCACGATATGACTGAAATACAATTAAAAGCGGCGTTAAACACAATTCATTCAATCAATTAATAACACTGTACCGAGTACAGGGCCTCGTTTATTTATTTAAAGTTAGTGGTAGAACCTCACTACTCTCGGTATAATTAGAGGCGGTATATTTGCTTAACTTATGTATTTTCGTTGATCGATTTCACCAATCAGCCAATTAACTCTAAAAATAAATCTCTATAGTAGTCACAGTGAAAATACTTAGTTAATACCACTTCACTCAATATGTTAAGGAAGATTGTGTAATTCGATAAACGTGTTCATCTACTTACGTACTTAGAGGTCCAAGATGCACAGATTCCTTTGTGCATGTAACATCACCCTGGAAAATACTTCTTATTTTACGTAATAATCGTTTTACAATTCTAGATAATTGCGATACAGTTCTAAAGTATCTTACTTAATCCTCGAATTGTTCAAGTTGTAACGACGACGTTGAAGTACCCGATGACGAATTCGTCTTAAGGTTCGGGGACAATAAATACAATTCTTGGCTCAATAAATTATTGATTTGTCAATTATTTTTTTGATTTAGAGCGAATAAGAGGTTGTAATCATCATCAATGGAAAAAAAAGTTTACCGTTGCGTCATTACATATGTATATACGAAACGCAAAATTCCTTTAATTTAGTTAAAATTAAATTTAGTTAAGTAGATCTGATTTTTTTCAATGAGCTTTAAAAATACTATAGAAGAACAGTTTCAAAATAAGAATTGTTATATCAGGAAAGGGGGGCGTCCGTCATCAATGCCGTTTGACAATATAGTAAGTACATGTCAATATCACTTTTGTAAAGCTTGTATCGTATACAAACGGTTACAAAAGAAACTTCCTAATGGAGTTCTGTTGACACTTTCTCAATGAGTAGCAAATCAATGGACTCACGCTGAACAGCTCACTTTAAATCAATGTGTATTAAGCTGGCTTCCAATTAGATCCTTTAAAATAAGAAGTTATGTTGCCTAGAAAAAGAAGAAAGAGGGCCGATGAACGTTTGTTGTTTGTTTGGATGGGGTTTAGCGCCACTTTTAAGAGTATTTCAGTCATATCGCGTCGACTGGAGCACCTAACCGTGATTGCCTTGTATTTCTCCCAATAATTACAACTACATCCGCTTCGAGTCTCCAGCTGCTCATCCCACTTGGGTGTGCTGTTGAAAGTACATATAATTGTAAATAAACAAATATAGAATTATACAAACGGTTATTTAAATAATTCAAAGGAAACAAATAAAAAATAATACTTTAACCTTCACAATAATTCGACGTAAAAGCAAACATCCTTACTGGAAATCAACAAATCAATTTTGAAGCAAGTCGACGCACTTTGTCGAAGCTTTATGAAGAAATACCCCAAATGCTCGGCTGACTGCTTGCAACAGAACACGATCTTTTACTGCTTCTAAGTAACCAAAAGGTAAATATCTTTAATATTCACCGGATCTAGTATACTATTAATAATGCTCTACACACAATCCACTACCAACTTACTCTGTTGACCAAGTCCACTTACTTCGACTTCATATTCAAATGTTTTTGTTCTATGGTTAGACACTTTTAGAATGTCAATCAAAGCGCTGAAAGCGCTGAAAGCCTGAGATATGTATACAGGAGATATATAATCTGGGTAGAAAAAGATTGATGGTCGGATGATCGGAGGTGCCACTTTCTACCCAAATCTACTGTCGATTATGCCCAGATCTGCCAATTTGTGCGCTAGGGGACAAAACCTGCCCAAAATAATTTTCATCCCGTTGAGGTATTGTAACGATTAATTTACATGTATATATCGTTACATATTTTTCAAACGATCAAAATGCTCTGAAGGGATCTGATAAAGGCCGCTCAAGGATCCTTCCTGTTAATTTTGGTTGAATTATGTTCAGTACATTCGGAGAAGAAGATTTTTAAAGTAAAAGTTGACGGACGGACGAACGACGGGCACCATATCATGACAAAAGCTCGTTGGCTTTCAGCTAGTGGAGCTAGCGAGAGAGAGCTAGAGAGTGAGAGAGATTGGGGAATTGAGCGTGTAGCCAGGTTCGAACTAGGAGGCTCTTGCGTGCGATGTGAGTATTCTTCCACACAGACAAATTTCGTTATGTAAATATGCGCTTTATAATCTCTAGATAAAGAGAGCGAGAGAGGGCGGTCGGTCGTTTACCAGGTTAACATGATAATGTACACCTCTCAAAAGCGGTATGTAGACGTTGCATCCTTTGGGTAGAATTCGAAGGTAAAAATATAAAGACACTAAGTCCGAGCACGACCAAACCGTTTTCAAACAGTGCGAATATGATCCTGTGAATGACCAATTAATTTGTTAAACAAAACATTCCAATCGTGCGTAAAACCGACAGCTTCGCTTATCAGCTTTTTACAGCAACTTTGTCTAACCGGACCGTTTTGACATTGTTACTCTAGAATAAGTAATACATGTATTATTTTTGTATGAAACAAACACCTTATTTTTTCTTAACAATATGATATGATTATATATGTTTAATAATTTCCAATATATTATATATCTCCTTTCTTTATTTCCATTAACTTGTCAAATTTTGATGCATGGACCGTAGTTTTATGGAGAACTGGTGAAAGTGTATGCATTCGTTTATGAAAGCCTATATTTCCTTTCTAAGCGAAAATCTGCCAAAAGCGAACACTTTCTAACATAGTCAGTGGATGCATTCTTCGATAGGCTTACTGTTTATGATGGACTCCGTAGGCGTCCATCATTGTTACCCAGTTTGGAAAATCAAGTAGAATGTTACTATGTCAGAAGAGAAGAAGTGCATACATGTAGATAGGTTCGATTTATAATTTTTCAGAACTTGTCTCCCCCCCCCCCTGTACATTGTGAAAATGGCGTAATACAAGGATTCTATATACTCCGTAGAACGCGTAAAGAGTTCCCTTAAATAAGAAACACCTACCAATAACCCGCTTAGCGTAGATGCTGTCACGGTTTCAAAAGACGCGGTGTCTTTCAATAATATAGTGAATATTTTGTTTCTACTTTGAGAACTCGACACCAGAGTGATAAGCTGTACAGTTACATATATTTAAAGATGGTTATTATCATTTTGAATTAGTATTTTCAATCCAATACCAAACGACAAAATTTAGGACTAGTTACAGACGACAATTCAAATCACTTTGAGGTTGAAAACTAAGTCCCCTACTGGATCCCGGAAGGTTTAAAAGATATGAAAAATATCTCATTTGTTTCTTACACGTAATAATTCTCAATGAATATTGCTAATCTAATATTGTCCAAGTTTCTTAAATGATATCTTATTGATTTGTGGAATGTCTTCGGAAAGGGATAATCTCGAAAAAATTTAAAAAAAAAAAGTATTGATCTTGAAAACTAGTTAGACTTCGATCAAGTGAATTTGGTTTAACGCGGCTTTCAGCAGTATTTAAGCAAAACAGTGGTTGGTAGTGCACAAAACCATGGCTTTATGTCATACTTCACATCAGTAATACGTAAAACTGCAACAATAACTTTGGGTCATTACATGTGTGTAGCTACTCAACCAAGTTTGTTGGCAAATTCCCTAACATATTCCATCGTTGAATGACAAATGACGGGTGTGACAATGATGTTTTTTCCGAACTTGTGATCATACTCAGGATTCTAGAATGGAAGCATCCTGTATTATATGTACCTATTTAACAACCAGGCTTGGTGAGAGGTTATGCTTAAAATGCAATATACCAGTTTGAACATCAAAGCGGGCATATCACTCTACTATGCCAACACGGATGTCCATCAACAGTACTTTAAGTGCTTTGATTTGTTGCGGTCTTAACTTCCACACACTTGAAGAACACACTTGGCGAATCGCGTGTGTCAAACAAAGAATCAATCGACCAATCAAATCGTTCATGTAGATCGGAAGTGAACTTTCAACTTGATATAGGACGACATTTATTTTGTTGGTTTCGCACCTAAACGTCGTAACTACTTCTTATTCGAGCTGCAGTCAGGTTACTACTTTTAGGTAGCCAACCTACCATTTTACTTTTTTTGTTACATGTTACTGACCATAAATTGAGCAAAATAACACCATTTTATATCTAAATGGAACTTCCTGCCAGAGATCATTGGCCGTGGCCTAGGGTTCGTTAATTTAAGTTTCACAAATCTTTAATTTCAGTAACATGAGTGGAATATCTTAGGGAGCATTTCGAATTGTATTGTATATAAACGATCCCATACGAATTCACCGTCCATTTCAACGATTTAAATCACAGAGGTTCGCAGAAAGTTCATTTCGAAAAGTTCGCAGACAGTTCATTTCGTATTGCGATAGCTTCAGAAAAAAAGGGAGTAAATTCACTAAGACATTCGATAATTATCGGTATTGAGAGTAACGTCCCTTGTTAGGTATACTTGCTACTTGCAATTTAACCCATTCCAACAGTGACTCTTTTTGAAGCCCCTTAAGAAAAACAATTTGGAAAACATTGTCTCAAATGAAGAAATTGCTTGTTACAAGCAATTTCATCATTAAACAAGAGAGTTGAAAATTCGAAAAATTGCATTAAATTTAATTGGTCATCTGCAACTCCTTTCAATTAGGATCAGTACAAAATTTTGCCGTCTGGTAATGAATTAAAATCTCAAAATTACATTTTTGAGTGCATATCCGACGACTTACAACTTACAAATATCATTTTTCTGACACATCAATTTTTTGGGATGTATGAGGTAGGGTGGGTGAATGGCGGAATATAGTGGAATACCATTTTACCGAATCTGCCGCCATCATAGCGCAATCGGTAGCGCATCAGACTCCTAATCGTCAATAATGGGATGTCATGGCTTCGATCCCCGTTGGCGACACATATCCTTTCCGACATTTGTCTCTCACCAATGGGTGGATAATCGTAAACCGAAGAGGGATAGAAGCTTGAGGGTAGGGAAGGATGTAGTTGTAGAATTGGTTTGAGATATACCAGGAATCCATTGTTATATGATTCAGCCGCCGCGAAATGACTGAAATATTAGTACAACTGACGATTAACCCCATTCAATCAATCAATCATTTTACATCCGGGCTCGATAATCGTAGACCAATGTGGGATAGCAGCTGGAGGCTAGGAAAGGATGTGATGGTGGTACTGGTGTGAGAAATACCAGGAATCCATTGTTAGGTGCTCCAGCCGCCGCAAAATAACTGAAAGATTGTTAAAAGCGGCGTAAAAACCCATTCAAACAAATACATCCGGGCCTTGCTTGTATTGATCGAATTGTCAAAGTTTCTTGTAAAACATTTTTTTGCAAATGTTGTTTGTGTTTGTATGAGAATCTCGAAGTGTTTCAGAGAGCCCTCTTGAACTCGACACGACGATTGACATAACGCTGGTCAGGCTCGTAGGCCTCCCATAGAACGTTCGACTTCAATATAAACCCTATCCTGTTTTATGAAATTTTAGACTGGCCCAATTTGAAAGAGGTTGCAGACGCGGTGAAATATGCATGGAATTTGAAATCTGGCCATCCTATGTGGTACAAAATATTGAGGAAATAGGAGAAATTGCTTGTTACAAGCAATTTCTCCTTTTTTCCACAATGTTTTCTCACGTATAAAATCACAGTGACGTAAAATCCCGGTTTTGTCTAGGAAAGGTTAAACGATCTTATTTTATGGTCAGTAACAGTAAAGAACAACAAAAATGTTCGTTGGCGACTCGAACGTCGTAACTGCACATTGAATAAGGTGTAGTTACGATTTTTAAGTCGCTAAACCAACGACAAAGTTAAACACAAACCTGGAGTTCAAAGTTCACTTCCTGTTTAAATATATGTTTCGATTATGAGTTGTAATAGATTTGGTTCATTTTTGATGTTCCAACCATGGTAAGGTTAATAAGAATATATAACTGCGTTTTAAATATGAAATTCAGATACGACAACAAAAAAGAAGCAACGAGAGAAGAAGATGGTTTGGATAACAAACTTTATTATGAAATGTAACAGCATAAAGAAGACCCAACTATATAGCGTGGCTTGGCTAGCGAAATGTCGTAACTACAGTTTTATTTTAGCTGTAGTTCCGACATGTTTCACGCCCAACGACGATAAATCTTTTTTACAAACGTTAATTATGAAAGATGAGAATACGACGGTGTTTATATAAGAATTACAAGGAAATATTTCAATAGGAGCAGAATTCTTGTCTAAATTGCGAATTGCCATTGCCAGTCAAAATATCAGTTAAGTCGTTCCATTTATTCAACCCGCAGTTGAAATTTATATCCTCAACAGTTTTGATAAAACACACTGTAGATAGGCTATTGACTATTGTAACTATAGCTCATTAAAGCTATATATTTCATCACGGCACATATGTCGAATATATATTTATGGTTGTCTGTTTTCTTGGTGAAGTGTTTTTCAGAAAAACAGGACCGAAGGGTGGTTTCTTATGATTTCATTTCAAAGGGCCTGCCTAGCGATCAGTCAATATTGAAGCCCTCATTGTTTACCCGTCCCAACACAATCCCGCTTATTTATGACCCTTAGGAAAAAAGCTTGGTAAACATTGAGGAAAATGGAGAAGAAATTGCTTGTTACAAGCCATTTGTTCGTTACCCACTACGTTTCGTACACAAAAGATAACCATTTTTAATTCCATCGATTAAATTTACGTCTGTAATTTCTTACAATTTCGAGCAGTCTATTTTCTAGTATGATAATAGTTCAAAGCAATACATGGAAAACTGAATCTTGTTGCAGAAAAAACAAAACAAAAAACAAACAAACAAAACAACAACAACAACAACAACAAAAAAAAAACCAGTGGATTATGTCTTATTTTCTACAATGTTTTATACACACAATGGTGGAAAACTAACAATCATTTTCTCATTCACATCTAAATATTTTCTTCGGACTAATTGGAACCGTTTGAATTTCAGCGTCAATCAAATTTTTTACATTTACAGTTTTAAAGCGTCTTTGTTTCGAAATACATCATAGAGTCTAACAGGATTAACACATTACTTTTAATTGTTGCAAGGGTTACCCACCCCTTCCCTCGTGCCATGATGACCTACGATATATTCCATTGCATTTAATATATCACAAGGAGGACAATTAACAGAACAGTTTCAATAAACTATTTAAAGAGTTACTTCCCTTTAAATTTGAAATAGTCACTTTAGTCGAAAAGCCTCAATAATACCTTGTCTCAAGCAGAATTATTCGAAAGATGCTTAGTGCTGCAATTTTCTTTCTTCTTATCGATACCAGCAAAATGTATAAAGTTTCATATGAATTCTAAAACATGAAAATATCAAATCATCTCTGCCCAAGACACGAAACATAATGTGTTTTGGCCGAAACATCGATTTAACCCATTCCCATATTTGACAATCCAGCTATTAGAAACCCTTCAAGAAAAAAAAGGTTAAGGAAACAATTTCCTCATTTTCCACAATGTTTTCCAAAGCCCCCTTTTCTTTAGCGTTTCCAAAAGGCGCCAGTGTGTTAGGATGGGTAAAAGATAAACTTGATATACACAATGAACATCACACTTCTCGTTTGCAAGGAAAAATAAATGTTGCTTAAGGTGAAACGATTAGAAGATCAACCACGAAGCAGATATTTGAAAAGTAATTAATATTTAATTCTGAAATGGGGGCCGTTTAATACAGTTTCTGATTTTTTTCGACGTCGGAGTGTCCAATCGGTGTCACTTCGTCATTAACATCTTCACAAACTCTGAAATGATCGAAATTAAAACTAAATTAAATGAGCAATATTAAATACAGCAGTTTTAAGATCTAAATTCAATCAGTTCCGAAATCCTAGGTTGATTGTTCTCAGAGGAGTATTTATTGCGATATACTTAAAGTTAATGATTTTTTAATGTAAAAACCCTTTAATACAGTGTCCCCAGACGAAATATCTTGAGAGGAATGAATTGTTCACTTCGTCAAAACTCATGTACACATTGACCGCTACAGTAACAAGTTGGTTAGGACGTCCGCTTTGGAAGCGATGGGTCGAAGGTTCGAATCTCGGTGAAAGCCGACTAACTGGGTAAGAACTGACGCGACCGGTTGGTGATCCGCAAGCTAGTTAAAAAAATGGCTACCATAAGTCCGTCTCTGACAGGTTCCCGGCAACAAAAAGAAGGGGTTAGGGAGGTACACGCAAGGAAAGAGTGTCTGCTAAGCAAAAACTGCCGGCCATTTAGATAGCAGTAGCACTATACTAATAAGAAAGTTGTCAGCATTGGTTTTAAGGATAATCATCTTAAAGAATAAAGAATCAAGTTCGAATGTAATTAATCATATAATGTTATTTTCCCTATCACATACAAGTTTATACGTTCAAAACGGAATTTCTGTTTATAAATGTAGTGACATTTTGATGCTTATCTTAAAACTATCATGGAATTAACATCGTATAACGGTCGTCTATATTGCCTCTTAAAACCATTAGTACACATTGTCGCATTTTTCCGCTTTCAACTTGAACCATTTGGAAACGTTTTAAATGGTTGTTTTTGCAGGTTTCCCTTACCTTCGTATTCAATATGGCCGTCTCCGTCTAAATCGGCGTCTTCTATCATTTCATCCACCTCGTCGTCAGTCATCTTTTCACCTTTAGTCGTCATGATGTGACGTAAATCTGACGCCAAAATGTAACCCAAATTTTCTTTGTCAAATACCTGGACATCAAGTATAAACAGTTTAACCCTTTCCTGTTTTACAAAATTTCAGACCTGTTCAAATTCAAAGGTTTTGCAGAGGAAATTTAAAGTGGATTTAATTTGAACAATGTAGTTGGGTACAAAATATTGTGTAAAAGAAGAAATTGCTTGTTACAAGCAATTTCATTTTTTCCTACAATGTTTTCTCAACTATAAAATCACAGGAACGTAAAAGCCAGGGATTAAACAGGAAAAGGTTAAAACAAGAAAGAGAAAGACGTCGGAATTTCTAAAAAAGCGTCATTTTATCCGATTCTAGATAACTATTCTATGTATAAGTCCTTTTTGAAAAGGCTACGAATTGTCAGATCGCTGGAAACACCCACTGCGCTCCGAAAGAAGCTTCCACTTCGAAATTAAACGGCGTTAGTGGGCAAACTTAATGGCCTGTAAAATGTGACAAACAATTAAAATGGTTGACCAAATTGAGCTGAAGTTACGAAGTTTACGTCGCCAAACTAATACAAATACTGAACGTAAACGTCTTTCAAAATCGGAGCTCAAAATTAAATGCCTCTTGATAGGTCTATCCGTTTTTTAAATGACAGTCGCGATCCGAAATTGACATGGTCAAACATGAAATACCGACATCAATTTACATGATTGGAAGAATATAAAAGGAAATTTTACAACTCAACACAAATTTAAGACAAAAGTTGTAGACCAGAATCAAACGGCCCGAGGTTACACCTCAATCATAAAGGTTCTCTACCATTCAATTTTAAAGTTTTAAAATCTTTCTTCTTTCGGGTTCCTACATATAAGGAGTAGGGGTTTCTAAGACCCCCCCCCAATAAAAGAGAAGAAGAATAAAAAGAAAAGAAATGTAGTGCAATGCTAAAATGCGCTTATCCCCGAACCGATCTTCAAAGGGAGATTTTCCAGGTTTTAAAAGACCTAGGTTTTGCAAATCTGTGACTCGTAAATTAGTAGCTGGGTCTTTTCAAATTGTCTGGTGAGAGTCACAAGGGCCTTCTTGTGCCCAATTCCAGCTTTAACAGTCTTCTATCGATCCCTAGGTCAAAGCTGTCCAATATGATAATGTTTCAAACAAAATTTTCAAGTAAAACCTGGTCTAACCCAGCGTAAGCGTCATGTAACCGAAATTCAGGAAAGGCCGAGCTTTTCACTTTTACTTCATGTGTCGATGAATACATTTGATTTTTTTTATAAATTATACTACTATTTTTGTCTTCCCTTATGAAGTTTGCAATCTAACTCGTAGTCGTGCCAATTCTTTTTATAAAGAAATTACCTTAAACGCTTCTAGAATATCTTTTTCTGTACATTCTTCGGAATACTGTTTCGACATGAGTAATATAAATTCATCAAACTCAATAACACCATTACCTTAAAAAGAATGAAAATAGTTATATCAACAACAACAGCATCAAAAATACTCACTATCGAAATTTCATATCTTCGCTGACATATCAGTTTTGTTGGTTTGGTGACCTAACGACGTAACTACCGTTTATTCATCAAACAGGCGTTTACTTTTGTTTTTTGGTAACTGACCATAAATTTTTCAAAATTATGCCGTTTAATTTCGGTCGGTCAATTGGTAAATCTCATCATAAAGTCAGTGTGAATGATGATGACCGTTTCGCTATTTCGAATAAGACTCCGTACATTGCGGCTGTTCGCTATTTAACCATTTCATTTTACCATTTTTTATCTCAAAAAGACGTTGCTTTCACATTTTTTTTTATCAATTCATTGATTTTTATGTCAAAACCTTAACTGGATTTTCCTTTGTCTTGAAAGATATAGGACGTGCTAAAGAGTAAGAAGGCGTCTGCTTAAAATTACACAGTAGAGATTTTGTTCTGAAGCTATGGAGGGATGACCTGGTTAGCTCGGTCGGTACGCACTGTACTCTAATCCTAGTATCGTGAGTTTAAACTCGACTTGATCAGCATTCTGTCTAAAATTTGACAAAAGTCATCGAGACATTCGTTGTCGCTAACTAATGGGCGAATGAAAAGTCATGCACCAAAGTTGGATGAGCAGCTGTTGGCTCGGAAAAATGGAGTGGTTGTATCGGGGAAAGAAACGACGCTGCGCACAAGACGCTGCGATATAACTGAAGTACTATTGAAGGTGCCATTTAATATCCTACAAACAAACAAATTTGCTTGCAAAGGGCAACATTTTTTTTATCTGCGATTACCCCTCGTGACGTTGACGATTCGATCAGTAGGTTGGCATACAATTTATCTATAGCTAGCTAGTTGGTCCAGCCAATTGACTCCGACAGAGAGATCTGCTTCGATATTCATTTGAGTTCTTTTGCAAAATTTATAGCCAGTAGCATCTTACAAAAAAGTAGAATGGTTTGTTGGCGTCCTAAACGTTACTACAGCTTTTATAAGTTTTATAGTTAGGAGTTTGAAGTAGGCAAACCAACAAAAAAGCTTCACATAAATGGCGGCCGATGTCTAGGTTCAAAGTAAACTTCCAGTCTAAATGAAATATTTCATTGGTAGACTGGTAACTTGATTGACAGCCGCGATTGATCAAGTCTAAGAGAGATAGATGGATAAAAACTTAATACTAAGGTTTGAGTCCAATTTCGTTCCCAAACATGTGGAATATATTAAATATCTATATACATTATAATACTAAGGTTTGAGTCCAATTTCGTTCCGTAATATTTGGAATATATTCAATATCTATATACATCAAAGTAGTCAAATATGTCAAGCCCTACATAGTTATATAGAAAATAAGGCATTTCTGTTATCAAACTTGTGAGAAGTCGTAATGAAATTAATAAGCATGTTGTCGGGGATGGCCTAGACGTTGTAGATAGAGACTGAATAAGCTGTAGTTACGACGTTTATGTTAGAGTTCAAAGTTCATCTTCGATAATAGAAGAACAATTTAAATGGTAAATCCATAATTTGATTGACATGTGCGATCCGTAAATTATAAATCAGGATATGGTTTATTAAATTATTAAACCCATTTCCTGACAACTACACTCTAGACTGGTCAAATTGAAAGAAGCTGAAGACGAAAATTTCAGGTTGGTGAAATATATATGAGCGCGTGCGTGACATTTCCAACCATTACACATGTGCGCCAAGTAAAGACTCAGATCAGTCTGTGCATCCGCACAGTCTGATCAGAGTCTTCACTCTGCGCTCTGTAGAAAGATACAGACCCAAAGCTTCTTTAAACAATCAGCCAATGTTCTAATTGCCCGAAATGGCTGTCCAGGGTGTTCAATGTGTGCAAGTCACGCACATGCGAAATTGTTGGAAATGTCACGCACAGGCTCATATATTTTTTCGTCTTTTGGCTTGGAAAACGTTGTGGACAAGGAAGAAGTTGCTTGTTACAAGCAATTTCTTCATTGTCCACAATGTTTTCCAAGTTTTTTTTCTTCGTTAGAAAGCGGGATTGACTGGGAATGGGTTAAAGATGAACTAATACATGAGATACATATCCTGATTTTACGATTTAACATACCATCTTCGTCCACTTCTTCAATGATCTGTAAAAGTTCTTCCTCGGACGGATCCTGTCCTAATGACCTCATTACCGTCCCTAATTCTTGCGTTGAAATAGTCCCGTCACCATCTTTATCAAAGATACGAAACGCTTGTTTTAGTTCTGAAACAAATAAACGTACCCTAAATAAGAATTAAACAAAATATTCGATGATCATTAAAGGTTCTCTCCTAAAATGTTTGTTTTTTTTTTTTAAACTAGTGGTATTTTATAATTATGGATCGGTTGTGTTATACAATCGCCATTTTTGTTGAAAATTTGAAACGCCTACTTCAGTTTTTGATCGCTAACCACTTAACCCTATTTTTCACAATTTTAGACTAATCCAATTTGAATGAAGTTACAGACGACAACCAAAAGTGAGGTCAAATTTAAAAGTAAGCAACAATAAGAGTTGAAAATATTGTGGGAAAAAAAGAAATTGCTTGTTACAAGCAATTTCTTCTTTTCCTACAATATTTTCTCATGTATAAAATCACAGGGACGTAAAAACCAAAAGAGTCTCGCCCGATTAGGTAATGTTATAATGAATCCATAGTATAATTGCATAACTCTTGAATACACATATAAAGTACAATCTTGGTCTGCTTACGTCAGTTAATGTTCGAATATTGTACATTCCCTCCTCATACGATCGAAGAAATTCTTCTTCAATACTATACGATTACCTAAGCGGTCAACAATATATTATTAGGTACAAATTGACGGATCGCCTCACAACGAAATCTTCTTGTTTTGCGTTTTTCTGTGTAAAATCTGGGCCCAAAACGCCAGAGTTACAACAGTAAGAACTTTGGATTACGACAATATTTACGGTGAGATGACGAGATCAAGATAAGGAGAACAAGAGGGTACAACGAGGGCATGAGAATATGATGTTGAAAGTAAGAGATAATCTCGTATTCTTTAAGCCGTACTCTCGTGTTCTCGTCGTTGTAGTCGAGTATGATCTTGTTACCACAATGGTTCTCTCGCCACAGAGCATATGCCATCGTCGTTTGTCGTTGGCATATGCTCGTGATCTCATTGGGGTACCCCAGTGAGATCGCGAGCTTAGAAAAAAGAGCACCATAGTGCGGCAACGAGAACAAAGTGTATACGAGGTCGAGGGCGCGTGAGACGGTGAGAATACAAGAGTTCATTGACGAAAACACAGGTATAAAATTGAGAATTAGCGAGAAAGTGAGATTACTACGGTGATATAAAGAGAATACGATATCGTGAATGTCAGAGTACGATAACGAGGATACGAGAAACAGAATGTGAGAACACAAGAATGCCACACTAAGACTACTATGACACGATCAAACGTCGGTGAGTACATGTGAATACCGTGCTCTCGTTGTCGTATTCTTGCAATCTTGCGATATGTCAACGATATATGCTTACGAACTTCGAAATTACGATCGTTCAGAACTGATGACAACCCTCTTACTATTTATACGTAACGAATTTTAAAAAGCTGCGCGATTTCCTTCTATTGTGGTCAATGATATACGTGTATATGGACAACTGGTTGTACTTCATGACTTGGTTAAATGACCAATCGCGGCTGTCAATTAAAGATTCAAATGACCTATCAAATAATTTATATATACTTTGAAATCTGGCGTTGGCTGACATTTGTGAAAAGCAATTATGTTGGTTTGTCGACCTAAACGTCGTAACTACAGATTATTCACGCGGCAGTCACTACGTTTAGGTCGCCAACCAACCATTTTGTTACATATTACTGGCCATCTTATTTTCAAAATTACGCCGTTTGATATCGAAGTGGAACCTCCTATCGGAGTCAGGTGGAGAAGCAAACGGAGGCAGAGAGCGGGGAGAGCGGTCCGTCAATTGAAAATGTCATGGTAATGTATCGGAAATATAACATTGGCTATGATTATGAAACTTTGATTAAATGACAATTGATGAAATTTGATCACCTGCCATCATCGATCAGGAATGAAATGAAACCTCTCAGAGGCATCAATTATTCAAAATTACAACATTTAAATTTGATAACCAACATGAATTCTCCTTTCAACGGACAAGGAAAATATTTCCAATTTCGTTTACGTGAAAGAATTAGATACTTGCAAGAATATATAAATATATATGAGTTCCCAACGATGTTAGACGTGTACCATGTAATGCTGCATGCATCCGTATAGTCCGATTAGAGTTTTTATTGATACGTAGATAGGCGGTAACCTTTAACCCTTTCCCGTTTTTGGAAATTTTAGACAAGTCCAAATTGAAAGAGGTTGCAGACGTCAATGAAAACTGGATACAATTTGAAAAGAAACCATCCTATGTGGTAGAAAATATTGTGGAAAAAGGAGAAATTGCTTGTTACAAGCAATTTCTTCTTTTTCCACAATGTTTTCTTGAGTTTAAAATCACAGGAACGTAAAATCCCGTATTTGAACGGGAAAGGGTTAATTATCATATTATGATATTAACGAAAAAGAAAATAGCTAAATAAAAATAAACCAGAGAAAATAGATTTTATATATTTATTCTATTCGTATCATAAGAAATGAAATTTACAAACCCTCTAGTTGATCTTCCGTTAACTTGGCCTTAGCTTCTTGGGACTGAAAAGAGAAATAAAAACATCTGTAGCATTTTCTTGTATATTCAAAGAATATACATTGCTGAAAATGCTTACTCTCGTACTTATCTGGTATTTAAAAAAAAGAAAAGAGTTCGAAATAGCAACTGTTTTACCATAAATAGTTTGTGCTCCTATCCATTTGGTACGTGGATGAAATATCGATCAATCAAACCGTTGCCTATCAAAATCCGCAATGTTTACTCTGTATTTCTACATTTTAGCACCGTGGGGTGCCGGGCATTTTTCAAGAATAGTACCTCGGCCTTTCTCTGTGGCCTATCGTAACTCCTGGGTTGCAGCAAGTTGGTTGTTTTTATTCCACAGCTTATATCTTTATCTAAATGTAAAAAAGCTTTGGAATGAAAAGCTATAGCGTATGCTCGAGACCCAGTGTGGTTAAACGGGGTACAAAAATTTGCCACTGTAGGGCACCCCTGTCTCATCTGCCGTTTCATCTGGCGAAACAGACGTGACAAATGGCAAGTCGTAAGAGGTCTTCATTTTTTTTTTCAGTCCTCATCTCTCATTTTATATGTCTTGTGGTTGTCTTTGTATTGTTCAGTATCTTTTATGTTAAGGTATCCTTAAATTTCCTGCGCGATTTATAATGGCGATGCGCCGGAAAACAATTTCGGGCATCACGTGCGAGGAAATGCGATTTACGCTCATCGTTGTTTTTATTTGCATGTTAAGGTTGTTCTTTTCTTTCTGGTTTGTAACAGGAGTTCGTCGATTCTTAGAAAACCGCTTTAAGCATGATAAAGAGAATGTATGTAGGATAATCCTAGATTTACGTTACCGTATCGTCAATTTACGGTTGCTATCAATAGACAATTCAAATCGGAAGTTAACTTTGAACTCCGATTTTAATGTTAAGCTTCTTTTGTTTAGTTACTTAAATGTCGTAGCTACAGCTTATTCAGTCTATAGTGGCGGTATTGTTGTTGCCAGCCAGCATTTTTTTTTTGAAACATGAAACGGATCATAAGTGGTGAAAAGTAACGACGTTTTATGTATAAGATGAACTTCCTGTCGCAGGTTAGTGAGCATAGCCAGCGATCAGTGAATTTTCTAAGGCGGAATGGAAAGCTTCCGGCTACTAAAATGAGCTTTACTATGACCTCTTTGATCAGACATTTTAAGCTCAAGTCTGTACTGGCCACGATTGTTCGAGGAAATCAGGAAACGTTGAACACGTTATATTAAATAAAAGGCACACTCTTAGTGAATTCGTATTGGAATGAAAAAAAGCGAACCATCCAATGTAACAGTTTTTCTTGTGTTACTGATACTTTATGCAGCTCGATAGTTAACTCATTACCACTTAATCCCGTTCTTTTACGTGATGAAGAATAAATCTTTGGAAAACATTGTGAGAAAAGGAGAAACTGCTTGTAACAGTCTTTCAATTTGGACAGGTCTATCATTGTGTTGGGTGGTAGCGGGTAGATTGCAATGATCAAATTTGAACAGGAAATGACTTGTAACTTTATAGATATATCCCTCCAATGTCGCAGTGGTCTCGCGTAAGACAAGTAATCGTGGATTCCCGGGTTCTATCCCCGACCGCGGCGAATATCCTTTTCGACATTTGTCTCCAACCAATGGGTAGATAAACGTAAACCTAAGTTTGATGAGCATCTGGAGGCTCGGAAAGGACGTTATGGTAGTACTGGTGTGACCAGGAATCCATGGTTATGTGCGCTAGTCGCCTCTATATGACTGAAATACGGTTTAAAGTGGCCTTAAACCCCATTTAATCAACTATTGTCTAGGGCTGTGCAAAAGGTGTCATCAAAAACATGTCTTAGTTATAAAAAAAACTATAAATGAAAAGCTAGAATTAATGCTTTACCATGATTTTGTCATAATTCATAGACTTTGAAATATTTTCATAAAAACATCAATTGGTGCTGAACTTTAATTACTATTTATACTCTGAAATAAAAGTTGAAAATGCCCATTTAAGATAAAAAAAAAAGATATAAAAGTATGTTTTTCTCTCTGCAGTTTGAAAATATCGAAGCGTCTCGTGCCATGGAAATGAATAACATGGGTTTCAATCTGACTTTGGTAGAGAAGACAGTCCATGGTAAAAGAGGATAAGAGTGTTTTTCCATTAACAGAACAAAGAATCAAACGAAAGTTTTGCTACATTTAATATATGGAATATGTCTTGCAATAAGGATTTCGACTATCATGACAAAAGTACGGAATTCTAGTAATATGTGAATTAATGAAGAAACGGCCATATTGTGAAAGAGGAAATAAAATCATTGTAAAATGCTTATGATAGTAATAATCATAAAAACTATACCATTTTAGTCTTAGTTAACCATAAATCCAACAGTCATTTCTTAATTTCATAAAGTAAAAGAAAATAAAATACATATATTGAAGGCTACACGTAACTAGTAGGCTGTTGGTTTCCTACCAAAATATAACTAAGCCTACAGCTTGAACAAGCTGCAGTCATGTTGTTTCGTTTGCCAACTCACGTAATTGTAAATGAACAACAAAGAACCACTAATTTATCAAATTTTTCAAATAACAAAATACAAATTAAATCCATTGTTTACCATTTTACTCCTACCATTGACCAATCAGCTAGATATCCGGTTACATTTCTGGTTTATTGATTCTGCAAGGTATTAAACCGTGTCCGTGTAATGTCAACCATTAGAAACTTTTAGTATTAATATAAAACGCTCGAGTTCTCACAACTGTTCGGCTCTGTAATCTGTATTGATCATATATTGATCGGTGCCAAACGTAAATAACACTTCACTATATAAGCCATTATATTAAACCCATTCCTACACAACAATGTTTTAGACTGGTCCAAAATGAAAGAAGCTGCAGACGACAATTCCAAGTTGATAGAATTTCTTCTTTTTTTTTTTTTTTTTGTCTTTCAGATAGAAAACAGCGTGGATAATGAAGAAATTGCTTGATACAAGCAATTTCTTCATTTTTCACACTGTTTTCCAAAGCTTTTATCTCTAGAATCGTAAAAAAGGAGGGACTGTGTGGGAATGGGTTAAAAAGACATCAATTGTTACAGATTTATTGCGTGTTATGAACGTATCGCAGCCCCTTCACATGAACTCGAACACGAAGTTCAACTTATATATTTAAAGGCGTTGTTTTGCAAAGTTTTTGTTCCGTAACATGTAAAAAAGTAAATAGTTGGCGACCTTAACGTAGTAACTACAGCTTGAATAAGCTGTAATAACGACGTAAACGTCGCCAGACCAACAAAAACGCTGAACATATATGTCGGCCACTGTTGGAGTCCACTTAAATGGATAATTTGATTGGTCTATCGATTGTTTGATTGTCAGCGGCGATCCGTCAATTCAAACAATTTATTTTGAAAGATTTGCTCATTTACTAGTGAAAGTCAAACAAAATTGGTACATTTTCTTTATTTCAAATATCCCTTTTAATCGTTTTGAATATACTTTTGCATACAAAAAAGAGGCACAAATGAATGAAAATAACAACAAAAATCCCCTTCATCCATTCCCAGTGACGCATTTTGACGCCCCTCAAAGAAAACCATAGAGAAAGCATTGTGTAAAATAAAGTATTTGCTTGTAACAAGCTGATTTCTTCATTTAACACAATGTTTTCTACCCAGAAAATTGAAAAATTCCTAAAATTTTCAAACTTTAAACTGTCGTCTGCAACTCCTATCAATTTGGACCAGTCTAAAATTATATCGTGTAGGAATGAGTTGATTGTGACCGCTACAAATAAATTTTATTTAACCCGTTCCCACACAATCCCTCCTTTTTACGCGTCTAAAGAAAAAAAGCGTTGGAAAATATTTTGTAAAATGAAGAAATTGCTTGTATCAAGCAATTTCTTCATTGTCCACAATATTTTCTGCCCAAAAAGATGAAGGAATTCAAAATTCCATAAAATTGAAATTGTCGTCTGCAGTTTCTTTCAATTTGTACCAGTCTAAAATTTTGTTGTGTGGGAATGGGTTAAATTATGAACACATTCCGTAATGTTAGTCTTTGTAAATAGTATATGAATAAAAGGAGCAGAAAATGATTCATTAAGAGGGTTCACGAAAATACGCAAGTTATCGCGCTGGTAAGCATTTGTAAACGTTGCACTTTGATCATAATCAACACTTTTTATAATTTACCGATGGTCTTTTAACCCATTAGCAGATAAACCAACCTTTCCACGACCAACAAGAAGAAAAGGCCAAGAAAAAAATATCAGGAAAAAGATAGAAATTGCTTGTTACAAGCATTTTCTTCATTTCCAACACGATCTTTACATTTCATGAACTTAAAATTGGGTTTGCAACTTTTTTTCAATTCGGGCGCATCACAATGTTTTCGTCTGATAAAGAGTTAAATTTATATGTAACAAAGTCCATAACAGAACACCGTTTTTAACATAATCATAGTCTTTTATCATCTTTATGAAGTTTTTGACCTGTATCATTGAAAAAACAAAAATATTGTTTTGAAGAATTTAAATGTTTTAATCGTTTATGAAAATCTTACTCAACTAGGATTTATATATTTCAACAGGCCGTACTACATTTGCTGGGGTACAGTGTTGGGATTCCAGATCGATTCAAAGATTAAATTCGTGGACAATCAAATATGATCTGCGTCATTGTGAAATATTGAATTTCTGTCATATCCTAAAATGATTGCCAAAATATCGTAACTACAGCTTGAAAAAGCAAATGTTACGATCATTTGAACATGTGCGTGACTTTTCATACCATCTCACAGGAGTGCAAAGTAAAGTGTCAGATCAGTCCGTGGATCTGTAGAGGCTGATTTTGGCCGCCACTATACACTCCGTATATAGCCAATGCCCAAAATTACTTTAACGACCAGCAAATCGTAGATATGATTCTAAAACATCGTAATTTGAGCTTGATTCAAGCTGTAGTTTCGAGGTTTAAAATTACGAAATATTCTATAAGCACCTTGTGAGTGTTCAGGCTGCTCAATCTATGAATAGTTAGAATTTTCGCGCACGTGCTCATTTTAACCTATTACCAGGCGACTAAATTTTAGACTGGTCAAAATTGAAAGAAGTCGCAGACAACAATTTAAAGTTCATGAAATTTAAGATTAAAGTAGAAAACATAGTGCAAAATGAAGAAATTGCTTGTTGCAAGCAATTCCTTGTTTTTACACAATTTTGTTCAAATGCTTTTCTTCAGGGGCGTCCAAATCGTCACTGTGAGGGAATTGGTTAAAAGATTATCAACGATCAGGGGCGTCCAAAAACGTCACTGTGAGGGAATGGGTTAAACGATTATCAATGGTATTTTGAGTGTTTATTTAGAATTCGTATTACCTGAAGCTAGGTGTTTCAGAATTGATATTACCTTAAAGGTAGGTATCGATGTTTTTTTCATGTCACAGATCTTGAGTATTCTTATTCCCTTTCATACACTATTTGAATACAATATTCTAATATGTAGTTTTGCGAAAATCAGAGGTCGCTTATCAGAGAAAAGCAGGATATTTCCCTAATAGCCTACGTAGGCTATTAATCTATTTTTAGATTAACCCAAGAAAGTTGCATACAATAAAGGGTCATTCACGTGGGGCGAATAATCGTTTGAATCTCGCAATTTGTTTGAATTACATCAAACCAACATCATCATTGCGTCATCAGAAGTTATGTTCGCTTCTATAAAGATTAGTCCAAACTGTCGTAAGCGTTATTACGAATATAAACACATAAACCGTAGTTTAGCGCTAACCATTTGATATGATATGATTTAGGATGTTGGATGTTTCGCTAGTCAATTGGTTATCATCCGTAGAATATGGGTCATATGCAAATGAGGTCATGCGATGACGATAGCCGAATTCAGTGATATATATAAATAACCTGGAATTTCGGTGAACCTTTCCTGTATAATCACAGAAAGCCACTTTAAGCCTACAACATTATCGCCAAGACAATATCTGACTAAAATTGAAGTATTATATGTTCGTTGGGTAGTATCTTTCGACACTTGGCATTTTTTTTTTCTAGACAAGGTTTGAGAAACATCGATACCTCCCTTTAAGCTAGTGGTGTTTTAAGTGTTGATTCAGAATTCATACTACCCGAGGCTAGGTGTGTTTTGAGCGTTGATTCAGAATTCATATTACCTGAAGCTAGGTGTGTTTTAGTATTGTATCAGAACTCATATTACCTGAAGCTAACAGTGTTCCAAAATTCTCATTAGGCCCTACCTAAGGCTGAGTATTTTGATTTTACATTTATGAGCGTCTGCACGATTTATGCGATATTCATAAACAGTTTCTATTAAAGATCAACCCTCGTAATCGAGGCAGAATGAATTACGTTACTCTCCATTCGATATATGTCATCTACGGAATGTGCTGACCCTAGGTACAAAGAAAGTTAAAGACCTAGACATTATAGAGCTGCGCTATAACAGAGTCAAGGACGTAGTTCACATTTAAGAGCATGTGCATTTTTCTTCACAATAAATTCACGCCAGTGGGCAGGGCCGCCGATCCGTTAATTAGCGAAGTAAGTAACCTTCGCAGAGCAAAGCCACCCTGTACACAGAACAGATATACGTTTTCATGTTAACTCTGAATTACAAATCATAAATGATGAGAATATTTAGATTTTAAGTTTTTAACAAGATTTTTCTGTTCATTTCTTATAATTGAATGTCGTAAATCAAAACAGAACATGTATCAATTTTGATTAAAACTTTATGAATTGATTTTTTGCACAAGCATACAAAATATTTGCATGCTCAAAATTTCTTGATTTAATTGTATAAAAAAATGAACTAATCACGATGAAATAAATTAATCATTCAATGATCAGGAAAAGAAATAACGCAGGCACTGGTAGTCAATTCCCATATTCCTCTTTCTTCTGGTTTTCTACAATCACCTTATTTTCTCAGAATGTGATAAATTTCTTTTAAGTCTTCTTCTTAAATGTGAGTATCATTGGCACCATAAGAATTTTATATTTGAATTATTTCCTGGATTATCTTTATATTATGACTATCACACGTTATTTCCAGACGACAATACTTTAGACTGATACAGATTCAAGGGTGTTGCAGACGATATTTCTTCAGTTCTTGGAATTTACATTTCTGTGTCTTTTAGGGTGGAAAACATAATGGATTATGAAGAAACTGTTTTTAATAAGCAACATCTTCATTTTGGATAATGGAGAAACTACTTGTAAAAAATAATTTCTACATTTTCAACACAGTTTTCCGAAGCTTTTTTTTCTTTTGGGAGCCAGGAAGGATGATTGCACGTTTTATGGTACCTCCGGAATGAACATTGGCAATAAACAAGGCAGTCACCCCGACTGAAACAGTAAAACAATTCGCCAGTTTTTTACCAGAATAACACTATTTACCCGAAGATTACTGATATAAAGAGACTTCAGTCTTAAGAATACGTCTTGTTTTAACGTAATTACGGTCAAAACTTCACCAAGTCGTCATCCTGAAAGTTAATTGACCAATCGAACGTGTCAATCAAGAAATTATCCGACCAATCAAATCATTTTTTCAGCCCGAGCCCTAGCGTTCAACTCCGGCATTGGCCGCCATTTCTGTTAACCTTTCTTTGTTGGTTTGGCGACTTGGTCACCAACCAACCAAGAATTTAACTCTTTAGTTAGATACTACCGACCATAATTTTTGCAAAATAGCGCCGTTAAAAATCGAAGTGGAACTTCCTATTGGAGTTAATAGGCGAAGTTTAAGAAAACAGTTGGCGGGGCCAGCGATTGGTCGATTACGGGTACACATATAAGCTTCCATCCAGTCCCTAACGTTTCGATTCTAAGTTTGAAACAAACGGAACAAGAGCCATGTCGGACATGGCCATCCCCCGCCGTAAAAGCTGGATAGTAAACTGAAGCCAGTTAGATTTAGGCTTCTTGTGCACTGCATTTCTTCTAAATTAGTTCCATAATAGCTATTATACTTTCAGAGATATGCTCAGGACAAAATCTAAGTCTTTTAAACAACAAAGGACAATAACTCCAAAATTATGCAAGCAAGAGTTGTGGTTCTTGTGCACTGCACTTCTCCCCAACGAGATCTATCCACCTATGAAGTTTCAAATTAATAGCTATTATACTCACAGAGATATGCTCCAGACAAAATCTTAGTGTTGTAAACAACAAATGGCAATAACTTCAAAATTATGCAAGCAAGAGTTGTGGTTCTTGTGCACTGCACTTCTCCTCGACAAGATCTATCCACCTATGAATTTTCAAGTTAATAGCTATTATACTTTTAGAGATATGCCCTGGACAAAAATCATAGTCTTTAAAACAACAAAGGGCAATGACTCCAAAATTATGCAAGCAAGAGTTGTGGTTCTTGTGCACTGCACTTCTCCTCGACAAGATCTATCAACCTATGAAGTTTCACGTTAATAGCTATTCTTCTTTCAGAGATATGCTCCGGACAAGTT
The DNA here is from genome assembly GCA_946902895.1 of Fragum fragum. Classification (NCBI taxonomy): domain Eukaryota; kingdom Metazoa; phylum Mollusca; class Bivalvia; order Cardiida; family Cardiidae; genus Fragum; species Fragum fragum. The sequence goes on from OX336366.1 coordinate 51,362,608, forward strand.
TAGTGACGGAAGGACGGGATTCCTGAAGGACGGAAGGACGGAAGGACGGACGGAGATTATTATTATATTCCCTTCGCCGAAACGGCTGGGGATAATAAGCACCTAATACCGATTAGTCACCTTTTATATCCTTATCTGTTTAAAAGGGGAATTTTGATATTTCATCCTTCTATCTATTGAAATAGGAACACTTTTCGCACACCCAAATTAAATAAAGGTCTGAGAAAGCTATTCTGCATTAATGGCTATTCATCTTTGCCTGTATTTAATATTCTTGTTCACGTCTATTTCTGTCTACCCCCAAGAATAGATGTTATATCTCTAAAAAATAAAATTGAAGAAAAATAAATAAAATGTTGACGCAAGGTATCTAATGCAAAATCTTATCTAAATTTCTTCACATGTATAATTGGAACTAAGAGTTGCGACTTTGTCATTATCCTCGACTGTGAGGTGTTGGTTTGTAAGTAAGTAAGTAAATTTTTATTATAGTGACATGTGTTATAAATCAATATACAAAATCAAATATCTAAGTATAAACACCCGGCCCCATGGGCCTATAAGTCACTTTTGAATAATAAACAGAATACCAGTGCGGCAACAAGATAAGAAATATGGCACGAAACGAAAACGTTGTGGAATTCGAGCTTGCAAATATACACACAATAGTTATTATTCATATATGCAAAAATGATAGATACTGAAATCATTTCTTTCCAATATGAGAAAATGAATGTTACAAGGATCCAACGGTATGGAGTTGAGTGCAAGAATAGAAATACTTGCTTTGTAAAACAATATGTACAGGGGAAAGTATTGACGGAAAATGAGAAAATTGCCGTTTTCAGCACTCTCTTCAATTCTATCAATATCCCCATTTAGCGTTTATCGACAGTAACGTCAATGCAAAACCTTAATGGGGAAAGTGTTAAGATATTACTATATAATTACTGATATCATTAATATAAATCCTCTGCGGATTGGGGAAAATGAGATAATGCTTACAGAATGGCAGAGGGGATGGTCGTTTTATACAAAAATAATTTCATTTCATTACGAGTTATTCGTTGTTTGATAAAGTGTCTTTCTACGTTTTTGGAAAGCTTTAACCAAGAACTTAGATAACTTGCGACAATGATTTAACATAAGATACGACAATTTTTGTTCAGGTGATAATTGCAGGTACGAGTTACACGTAATAACATCTTGAAATACATCTTGTCTAATAATGTTATATTGATCACATGTTATAACAAAATGTGTTTCTGATTCGATCACCGAACTTGTACAAAAGTTACACAAACGACTCTCTATTGGTTCTCCTAGATATCTCCCAGTTTCTATCCTTAATGGTAGAATGCCGAACCTGAGTTGGGCTAAAGTGGACCTTTCGTTTTTCTCTAGGTTAAGGGAAACGTAATATTCTGTGTTAAAATCCCGCTTAAATTGTTTGTAAGTGCGTAGCTTCGGGGTTCGTTCAACGTTGTCTAACCATAATGAGCTATATAATTGTTTTATTCTAGTCTGTGTCTGAGCCATATCAACTGGTCGCTTATTATCATAGTGGTCAGACATACCCAATTTGTCAAGGATAACCCTTAACTCACTACACCAGTTGTTCTCACATTTGCTATAATCAAATTCAAACACTGAACGTAACAGTCTATCCTCAGGGGTCTTTAATAGCCTATTCCAATAGCGTATGATGCTTAACCATTGTCTGTATTGTGAAGGTAGCCAACCTGTATCACCGATCAGAGCGCTCACTGGGGCAAATCTATGTACTCCGAGAAAATAACGCATACTACGGTTCTGTATATTGTCGATGCATTTGAAATGTTTAAAGCCCCATATAGAGGCCCCGTAGTCTAAAATTGGCACAACACAGCTATAGTAAAGTTTTTCGTAGGATTTGAACCCAAAGCTTTTCATATTATGGAACTTTGATATCAAACCTCCACGAGCCCTTCCCGCGGCTTTCGATATTGTTTCACAATGGGTTGAATAGTCTAAATTGTCACTGAAAATAACACCCAGGTATTTATAGGTAGAAACTGTTTCTAATACGCTTTCGCCTATCCTAAACTCGAATTCGGTCCTTTTATGCCGTCTCGGTCTGAAATGCATGCACTTAGACTTAGAAGTGTTTATTAGTACGCGCCATTTTCTGCACCATGTTTTTAAAGTGTCAAGCATTTTCTGTAGATCGTTTTCAGATGTAGCGACAAAAACGATGTCATCAGCGTATAGGAGAAGAGAGATCTGTGCATCGCCCATATGCACACCTAAATTAAGATCGTTTATTTCCGTAACTAGATCGTTTACGAAGATGTCAAACATCGTCGGTGAAACACAATCGCCTTGTTTGGTTCCTATCGTACAAGGGAACCAGTCTGTAAGCCTGTCATTTACACGAACACACGAATCAGTTCTGGAGTATATAGATTTTAACGAGTTGTACATCTTACCGTCAATACCCTTGAGCAAGAGTTTATAAAGAAGTATGTCCCTGTTAACAAAGTCGAATGCCTTTTTAAGGTCTATAAATGCGGAATACACATTTTCATTATTCCTTATTATCTCATTTAGGCAGAATATATGATCCTCACAGGAGCGCTTCGCTCTAAACCCATTTTGTTCGTCTGCTAATAAATTGTCATTTTCTAGGTAGTTCATTATTCGTTTATTCAGAAATGCACGATATAGTTTACTAACACAGGACAGTAGACTGATCCCGCGATAATTTAAAGGCACTCGTTTATCAGCGTTCTGATCTTTAACTAGTGGAAAGATGATCGACTTTCTCCATAAAGACGGTATAATGCTAGTGTCAAATATAAGCTGGAATAAGTTCGCTAACACCGATATCACTGGGGGGAACTTCAGGGCAGCATACGGGATATTATCGAAACCAGTCGCCGAGTTGGATTTGGCTGCCATTACTACATGAGCAATTTCCTCAATCGATACGTTTCGATTTAAGCATTCATTTGGTGTATAAAGTGGACCCAACATGTTAGATTCTAGCAATTGTTTATGTGCGATGGCTAAAGAATAGTGTTCTTGATCGAAATCGAACGACTCGACCGTATTATACAAATGGGAAAATTCATCTTTCCATGTTTCGTACACACGCGTTTTATCCGTCAATACGTTTCCGTCACTATCTATTACTTCCATGGGAATTGACGTTGCTTTTCGCGGCCCGAGTCTGTTTATTTTTACCCAGAAATCATTTGGGTTGTTGGTCGCCGTGTCTTCAATGTCCAAAGCCAAAGAGCGTCTGTAGTTACGCTCAGCTTGACGTAACGCTTTGTCGAACGCGTTTCTAGCTCGCTTATATTCACTACGTTTCCTCGTCTTAGCGCGTAAATTACCCTTAGAGTTCAAAAATTCCCTTTCTTTCACTCGCAAAACTGACCATAAAAGTGTTAGATTCTCGTTCCAATATGGCTTATGGTTTTTAAAACGACTATTAGTTTGTGCCGAGCTACCGTATTTCGGTACACTGGATTCTAGTTCGTTTAAAATCGTATCACAGAGCCGTTCGTAGATAGAGTCAATTTCATTCTGCGTTTCACGACAAAGTTCTATAGACCGTATCATATCCTGAAATGCACGCGCCGCGATACCGCTAGCCATGAAATCCCTGGGGATTTGTTTCAGTTTATATCTAGTGTTTTTATAAGTAAAACTGTTATGTGATTGTTCTGTGTCTGATCTTTGCGCACTGTTTATATAAAGGCGAGACTTTAAGACCGCATGGTCCGGCACATGTGATCTTTGACCGAGTAGTCCATGCAACTGGTTTTGATCTATAATAGACTGACATTGAATGATTTCGAAGTTCAGATCAGCTTTATAATTATCATGCGGCACACAAATATAGTCCACTACTGATTTCCCTTTACTGGAAATCGAAGTAAAATCGTCATTTCTCGATCTACCATTCAAAACACAAAATCTTGACTCGATAAGAAACTCGATGAATTCAAACCCATGTTGATTCTTTACCGAATCCAGAATATTACGACTTGGGATGGAGTCTGTATCGGCTAATATGTCCTGGAGATTACCGATTCTCGAGTTAAAGTCGCCCGCCAAAAGCATACAGTCACATTCACTCTGCATATATATAAGAGACAATAGGTGGGCGAAAAAACCTTGCGCATCACGACCCCAAGGCGAGTTTTCAGGGGGCAAATAACATGACACTAGAAGGATTGTGTAATCAGTGTAACGGTCCGAAAGTTTAATTGCTAAAATCCCGTCACGACTTTTATCTATTATCTCCACATTATATTCGGTGTTAATCCAGTTTTTGATGAGAAATCCAACACCACCAGAACCTTTCTGAGCACGCCTGTGTAACTCTTGTCTATTAAATCCCAGCCAATTATATCCGTTTACCTCAATCCCATTTTGCTCTGTTAAATGAGTCTCATTTATTGAAAAAATATCAGCATCAATTCCCTTGATTATTTCACTGCGTAATTCATTGTTGTTGGTAGTCCAGCCACACACATTAAGATGAGCAAAAGTGACTGTGTTATGAGACCGGGTAAAACCCTACTTGTTTTCTGGGTCCTCATTTGGGTTTGACAAACCTTGATTATGACACGGCGATCGAAATTTTGATATATCTGAAGGTATTTGCATAGACTTGAAACTGGAAAACATATTCAATGGTTTATAATATCAAGCCTTTTAAATCTGAATGCTATTATAGGCTTAGATTTTTTGTTTGTTTTTGGTCATGTACTCGAATATATTGGATAGTTTGTACACGCATGTCCTTCTGCTGGAGTTATCATCTTAGGTTTGAATATTAGATCCAAAAAACTGAGCATGGTTCGAGTATATAAAGGGAGGTTAGTCAATCGGTTTTATGGGCTACATATATGGAGTTCCCTTCCATTAGACCCGAAGAACGAAAAAGAATGTTTTGTGAAATGTTATGAATGCATGTTAATATTGCACACAAAACATCGAGTTATTTTCTTTAACCCTTTCCAGTGTTGCAAAATTTTAGACCTGCCCAATTTCAAAGGTTTTGCAGACGAAACAGTAAAATGTATTAAATTACCATTCAGTAGGGTACAAAATATTGTCGAAAAAGAAGAAATAGCTTGTGACAGGCAATTTCTTCTTTTTCGACAATGTTTTCTCAGTTATGAAATAACAGGGGCGCAAAAAACCAGAGATTAAACAGGAAAGTGTTAAGTCATTTTTATCTGTATTAAACTATTATACCGTTGCCTCCGATGACACATTATTAAATTATAAGAAATTCACGAAGGAATGCTTTGCGCATCATTTTGAAAGCTTAATATTATTGGAAGACAAAAGGCCACCTAGCCATTTTATTGACATAAAACCTATCAAGTTCCTATTGATTAAAACGAAGAACGGCTTAATGAAAGAAAATTACGGGTTATCAGAAGACAAAAGATCTTGGACTCGTAAAAGCGAAAGGGACTTCAAGGAAACTCAGAAAAACATATTTTTAAGAGAAGAAATAATTTTGATTTTAGTTTCGTCTATCAAGATTCTAGTGATGGTTGAAGGTTTCTTTTCATACACACATGAACAAAATTATAAGCCCGCACCTATTTTGTATATTTGCACACAAAGTAGTCCCATAAAATTTTACTCAAACACTAGTTTGAATATATATTCTTCATTTTTTATATTTTAATGAAATTAAACAAAACAAAGCAGATATATATATATGTTTTCATTGCGGTATGAATCTTATAGCTTAATTACGCCAATACAATAATTCGCTTCGAGTATTTATATAGAGCGGTTAAGCTTTTAAGTTCATAACTAAATTAAAACCTTCATGTAATAAAGCAGGATAAAGCAGATTCTATCCGGAGGTCATATTTTTTAAAACAAAAATATAGTAAGGTAGAATGATCGACCTAGATTCAGAAATTTTATTGAAGTGATTGTTTTGTCTTTGATCGGCCTGCGTAGTCCACGCATTCTGATCATATCGATGTTTTTGCCGTTCCAATACGGTCCCTTTTCCCTTCACAGGTTACATATTATTATTACTATTATTATTTATTTGATAACAATCCAGAAAGTTATAGACCCATGTGGCAAAATGTATACCCATGAAATACAGTAGGACGAGTGTCACTTGCTATCGCAATTTTTTCAAAGTAGAAGGTTAGAAAAAATAAAATTTTACATCGTGTTTTCGAATTACGTGTCAAAAATTTCCTTTATCATCATGAATTAACAGTGCTTGGTGACAAACATGTATTTTATTAAAGCATCAAAGACGTTTGGTTAATAGTGTCCCCTTCTCCCATGTTGTTGTCTCTCTTTTAATTTACGCTTAATTTCTGTATTTATAAGAATCAAAGATTTGACTGGAAAAGTTTTTTACTGAGAAAATTCGTTTATTGACGGTTTACTGGCCCCGCCTACTTAGCATGACCAGGAAGTTCCGCGTAGACTTTAACCCATTCCCTCACACTGACGCTTTTTGACTCCTTTTAAAAAAGCAGCTGAGAAAACATTGTGAGAAATGAAGAAAAAGCTTCTAACAAGCAATTTCTTCATTTTGCACAAAATTTTCTGCCCAGAAAGTTAAAAAAATCTAATATTTGATCAGCTTTGAATTTGTCTGCAACAAAATTTCGTCCCACCAAGTGACGCTTTTTGACTCCCCTTAAAAAAGCAAATGAGAAAACATTGTTTAAAATGAAGAAATTGCTTGTAACAAGCAATTTCTTCATTTTACACAAATTTTTCTACCAAGAAAGTTTTAAAAATCTATTTGATCAGCTTTGAATTGTTGTCTGCAACTCCTTTGAATTCAGACTAGTTTAAAATTTTGCAATCTAGTAATGGTTTAAGAGGCGTTAGTTTGAAAAAAAATGCATGTAAAAATGTAAAATTGTTGGTTGGCGACCTTAACGCTGTATCTTAAAGCTGTAGTTATGATGTTTAAATCATCAAACCAACACAGGTACTCCAGATAAATGTCTGTCAATGTCAACTTCACTCCACTCCCGGTCTCAATCAACGACTTGAACTGTTGATCGAATCTTTGATTGACCACTGCGATTGGTTAATTATGACTCGTGGGCGACGGAAAATGCATAACCACAGTTTGATCATAGCTGTTGTAAGGACAGTTTTGTTGCCATTCGACTAAATGTTTGTTGTGATGAGACCGTTCCGCTAACATCGATTAACACTTACTCGTATTTGACACGACGGTACTGACTGTCTACCCACCAACCATAATCTGTAAAAAGATATCAAATCTATATGCTGAAAAATAAAGGCATAGGACTGCCATTAGACAATTAACACAAAAAGGCTGATGTCGTATCATCATTGATTTTCGGTGAAAAGATTTCATGATGTTATAATTTTCTGTTAAGAAATCCCATATTAAACTAAAAAAGAGTTCATCGTGTAAGTACTCTGGAACTGCCACTACTTGCTAGATAACTTTTATGTTTTATTATTTTATCCAATAAAAAACGTGATATATGCCATATTCTTTCGGAAAATTTATCTAGTGAGTTTTTGTAGTTAAAATAGGGGATAAGACAAAATTCAAGTCAATTTAATCATCGGGAATCCTAACAACAACAACAAGAACAACAACAACAACAACAAAAAGGGACTTTCAAGAAAGATTGCGCTATAATCTGCATTTTTATCGCTATCTCTTCTCTGGCAAGTGGCTGCAGTTGTATGCCACCAAAGTGAACGGTGTCATTTTTTTTGGAAAGGACTTTTTTGTAAACTAAGGACCCGCAAATATTTAAATTCCAAGAGCGGTGTCTACAAATATATCCTTCGGCTTAAAAATAAGCTTTCATGTACGGTGCCAAGTTCGGAATCATACCATGACTTGACGGTCATGAATTTACCATAAAAAAGCCCTTGCAACCAGTAGGAAGATTTCTCGCAGGAACTTTTCTTACGAAGTCTTACAATTTTATCTCTAAGACACCCTTCAGAATACCAGAAATTTTGATCAAGTGAAAAATCATGGTCCATCCTTATAGAATTATCATTACTAGATAGTACCACATAGAATTATTTAGATGAAGACAAGAAAATAAAATTTTATCTGGGAAAACCTTCCTTAATGAAAAAAAGTTTCATATTTTCCAAAGTTTTATAATAACCTAAAATTTAAAAAAAAAAAAAAAAATGCAACCGACAACCTTCAGTTGAGCTAAATTGTCCGCCAATAATACAATGTCCTAATAATATGAGTGTTAAATCGTTCAAAGATAATCTATTTCAAATTATTAGAAGAACACGACTTCCATCTCCCTTATAAGATTTGCACTACTTAATGATTATTATTTCATTTGAACTACTTTGCTTAGAATACGGACGGAGCTTTGGGTCGGTCGTAGCGCGGTATAAACCCTTTCCCACACAATTACGCATTCTGACGCCTCAAAGATTTAGAAAACATTGTAGAAAATAAAGAAATTACTTGTATAAAACAATTTCTTCATTATCAACAATGTTTTCTATCAAAATGAATAAAATTTGTCATCTACATGTTTAAATTTGGACCAGTCTAATATTTTACGACAAGTAATGGGTTAAGGGCTTAATGAGGATCGAAGTAGTTGGTACACAAATAAACTTTTAACATTGATTTGACTATTGACAATGTGAAACAGGAGCCGTTTGTTTACAAATGTACTTCATTTAACAAACACAATGGAATAGGATAGAATCCCTGTTGGCTACCCTTTTTTCTAAAAGAGAGAGAGAGAGAGAGAGAGAGAGAGAGAGAGAGAAAGAGAGAGATAGAGAGAGAGAGAGAGGGGGGGGGTCCCATTTGGTTATGTGTTGTTATTAATTTTAACTCGTTCCATGCTGAACCCGGAATGTTCCTGCTTTTTGTAGGAAGTGTAGACAAAGATCAGCCCAGATACACGCAGTCTTATCTTAGTCTCCACTACCTATAAAGAAACCCTTGTTAATCAAAAGAAATAGTGAACTACAATTAGTGGTCCTAGTACCTTTAGTCCCTTGATTTTGATGAAAGGGATTTTATTAAGCATGACTAGGTTTAATATTCTTGATAAAATGGAAAAAAAAAAACGCTTCATTTTTATCATCATTTTCAGTCATACGCATATGGGCGCGTCCTAGAATTACGCAAAACAGATATTGAAAATTGGATTAGTATCTATCATAGGCCAAATCAATGTATGTTAAACGTAATATATATAGTAAGGTAAAATGAACAGTCTTTATTCCGAAAAGCTACCAAGGTCGAAAGTTTCGCAGACTGACCAGGATCGATACTTATCACACTTGCCACTTTTTCTCGAGACGAGCCACATTTCTAATATTTATATTTGTCAATAAGCCAAAAATACCTTAATTATCATTTTGGGTACTGCGCAAGATTTAAGTGGAATTTTACACCCAAACAGAGCCCTACCACATTTTCAGCTTTACATTCAACTAGCAGTAAGCTGTCTGGAAATGTTAGCAGATCTAGGGGCAATAACACAGTCCTCGAAATTAAAGGATTGCCGAAAACCAATGTTCTCAGGGTGCAGTGTTGGTTGCAACAAGCAATTTCTTCCTTTTCCAAACGGTTTCCTACCCATTAAATCTACAATTTCATAAGTTTTGAATTGTCGTCTGCAGTTTGGAGGAATCTAAAAATTTTGCCGCGTGGTAATGGATTAAAGCAAAACGGCTTATTTGATACAGAAAAATGCCCAAGAAGAAATTTCACTACATTCTTTCAAGACTTTTGATTTCTAAGTTGCTGTGCAAAATGAAAAGCCGCAAGTTAAGAAGCCATTAAATTAGCTTATAAGTATGCGTCCTGTTTCTTGTGATTTTCACTGACTTTGATTGTGAATTCTGAATGGAACCTTTATTTACGATCGTATATTTGATATCATTTACTTACATAAACCATTATCTCTATCTTACATCCTTTATGGCCTGTCTGCGAAAAGAAACACATTGGGAAATCTGAAAATTATCAATGGTCAGATTACTGAATATTTGCAGCCACACCAGGGTCGATATTGTTAATATTTTGCTGATTTTCTTGGCAAAAGAGGGTCATTTTTTCTTAACCCTTGTCCCACTTAATACTTTTCCTCTTCACACTATGTTTTAAAACTTTGACATAACCAGATCGGTCTTGTGTTCAATGAATTCTCTTAAAACAACAACAATGAGCAGGTAGTGTAGGCTAAGATCAGACTGCAGGTCTGTGCATGCTGATCTTAGTCTATACACCTGCCAAAGCCACTATCGAATCAAGAATTTTCTGGGATCAGCATGATAAGGGTTAAAACGGTTTCACCTGAATGAAAAGTGCTGGGCCAGATCTTTTGAAAAACTTAACTACTATATATGTTCCGTTTCCTTGCTGTTGCGTGGTCTCAATAAAGGCCATATTAATTCAACCAATTCCCACACAATGTCGCTTTTAGATTCCTCCCAGAAAAAAGCTTTTGGAAAGAATTTTGGAAAAGAAGAAATTGCTTTTTGCCGCCAATTTCTTTATTATCCACAATGTTTTCTTCCCAAAAAGTAAAAAACAATAAATCTGTTGTCTGCAACATCTTTGAATTTGAATCAGTCATACATTTTCTCGTGTGGTAATGGGTAACATACAATCCCGCTTTTTTACCGAAGGCTACTTAAGGAAACCAATATTGTTACCAGCAATTTCTCCTTTACTCACAATGTTTTCTACCTTTTATGACACTTAATTTCAACTCTAAAAATTCTTTGAAATTAGTCTACAACCTCTACAATTTGGACCAGTCTAAAGTTTTGTCGTTTGACCCATTACCAGATGACGAATTTCAGACTTATCCATATTTAAGAGCAATTCTCCTTTTTTCCACTGTGTTTTCCATAGCACTTCTGAATTTCCACAAAATGGGTGACTATGTGGAAATCGGTTTAAACTATGCATCCTCCGCCGAATAAGGTTGTCAATGAAGACAAAAATCAACCTAGATCTTTGTTAGTCTTATCTCTGTCTTCACTCGAGATTGCCTGTTTAATGTGTTCGATCTAACAAAATGATAACAACTTAAACTTATTGTAAATTGACCAATCGCTGGCTCGCCCGCTACCTACGCTTGCCCCGACAAATGATTTCTACAGGAAGTTCATCTTCAATACTTAGCGGCGTAATTTTATAAAATTTATAATCCGACCCATGTAACCAATAGTAAAATACTTGTTTAGCAATCTTATCGTCCCAAAAAAAGCTTAGGTAAGCTGTAGTTATGATGTTTTAGTCGCAAAACAATGAAAATGCTTCTCAAAAATGGCGGCAAATCGGAGTTCAAACTTCACTCCCAACTCCCGGTCTAACTGAATCATTTGATTAGTCGATTTTGTCTTTAACACACAGCCACGATTTGTCAATTTGGGTTAAGTTACAAGTACACATTTTCGTCATACAGACGACTTTTGAAAGACGATAGGGGGCGGGAAATCACTGAATTGAAATCCATTTAAAAACTATTAAATTTCAATTACTTGAAGTTTGAAATAGTTGCCATTCATTCATATGTATATACACAAAAACGCCGAGTTCCTTGTACACGGTGCAAATTTTCCCCGTCTGTCCCAACTTTAAGGTCCGAATCTGAACCCAAATCCGTCTATAAGAGTCTTTCCGGGGACAAATCATTATAGATTGTGTAATGAATTAATAACTGAACCAATCAAGTTTTGTCATTTGAAATTTATTTCAGCATGTAAAACCTTTTCCCAAATAACTAAATTAAGACTGGTCCAATTTGAAGGAATTGCTTGATACGAGCGATTTCTCCATTCATCACAATGTTTTCCAAAATGAAAAGGAGGGATTTTGTAGGAATGGGTTAAAGATTCTTTCATCGGAAGGATCGTTTGTCTGCAAAGTCAAATTGGCTCATCCGATAAATGAACCTTGACAGTAAAACGTCCTGTGCAAGAGAGCCACTATTGGTCAGTCTCTTGGGTAGCTGTCTAATTCTGGTTTTGATCGTAATGATATGAATGTCACTATCCATGTCCATATATCAACTTGATCAATTAGTCCGTATAGACATTCTTCCATCTGATGCATTGACCAATCTCGGCTGCCAATCAAATAACCAGTCAACCAATAAAATCATTCATAGAAACAGGAAATTATCATTGAATTCCGACATTTGCCGCCATTTTGTGAAGTATATTTGTTGGTTGTGCGAGATTAACGTCGTAACTATAACACATTTTAGCTGCAGTTACGACGTTACGGTCGCCAGCTAGCTATTCTATCTTTTTGTTACATGCTACTGGTCATGAATTTTGTAAAATAACGCCGTTAAGTATCGAATCGGAACTTCATTTCGGAATCTATGGGCGGAGCCAACGAAGTAAGTGGGCGGAGTAAGCGATTTGTCAATTAATCTTCATAAGACAGCAACCTGTCTACGAGGTGGCTGTCATATACAGGTTGGATTGTAGTTCTCGGGGAGAGTTAGACCTAATTTTGTGTCAGTAATGCTATGTTGGAAACGCGCTCTGCTCTCAAAACTGGGGTTTTCGGTTGGAGCCCCGGCTGGGCAAACACCCTTTCCCACATTAGATAAAAGTCAAAGCGACACGTGTCATTTTTCTCTCCCCAATAAGCGATTGTTGTCTGCCTAAGTGATATGATTAGCTGGTGACCCAGGTCGAAAGTTGTAGTTGGACTAGTGTGAGTAATGGCAGGAAACCATGCATAGGTGTAACAACCACAGCAACTGAAAATACTGTTAATTCCGACAATCAATTCATGTGCCCACAGTCACAATTGTGGATTTTGAAATGGATTGACACGTTGGACCTCATAAATGGTGCGAAAAGCATCGACATTGCACGGACTGCGCAAACAAACAGTGGTAAACAAAACCCACAAATTATTTCTTATATATATCCATTTTTTTTTTTTTTTTTTAAATATTAACTCTACTTGACCTGTGCTGAATCCGATCACTTTTTAGCTCACCTGAGCACGTAGTGCTCAAGTGAGCTTTTGTGATCCCCTTTTGTCCGGCGTCCGTCTGTCGTGCGTCGTGCGTCGTGCGTCGTCCGTCAACAATTTCTTTAAACGACATCTCCTCCCAAACCACTGGGCCAATTTTAAGCAAATTTGGCAGTAATGTTGCTTAGGTGGTCCCCTTCAAAAATAGCTAAAAGAATTGAAATCCTTTAAAAACTCTGGTTGCCATGGCAACAAAAGTGAAATTTTAAAATAATCTTTAAAAATCTTCTCCTCCTGACCCAGAAGGTGTAGAGCCTTGATATTTTGCATGAATCAACAGTATATTGACCTCTTTCAAAATAGCTAAAATCATGATCCTCGGGTCCCCAGGGGCGGAGCTCCAGGGGTGGGTGGGGTTTATAAAGAAATAAAGAAGGATTTTTTAAATGACATCTCCTCTCAAACCACAGCGCCGATTTGAACCATGTTAGGCAGAAATGTTGCTTATTTGGTCCCCTTCAAAAGTAGCTAAAAGAAATGAAATCCTTTAAAATTCTGGTTGCCATGGTAATAAAAATGAAATTTTAAAATAATCTTTAAAAATCTTCTCCTCCTGACCCAGAAGGCGTAGAGCCTTGAAATTTTGCATGAAGCATCAGTATATTGACCTCTTTCAAAATAGCTAAAATCATGATCCTCTGGTCCCAAGGGGCAGAGCCCGTGGGGGGGGGGTTATATAGAAATAAAGAACGATTTTTTAAATGACAACTCCACAAAAACCACTGGGCCAATTTGAACCAAATTTTGCAGAAATGTTCCTTAGGTGGTCCTCCTTAAAATTAGCTAAAAGAATTGAAATCCGTTAAAAACTCTGGTTGTCATGGCAACAAAAGTGAAATTTAAAAACAATCTTTAAGAATCCTCTTCTCTTGACCCAGAAGGCGCAGAGCCTTGATATTTTGCATGAAGCATCAGTATATTGATCTCTTACAAAATAGCTAAAATCATGATCCTCGGGGCTCCAGGGGCGGACCCAGGAGGGGGGAGGGGTATAGGCATGAAGCATCAGTTCACAGACTTCTTTCTTATTTCTGAAATTATAACCCATGGAAAAAGTTTTTTCCTTCTTTCAAATCAGCACTTAAGCCTTGGAATTTGTAATTTAGACTTTTGGATCCCAAGGTTCATAGTCTTTATATGTAATTGTGGCCCACTTGTTTCATAATCCTAACCTTAACATGAAATTAGACTGTTGAAAGAAAAAGAGCCTTTATCTCAGGTGAGCGCCCCAGGGCCAACGGCCCTCTTGTTTATTATTTCTTTTTCGGGATCCCTGTTTTTTTTTTTTTTGTTTTGTTTTGGTTTTTGTTTTGGTTTGTTTGTTTTTATCACTTTACGGGGTACACTCATTTTCGTCTTACAATTACGTGTGGGATGATCCGTTATGTGTTAATCACGATTCTTTTTACAAAATATTCAATAAAGAATTAATAGATGAGTTCAGACAAACTCTGTAAAACGATATTAATAGTAGTCCTGTATTATGTACATATAAATTTATATTAAGACCGACTATGAATTATCATTTTAGTTAAACGCGCTACTACAAATGGGGAGATTATACTTGTCTAAATTTAGATTATCGTCTCATACCCCGCGGATAGTAGCCGGTGGAAATGGTCATAACAGGGTCGAAAGAAATCAGAAATTGTTCTTATACTGCAACATGAATGGAATTGAAGACGAGTTTCATTTTTCTTTAGAATGTCCCTTTTTCCTGATATTAGAAAAACTATTCTCAAAAAACAATTTTACTCTCGCCCAAATATGTGGAACTTTATTAATTTGATGAACTCTACTGATAAAACTATTCTCCTAAACCTTTATAAATTTATAACGTACAACTTGTATAGCATTCAATACTTAATTTGATAACATTTGTTGCTTGTACTTTTTCATTTCTTCTCTGCTACTCTTCCGGGATAAACAAGAAAATGTACATGTATATTTGTATATAACAAGAAATTGTAAAGTTTACGTCAAATAAACTATCTATCTATCTTTACCATACATTGAATATGAGTTCTGTCCAAACATAACGAGGTTTCAAACAAAGTAGATGGCCTAGGAATAAAACTAAATTGTGGTACAAATGAATGACCGGGGGTATTAACCCTTTCCTGTTTGGTAAAATTTTAGACTTTTCCAATTTAAAAGGTTTTGCAGACAGCAATTCAAGGTTGATTTTATTTGGAAAATAATCTTTAATTAGGGTGGAAAATATAGTGGAAAAAGAAGAAATTATTTGTCACAAGCACTTTCTTCCTTTTTCCACATTTTCTCAGGTATAAAAACACGGGGACACTAAACCAGGAATTGAACAGGAAAAGGGTTAAACAAAAGGTAAACGGTAGATTGGATACCTGCTGTCGTATCTACAGCGTGACTAAGCTCTTGTTTCGATATTTTAGTCATATACAAACGGGAGAAAAATAATAATGTCGAAGGTGAGTGTTGCATTGCCCGTGAAAATATACTTTCTGATTGGTCAGTCGATATTTTAATCAACAGCGAAAATCCGTCAATCAATTGTTTTATTTAAAATAACATCCCAGCAAGTTGAGGCGAAAGAAGTAGAAAACATTTCTGTGCTAATTTTGGACTGGTCGCGTCCGAACGTTACAATGAAGTATCGTCATTTTCGTTCTAAAACCTCGTAAATACATCTTGATTTTTTTTTTCATTTACTTTCATTTCCTCGCTTATAGTTTTACATTTATATATCGAGTGACCTCATCTATTCACATGTATCCATCTCACTTTTATTTACTTGAGCCAGGGTCTGAAGAAGATTACCTTATGACACAAATTTCGAATGATATATTTCTATATTTTGTAAAAATTGATCTCTCGGTTAAAAACTAGAGAAGAAATAACACAAACGCGGGTAGACGTTGTAGACATGAATTCTGTAATTTACACACATAGCAGTACAAGAGTAGAACTTATGGAATCCTTATATCTTAATGTGTTTGACGACGTCATCAAACGTCATCAAACACAATCTATCAGATTTGTGTTCACTTATTTTTACCATAAAGTCGTAAAGAAGACATTACAAAACGCTAAGAGTTAAATGAATATGACACATGTATGAAGGGGGTGTCTGATTTCTTATAATTAGCGTATTACCTTTTCCCATATTGACTCGGACAAAAAGCTTTATAGAAGGTTCCCTTTTCACCAAACAACGAAAGGTTAGCACAAAGTTACGCGTTTACAATGCTTTTTACACTAAACCGTCGAATTCCAGTTTTTGTCAATATGCAATGTGGAAACTATTGTCTTCTTTAGCTTGTCGTATTTCGGGTAATTGTCAGATTATCGTAAAACATCGCGGCAATGATTTATTTTCATGACATTGGTAATCGGTATTTACCGTATGTCTGATAGAAGATCTATCTTCTTTAATCGATCTTATTCATCCGGCTGCTATTGCAGACGGTTTAAAGATTGCTTGAATTATTGTAAATGTAAAAGTTTTACATCATGGTACATACAGTGGTGTGGAAATACAGACATTCTGCTCTTGTCTACAATCATTTCTTCAGCTTATCCGCACATACTAAAAATGGTAGCCATGTGTGTCCGTACATAAGTCCTCAAATCGCCTGTAGACATTTTTTGTGTTTCCTTGTTGAAACTTGCGCACATACCAAGACTGATAGCTATACAGGCATCACTTTGTCGTCAATACGTCCTCTAAATTATTCGTCTTGTTAACAATTCGTCCGTTGGTGACCGAAATGTCGTTACTACAACTTTGTAAAGCTGTATTTTCAACATTTTGCTCGCCACCGACAATTCACATTTCCGTGCTATAACTTACGCACATATCAGAATGGGTAGGTAAAAGTTACACTTCGTCCGTCAAGACGTCTACTATTTCATCCGTCCTGTAACTGTAGACTTATCTTGCCATTTGACCTTTTCCTATGACACAGTTTATAAAAGATCATATGGCCACATGAGGCACTCTGTTTTTCTTTGGGTAATTAAAGGTGTCATGTAACAAGGACATTTCGGGAGGTCTATTAAAAATTCAGTATCCACTACATGTGAGTCACTAGAATTTATTTCAATGTGAAAATATTGTAAGTAAATTTATAATTCTAGATCCAAAAATCGTTCAAGTACCAACAGTGTTGACCCAGGTTAGATTGCGTACTTCGCGCAGTCAGGCTGGAGTTTATTTATCTCTCACCAGATCATTTTTCTTCTGACTTGTCATATATCTATTTCTACACTAACTAGACTCTGGTAGAGGTACTTGCCGCTTTGTGACATATCTAATTTTAACAAATTGCCAGACGACACAATTTTACACCGGTTCAAATTGAAAGGAGCTTCAGACTACAATTTAAAGTTAATGATTTTTTTTTAGATTATTTTTCGACTTTTTTTTTATAGAAAACATTGTGGAAAATGAAAAAATTGCTTGTGACAATCATATGTTAATTTTTTTTTCAAGAAATGATTTAAAAATATCGGAAATAAAAAAAATCTTTTTAGATCATCATTTTTGCCACAAAGACAGCGCAACGGCTGTATAGTATAATTGGAGAGCACTAACAACCATATTTGGTAAAACAGTAGATTTTCGTCGGTGAAGGGTGGCTATTATTGAGGATCTGTATTCAGTTCGAATTATACATAATAGAGGTCTATTATATAGACTCGATCTCTGCTCTCTACGATGATACATATTAGTATTGGTAATTAAAGACGGAACCAAATTACAAATGGACTAATTAACGGTGTTGTCCGTGATTTTATAGAGAGGGGGACCAGTTAGACTGGGATTTATATGTGATACGAGTAAATCAGAAATGGTAAGAAGAATGTTCTATTTTCCATTTCCCGCTTTTTTATTCATGAAATACAACATGACAAATAACATAAAGAGCTACCAACTTTTTTCAAATGTCGAATGCTCAAAGAACCTGATTAATATATAGACGATTTCTTTTTCTTCGGACATCGTCGTTGGTGTGCAAAATGTCGTAAATAAAGCTTGAATAAGCTGTATTTGCGACATTTTGCTCGTCCAACGACGATATGATGACGCATGTACAATGCAAGTCCATTAATTCATTGGAACTGTCACTTCGTTCTTAAGAATTTTCAAAATATTGCAACTTGCTTTTAACTGGTATGCTTACAGAAACTTATAGAAACGCAGTCATTGATTTTTTACGATGTTGAATACATTACGCAATATTATTTCGAATCATTCGAAGGTGTTTTCAAGAAATCCCTATACACTAGCTTCTCGGTAGTGCTAAAGGACCATATGACAAAACACCAAACGCACACAATCATCAAAACGTATTTTTGTCAGGGCGTTATCATTTTTGACGGACGTTTACAAACACTTTGATATTGGTTGTAACTTCATACTAGTTATCTATTTCGATGGGAACTTACTGATTTTAAACGAATTTAAAAGCATACTTCGACACACACTTGTTGGAGAGAAATCCAGTTTTTAGTATAAAAGACGAGACAAAAAATAGCCCGAATAACCGAATCTGCTATATCATAATGAGCCCTATTAAAAACGCCCCACGGAAAAGTAAAATAACCCATCGCATGCCAACATTAAGTAATTCATCATTTAACTATATTGAGATTTGATCATAATTGTACAGGGTTATCGATTTTGAATCAAGACTTCTAACATAAAAACATGAATTCCGAAAACGCAACAACGAATTGGTGTCGCAAAGGCACACCTTTTTGATATAGCTGAAAGACGTCTTTTCAAAATCACATCATTATGAGCTTTAAAGGTGCAGGGTTACGAAAGTTCGTCTTTGGTAGGTCAAATTGATCAAAGCAATTGCCTGAAGTGACACGAAAAGACGTCAGTAAAAAAGACACTCGCTTCCATTAAGGTCACGCGCAAACAACTTCTTTACAGCGTGAATTATCACCGCGATGGTCATAGGGAATCGCGGAGGACACCAAACTCTAGAGGAGGTATAACTTTGAAGAGGGGCGGTAGCTGCAATTCAGTCAGGCCTTAAAATATTGAAAATTGAGTTAATTTTGTTTAAATGTCTGTTAAATTTGCAAAATTTAAGCTTATAGGCCTTCTTTTGGAGGTATGGTTAGAAATATACCCCCCAATAAAAAGACAAATAAAAATAAATAAATAATTATTTAAATGTACCTAGGTCTTACTTTTTGAAGGCTATGCATCAGGTATTTATACCCAAAATAATAAATACATGTACTTTAAAAATTGTCGACGACAGCCTCTTTTACTTTGGATCAGTCTGCTGTTTGGACGTCTTGGGACTAAATAGCTGTTACGATATTAGCATTCTGATGTTACCTTTCACTTTGATCTCAATACTGTACTGGTCTTGAATGCGGTGTTTAAACTTTAAATCTTAAATTGAAGCAAATACATATCCCACAAATCTTAACATGTGTTGTTAGACTGCAAATATTACAAGCACACGTTAATATTACGAAACAATTCAATAACTCATATAGTCCACCAGGTTTTCTTGAGATGAAAAATTTTTGGATAGATCGTTCGTCATATAATTTGGTTTTAGTTTCGTCTCTCAATATTCAAGCCATTTGATTGGGTAAATTTTTATTTCATACTTCTATGAACAAACTTTTGAGCACGCAGCTGTTTGTATGAACGCGAAAGATATAGATCGAAAGAATTGTGCTCAAAATTAGTAAACTATTTGCTTTATTTTTCTTGTTGGCATTCAACAAAAACGAATGAAAAAGATATTTTTCTAATCACGCTTGCGTATGAATTCGTTTCGCGAATTCCTACAGTGTGATTTAGTTTTAAGGTTCACACCTCAATGAAAACAAAGCATATTCCCTTCATTTCTTAACCCTTACCTGTACAAACAGGGATTTTACGTCGCTGTTATTTTTGAATTGAGAAAACATTGTGGAAAAAGAAGAAATTGCTTGTAACAAACAATTTCTCCTTTTTTTCCACAATATTTTCTAGCACACAGGATGGTTACATTTCAAATTGCATCAAATTTTCATTGTCATTTTTTACCCTTTTTTTTAATTTGGACCAATCTAATTTCTCAAAAAACGGAAAAGGGTAAAACAAAAACATTGCCGAAGTGGAGTCCTTGCATGTGTAGATGATCGGCTTGTTGTGGATTGACTATGTCAAAATCACACAAAACTCAAATTCAAAGAACAATAAACATTGAGCGTATAATGTGTACACACAGCGAAATTGTTTTAAATTGGTGGATCGCCTCTGTTAAAAAATTAATGTTTGACCAATAAAAACATTCATTTAGATTTGTAGTAAACGTTGACCTCAGATGTTTATGCCAAGTATTTTTGTTAGTGTGGCGATTTATTAATCGTGAATAAATCGTGTTCAAGCCGTAGTTATGACGTTTATGTCTCCAGCCAAGGATTTGCTTTTTAATTTATTATCTGGAACAAAAGCATTTCACAAACTAATGTCATCTGTTTATCTCAGTCGACGACGGCGGCACATATCCTTTCCGACATTTGTCTCTAACCAATGGGTGTATAATCGTAAAACTAAGTAGGATAGCAGCTGAAGGCTAGGAAAGAATGTAGTGGAAGTACTGGTTATGAGAAATACCGGGAATCCATTGTTAGGTGCTCCAGTCATCGCGATATTACCGAAATACTGTTAAAAGAGGCGTCAAACAAACAAACAATTATCTCAGTCGAATTGCCTTGTTGTAGGTCAGATGATTGTCAAACGACCTGTTTTCTTTTTCACATTGGCCCAAATACCATCTTTTGTGGTCCTACTGAGAGGGTCATTTCTGTGATACTGTGAACTTTCATACGAAACAACAATACAGCAACAACAACATCAACAATGTAAAGACCCTTGATAAAAACAACTGAGTAATATATTGATATAAGTTATATTACAGAACGTGCAGAATTTCTTAAAACGCTTAAGTAGAATACATTAAAATTCATGACAAAGAAATCTTGTTAAGAGCAGTACAAAAGAGGCTAAATAAGCTGTTATGTACACAATATGTATTCATATTCAATTAACTTTATAACCAATCTTATACTATCAAATAGAATTTACAAATCGGCCGCACATTTATTTCAATAGATTCGACCCTGAGATGTAAAAATATTTATTTTGATTAAAACTTGGCAAAACACGCTCTGTACAGATATCAGTTTGATCTTCAGGGCTGCACATTAGAAAAAAATCTGTTTGTTGGCAATTGTGTTATTGACGTGTCAGCTATCTTTTGTATTTGTCTGTTTGTCTACCAAGATATTTCTAATACGATTGACCAACCGCTGGCCCCGCCAACTGACTCTTTTGGCCCCGCCAACAGGACTCCAACAGGAAGTTCCTCTTGGATTTTTAACGGCATTATTTTGCAGAATTTATGGCAAGTAGTATGTTATAGATAAGTAGAATGGTTAATTGGCGATCCTAAACGTCATAACAACAGCTTGAATAAGCTGTAGTTACGACGTTTAAGTTGCCAAACCAACAAAAATGATTCACCAAAATGGCGGCCGTTATCGGAGTTCAAACTGAACTTCCCGTCAAAATGTATGATTTCATTGTCCGACTGATTATTTGACTCATAGCCTCGATTAGTCAGTTGGAATTGAGTAGCACTGAGAGTGCTGAAAGGGGACAGACTGCCAGAAAGCGCTTTATGGTACTGATTACATTTACGAAACACTGTGTAGATACCAAAATAACAATTAGTTACTATAATTAATCATAAAAAAATCAACAAAGAAGAGTCTGATTTTAGTAAAAAAATAAGCCAATATTCCGTGATATTTTTCAAGAGAAAACGGAGGGTAGTCGCCCACAAAGCTGCAATACTTTTAATTCAACCAGACTTTAACTTCATACTTTTGTTCTGAAGTTACATTGTGATAACAATGATTATGCGCAGCCAAATGTAAAAAATATAGACGAATGTTTGCATCATCTCATCCCAGTCTGTTCCCTCGTCTCTCACATGGACAGTTTAGGATGAAATATACACAGAAAGTATTTCATCATGTATACTATCGTATGTATTTCATCACTTGACAAACTCTTTTTGTACGTCCTTTCAGAGGAATTTTATACAAGATTTACTGTATTTCTTACATACCATCCTGATCCCATTTTGACATTATTGTTGGAGAGAGTTGTTGAAAGCTCTGATATTTTTTTTTCAATTAGATTCATTCACTTCATTTACAGTGTCTTCTGAAATGTTAAGGAAGTTTCAAGAGATGTAGCTAATGACGATATCATATCATGTCACAAGACGCTATAATCTAGTAGCAGCTTTGATTGTTTGTTGTTGTATTTGTTGTTAATGTTGTCTGATTTAAGCCCGATAAAGATAGATAGACTATATTAGAGTAACGTAAACTATACAGTTTCTTGTTACACAACAATGATATACAATTAATCAATAAGGTCAAACAAACATATACAAACAAAAAAGTACATTTAAAAAACTTAGACGCATGAAAGCATCATGTATAACCCGAATTCGCTATTTTGACCAGTGATTTGTATAAATGTACTTTAATCACTGTTCACGAAAGCGAATCCTGTTTTATATACACGTATGTATATATGTATGAAGTATGGTAAAGAAACATTAATTTGAGAGAAAATTAGGAATAAGATAAAGTTTGTAGCATAGGAACTGATGATAAAATTTATTCATTGATATTAATCTATATTTTAGTGTTTTTTGGTTTTTTTTTTTTTTCATATCATATTACAGTGGATTACCCATTTTCGAACATTATTCTACGTTTAAAGGCCTCTTGTAAATATTTAGCTAGATTCTTAAGTGTTATTTTATTGTTGCTATTAAGTAGCTGAACAAATTTAAAAATGG
Organism: Fragum fragum; assembly: GCA_946902895.1. Lineage (NCBI taxonomy): Eukaryota > Metazoa > Mollusca > Bivalvia > Cardiida > Cardiidae > Fragum > Fragum fragum. The sequence goes on from OX336366.1 coordinate 51,385,546, forward strand.
ATGGTTTATGTCTAAGTGCTTCTTAATATATTGTTTTCGCAAATCAGAATAAGATGGGCAAAGAAGGATGAAATGGTACTCATCTTCAACTTCACCTGTGTCACAATAACTGCAAATTCTTTGATTATATTGTATTCGGTGTGCGCCGTAACGATAAAGGTGTTATAAATAAAGTCATAATGAAATTATTGATGATAATGATAAGAAGATTTTCATGTCCAAAAGTTGTGCATAAAGGTTCAAGGTACCTTTCCATGCTGGATTTCAAAGTTATTCACCCTTGACGGGTGTGTGTGTACTACAATGTGCTTATATTGAAAATGGATGAACGGACATTATTTAGGAAGTTTATGCGTGAGTACTTCTAGTATATTTACTAATTATACATGCTATATTCTCCGATGCCGCTGAATACTCACAGGTATACAGATGACGCCATTAATAATGCCAATGTCATTTATTAACGCCTTAGTGTCATCAATTTCAAAGTCGTCAGACTTGTTTGAGTTTTACATTTTTTGCATAGGTTCTTAGAACCAAACATCTTAATATTATCAAGTTCAGATCTTCCGCTTTTTTCAGTTGTACTATTTGCGATGAAGTCAGTAGTCCTTATACATTCCGATCCTAAAACGCCTAAAAATTTTTAGAAATGGCGTCATCACCGTCGAGTCAATGATGTAACATCAAATTAGTGTTATCACTTCTCAAAAACAAATAAAAGTTATTGATAATGAATAATCTGCCTTCGGTAGACTGAAGTGTAAGTTCACAGCTTTACAGAAAAATGGAAAACAATATCGCGAATATTTATTTAACACATTTCCACTCATTGACTCCTTTAGACGCCCAAAGGAAAAAGCCTTGGAAAAAATATGGAAAATGAAGAAATTGCTTTTTAAAATCAATTTCTTCATTTTCCACAAAGTTTTCTACCCAGAAAGTTGAAAATATCCTTAAATTTCCTCTGCAACTTCTTTCAATTTGGGCCAGTCTAAAAAATTGCCGTCTGGTAATTGGTCTACACATCAGATAAATCCTGAGTATTTGCTAGCGGAAAATTTCAGTTTAGATAATCAGAAAATAAAGGTAGATAACTCTCGGTATCTTCCCAGGAACAGAAAGGATTTTCGTAAAAGAAGAGTCCAACATGCAGAGCCTTCTAGGCAGAGACGAAACCCGATCGTTTAAACGAATCCTAGAATATATAATTCGGCACCTTGTAGTTAGTACAACACATTGTGCTACTTTCTCGTCAGGAGGACTGAAAAGTAAAAGTTATCGATACCCATAAACCTTACTTTGATATTTCATCAATTCTTTGATTACAACATAAAACAAGAGGGTCACTGGCCCGGTAGAAGTAGAATATATTTTGAGAATTAATAACAAAACACAATTGTATAAAAACAGGTGAATGGCAACTTTATGCGACCTTTTTGTCGTTGGTTCCTTTTGCATTGCCTAGTTAAAACGATAGTAACTTTAAAATCAAAAGTCACAATAGGACACTGAGTCAAAAACTAGAAAAACCTGATACACATTGTAGAGATCACACCTTCTTGATATTTCGTCTGAATATTTACGACAAGCCAATCTAGGAAATAGTTCACTTGAGGAGTGCATTCTGGAGAAGTGGTGTACTAGAAAGAAATCAGATAAACGAATACAGTAAAATAGCTCACCATTATACAGCTTTTAAGAGAAGTCCGATGGGAATTGATATACAAAGTAAACAATAGATTATAATAGATGCGGGCTTGTAATCGGAGGAAAATCTAAGGAAAATCTCTGATTGTTGGAGAACGTGATATATGGAACCCGTCAGGGAAAAAAAACCTCATTAGAAATGCAAAAGAATCAACCATGATCACTCTGCGCGTACCACACAAGATGCTCAGCGTCGAACCTCATCGGTCTTGTATGATTATCTGAATCTCGAATAAACATTTTACCTAAATGCATAATTATTCTTTGTAATACGATTAGCATCTGCTGAATACAATCCGTATTTTCGCGGAAATAAACTGGCAATTGACCAATCGCGGATGTCAGTCAAGGAATCAATCGACTAATCAGTTCATTTATTCAACCCGGACCTTAGCTTTCAACTCCAACATTGCTCGCCATTTTCGTTAACCTTTTTTGTTGGTTTGGCGACTTAGACGTCGTAACTACAGCTTATTCAAGCTGTAGTTACGACGTTTATGTCGCCAACCAACCATTTTACTTTTTTGATACAAACTAGTCGTAAATTTTGCAATATAATGCCGTTAAAAATCCATGCAGAACTTCCTGTTGGAGATAATGGGCACGAAGAGTCAGTTGGTGGGGCCAGCGATTGGTCAATTTCTTTGGTACATATCCTTTCCGACATTTGTCTCTCACCAATGGATGGATTGCCGTAAACCTAAGTTGGATAGCAGCTGGAGGCTAGGAAAGGATGTGAAGGTAGTACTGGTATGAGAAATACCAGAAATCCATTGTTAGGTGCTCCAGCTGCCGCGATATTACTCAATTACTGTTAAAATATTGTTAAAAGAGGCGTTAAACCCATTGATTAATCATTCTAAATACGTTGCAGCGTGCAAGAAACTGTCAGATCGTGCTGTCAAACAATAAAATCGGTAGACAAATTAAATCATTTTCACGGTGTGTATTTTTGTTGGGGTCGTGACTTAAACGTCATAATAACAGCTTATTTAAGCTGTAGTTATGGCGAATAGGTCGAAAATAAATTTTGTGTGATACTGGTCATAGATTTTGAATTATAATTTCGTTCAATACGTAAGTAAAACCTGCTAGCAGAGGTAGAGGGCAGAGGTAGAGATCCATCAATAAGCGCCAATGTCGAAAAAAGAATATCAGTATTTATGCAATGTGATTTTTGAAGGAAAATGCTTAAAATAAGTAAATTGATAATTAAGCAGATACATATGAATAGCTTTCAGTCGTTAAGCCGCGACCATAGCTTAGTGGTAGCGCGTAGGACTCCTATTCCTGGGGTCCAGGGCTCGATCCCCGGCCGCGGAGATTATCCTTTCCGACATTTGCCTCCCACCAATGGGGAGATAATCGTAAACCTAAGTAGAATGAGCAGTTCGGGGATCGGAAAGTATGTAATGGTAGTATTGGTGTAAGAAATACCAAGAATTCGTGGTTAGGTGCACCAGTCGCCGCAATATAACTTAAATACTGTAAGGGACAAACACAAAATTCAATCAATCAACCTTTCAGTCGTTGTAATTTTAATACTGCAGTATACTCTTCGGTAAGCAAACTAACGTTATGAAATCATCTGATAATAAATATTTCCTATCATATTTAGTTTTGTAAGAGCTAAATTCTTTACAGTCTGTACTATCTAGTTTGAATTTAGACACATACGTGAAAGAAAAGAGGCGGGTTTTTTATTTCTATTTGAATTAGTATTTGATTGTCGAGGAAGGTCAGATATTTGTCTAAAAGGGCTTTATTTACAACCATCTAAAATCCGGTCTTGCAAATATCAATTTAGACATTTGTCTCCCACCAATGAATGGATAATCGTAAACTAAGTGGGATGAGCAGCTGGAGACTCGGAAAGGATGTTATGGTTGTACTGGTGTAAGAAGTACCGGGAATCCATGGTTAGGTGCTCTAGCCAACGCGATATGACTGAAATACAGTTAAAATTGCGTTGAACACAATTCAAGCAAACAAACAAGGTTAAACCCCATTCAATCAATCAATCAATCTAGAGTAGACTACTCAGTTTTCAAATCTGGATAGATGGCAATTAGGACTTCGACAAACACGTGTCATTATGATAAACCTTTCTTTTACCTAGTTTAATTCGTCGGTATATAAATTGTATTAAAACCACTACATTCGTAGAGGGCTCCCTTTACATAAGTTTAATGTACTGTACATAGGGGAGGTAACCATCGATGACAAACCTGATATATCCACCACAGTTGTCTCTACTGAATCGACTTCACTTATTACACGACTTTGTACCAGACGACAATATTAAAGTAGACTAGTCCAAGTTTAAAGAAGATACAGTTTAGAAGCTATTTCTTTTAAAATTTGCTGTCTTTCGCAGTTGAAAATTATGTGGATAATGAAGAAATGGCTTGTAAAAATGTAACACATGATTACAAATAACCTTTCAAGAAAACTACAATAGTTGTTAATATGTGATGCGTAACCAAAAGAATCCTAGTCTTAGTTCAAAATATCATAGAAATAGTAATGTGGAGCCAATAATCGCGATTTTCCACTGATTTTTCTGTCATGAAGCGCTTTGACGCGATTCTGTTTCTATGACGTCACAAGAAATGTCTACGCGATTTCAGTTGGCAGATCGCCGGCCCCGCCCACTGACTCCGAAGTTCTACATCGACATAACGGAAGATCGCTACAGTTTATTTCGATGATCTGACAAACTATTCTTTTGCAACTCTGGTGAGTGTTTTAGATGCAGGTTTTTCAACTACTGTTAAAATCAACTAAATTAAATGGGTAGTTATAGATTTTTTAAAAAGAATCGAGGTCTATACCTTATGTAAAGTGTTTGTGTCAAAACTTGATTTCATGTATTCATTCAGTTCACAACACCCAATCTTAAAAATCATTTTGTTGAAGATAAGATGTATATTTCTAAAATTGTCCTCTTGCAATTAGTCATGTCAGCCAATGTTGGAGCTCAAATTTCAGTTGCGGTCTAAATGAATGATTTGAGTGGCCGATTGATTCTTTGATTAACATACGCGAATGGTCAGTTGTAAACAACGGTAAAGTGTCGTAGCATAACATTTCAAGAGAAATGGGAAAATTCATAAGTAAAACTGTTTGCATTAGTTTATCATTTATTTGAAGATTATATATATATATTTTTAAAGTGCCAATACAGAATAAATCATTTATACAAAATGGAATTTAAAACTAAGAATGTTATAATTTTATTGCCGAATAATGTTTTATTTATAAAAACCTTTATATTTCTAACAGAGATGCGTGTATACGTACAAAACAGCGTCGGTCCTTTTAACCAATTCCCACAAAAGCTCTCCTTTTTACGCTCTTCAATTGAAGAGCTTTGGAAGATCGATTAAGATATCAAACTTCGTTACTTTGCAAAATTTATAGTAAGTTATATGTTACAGAAATAGTTGGTTTGCGACTTAAACGTCGCATCAGCTGTTATCATGACCTTAAAAGTGCCAATGAACAGAAGTGCTTAAAGTTGATGCTAGAGCTCAAACGCCACTTCCTGTCTAAACCAATTATTTGATTGGTCAATTGATTGTTTGATTGAAAGCGGCTATCCGCCAACTTGATCAACGAAGTTTAAAATTTGAAGATCGTTGAAGATAGTTTAGCATGCATTTGCATAAAAACAGACCATGAAATCAGAAATAGATTTACATTTCTCCGAAGAAGGCGAGGGTGGGGGATAAATAAGGAATATTATGGTCGAGTCTTTCTCTAAATCCTTGAAATTTACCAATCGCGTCTGTCAATCAAGTAACCAGTCGACCAATGAAATCATTCATGAACTCTGATATTTTCCTCCAATTTTAGACATTTATTTGGTTGTTTGACGGCTTAAAAGTCCTAACTACAGTCTGTTCGAGCTGTAGTTACGACGTTTAAGTCGCAAACCAACCACTTTGCTTTTTTGTTTCACGCTACTGGCCATACATCTTGCAAATTAACCCCTTTTAAAATCGAATTTTTAAAATGCAAAGTCTTTCTTCGTAGCACCCAGATACGGAGTTTCAACCTGTTGTGTATGGGTTTATGCGCGTGCCATGTATATATTTACTCTAGAAAATATAAGCAGTATGTGGTAATCTAACTCGTGTCTCATTTTCTCGTTTATCAAAGCTTGAAGGGAGATATCACTTATTTTTCGTGTAGATTTATTTCTTGTAATCCCCTCTCATATAGGGTTTGAATGCGATATTCCGAAAAGTAGTTTTGTGAAATTAGAAATCCTTTATAAAAAATAAACTAGGGTATTTCCTTTATAACCTACGTAAGCTGTTAATCTATTTTCACATTTTCTGAATTTTGCAATGCATATTTGGAAAGTCAAGATGTTCATTTAACCGTTGAAACCACGCTTTAAGTTTTAACTCGCTCAAACAAACGTCATCATGACGTCACGAGAAGTTATATTCGCTAGCCGTTTTCCGATTCTGTAAAGATCATTTCAAAACAAGATTAGCAAGTGTTTATATAGATTTGGACACTAGTTATAGCTTTACACTAACCGCATAATGTGAAATAATTCATGACGTTGGTTGTTTCAATTGGCACTTTGTTTTTTCTTCAGTTGACTTTGGGTCAAATGCCAATAGGGGTCATGTACGTGGTGTCGTCAGCCGAATTTAGTGAATTCTAAAAATAACTTAGGATTCAGCTTAACCTTTGACAGATAACAACAAAAAGCCACTTTTTAACTTATCAAATAACAATGAAGACTATATCTGGCTCACATTTAAGTATTAAATGCTCGTTTGGGCATATTTTGGGACATTTCGATACCTCCCTTTCATAGACCCGAATAGTAAGTTAAAAGTGAGACCACTTGAACTTATAAGAGCCACTTATCTTGTTTACTTTTAGAGAACGTTTTGCTTTGGCACCGATAATATTTCCTCCATTTTAATGACCATGAAGATAATAGAGTGTTCGTGGTTGTATTTTTAAGTTGGAATGCGGAGCAATTCCAACTTAGATTTAACAAAACCGCAAAATGAACACACGACAATTTCATTTCGGGGTTACACATATCACGTGATTTCTTAGATATGAATACACCTCGGGTTACTTCTCATCTCAACTTGCCACGGACAATCAGTTAGTTGTAAGTCGAAGGCAATAATATGGCACATGTAAAGAATGATGTAAAAATTCGTTTAGAGACTTCTAAACATGCTTTATCATTGAAAACTAAGATAATAATCAGCGCAGTAATTTGTTTTTTGTGATTCGCCGTCCCGTGTTTGGTTATCACGTGATCTCAAGTGACATGTGGTAGTCATGTGACCATAGATTTGCAATGTTTACAAATATGGCTCAGGTCGCAAATGCGTTTTTACAATAATCACGCCGCCCAGTGCTTTAAAACATTCTAGTGCGATTAATGGGGATCGTAGGCATCAAGCAAATGCGATTATTGTGGGATTTACAGCTTTTACTCAATGAAAATCAAATAGATGCAAAACGAAAGTAGAAGATTTTGAAAAATATCTAGAATGTAAACATATCAACTTCCGGTTTCTACTTATTGACTAAATCATTACGCTTTATTATGTCGTTATTTACAAGTTTAGATTAATAACACATCAAACCTTTAACAAGTTACATCTAGCTTTCAGCTTGGTCCTTTTCACTTAAGATTTTTACGGTTCTAAAGCCGAATAACGAATAAGGAAATCGCGCGACTACAGGGCGCCGAAGATAATTTTGAAACTTTCTTCATCATATAATAGGATTTTTTAGGAAAAAGGGCAGAACTACCATGTGCAAACAATAACGTTACAATAACGTTGGCGTCTTTTTTTTCTTTTGGATTTATACTCACAAAGTTTTAAATATTCTTTTTTTTCTAAGTCTAAACCAGTATTCCAAATCGATCACCCTGAAACAAGTTTCCGCGCATTTCCGAAATTTCCACGTATACTCATAAACTTGAAGTGGAAATCTACGTGATTTTCGTATGATCTTACAGAATTGGCCGATTTGAGGGTCAAATAATCATCGAGGTCATTGATTTCTTACTGCAGAAGCAGTTATATTCTGTTTTCAAGATTTTAGAAGGAGTTCACGTATTACAGTTGATCAAAAAGATAATGTTATGCTTGAAAATTATAATTTTGCTGTGCGTGACACGAGCTTATAACCCATTCCAACACGATATAATTTTAGACCAGTCCAAATTCAAAGAAGTAGCAGACGACAATTGTAAGTTGGTGAAATCTTTAAAAAAAATCTGGTCTTTTTGGACAGAAAACTTTGTGGATAATGAAGAAATCGTTAGTAACAAGCATTTTCTTCATTTTCCATAATGTTTTCAAAAGCTTCCATAATGAGGGTCATTTAAAAGCGTCACTGTCTGGGAATGGGCTAAGACTTGTTTTTGATTTCTGTATGTGGATTTATGTTTTTTGCGTTTTTCACGCTCATACGTACACGAATGGGAATAGAGGGAGGCTTACTCGGAAAGTAATAAATGAATTTGAACCGAATTCCACAGTTATGACCCTTTCACCGCATTCCAACTTCTCAGTACTATCAGTCCTTTGATTAATGTTTGTTATGCTAAACCTTAAATATTCCTGTTTTGGCAGGAGGTAAAAACCAAGACAAGCGTGCACATGTTTAGTCTACATCATCTGTTTGTCACTTTTAAGTAAGACTTGTAAACTTTGATTTTAAGGAAAGACACTGACCCAGAAAACTAAAGTGCTTTTAGTCCTTTGATTTTCATGAAATCTTATTAGGCATGACATGGGAAGCATTTGTATTCTTTTTATTAACCTTTTTCCGCACAATATCTCCTTTTACGCGTCTTAAAAATAAGCTTTTGAAAACATTGTGGAAATTGAAGAAATAGCTTCTATCAAGAAATGTCTTAATTATCCACAATGTTTTCTACCTCAAAAGACGAAAAAGTTAAAAGTTTCATCAACTTGAAATCGTTGTCTACAGCTTCTTTCAATTGGACAAGTCTAAAATTTTGTTGTGTTGGAATGGGGTATGAAAATGAAATCCTAAAAACACTTCTAAACCTAAAAGCTTCGTTTCTCGGTTTCATACAGAAAATTGGAAAGTTTTTTTTCATTCCTCAACGAAAATAACAGTTATGATAAAACATATTCACCGGTTTGATTTTATACTTACAGGTAATAATACATCATTAATACTTTATTGTTTTGCAAAAACAATCTATCATTATGTTAGAAAATAATGTGGAATGAGAAGAAATTGCTTGATCCAAGCATTTTTTTATTTTTCCACAATGTTTTCTCAAGAATAAAAAACAGTTCGTAAAAGCCAAGGATTGAATAGGATAGGGTTAACTTGTCAAACGGTTAAAGGATTTTGAAAATCTACCAGTTTTATTTAGAGGGACTCGACATTTTAGAACGGAGGAGTAAGCTTCTCTTTGAATCAATAACCGGTTTACAATTGATCATTTTCTAGCGTTTCGGCAGACCTTTAGAATAGAGAATTATTGTTACCCTAAGGTTAATAAAACTACAAATATATCTATATCTCAAAAGTAAATATTTGTTGATAGTTCTTAATCCGGTAGGAACGAGAAATTTAAAAGAATATTATTGAAATGAGGAAGAACTTAATCTACCAAGATTTAATTTGGATTTTCAACGATTTTCTAAAGAATGCTTTCAAAAACGGTATTATGATGATAAGCGGTGCGAGAATATAGGAATTTGAAAAAATGCAAACGACGTGATTGCCGAGGTAGGGAAATCCCCCTAATACATACATACGTGTCTATAGTCGTGGTAGCGTAACAATGCTCTCGGAAGCAAACTTGAAATGAAGGACGTTTCTGGACACCGCAATGATTCCTTTTTCACCTAGTTTTTCTTCAACTGAAAAAGTGAATCGATGACCAAAATAAAGTAATTATACTGTTTGATCATCTAAGGTATATCACATATACCTTAAACACTTTTCTGTCACTGCCTCTCTTTTTTCTTTCCTTTGTTTAACCCATTACCAGACGGCAAACTTTAGACTGGTCCAAATTGAAAGGAGTTGCAGACGACTATCTAATGCTTAAGAAATTTTGGACTTTTTTAAATTTGGGTTAGAAAACATTGTGGATAATGAAGAAATTGCTTGTAACAAGCAATTTCTTTATTTTCCACGATGTTTTCCAAACATGTTTTTCTTGGAGGCGTCATTAAGTGTGAATGGGTTAACTCTTTATCTTAAGACAAGATTTTAGACTGGTCCATATTCAAAGAAGTCTAAGGTTGATTGTATTTCTAGACAATTTTGTCTTTTTAAGAAGGAAACAATGAAAGAGGCAGAAAATAGATAAATTGTTTGTAACAAGACTTTTCTTCATTTCAAGCATTGTTTTCCAAAGCCTTTTTATTCAGGGGCTCCAGAAACTGAATTTAGAGTGAATGGGTTAGCCATCTTTGCTTACATTCACTTCTTTGTAACATATGTTTAATTCTGTTAAAATGAATAACTGAAGGGGTACAAAAGACTGTCTTTGGCATGCCTCTGGTATAAAATTATCAATAGACCGATGATAATTGAAATACCTCGTTTAAACGGAATTAGTTCATTTAACGTAGTGCTCCCTTTAAATTAAGTATGTTCTACACTTTCAATTAGTTCAAAAGAATTTAGAAAAAGACATGGATTTATTGATGAAGAAATGAAATAAGAGACCATTGGTTTGTTCCGAAAACCTTGTAACTACAACTTAATTTATATTATAATTACGAGGATAGAGAAGGGAATCACACAATGTTCTACTGAAAAATCGATGAATTTGACAGATATTTAATATGGAAAAAAAGGGGTGGATAATGAAATGAAATGATACGCATGTAATACAATAGTTTGTCAAAACCTTTTAACATGGCGATGTTTGCTTTTCTATGTGACCAGGTGGAGCCGGACCAACTAACAGAGGAGCAGATAGCTGGTGAGTATGTGGTGTTTCCTATTATATACTTTGTCTTCAAATTTCGTTCGCGTTAAAAAAAACCTCAGCTTTCGGTCGGCAGTTAACCTTTTACCAGACGGCAAAAATTTTAGATTGGTCAAATCGGGTGGAGTTGCAGTCAACAACTTAAAGCGTGTGAAATTCTGATTTTTTTTATTTTTGGGATAGAAAACATTGTTGATAATAAAGAAATTGCTTGTGACAATCAATTACTTCATTTTCCATGATGTTTTCCAAAGCTTATTTTCTAGGGGGCGTCTAAAAGCGTCGCTGAGAGGACAATTTGCCTTTGGACGAGCAGGACGTTGCAAATACAGCTTTATTCAAGTAGTAATTACGACATTTTTCTGCTCGCCCAACGACGAATTCATTTTTGAAGCGAGAGATAGTTCTGAAATTCACCATTGTTCTATACCAATAGAGGTGTAACTGATTATTCTCGCGTAGATACACCCTATCGCTGCAGGGTATCGTCGAGACGCACTCTTAGGAAAATGTACAGGGTCACTTCATTTGATATTAGTGGGTTAAAAACAAATAAAGATTATTAACTGTATAATTGCGTTTCTTTCACACAAATACAGACTTGTGTTAAGGTCGGACAAATACAGGGCACTGTTCTTAGTGCCACGACGAACATCAGGTGTTTTTTTTTCGGGAAAATACGTCAGCATTCAGACTTTCTAGAAAGAAGATTTTGGACCAGGCATATCGGGTGTGTGTGTGGGGGGGGGGGATGTCAGTCAGTAGAGACTTTGAAAACGCATGGATTCCAGCATATATAACACAACATCCTTAAAGACAGCGCAAAATTACCGTTGCAAACAAATCATAGGTTATCTGGAATAAATATCCGTTATAACCGGTATTAAACCTTTCGACCGAGAGTTTCCACGTGCAGTGTACGGACGACTAAATATCCTTTTGTCCCTTATTATTTAACTTTTTCCTGTACATTCCCTTACATTTATATCCACGTCATTTCATACTTCGGAAAACATTGTGGAAACTATTTTCTATCCAACAGAATGGTCATTTTTAATATAAAATCAACTTTAAATTGTGGTCTACAAAACCTTTGAATTTTGACAGGTCTAAAATTTGAAAAAAAAAAAAAAAAAAAACAGTAAAGAGTTAAGGTATCATTCCAATACAAAGATGTATAAAATACTTTTTTAATTTTGAAAACGTTTTACTTTGGAATACAAAATAGACTCAGCAATACCACTATAAAGTGTAATATCGGATATTGTGGGCCGTCACGGTCGGAAGAAAATCTTGGGAGGGCAAAACGTATTGACACTTGTCAGACTGCGTGAACTCTGCAGGCTCACAACAGTTAAAACGTTTCATTTTCTGGAGACTGTCTAAATCTATGGCTTAGAGCAAAAACATAGTATGGCTCTATACAACGTATACTAGAGCCATACTATGTTTTTGCTCTAAGACATCGAAATGTAGATGGTCAGTCTATATACCTAAAAGAAATAATGAAAAATGACAGATCGCTTAATCCGCCCTCTGATCTCCGACAGGAAGTTCAACAAGAACTTCAACAAATTTTGTGATTATTAACATGCAGCATAGAATAAAATACTGGTAGGAGGCATAAAAGTCGTATCTACAGCTTGAATAAGTCACAAAGGCGACAAAAAGTGTTTGAAAAAACGTCGAAGTTAACCAAGTCGTTTCTGGTCTTAATTCCAATACAACAAAACTTTAGACCGATCCAAATTCAAAAAAGATGCAGACGACAATCTTAAGTTCAGAGAATCTTGAGTATCTCTGTCTTTTATGGAGGAAAACAAGGTTGAAAATGAAGAAATTTCAACATTGTTTTCCTCGTGTTTTTTTCTTGGGGGCGTAAAAAAGCTGGTCTTGGTGGGAATTAACAATTCAATACGTCAACCGATGTTCTGACTGACAGTGACGATCCGGCAATACGAATACTGATCAACCAGTATTGTGTCCAATCTTCTTGTAGAGCATATATTTTCCAAAAAATAACGTAGATCCATCTTCACTTGACTGTTTACAAAAGTTCTTAACCCATTCCCACACAGCAAAATTTTAGACTGGTCCAAATTCAAAGGCGCTGCAGACGACAATTTAAAGTTTATGAAAATTCATATTTTTTTCAACTTTTTGGGTAGAAAACATAGTGTAAAATGAAGAAATTGCTTGTCACAAGCAATTTCTTCATTTTACACAATGTTTTCCCAATTGTTTTTCTAAAGGGGCGTCCAAAAGCGTCACTGTGTGGGAATGGGTTAACATATATAACTGATATATTTCAGAACTCAAGGAAGCCTTCAGCCTTTTCGACAAGGACGGCGATGGAGATATATCGACGAAGGAGCTCGGTACGGTAATGAGGTCGTTAGGACAAAATCCTTCGGACGAGGAACTGGAAGACATGATACGAGAAGTAGATGTGGATGGTAAGAATATTAAATTTCGAATAATTGAATTTTTAGTTTCGTTTTTTTCAAAAATGAGCTTTCTGATTGGTCGAAAAAGGAAATCATACCTAATGATCAAAATTTTGATCACGAAGCTATTTTGTATACTTCCCAACGAGAAAGTTCCATAAAAAAAGAAGCAAAATATTTGAGTTTTTTTCACTTGATGTTATTAAGGTATAGAAAATGAAGACTTTTTTTTGTTTTCACGGAGGTATGAAACAAATCTACTATTCACACTTTTGCTTGAAATCACGTATTCATACAGTATGATTTGTTTTTACGTTTCATACCTCCATGAAAACAAACAGATTCCCTCCATCTCTTAGCTGAATGAATGGGGTTTTAAGGCACATCGACAGAGAAGGTCATTTAACCCTTTCCCGTTTTTGGAAATTTTAGACTAGTCCAAATTGAAAGAGGGTGCAAACGACAATGAAAACTGGATGCCATTTGAAATGAAACCATCCTATGTGGTAGAAATATTGTGGAAAATGGAGAAATTGCTTACCACAATCAATTTCTTCTTTTTCCACAATGTTTTCTCGAGTATAAAATCACAGGAACGTAAAATCCGTTTTTGAACGGAAAAGGGTTAAAGCGTTAGAAAGGAATGAAGAATTTCTAGATTATAGGAAAAATCGAAGTGATAAAAAATATATTGGTTAGAAATGATATGTCGAAGATAAAGAAACCCCCTGGAAAATGACTGTAAATGTAATTTGCCAAAAAATATCATGACGAGAAAAAGAGAAATTTCTTGTTACAAGCAATTTATTGATATTAATCTTTTAACAATTTGACAAAAGTCAACGTTGACACAAGTCATTTAGCCCACACCAAGGGTCTGCTATAGGGTCCAATATTGCCGTTCTTCTCAGGGGTCAGTTTTGCGTGACAGATCACAAATAATACGGAGAGTCAGTATAGTCTGACTAGCCACAAACATAAACTTAGATTAATGAGACGTGCACGAGGAAAATATTATACATTAAAGGTCAAAACAGAAATGACTGCGGAAAGTCGTGTGTATTTCCGTTTAATTGTCGTCGCGACCGTAGCACATGTCAATATTAGCGACGGCCCCAGAAGACGGTTAGTTGTTATAGAGTATGGTACAAGGATACAAGACGATACTGCTGAGAGCTCCGCCTGGTTCTTTAACGAGCTCGGTGGATAGCACTGTCACACGGGGCCTCGGTTAACGTCTTATCCGAAAGACAACTAATATGTTAGTTGATATGGTCAGCCCGGGGCTTGAATCCGTGATCTTGAGATTTGATGTCAAATGCTCTACCAACTGAGCTAATCGGGCTGACACGGGAAGTCGGCGTTGACGACGACACTAGGTCCCTTTTAGCCTGGTTATTCCACTAAATTTAGCAAGTATTTTCAGGCTATTCTTATACTTATCCTGTTCTATCCCTGGTTTTTACCTACCTGTGAATTTATAATTGAGAAAACATTGTAGAAAAAGAAGAAATTGCTTATAAAAAGCAATTTCTTCTATTTTCCAAAATATTTTCCACCCTACTAATTGGTTATCTTTTCTAATTGAACCCGCTTTAAATTTTCGTCTGCCAAACCTCTGAATTTGGACAAGTAAAATATTATAAAAAAACAGGAAAGGTTAATCATCGCTTCCTGTCTTTGCTGAGATCTGCAGTATAAAACTCAAGCCCTGCTTTAATGGGATGTTTATGCTTTATTCCTGTACACTCCCTGATTTCTACATTCTTGTGAAATTATTTTCGAGGAAACATTGTGGAAAAAGAAGAAATATTCAGTGACAAGTATTTTCTTTTTTCTAACGATATTTTTTCATACGGGATGGTTACTTTTCAAATTGTACTTACTTTGAAAATCTGTCTGTTCCCCTTTGAATTCGGACAAGTTTAGAATTTTAGTAAACAGTAAAAGATTACCTCACGAAAAAAAATCAAAAGATTCGTAAAACAGTGCTGAAAAAACAGAAATTGGTTGTTGAATGATAACTTTGGCAGTGTCGTATCCCAGTCGAACATTCTCGTATAAGGATGTTGGGCGTCACTAGATCTGTCAATTAGTTAGCAATGTCTGTTTATATTTACCGATGGGGGCTTGTCCGTGTTTTTTTTTTTTTTTTTTCTCTCTGTTGCAAATTCGTAAAAGTTGATACAAAATTCAAATGATTGAATGGGGTTTAACGCCACTTGTAAAAGTGTTTGAGTAATATCGCGGCGGCTGGAGCACCTAACCATGGATTCCTGGTATTTCTTACACCAGTAATATCCCCTACATCCTTTCCGAGCTTCCAGTTGCTTATCCCAAATAGGTTTACGATTATCTCCCCAGTAGTAGGAAACAAATGTCGGAACCCTGGACTCTATGATAAGGAGTTCGACGCGCCACCACCTGCTCTATGCCCGCGGCCTGATACAAAATTTAAAGGGTTAAATTTATTTGATACATCTTTTTAAGCCAGAGGCTTACACATACTCATAAAGACGTTTGTATCTATATGTATATCATGTACATATTGTTATTTTTCTTTCCTTAACAATCCCACACAACAAAATTATAGACTTTTCTAAGTAGAAAGAAGTTGCATACGATAGTTTTAAGTTAATGATTTTTTTTTAATTTTTTCGTCTTTTTGCATAGAAAAGATGGTGGATAATGAAAAAATTGCTTGACACATGGACTTTCTTCATTTTCCACAATATTTTCTAATGCTTTTTTCTTAAGGGCGAGAAAAGGAGGGACTGTGTGGGATGGTTTATGCATTGCATATATTCTTTAATCCTTTCTATTCTAAACCTTAGCAAATATGTACATGAAACCCTACATGCGACTGATTTGCATACCACTCGGAGTTAGTCATTTCTCCAATGAGCTGCAATTATTTCAATTTCATTTCCGTGAAAGTAAGAGAATATAATAGTCCATCGTACATTCGCATCTTCCAATCGATCCAGTCTATCCTACTTTGTACACCTCCCTCTATTACGCCATCGGCATGATATCCGCCATTCAAGTTGGCCGCAATACATCCTCTAAACCACCAGCCACCACCAAACAGTTCAGAACAACTGTTTCCACTTAAGTCATTGTCTGAATCTCTAGTAGAAAAGTACATATGATTGTGATATCCAAGTGAATCTCCAGCATTACCACTATATTTCCCGATATTCAGTTCAAATAGAGAATCCTCCGGAAATACTTTAAATTCCTCATATTTAGCGTACGCAGTGTTTCCTCGAAAGTCGCCAATGTCAATACGCAGTTCATGACAGCATTGCTTTGTAAGTTCAGCCAGAAAAGCATTTCCTAACCAAAACTCGCGCTCCAAGTCTCCAAAACCATCTTTGTAATTCTGCCAAGGGCGGTTGAAATCTTCTGACCCATCTTGACGACGCTGAAACACGATCCAACCCCCGCCATCTGTAGTCTGATCACAATACACGTCAATTACACGATTGTTTAATTTTATCTTGTAAACGCTGTTATTTGTATATCCAGCGTCATATAGGTCTACGCATGAGCTAAATTCTTTCTCAGGTTTCTCTTTAGCGACATTCGATTCGGTTTTCACTGGAGTCTCCATGTCGATTTTAGCGTTTTTTACCTCATTGCTGCAAATTTCTTCATTCTCAGAGGTTTTCCTATAAATGCGAAGCATTTCGCGAGTCATGTTGGAAAGGGATGTTTTTATCAGTCCTAGATCTGTTTGTAACATTTCTGATACTCTTAATTTATCAGAAAGAATGTTTGATACTTCTTGTGGAACTTGAATGCAAATATCAGTAATAACTTCCTCTACACTTGATATGTCACTCTTGGTTGCGAGACTAGCGGTTATTTCCATGAGTTGTGTCAGTTGTTTAGACAAGTGCTCATTGCTGACTTGATTTTCATAAAACGATTCAATAATTTCAATTACTTCCAATTTAATATCGGAGAGAACTGAACGTGCATTACTGTGTTCTCGAAGTTTATGTTGTATTTTTCTCCGTAATCTTTTCTGGATCCTCTTCTCGGCCGCAAACCCTTTCAAAATCTGATTCCATATTGTCTTTACATGTTTCTCGTCGGCAATATCCTTGTTCACTTTTTGCTTAGCGCTGGCCTTTTGGGCTCCATAATTTTGGTTTATTGCATTTTGTAATTCAAGCAGTTTGTCAAGAACACTTTGAAATTCCTCGCGTCTCTGTAACCTTTCCTCGACAAGCGTGTCTTCTATTATTTGTAGACGTCTTTCGATCCGTTTAATGTCCGATAATCCAACATGATCTGTATTTTCCGCAAACGTCATAGGCAGCAAAAATACTAAAACTAATAGTTGAAACATCTCCGCTCTATCTCGACACCTTTTACAAAATGCAACTATGTGCAAAAATAACTCCAGCTGCAAGCTGAAAGTTGGGACTATTTCTAAGGGCGCTTTACCCTACTCTGGAGAATTAAGATTTATTTATCGGCATGTAACATTAGGTAAGATCCGGCTGCATATTCTTTTATTTTGATCTTAGTGAACACCACCTGCTTTCTTTCTATTTTGTTTGTTTGTTTGTTGTTTGTTTGTTTGTTCATGTTTAAGTGATCAGTCTAGCTTAAAAGTTAACCAACAAATTTATATACGTGTTAAAGATTAACCCTTTACCAAACAAGATAATTTTAGACTGGTCTAAATCAAAAGTTGTTGTTGTATTTGTAGTTTTATAAGGTCCCTCCGTGCTCGAGGCATATATGGTATGGACCCCAGGCTGCAACCCACCAGCCCGTTTAAAAGACTTTTTCGCATCGAAAAGGGTTGAGATTTGATGAGAAATGAGTTTCAATTCTCTTACTCAGCAAAAGGACAAATTTGGGTGCCAAATTTTAAGGATACAAGATGCTAATTTAGCAAAGTGTGTACCCATGGTGCCCGTAGGCCTATAATGTTACAAAAGATTAACATCCTTTATTGTTCACGTGATCAACCTGATCTTAGGGCCCTACTTTTATTCTCTCTATTTCTTATAACCTTTGCTATTAGAATTCGATTTTGCATTGCCATTACCACTATTTCCCCCCTTTTAATCATACTTCTTTCATCAATTTAGGTTTAGGTATGTGGATTTACACTTCGCTATAAGAGTGTGTGTGATTTATTTCTTTATCATTTCTTTTTTCTTTAAAGTGTCAAATTCAAGTTTTAGTCATTTATATATATATATATTATTTTTTTTCATAGTTACATTATGTGTATACTTTGTTTAAGTGTAAACTCTTCATTTTTTTTTTTGGTCTCTCTTTCTCTCTTTCCTCTCTCTCTTTTTTTTTTTTTCTTTTTTTTTTCCTATTACCATCACCATTTTTATTTACATTGTTCTTATCTCTTATATATACAAATAACCAACCAGTACAAAACAGTATGGTCTATATTCTAGTTTTCCCCTTGAAACAATGTTTTTTTTTTTGTTTTTTTTTTTTTAATGTTCTAATCATTTATATACAAAATAAGTCAGCTGCTTAAAACAGTCTTGGCAAAATTCTAATTTCCCCCTTGAAACAATGTGGCAAGAGAAGTATAAATAAAGCTTATTGATATTACATATGGTAAAGAAAAGGAAAACTGGCTAATCAAATTTTTATCTGATAGAGTGGATGGCTTATAATACCAAGAATAATAGGATTAACATTGCTTTATTCCTTTGGTAAATTATAAAATCAGAAGAGTAAATTCTCAGTTTGGTATTGCCTTCTCCCTTAAATGGTGTCTAAAATCTAGCTTGGACATTGTTTGCATTGTTTTTGTTGTACAGGCATTGTTAGACAATACCTTTTGTAAATCGTTATTTTCAAACATACATAAAACACAGTGCAAACAACTTACGTACAAGCTTGATGGTTCAAAGTGTGATTTCTGTCTAAATCAAAAGAAGTTGCAGACGACAATTTTCATTTGGTGGAATTTTTAAATTATGTGCCTTTTGCCGGAATAGAAGACATTGTGGACAATGAAAAAATTGCTTGTAAAAAGCAATTTCGCCATTATCCACAATGTTTTTCAATGTATATTTTCTTCTAGGGTGACAAAAAGCGTCATTGTGTGGGAATGGGTTAAGAGTCATTTAAATTTAAGCTACATTTTTTTTTTCAGGAAACCATTAATTTAAATTCTCTTTTCGCAGAACGTAAACAATTCTCGCTAGGCGAGATAAACATTTTGATAAGATGTGAATAAGATATCGTCTACGATTACAATTTTCTCATACAACCTTTTCTAAGGAAGTGTTCTTAATGACCAATCGCTGCTGTCAATCATTGTAAAAAGGCCAATGAAAGGATTTATTTTGAAGGGATATTTGAATTCCGACATCGACGGCTATCTATGAGAAGAATTTTTGTTGCCATAAACGTCGTAACTACAGCTTTTCAAACTGTAGTATAGTGGAATTGTGTGGAATGGGTTAACAAAATGTTTGGAGTGGAGAATCCTTATAAATTGCAATCTGTCGAGCGAAAAGGTAACTTTTTGGCAAATCCATAAAACACATCTATGTTTGTAAATCATACGTTTTTGTTTCTTAGGTAACGGAACGATAGATTTTGACGAGTTTTTACAGATGATGTCTAGAAAAATGAAAGAGACTGACACTGAAGAAGAAATCAAAGAAGCCTTTAAAATATTTGACAAAGATGGAAATGGTTTAATATCCCCCGCAGGTATCATTTTAACCCGTTCTCACGCAATAAAATTCTAGACTTCTCTAATCTAAAAGAAACTGCAGATGACAATTTCAAGTTGATGGCTTTTTTTCTCGTCTTTTAGGATAGACAACATTGTGTATAATGAAGAAATTACTTGATACAAGCAACTTCTTCATTTTCCACAATATTTTCCAAAGCTTTCTTCTTGAGCGGCGTAAAGAGGAGGGATTGTGTGGGAATGGTACATAGCTAAGAGACTGTTAGTATGTGAGCGAACTTTTCTTTGTGCTATGGCTAAATTAACTCCCTTATCGTTCATAGACTCACGCTGATCTTAGATAAACACATTCCAACAAAATCCCACTCTTTTTCGCCCCACCAAGAAAATACTTTGACAAATATTTTGAGAAATGAAGTCATTGCTTGTAATAAGTTAACTACCGTAAAAAACAAAGATTTTCAGAATTCTGTCGGCTTAAAAATGTTGTCTGCAATTTCTATGAATTTCAATTAGTTTGAATTTTTTGTGTCGTAATTAGTAAAATACCTTTCTATTCAATCACTTTTGGTCAGTCTTGTAGCATTCATTTAATAAATTATAAGCAACAAACATGAATACAAACAACAAAAAAAAAAAAAAAAAAAAAAAAAGAAAAGAAAAGAAAAAAAACCCACACACAAAAACAAGTTAACCCAGTATCGAAATATTCCTGATACTTTTTCGAAACTATATTATGCTGCACAACTTTATTTCTTTAGAAACTGGACGAGTTCATTGTACATGTTATAATGTTATTCAATTGCTTACAGAGAAAGGAATATTTTTTTCACATAAGGGTTTTTATTTCATGTAACAATGAAGAAAAAAAAGCATCAAAATGTTGTTTGTACCTTGATTCATTTGACCGTTCGACAAAAACGACCACTTCGGTAGTGTGAACGTTACCAGTCGATATTACACAGCGAGTATTGTGCTGGCTGACTAAGGCTGTCTTTTATTCATTTTTATAACTTTGAAATATTTTTAGTGTGAAATCACCTTTCTGCACTACTTAATTATCATCTATGAAATACTAGTCTAGACTGACCTCAGTTTGATTAGATCATAGTTGCTGTTTTTGTTTTTTCTCTCCAGAATTACGATGTGTCATGAGTCATTTAGGAGAAAAATTAACGGACGAAGAAGTAGATGAAATGATAAAGGAGGCAGATACGGACGGTGACGGACAAATAAACTATGAAGGTAGGAAGTGGATTCTGTTTGCGGGTACATTCAATCTAAAATTGGCCATTTTTCACGATTTGAAGTTGAGTTGAAATACACGTGATCCGACTTGCAAAATGGAAGTATGGTAAAACAATATTGTAACATAGATTATTTTACCAGAGCATACGAATAACGGTCAGAAAATATCCAGACTTTTGACTCGTTCTCAAAAACCATTCAACATTTAAAAAAAAACCCTTTCTACTCTTTTTCAAAATATTCCCCGTCTACGTCTACGCACTTTTGCCATCTTCGTAGGAGCTTTTGTATTCCTGTTGTGAACCATGAGGTAGACTTTGTTTTAGGTACTTCAGATATCAAAACCGCCCTGGACTTATATTTTTTCCAGCAAGCAATTTTTCAGTTCTGAAACAAAATAAAAATCTCAGGGGAGGGGGTCGAAGTCTGGGCTGTAATAAGGGTGAGACAACTATGCCATTTGAAAGATTTGATAAGCTCCATTTAGCTGCGGCGGTATGGAAGGGGGTGTTATCCTGAAGAAGAGGGACTTTTTCTGTGCTAACCTGGGACGCTTGTACTTTTTATTTCTCTGAGATTTTTCAGAATTACTTCAGAATAGTACTTGGCAGTGAAAGTTTGGCATGAAATGCGTACGTATCAATACTCATGATTTCAAAAAGGTAACAAAAGGCAACAAGCATGACTTTGCCATCCGAAGGAGACGGCTTAAACTTTTAAGGAGGTGGGGAACCACCTCGTTACCACTGCTTTGACTGAGCTTTTGTATCAGGTTCGGAATAATGAACCCACATCTAATGTGCAGTGATAATGCGTTTCAAAAACGTATCTCCTTCACGATTTAAACGACTTGAATGTTCTTTTAAATTGGTTACTCTGGTTGCCTTTTGATCTTCGGACAGTTGTTTGGGCATCCACCTGGCACTTACCTTGCTCATGCCTAGGTGTTCAAGTAAAATCTTGTGTGCCGATGTCTTACTGATGCTAAACTTGTTGGCTACCAAAGCAATGCGACCGTTTTTGTTGACGAAAGCCCTAATATTTGCTACCATCGTTTGAGCACCGCCTCAGCTGGCCGCCAAGTCCTATGCTTGTCACAAACACCTTTTTTGCCTTCACGAAACTGGGAAACCCAGTTGTAGAGGTTGAAAGTGTTACACATTTATCAGAAAATCTTTTCAAGCCCCTGAAAATTGTAGTGCGGTTTTTATTCTTCCGCAACCAGGAACATAATTACAGAGCGTTGTTCCTGTAACAAAGAGTCAATGATAGACGACACACCAATCATCAGAGTGCAAAATATTGTGTAAACACGACTATCATTGATAATAAACTGACCACCTTATTCGCGAATCAATGTAGTTTTCACCAATATATAATGTGTGTATATATCTGCAAGTGGAAAGAGAGGAACATGAAAAGTCCGGATATTTTCTGACCGTCTCTCGTATCTCTTCATTCTCATCGCAACCAAAATAAAATGCAAACATATAATGGAGGAAATCCTTAAAAATTATGAAGAAAGGCACAGAGAATAGTGGAAATTCAACAAAGCCGTTTATTGTAGTATTTGTTTTTATTTTGTTTAAATAGAGAAGCATCTTAATTAAGTTTGAAAGGTTTTAATCGAGTAAAATTCATTTAGTTTTGGAAGAGACATAAATTTTTAATTTGACCTCGTGCACTGATATTAAAAGTGTGTTCTTTTTACATTGCGCTTCCACACAACTTAAATAGCTATGTCCCTTTTTGCATGACGGATCACACCATGGAGCTAATGTCGCAAATTGACTAACTGATACGCATATCCACTGACCGCAAACATTACGATTCGACTAAAACACAAAACGAAGTTAAATTGAAAATAAAACAAATTCTTATCTTTTTCGGACGACTAAATTGTCGTAACTACAGCTTAAATAAGCTATAGTTACGACAATTAAGTCGCAAAGAACCACGGAGGCTTCTTGCCATTAACGTTGTAATTCAACATTCACTTCTGGCCTAAACAAATGATTCGATTTCCCAATCGATGTTTGATTGACAGAGGCGCCCCGTCAGTTTGATGGCGATCATCAGCTGCTATTTTTAGTTCTATAATCTTTTTGTCTTTTTGTGGTGGTGTTTTGGATAGATCCATCGTGGCTGCTTGGTGTTTGTTCTTGTTAGGTGAGGGTCGTATTCAAATAACGCCAAACCACAGTTCGTTGGTACATGTATTTCATTATGGGCGTCTATTTCATAAAATTTAATAATTATGGTGTTTGAAGGCTACTTTGATTAAATAAACGTAGATAATCCTAGCGATCAGAGTCTAAAGTGCGAAGCTGGCAACCAACAGGTTATTAGTATAAATTGTTTCTGTGATTATATCCGACGTGCAAAAATATACATAATCATTTATAATTACGACGCCCCCTATTTATTTCCATCAATAAGTTGAAAGTCGCCCCTAGGTAGGAAATATGTTGGGCAGCTGATATCTCAGATTGAACACGTTCATTAACTCACTCCCACACAATAAATTTTAGACTGATTCAAACTGAATGAAGTTGCAGACGACTATTTCAATATGATGATAATTCATTTTTTTCGGTCTTTTTTGGATAGTAAACATTAAGTATAATGAAGAAATTTCTTCATTATCCACAAAATTTTTCCAAAGCTTTGTTCTTGTAAAAAAAAAGTAGGCATTCTGTGGAAATGGGTTAAACTAATTTTAACAACATATAATTTAATTTTCTGTTTCGTCTATCAAAAACGGTCGTTCTGATTGGTCAAAAAAAATATTCATAACTCCATAAACAAAATTTTTGAGCACGCAGCGATTTTGTATGCTTCCGCACAAAATAGTCCCACACAAAAACAGACACAATTTGTAAAATATTTGCTTTGTTCACTCGATGCCATTAAATTATAAGAGATGAAGAGAATATTTTTTGTTTTCATGGAGGTATGAACCGAAAAACCTAATCACACTTATGTATGAATCCGCTTCGCGTATTCATACAGTGTGATTAGTTTTTTTCGGTTCATACCTCCATGAAAACAAAAAATATTCTCTTAAGCATACAACAGGCAGCACACAACTTGACTATGTGTATTTCGTATCCTTGCGCAAAAGTAGATCCAGAAAATTTTACTCGTAACTAGAAAAATATAGCCTTGTTTTGCTTATTTGCATTAAATTCTAAGAAATGCATAGAATATTTTCTTGATTTCATTTGGGGATGGACCTTTAAACTTAATCATACTTATTTACGAATCCTCTTTGCGTATCTCTTTGTGGTGGCAAGCGCAAAAATGATCCACAGTGTTGTTTGATTTTTGCTTTTCACGGGTGTTGCTTTATTTTCAGAATTTGTGAACATGATGGTGAAGTGATGTCATAACATTTGTAGATCTAAGTGATATATGCGACGTCATACTTGTTACTTGTTTATAACAAAAACAAAAGCATCAACATTTTCTACATGTTACTCCGGTGGTGTTTACTTTCTGAGTGCGTGATGTCATCGTTTCACATCGCATAAAGTGCTAGAACATCAATACTAATGATTGTTTAGATTAATATTTTGTTTTATTTATTTTTATTTATTTCAAACATATACATTCCAACAAGCATATATTGTCTCGTGTTATATTTTTGCTTAAGCATTCATCTTAAATAATGCGATTATTGTTATAATGATAACATATTTATGCGAAAACACACGAGATAGTCGTATAACAGTAATTTGAAAACTATAGCGATTGCCAATGAACCGTGGAAATCTGACCTTCATTTTCTGCCACAACAAACGAGACGGCCGTAATTTGAAAGTTTGAACACTATTACGAAACTCAGAGTTTCCTGAAAATCTCATCTTGTAGGTACCGTTTTTTGATTATGATGAAGGCCGTGCACTTCCTCGATTTTCTACGCTTGTGCCCATAACTTACAGCCGAAGTGCTTTATTTGCACAAAAGTACCTTTTTTGTGCGCAGCATCAATTTCGTAACTATAGCTTTGATAAGCTGGCTCGGATATGCTGTAGTTACAAGGGTTGAGGCAGTCTTTTTACCTTGATTTTTTAAAAATAATAATCGTCGTTCATTAGTGGTTCGATCCCCGGCGGCGGCACATATTCTTTCCGACATCTGTCTCTCACCAATGGGTGGATAATCGTAAACCTAATTTGGATAGCAGATGGGGGCTAGGAAAGGATGCGTTGGTAGTACTGGTGTGAGAAATACCAGGTATCCATTGTTAGGTGCTCCAGCCGCCGCGATATGACTGAAATACTGTAAAAAGCGGCGTTAAACCCCATTCAATCAATCAATTTTCATTAGTTCGAACATCTTGCAATGGGAGCTCTTCAAACAAAATAATACGAAGCAAAAGCCTATCTATAAACAATGTCCGTGATAAAAGTAATCGAAAAAAAAAAAAAAAAAAAAGAACGTGAACGCTTTTCGCTTGCTTTTTTTAGATGGGGCCATGAGTGCAAAAATTCGGGATATTGTAAGAGGAAAAGTTAAATCTATCACAATAGATTCATTTAACCACGACATTTTTTCTAGTATCTCATTACCGAAATATACCACATTGGCATGTTGTAAGGCATTTACGATGCAGTGTTATCAAAAAGTTAACCTTTAAATACTTTCAATACTGTTTCAAGTTCTTAATTCTATGAACTTTCAAACAATACTTTCGTTTCATTTTTCCAATTTTTCGATTTTTTTCTTCTTTTTTTTTTTTCTTTATTTAAGAAAATAAAACCAAATGACATGTTTGTCAATAACAAATATTTGAAATACATGTCTTTCGCATAAAACATTTTCAAAGATTTTCAACCCCTTAAGATTTCTGGATTCTTTGGATAATTCATATCATTGAATGAATAAGAAACAATTTGGTACTGTGAAACGGAAATTTTATCGAACTTTTTATAGAACCCTGAAACCGGGAAGTCCGCAAGTTCGTTCCGCGCATTCGCTGTCTGCTTTTCTATACATTACCTATGGTGACAGAAAATATTTTAACACAGGTACAAGCAAATCATAAAAAACGAGCATATTCGACGTTCAGTTCAAACGTTTGTATAGTTGTCCTTTTTCCCATTACCACACAACAAAGTTTTAGACTATTGAGAACTGAAAGAATTTGCAGGCAATAATTTTTATTTGGTGGAATTAAAAAAAGATGTCTCATTTGTGAGAAAATATTGTGGCAAATGAAGAAATTGCTTGTAACAAGCGATTCCTTATTTTTTACAAAATATTTTCCAAAGCGTTTTGATTAAGGAGCGTCATTGTGAGGGAATGGATTTAATCATATATGCATGAAAAAAGAGATCCAGATTACTGGGATTTAGTAATAAACAAAATTAATGTAAAAATAAAAAAGTAATGCCTCTGTACTTGTTAATTTACCATATTACGGAATACTTATCATTATTATTACCGATATTATCATTACTATCATTATTATAGTTATTTTCACCATTATCATTAACCCTTTCCTGTTTTACAAAGTTTTAGACCTGTCCAAATGCAAAGGCTTTGCAGATGACAATTTAAAGGCTATTTTATTTGAAAAATAACCTATCAGTAGGGTAGAAAATATTGTGAGAAAAGAAGAAATTGCTTGTGACAAGCAATTTCTTTTTTTCCCTTTTTTCCCACAATGTTTTCTCAATTATAAAATCACAGGGACGTAAAAACCGGTGATTGTATGGGAAAGGGTTAAAGCAAGAAATGAATTATTCCGGATCTAATCCTCTTCGCTTTGCACTTTCTTTGCGTTTATCATTTTGGTGTTTGGTAAATATTCTAATATAGAACACTCGGAATCTAGACGTTCATACTGGTTTATCACGGAAATGGTGTTGGAGTAAGTATCTCTTATTGGAGCCTATGCGTGACATTTCCAACAATTTCGCATGGGCGTGACTCGCACACATTAAGCACCCTGGGCATCCATTCGGCGGCAATTAGAGCATTCGCCGATTGTTTGAAGAAGCTTTCGGGAGGTATCTACCTACAGAGCGCAGAGTGAAGACTCTGATCAGCCTGTGCATCTGCACAGGCTGATCAGAGTCTTTACTCGGCGCACATGTGTAATTGTTGGAAATGTCAAACAAGAGCTCATTGTATATCTTCCAATAGTAACTATAAAATTCGAAATTTGTAGTTCTACTGTTTTCGGAAAAAAAAGAAAGAAACAAAAGCTTCAAAAATCTATTCGGACCGTTGCTAAAACCTTGGACATCTTGTGATATCTGCGTTTGAAACTGGAATTTCGAATATTCATAATCCGTCATCACGGAAAACCTACGTAATTAACAGACATTTCTTTCGACTACCAATGATTTAATCAGGTCAAAAATGTCTGATTATTGCACTCCAAAACTTTTATGCAATTTCTCCATTATGCACAATGTCTTCTACCCCAAAATACATATTTATATATAAAAAGAATCTTTGCTAAACTTTGCCGTCTACAACCTCTTTAGATTCGGACCAGTTTAAAACATTTTCGTCTTGATATGGGTTAATTTAAAAACATCCAACAACAACAAAAAACACAATAGTTGTAACTATGACAGCCTTTTTTTAAGATAGACATTTTCTTAATTTAATGCATCAGAAAGATATCTTATAATAAAATTTGAGACCTTATGCTTTGTTCTTGGTACATGGGTCGTAGGAAAGATTGAATCTGGCATAACCATATTATTTTGTTTGTCAGCGCATTCAGTCTCTGTCTAGAATACTAGTGCTAACCTCTGAAAAAGACTGAATAAGAACCCATGTTGAAAGCGAATCTATGAGACCCTGGTCTGACAGGGCGTATTCGCAAGCTGATCCCTTTAGTGGAATTTCCGTTTATTTATCATCGCTACCCTAGCACATGCACATTTGAGCGCATCCCCAGAATACGGTTTGTTGTTGCGGGCGATAGAGCAAGGATACAGGGCGAAACTGCTGAGAGCTCTATACCTGGATAGCAGCGTCACATGAGGCCTCGCAAGGCACTCAGCTCGTTACTTGATAAGATCGGACAAGGGCTCGAAACCCGTGATCTTGAGATTTGAAGTCAAGTGCTCTACCAACTGAGCTAATCGGGCTGACAACCTGACCCGGGTCTTTGCTTTTCGCTTATGTTTGATTGAACAATCGCTGGTCCCGCCCACTTACTCCGTTGGCACCGCCCATTGACTCTGACAGGAAGTTCCGCTATGATATCTAACGGCATTATTTTGCAAGATATAGGTCCAGTAGTATGTAGCAAAAAAGCAGAATGGTTGGTGGGCGACCTAGACGTCGTAACTACAGCTTGAATAAGCTGTAGTAACCAACAAATTTTGAAGTTCAAAACTCACTAATTGAATGATTTCATTGGTCGACTGATACGCGATTCGTCTATCGTGTCATGCATGAGCTTATTAACTATGTACGACCTGGTAGATAAAAGGGTAATATATTTCGTCTCGTTATATTAGATATTTTACCTTAGGTTGTTAAAATGCTGTCTTAATTTTTTTAAAAGCGATTTGTTACATAAAGAATTTGAGTTTATTTTCAATAGTAATTTAAAAACCATATTCTAATGCTCTTCAAATCAGATTATAAATGCTTAACCATCCCCACACGATAAAATTTTAGACCCATTTAAAGTTGCAAACGACAATTTTAAATTGATGAAATCTTCAAAATATTTGTTTTTTAGGGTAGAAAACATTGTGGATAATGAAGAAATTGCTTGTATCAAGTAATTTCTTCCTTCTCCACAATTTTTCCAAAGCTTTCATATTGGGGAGTAGTACTTAAAAGCGTCATTTTGTGGCAATGGGTTAACTTAAAAAGGGGGATTTCCCTCTTAATCAAATGGCACCAGTGGTTCTTGTTTTGTAGTGAAAGGGCTCACATTTCATGTAAAATATTTCTAGTTTGGCATTTAGGTTTTTACCCTAGCAACATTTCTATCAAATTCATTAAAAGAATGTTGTAACCACAATTTCGTTAATCTCCCATGCTACAAAAAGAAAGATAGATCAGATAAGCTACTAAATATATGTTTTGTTTTTCAGAGTTTGTGAGAATAATGCTGGCTTGATGAGAGGAGAATGGGCGTATATATTTGTTGAGTTTGTCAATCATCTATTTCGCGATTCACAACGAGGCATTTTAGACACTTTTATCACTAGGAGCAAACGTGGTTTTAGTCAACCCTTTCGCATTCATTCCAGCATTGTTAAGACTGTGCAGGAAAAGGCTTTGGAAAACCTCTTTGGAATTTCAGAAATTGCTTATAAAAGCAATTTATTTATTGCCAAAAATGTTTTCTTCCCTAAAGGACAGTATGAAAATAAGTTTTATTAGCTTGAATTTTTCTTCTGCAACTTCTTTCATTTAGACTCGTATAAAGTGTTGTCGTCTATTAATGGGATGATTTAGTTGAGTGAAAAGGCAGGCAGACTATAATTCTGCATGCAATGTTCTATTCCTTCTTTTCGAATAAATGATGATTGTTCCTCATGGCATCGGTTAATGTGATCAGCAAAATTCATTAAATCATGGAGGGCAACACTAAGTTAACATTTGCAAGAATTATATGTGTCCCTCTTTAAATTAATCTTATTGTTCACTATTAAACATCTAACAACCGATGGACGGCACACTATCTTGTGATACCCATTTGACTTTGCTGTCTCCTTAAAAAACACTAGAGCAACCAAAACAAAATGGCTTACAGAGACAAAGAACAGTACAGATTGGTCATTGTTCGATTTGATTTTTATAAATATGAAAAATATAGCCAGGTTTATTCATAAACAAACGCCAAAAGCGAAAAGAATCGACCTCAGTCAGTCTGCTCATTCCGAAGAGACCGGTTGGGGTTGCAACTTTTCACAATTTATTGAGAACATATTTTCCTTGCTTAATCAAAGCTACATGTTTCCTAGCATTCTAAATGCGACCGTTGGTTTATCAGAAGCCAGGCTTCTTGTATGTAGATGTATTTCTTAACCTAGTACTACACAATGTTTCTACGAAAGTAGAGAACACCAACAACATATTTGTTTTATATTGTCTGTGTATTTAAAGTACATGTATCAGTATTTTGTTAACCCTTGTTATGCTGAATCCGGAATATTCCGGTTTTGCAGGAAGGGTTGACCATGATCAGCCTGCACATAAGTGCAGTCTGATCTTGGTCTTCACCTCCTGTTTGTACTTTTCTTGCCAGAGTTGTTTATGAAATTGATTTCTAAAAGAAATATTGATTTTTGAACAACAAGTTCCATCAGTGCTTTCAGCCCTTTGATTTTACAGCAGATCAGTAAGGTAATTTATACAGCATGACAAGGGTTAAAAATACTAGTAAATTGATTTTTAATTTAGCCTTGAAATTGATCAATCGCAGACCCCGCCCACTTACTCTATTTGCCACGCCCATGGACTCGGACAGGAAGTCCCGCTTCGATTTTAAACGGCGTTATTTTGCCAAATTTATGGCAAGTAACACGAAAAACTTGAATAATCTGTAGTTACGAGGTTTAAGTCACCAAACCACATAAAAGATTAAAAAAAAAAAAAAAAAAAAAACTGCGGCCAGTGTCGTAGATTAAAACTCATTTCTTGTCTCAATGAATAATTTCCTTCCGACAGGTTATTTGATTGACAGCAGCGATTGATCAATTGCTCTCCACTGAAAGCGAAAACATGTTTCATTTGGATATTGTCAATTAATTATCCGAAAGTTATTGAAATTTATGGATATAGAGTTCAAAATACGAAGAAGAAACACACAAAACTAGTGCGCTATTGTAGTTACTCCACAAGCTGGCTGCCACTCATACATGTTATTTGTAATATGTCAAGAAAAAAGGGACAGCATTTCCGACGGGGTTTGAAAAATCGATACATTTTTTTTTCGGATTAACAAACACTTCCGAAAGTTTTTTTTTCACTCGTGCATGCCGTGTAATAATTGAATGAAAATAAATAAGCGGCCATAGTCAGGCTTGGGAAACGGGGAAGGTTTGGACAAAAGGTGTCTTGTTGGAATTGCTTTTTTTTCCTTTTCATTTTAACAAGATGAAGAAAGACTGTTTAACACCAAGAAGTTCATCCAAACAGAAAAGATTATTTCTACGCTCCTTCCTTCTAACCTTAAACCCTTTAATTTTTACCTTTTCGTTTATATCCACAACATAGTTAGTCTTTTATGCATTATTCATTACTTAATTACTTAATGTTTACTTCTAAGCGCTTAACAAATACATAGCATCCATCAACCAACAAAAACGTGAAATTTTACGACAATCATATCAGCTTAACCCACATAGTGCTGCATAACGACATATTTAACCCATTACCACATCGAATATGTGAGACTATGCCAAAATGTTGCAATATCAAGTCGGTGAGATTTAAAAAAAAATATTTGTCTATAAGGGTAGAACTCACAGTGCAAATTGAAGGAATTGCTTTTTACAAGCAAAATCTTTTCAATGTCCTCAATGTTTTCCTAAGCTTTTTTTCTTGGTGGGCGTAAAAACGGGATTGTGTGGGAATGGATTGATTGGTTAAAGCGGAAAATTACGTCTATGCGATACCTGCTATAGCGACAAAAATCGCATGCAAAAAGGTATTTCGGTTACGGATTCTGAATGAAAACTATGTTGGGAAAGAATAAGACTCGTTGAGTAAAAACATATCTCATTAGACGGTAATTGACCAATCGCTGGCCCCTCCCATTTACAACGTTGACCCCGCCCATTGAATCCAACTGGAAGTCCCGTTTCGATTTCTAACGGCGTTATTTTGCAAAATTCATGGCAAGTAGCATGTAACAGCTTGAAGAAGCTGTAGATACGGCGTCTAAGTCGCCAAACCAACAAAAAAGGTTTACAAAAATGGCGACCAATATTGGAGTTGAAAGCTCAGGTCCGGGCTGAACAAATGATTTGATTAGTCGGTTGATTCCTTGATTGACAGCTGCGATTGGTCAATTGACAGATTGATGACCCCCCACACACACACACACACTGACTCTGATACCACACCCACTGACAATGATAAGCAGATCATCTTTGACATTAAAGGCGTCATTTTCTCAAATTTAAGGCCAATAACATGGTAAAAAATAACATAGTTGGTTGATGATCTAGATGTCGTAACTAAAGCTGGCATAGACTGTAGTTACGATGTTTAAACAATCAAACCAACAAGAAAGCTTCGTATCAATGTCGGTCAATGTCGGTGTTCAAAGTTCATATCTAAAAAGGGTCTTCATTTGTTTTTTGTTTTTACTGCAAAGCAGATTTCTTTCCACGTGCATTTTACTCATTCTTTAAATTCCATTAGCAAAAGAGCTTCCATTTTTGACATCCCCCGGAAATTTAACTTTAGAAAATGCATTCGAAATCGCTTGTTACAATTTCATTTTCATTCCCTCATTGCAATTTATATCTTAAGCATCCTTTCACCCTTTTCCTATCTAGATGCTCTTGGAAATGACGTCAGGAACCTTTTACAATTTGGATCGGTCAGAAATCGTGTGCACACATGGAATTGGTTTCAAGTTTGAGCCAGGACAATATTAATTAGACCGTTTCTCATTTTGATGCTTTGTTTCCGACTGGTTCATTCCACTCGGCGGTTGGTTCAATTATACTCGGCGGTTTACAATAACCATTGAATATTGATTTTCAACAGTCTTTCCTTATTCAACCACAAGGAAGATTTACAGTGGAGGAATTGAAATACTAAATGAGCGCATGCGTGACATTTCCAACCATTATACATGTGCGCCAAGTAAAGACTCAGATCAGCCTGTGCATCCGCACAGTCTGATCAGAGTCTTCACTCTGCGCTCTGTAGATAGATACTGACCCAAAGCTTCTTTAAACATACAGCGAATGTTCTAATTGCCCCGAATTGCTGTCCAGTGTGCTCAATGAGTGCGAGTCACGCATATGCGAAATGGTTGGAAATGTCACGCATAGGC
The DNA here is from genome assembly GCA_946902895.1 of Fragum fragum. NCBI lineage: Eukaryota > Metazoa > Mollusca > Bivalvia > Cardiida > Cardiidae > Fragum > Fragum fragum. The sequence goes on from OX336366.1 coordinate 51,418,647, forward strand.
TCAAATTAAAATTCTCAAGAGAATGAACAGGATGCATCCTAAGTGGTTGCATGAATATAAAGAATACACACAAAACACTTTAACTTGAATATGAAAGTATTCGTTTATGCTTTAAAAATTGTAGGTTTTTTATTTCTGTAGCATATTCATTTCATATAAGTTGGATAAACTAATTTAAATATGCTTCTCTTAATTTTCCTTCTTTTTTTGCCTTTTGTGTCTACTGACAATGTAGATTTTATTACTGTAAAAGACGCTGTGCGACTTGAAAGACGTCTACAAATGATAGAAGATGCTTTTTCGGAGGAAAGATTACTGAGACGCATGGATGTTCAAAGTGTTCTGGATAAACTCTCTGAATTACAAAACACATTAAACGAAAAATCTGAAAGGTATATTGACAACAAACAGAACGAGTTCAAGGATATTCCCGGCGACAAAAAACACAAGAGGGCGCTGAGGCAAATGATAAAAGCAGCTGAGAAACGGATTTACGAAAGAATAGGGAGAGAAATACAAAATAAACTTCGGAAAGAGAGTAATGTTTGTTCATCAGTATCAGAATTTAAGTCTAAACTTGATTTATTTGAGAAGCATTTCGTCGACATAGAAAAACTGTCTGTACTTCTAGCTAAAAATATAGAAACTTGTAGAAATTTTGAGAGAAAAATCGACTTTTCAGTTGATCACAATATTACTGATAAACAAAACAGAGTAATTGGAGAAGATATTTGTTCTAATAACATAACGTCAGATGAAATGAACGTTTTCAAAGAACCACTCGGAAGAAATGAAAAGGAAATCGGTAAGATGACAGAATATGGTTCTTGTGTGGACCTATATAACACTGGGTTCACAGATAACGGTGTTTACAAGATAAAGGTTAATGAACGAGTGATCGATGTTTATTGTGATCAGAAGACGGACGGTGGGGGCTGGATCGTTTTTCAGCGACGTCAAGATGGATCAGTTGACTTCAACCGAACCTGGCAAGAATATAAAGATGGTTTTGGAGTCTTAGAGGGCGAGCTCTGGCTTGGAAATGAAAATCTGGCGGTCCTCACAGCGAACGGCTGTCATGAGCTACGTGTTGATATTGGGGATGTCCACGGGAACATAAAGTACGCTAAATATGGCAATTTCAAAGTTTTACCCGAGAAATCCCTGTATGAACTGAACGTCGGAAATTATAGTGGCAATGCTGGAGATTCTTTGAGATATCACAATAAAATGAATTTTTCTACGAATGATTCAGACAATGATTTGCAGCCTATGATTAATTGTGCAGGCTTTTCCGCTGGGGGTTGGTGGTTTAACAATTGCTTCAGAGCCTACTTGAATGGTGTCTATAATGCCGATGGTTTAATGCATGAACAAGGTAGAATAGCCTGGCACGAATGGAAAATTTACACCACTGATCGTAAACGACTTATATCCTTCACGTTTTCCGAGATGAAATTCAGGCTAGCGTAAAGTTTAGCTCTGTTATTTTCGGAGAAAACTCGATATATTGGCAAACAATGTAGCATTGGCGGTATTAATTTCTGATATCCTAATTTTTACGGAAGATATTTACTTGTGCTACAACGTGAAAAGAGCAATACACATTAACAGGATGAATTTTCTCTAAATCAATTTTGGTTTGAATTGTTCCCGTTTGCTAAAAAGATTTTTTTGCCAAACAAACGGGGGTCGGGCATCTGCAAGAAGTTTCACGTACAGTGCAGTGTGCATTTTGATCAAGAATCGGAGCTTGGACTTAAAGAATACACACTCGAAATAATTTACGGATGGTTTGACACGTTGTTTTGCAAAATTAATGGTGGGTTTAGGTTAAATCGACACCACAATCAACATCATCAGTATAGGCTTGACTTGTCTAAATTGAAAAAAATGCAGCCGACTTCTGGTTCGTGAAATCTAAGATCATCTGTCTTTCTAGGGTAGAAACATTGTCTTTAATGAAGAAATTGCTTGTAACGAGCAATTTTTTCATTTTCCACAATGTTTTCCAAATCTCGTTCCCGTGATAGGCGTAAAAAATGTGATTGTGTGAGAATGGGTTACGACATTTTACCTAGAACATACGTATCTGTTTTAGATAAAAGCATGGAAGGAATTGTCTTAATGTTAAAACGGCCTCGAATTATAAACAAGAAATGTGAAGTTCTTTACAATGTTTCAACTCCTCATGCACGGCGGTACTCATCCTTTCCGACTGTTTGTCTCTCACCAATGGGTCGATAATCGTAGACCTATGTGGGATAGCAGCTGGAGGCTAGGAAGGGATGTAATGGTAGTACTGGTGTGAGAAATACCAGGATGCCATTGTTAGGTGCTCCAGCCGCCGCGATGTAACTGAAAAATTGTTGAAAGTGGCGTAAAACCCCTTTCAAACAAACAAACAAACGAGATATTTGAAACGATAGTTGAGTTTTTTTTTGTTGTTGTTGTTATTGTTTCCGTATGTAAATGGCAATTCGGGTCGTAATACAAATCGAAATATCGGGTCAACGCTTATAAATTAATAATGAAACAATACGTGTAAAATTTAACCCATTCCCACACAAACACGCTTTTTAAGCTCCAAATAAAAAAGAATAGGAAATCTTTGTGTAAGGTGAAGAAATAGCTTGTCACAAGCGATTTCTTCATAGTCCACAATGTTATCTACTGTAAAAGACAAGTGAATTTAAAATTCCACCAACTTAAAATTGTTGTATACAAATTCTTTAAATTACGACCAGTCTAAAATTTTGTTGTGGAGTGGGTTCAGATATCATAACCATTTGACGTAATACTTTAAAACTACGCTACAGTCAACTGAGACATTTATTGCAACCAACGTCATGCTGAATATATCCTTTCTTAGAACTGTATTAACCCTTGTCATGCTGAACTCGAAATATTCCGATTTTGGCAGGAGGTGTAGACCAAACTCAGCCTGCACATAAGTGCAGTCTGATCTTGGTCTATACCTCCTGCTTGTACTGTTCTTGCCAGAGTTGTTTATGAACATGATTTCTAAAAGAAATATTGATTTTTGAACAACAAGTACTATCAGTGCTTTCAGCCCTTTGATTTTACAGCGATTCACTAAGGTAATTTATACAGCATGACAGTTAAAATCAAAGAACTGAAAGCAGTGAAAGTCCTTATTGAAGGTCAATATTTCGATTGAAAAATCCAATTTATCAACAAATCTGATTGAAAAGGGACAATCAGGTGGAATAGACTAAGATCAGACTGCACTTAAGTGCAATCTGATCTTTGTCTATGCCTCCTGCCAAAACAGGAATATTCCAGGTTCAGCATTACAATCGTTAATTTCTTACAAGTTAGAACTGTCGGCTATTGATTAACTGTGATGTCAGAAACTTCGGTCGCTACACCTCTTCTGATTGAGCAATTTATCAATTGCGGCTGCCAACCAAATAATCAGCCAGCAAATGAAATTATTCATTCAGGCTTGAAGCAAGCTTTGAACTCCGTCATTGGCTTCTTTTTATGTGAAACATTTTTGTTGGTTTGGCGACTTAAAACGTCGTTACTACAGTTTTATCTAAACTGTAGCTACGACGTTTAGGTCGCAGCTAATTCAAGCTTCTGTTACAACGTTTAGGTCGCCGACCAGCCATTCTAATGTTTTATTACATGCTACTGGCCATACATTTTACAGAATAACGCCGTTCAAAATCGAAGATGAACTTCCTGTTGAAGTCATCGGAGTGAGTGGGCGGGGCCAGCGATCAGTAAATCTTAACAAGTTAGAACGATGGGCTATCAACCGTTATATAAGTAACGTTGGTTGCAACTCTTCTGATTTTCAAAGGGATATTTGATAGAAAAATAAAAGAGAGTAATTCGCCCACACAAACATACTGTTAGCCCTTTCTTGATTTTCAAAATTTTAGACCTGTCTAAATTCAAAGGTTTTGCAGACGACAATTTGAAGTCAATTTATTGGAAAATAAACTTTCAATAGAGTAGAAAATATTGTCGTGTTCTTCTTTTTCCGCAATGATTTCTTGAATATAAAATCATTTGGACTTAAAATCAGGTATTGAAAGGAAATGGTTCAGATTCTTATGTCAGAGTATGGTTGGCTATGGCATTTCTTTCGTGTCTTTGTGTTAGTGAAAAGAATTATTTGTATTATCATGTAGAAATTACATTTTCAAATACGTTATGCTTTGTAACTCTTGTATGTAAGATGTGTCGTGAAAAGGGATTATTTCCCTTGAAGAGATTCCCAGACGACATAGTTGCAGACGACAATTTTATGTCAATAATTTTAAAGAAAATTTCTGCCTTACTGGGGAAAATACATAGTGGATAGTGAAGAAATCGTCTTTTACAAGCAATTTCATCATTACCCACGATGATTTTGCGGTTCTCTCATGGCTCTATCGTCTGTGCGCGAGCAAAAATATCGTAACTACAGCTTAACCATGTATGCCCCTGAGATAACAACTTAAAATGTATATAAAGACAATCGATGTTTAAACGCAAACAGTACAAGAAATATTCATTTTTTTTATTCTCACGAACCTTCATTTTATTTCTTGTAAATGGCCAAATTGATTAAAGGGTAAAGAAATCGTCAAGTTAAAGGTAATCTTTGTTTATCAGTTTGTGTGATGTCTTTAAAACTTTAAAGAAAAAAAAGTGGGTTACTACAATATTACACAAATAGTTTGTACTCAAGATGTTATTTGATGTGGCATGATAAAATAAACCTACTACAAACATTCCAAGTCCCTCTTTTGTATACCCCTCGATAACAGAAGCTTGAGAAAACATTGTTGGAATTGAAGAAATTGCTTGCAGCAAGCAATTTCTTCATTTTCTACTATGTTTTCTACCCAGAAGGAGCAAAGTGTCGTCTGCAATATCTATCAAATTAGACCAGTCTAACATTTGTCGTCTGGTAATGAGTTTAAGAGTTTAATAATTGTTTATAAGACTAGATTTTTTTTCTAAAATTAGTTTTCGTGAATGAAAACACCTCTTGTATCAACCAAAAACGTCCTAACTAAAGTTCCTATGAGTTGTTAACAACAAGAATTTTGTAAACTTATACGGGGATAACTTATCATTTGTTTACGGACAAAAACCTTTAACCCATTCCTGTTCAATCTTTTGTATTTACGTCCCAGTAATTTTTAATTGAGAAAATATTGTAGAAAAAGAAGAAATTGCTTGTAACAAGCTATTTCTTCTTTTCCTACGATATTTTCTACGCTACTGAATGGTTGTTATTTAAATTAAATCTTCTTTAAATTTTGGTCTGCAAAACCTTTGATTTTTGACTGGTCTTAAATTTTGCAAAACAGGAAAGGGTAAAAACAAACAAAAAAAAAAGGACTGTATTGTTTTTCCCTATCAGCGTTTATCGGTTACTTATTGTTCGTCTTCGATATATAAGTTATAAAAATTTCACTAATTGATTGATTGACTGAATTCGTTTTAACGCCACTTCTAACAGTATTCCAGTCATATCGCGGCGGCCTGAGCACCTTACAATAGATTCCTGGTATTTCTCACACCAGCACTACCATTGCAACCTTTCCTATCCTCCAGCTGGTATTCCACCTAGGCGTACGATTATCCACCCATTTGTGAGAGAAATATGTCGGAAAGGCCGCCGGGGATCGAACCAATGACTCCCCATGTTTTAGCAGTAATCCAGTCATATCGCAGCGGCCTCAGCACCTTACAATAGATTCCTGGTATTTCTCACACCAGCACTTCCATCAAATCCTTTCCTATCCTCCAGCTGGTATTCCACCTAGGCGTACGATTATCCACCCATTGGTGAGAGAAATATGTCGGAAAGGCCGCCGGGGATTGAACCAATGACTCCTCATGATTGAAGATTATGAGTCTGATGCGCTACTTACAGGGCTATGGAGGCGGCTCTTTTAACATACATTATGTTAGCGTAGACGCAAGCCAGTCTTCGTCAGAGGTGTTTTTTTCGAAGAGTTTCTTAAGAACTTTATTTAGATTTTTTTGAAAAAGCGATTTTTAGATAAGGATTTTTAAGCCGCTAAATGAGAATCTTGGGGATTTCTAATTGGTACTCTGCATTTTGTATATAACGTAGCCTTTACGGCGTCGAATGTTTTCACTCAAAATAATGAAAGGGCACCTCAAAAACCTTATTTAGGGGGATTTTCATCTCGAAAACAACAACAACAACAACAAAAATCTCAGGTGACAATCCGTTGGATTATAGTGCATTTACAAAATAATAAGTTGAACAACAATTAGACCACGAGCTGTTGAAACGTTGGAACGTCGATATCGTAATCACCTGATCACTGGCTCCACTCTCGAAAGGGGTTTTACATTTTGGGCGATCAACGGCCCACGCATCCGCCACTGAATCTGATTTGTTCCTATCTAGAAAACGAAACTTGGACGATTTAATCTTAAGTCTAAGGGCATCATTCACACTTGAGGGATCGCCGCTATCAATCAAACAATCGATCCTCCACTCAAATCATTCAGTTAAACCGGAAATGTAATTTGTACAAATCATTCAGTTTAACCGGAAGTGTACTTTGTACTCCGACATTGGCCAACATTTATGTGAATCTTTTTATTTGTTTATCAACTCAAACGTCGTAACCACAGCTTATTCAAGCTGTAGTTACGACGTCTAGGTCTCCAACCAACTGTTTTACGTTTTCGGCACATGTTACTGATAATAAATTTGGCAAAATCACGCCATTATATATACAAGGAGAAATTCCAGTAGGTGTTCACTGGGCGGGACAGGCGATCCGTTGATTGAAATGTGTATATTGCATAATAAAATGTACAAAGTTTATTTGGGGGAAAGAGCAAACCAGCATGACGCTAAAAATGCCTCTCAATTTATCTTCAAATGTTGGTCAAGTAGTTTGACAAGACCATAATTACATGCACGTTGCATGCTGTAAATGCATGCTGGTCGCGTCACAGGCTCTGTGAAACGGGGTATTTATGTTCTAGTTAATGCTAGTGAAAATATAACAATCTCAAGTTTCTTTCCTGCACAATCAACTATTTTTACGTGCACATCGATTTAACATTCAAGAAAATATCGTGGGAAAAGAAGAAATTGCTTGCAACAAGCAATTATATCATGGGAAAAGAAGAACCTGCTTGTAAAACAAGTAATTTCTTCTTGTCCCACAACTTTTTTCTACCCCATGGGTTGTTTACTTTTCAAACTACACTCACCTTTTTTCGATGAAAATCCGGGGTATCCGTCGAGGTCAGTGTCGGCGTCTGTGTGTTCAACATCTGGCATGTTGTAATATCTAGGCTATGACCTCAACCCACTAACATATGCCAATTATCAAAAGAGAAATTTCTAACATAAAGGGGGATAATTCTAAGTGCAATTTTGTAAAAACAATTTCCGTTTTTTTCGACGTTGATCTTTTTTTCACCATCAAGCAATATCGAACATATCGTCGTTGCGTGAGCAAAATGTCGTAAAAACAGCTTTAAAAAGGCTGTATTTACGACAGTTCGCTCGCGCAACGACGATGCACTGTATTAATGCATTCGTTTGAAAAATTGACGGATCGCGACTCGGTCAATCGAAAAACAGATTGATCGATCAATTAATTCGGCTGGTAGTCAATGATGTACTATGAACATTTTTCCAAGTTTCTGTTGGCTATGTAGAGGTTTAGGTCGCTATACAATGATTAACATGTTGTTTTCAATTCCTGACCATATATTTGCAGACTGATATCGAACTGACTTGTTGCCAGGAGCAATATCTACACATGGCCCCTTTTTGAAACTCTAGTCAAGAATGAAACCCATCAAGCGAAAAGAGTACATCTGGGTAATCGCGAAAATATAGATTCACGTCGAATCATTTCCCTTTCGTCATATTCCCTGGATCAAAAAGAGCACGTTAGAACAGTTTGTACTCAGTTTTGTATAAAGTGACATCTACTGGATCCAACCACTTTTCACTATTATTTGTTTTACCGAGTTGCACTGAAATATGTTTTTGCTTGACAGGGCAAAAAAAGAAATAAGGAAAGTGATAAGGTCGAGTGTTGAAGGGTGATTTGTTTTTCTGTTAATGATAACAACGCTGAGTGCTGCACAAATTCGAACCAAGATTTATTATTTCGCACTCAGACACGACAAAGAAAATACTTCCCTATATGATAACCAACATGATATCCAACTGCCATGTGAAAAAGACCGTTGGAATTGAACTCCTATCAAAATCGTGAAACATATACACTGAATCATACTTCACGCGCAAACATTGATTTAAACTTTTTTTGTTCATTTTCATTTCTATTCCACAGATTTATTTGGAATTTTATCAAAAGCAAGATCATTTATTAGCAAATAAATCTAAGTTATTATTTGCAGAAAGGAAGCACCCGATTCTAACTCGATGTTTATAAATCCTGTGGACGACGTAAGGGCAAAGTATTTCAAGGCAATACGATTTGTCACTGAACAATTCTTTGTTTCATCAAAGTTGATATCATGCTTTAGAGGCACGGTGTCATTTTTAGTTTCATCTATGACGAATCGGGCTGAACTTCTATGAAAAACATTTTGAGCACAAAACTATTTCGTATGTTTGCGTACATCCATAAAATTTTACTCAGAACTAGTAAACCATTTACTTTATTTTGATGGGTGGCATTAAATTATGAAAAAAAAAAATAATAATAATTGAATGTTCTTTTTTTTTGTGTGTTTTGGTTCTCATTGAGGTATGAACCTAAATTAATTCAAGATGTAGTTATGACGCTTAAGTCCCCATAATAGTCACCTTAAACATGTACCAATTTCGGAGTTCAAACTTCAAAGAATTATTAGATTGGTCGATTGATTCTTTGTATTGATTCTTGGTATTGATTAACAGCCATGAATGGTCAATTGGTCTTAAAAGGCGACCAATGAGAATATTGTGTGGAGTATGGAGGATAAGCTCTGTTGGCTCTGCCACATTAGCAACACTAAAATGCGCCTCGTATCCTGATGACAGTGTTCCTTACCCATTCAAACACGACAAATCTTAGACTGGTTCAAATTGAATAATGGTGCAGACAACAGTTTCAAGTTGGAAAAAATTAAGAAACCTTTCACTTTTACTGTAGAAAACGTTGTTGACATTTAAGAAATTGTTTGATACAAGCAATTTCTTCATTGACCACAATGTTTTCAAAGGCTTTCTTCGGGGGGGGGGGGGGCGTAAAACGGAGGAATTGTATGATATTGGCTGTTCTCTTTATACACCTTGGTAGAACTCGGAGCGTAATGAAACCGACATTTTTGCCTTCCAATAAGCTCATTTAGAATTGGTATAAATTAACGAGTTTGCGTTCAAACTGAAGTTCAGTATGTTTATATAACATGTTTTCCTCGAAAAAAAAAAAAAAAAAAAAAAAAAAAGACGAAAAAAGAACGTTTCAATTCTATATTCTATAATATTAAGGCTACTGCAATGAACGATTAATGAATAATTTGATTGGTGGATTGATTCTTCGAAAGACAGGCGCGACTAGTCAATTGCTGAGAAGCAAATAACGCTTTTTCGATAGTTCATTAAAACTAAGCAAAAAATATTGGACCAGGTCGGCTATGGGGGCATAAGAAAGGTAGTTAAAGAAGATGGCGGAATAGGGAAAAGAATAAGGGAGATAGGGGAACATGAAGAATAAGCAGAATAGTGAGCTGAAAGGGTAAGGGGAAAATGAAGGGAGGAGAAAAAAGTAATAGTTTCGAAAAAGAAGGGAAGAAGACAAAGAAAGAATAAATAGAAGGGGCTGAGAGTGTAAAAGGTTAAAGACGAACGAAAAGAAAAAAAATGCGAGAAGAAGATGAAATAAGAGGTTCATCAATTACAAGTTGATGAAAATTAAGATTGGCCCAAAATTTAATAAGCTGCAGACGACAATATAAACCGAGCTAAATTTTGAAAATAAGTTGCAAATAAGGTAGCAGCAATGTAAGAATAGGAGAAAACGATGGAGGAACTTTAACCCATTCCCACACAATCCTTCATTTTTATGCTCCTTAAGAAAGGAGCTTAGAAATGTTGTAAACAATGAATAAATTGCTTGTTATAGACAATTTCTTTATTGTCTACATAGTTTTCTACTCCAAACGATAAATACTTTTAAAACTTATCTAATTAAAAATTGTCTGCAACTTCTTTAAAGTTGGACCAGTCCAAAATGTTATCGTTTTGTAGTGTTTTGCCGTCACCAGTCTATGGTTATACCAAAGAAATTTCGTTATAAGAGAAGAAATTGCATTTTACAATATATTGTTTCTATTCATAGATTTGCTTTTTATGTTATTGTTCTTGTTGTTGCTGTGTATGCGTGTGTTTTTTGTTCTGTACATTTTTACGAGTGTGTATTTTTCTGTCATTCTTTTTTATTAAGATTTAGTCTGTTCTGTCGCCTGCAACTTTTAATAATTTGGAAGAGTGTATATATTTGTTAAGGGCAAAGATTGACTGCTACATGTGATACTGATAAGGCTTTGGTAAAAATATGCCCTAGACCAAAACATTTCAAGCAGACAAGTAACCTTGAAAAGGGTAGAAGGCTATCCAATTGTCAACAATATTATCGATACCACAAGGAAGTTTGGTAGTTTCCTTGAAATCAGATATCCTGTCATTTGAATAGATAAAGAAAAACAAAATATAAAGAATAAACAAGCAACATTCATTACCTATAAAGACTGAAAGTAGGATATGTCACTTTCCCAAGCACCAGTTTCTTATTGTGGTGAAAACAAGGTACAATACTCCAACATCATACCAAATATATCTCTATAAGAATTACCTCCCTCGTTCAATTATATGCTTGGGAAAAGAGCTGAATATATAATGGATTTTACAGTATCACAGGCAACCTAAATGTATCAATAGAATGATGAATAATTAAACATTATTGTAAAAAGTTACTGGATTGGCGCCTGAAGATCATTTGCTTAAAAAAGCGTACATGGGTGTAGCTGTTGAGGCAACAAGGTTACATAGACTCTAACACTTTAAACCTTTTCCCTACAATCTCTGAATTTTACGACCCTGTGATATTATACTTGAGGAAAAATTGTGGAAAAGAAGAAATTGCGTGTACCAAGCAATATCTTCTTTTCCAACAATATTTTCTATTATATAGGATGTTTTTTGTTTTGTTTTTAATCTTACTAGCTTTATACTTTATACATGTTTTCTGCATGCTTCAAGTCCAAAATAAAAAAAAAAAAACTATAAAGAAGGATAAAATGATAGATATGCCGACAGACAGATAAAAAGGTCGACAGACAACATTGACAAAAAGGTGTCTTCATTTAGTTCAAGAGTAAAATTTATCAGAAAAGTAAAGAAAACCATAAAATTAAATGGACTGAGATATTGTAAGAAAATGGGAAACCCGTTACAAAGACGGCACTTTACAACTATGATTTTCCGAAGTATTGTTTGCCATCGATAAGGAAATCAACACACCGCTAAGATATAATATATGAATTTCTCACCCATCTAAAAAAATAAATAACAAATCAATAGATAAATAAAAAAATAATTAAATAAACTCTGCAATATTGATGTTGCCTGTCTCTGTAAATTGTCTTTTCAAAATACGCAAATCGTAAATCAGACTAGATGGGGGGGGGGGGCTATACCTACCTCAGCAAAATAGAGGTAGGTAATATGAATCAGCTCAAATTATCTCTGGGAAAAAGCAAATTAGAGCGAAAATTAAGATACGTGAACGTGTAGACAAGGTACAAGAACATATGACATTGCAGAAAGCAGATAACCATACTAAAGGTTGTGCCTATAGTGTATTCTCAGTAGATCAATTTTCCAGTAATTCAAAAGAAGTCGGCGTCCATTGAAATTAGTTTAATGGTAGTAATATTTGCAATATCAACGCAAGATAGATTGGTAGATAGGATAGATAGGATAGTTAGATAGATAGATAGATAGATAGATAGATAGATAGATAGATAGATAGATAGATAGATAGATAGATAGATAGATAGATGGATATATAGATGGATGGATGGATAGATAGATAGATAGATAGATAGATAGATAGATAAATAGATAGATAGATAGATAGATAGATAGATAGATAGATAGATAGAGATAGATAGATAGATAGATAGATAGAGAGAGAGAGAGAGAGAGAGAGAGAGAGAGAGAGAGAGAGAGAGAGAGAGAGAGAGAGAGAGAGAGAGAGAGAGAGAGAGAGAGAGAGAGAGAGTTTGTGACCTTTTTCGTGACTTTTGTGTTTGCTTTTTCCCAACCATAAACGGGTGTTTTGTTTTGTTTTTTTCTTCAATGTTTTGACCTGTTAAAGAAATACCTTAAGATTCGTTATCAATTGATTGATCAAATGGGGTTAAACGTGACGCGTTATTTCGCGGGGGCTGGAGTAGCTAACCATAGATTCTTGGAATTTTTCACACTAGTACTACCAATGGATCCTTTCAGAGCTTCCAGCTGCTCAGGTTTACGACTATCCAACCATTGGTCGAAGACTTAAGTCGGAAAGGCTATTCGCCACTTCCGGGGATCGAACTCGGGACCCCTTGACTACAAGTCCTACTCGCTGCCACTGTTTTATTGCCGCGGCCCGATTTACGCGTTAAACATCACATTACTATAAAATTAACGTGTAAAACGTTACTTCTAAAACTGCTTCAAGAAAGTTATTTTTGGCTAGGTTGTCGAGCTATTACTATCAACTTGACATTGTAGCTGGCATTACAAACTTTGGCTTTGGTCACATCTCTGTTATTATTATTTGAGTAATTTACTAGAAAATTGTGTGATTACTGTCGCAAACACATGCACATAGTCCATACCATCAACGGGGGAGGACTCTAGACGCGTTTTTAAGCCTGTATAGTACCCCCTTCTCGTCTTACGTTTTTACTAATCACGGAGTTCTGTTGTTTTTTTCTTGTTGTTGTTTACTACTACTATATATTATCACACTTATTATCATTTTATTGCATATTGAATTAACGGATCGCTGGACCAACAAACTGAACTCCAACAGGAATTTCCACTCCGATCCGTCTATTGCTATAGGACAGGAGAAAAATGGTTTGTTCTAGGTTAATTACATTTGATTTAACCCAATACCGGATGACAAAATTTTCGATTCATCCATATTGAAAGAGGTTGCAGCAAAGGGTCAAACAATTTTCAGTAACTAAGAGAGAAAGAAAACGTTGTGTGTGTATACTTTAACCCATTTCCACACAGTGACGCTTTTAAATCCCCTCAAGAAAAAAACGAATGGGAAAACATTTTGTAAAATGAGGAAATTGCTTGTAACAAGCAATTTCTTCATTTTACACAATGTTTTCTACCCAAAAAAGTGAAAAAATCTAAAAACTCATAAACTTTAAATTGTCGTCTGCATCTCCTTTCAATTTGGACTAGTCTAAAATTTTGCCTTCTGGTAATGGGTTAAAAAATAATTTCTATCGTGTTATGATGTAAGTATTATAATGTCTTTATTGTCTTTGAGTTGTCAATCTGCCAACCTTATTCCCTTTTGCTTGGGTTTAGCATAATCGTATGAACGATATAGAGATTATCCTAAATCTATCAACCCTTTCCTTTTCAACCCCTGGTTTTACGTTCCTGTATATTTACAATTGAGAAAAATATGTAAAAAGAAAGAAGAAGAAATTGCCTGTGACAAGCAATTTCTTCTTTTTTCCACATTTTTTTTCTTCACCACTGAATGGTTATTTTTGAAATGAAATCTACTTTAAGTTTTTGTCTGCAAAACCTTTGAATTTGGACAGGTCTAACATTTTGCAATACAGTAATGGGTTAAGTAAGATATACATACAGTAACCTTTAGCGCTTCAGAGAAATCCAACGAACTTCAACAGAAAGAGGGGAGAAGATTATCGCTCTTCGTAAATTACTCAGACTTCGAGACGTCTTTGTTTCATTTGGAACTTCCTGTCGGAGGTAAGTGGGAAGGGCCATTTATCCACCGATTTTCTCGTAATCCATCGGTATTTAAATCGACATCAGGTACCCTGTAAACCAATAAGTATTACAGCTCGTTATGAGCAGTGTTAATACCAGGTCAATCATAAATTGTTCAGATCACGTAACTTCCTTATGAAACATTTCAATACCTACAAATCTGATAATCCTGATAACCCACACATGATTTAACTACTTGACCTAGGTCAAGGTCAAATAAAAAAGTGATGATATGGAAATTTGACTGGCTAGATAGCGCAGTTGTGAACGTTCCCGAGGTGTTTTCTGTCGGAGGTCAATTATTTTAGATTCAGATGGTCGGGCGTGTAATACGTATAAGCCGATGTTGGCTAGATGTATAGGGTAAAAAACTGAAACAAAATCAAAAACAAACAAACTATTATTCTAGTCTAATGAATATGTATGTAGTATCAACAATGATGAATAGCAAATTCGTTTATCCCGAATTTGACTAATTAAAGTACACCTTTCGTCCGCATCGAAACGTTCGACAAATTCTATTAAGCACATCGCTTCCATGATCATCGAAACAATACTAACAATTTTAAATGACTAAATCATTAAAGGTTCGCGTTGCCGTGTTTCAAACAATGGCAGTGTCCCTTTGAGTGTTGTTTCCATAGATTTCAGGTATGGCACGGAAAGAATTTTCGTTTTATTACATTGTCAATACGAATAACAATAAAGCTTTCCCAAGTCTCAGTGTCATTGTTATCCACCCCTTTAACATTTTCCTTTAGACTTATTAGGACCTTCAAAATAACCAACCCTAGTCAAACCGTGCATTGTGCTCAGGGTCGGTCCTTTCGCTGTATTCGAACTTATTTATTAGAACAATAACTGAGACTCCTACCGAAGTTGACAAGGCCAACGAATTGTGCCTCTTAGTTTGTCCTTATGTTTTAGTTAAATGTCACATAAGATATAAATGTAGAACTAATAGTCCGGTCAAGCCCGAACGGACGGACACACAACGCAAAGGCAAAATTCCTCCGCATATCGGAGGGGATGGGGTAGGGGGTTATAATAGTATTTCAGCCATTGGTCTATTTTAGATCCGATTTCTTGTTCGGGTGTTTGATAACGAACCATAAAATGACCTACGACTTGGGAGTGAAATAAACCCGTTGAATATTTTTAATATTACATGAGTGACATTACACTAGTGAAATAACTATGTAAATGAGCTAAAGCATAATTATGATAACGTCTTTTCGATACTGAGAAAATGACGTCACATAAAGCTTGTAATGACGTCATTTTGCAAACGGCGTTATGTGTTTTGCGGGATATCTTAAAGCGATTCATTTGGAAATTTTATGTATCTATCGCGAATATTTATATAATGTTACAAACAGATTATCAAATTAGTGCCAATAAAATACCGAATTTACTAAACTCGTCATCCAAAAAAGATAAAAACTCGGTATAGCCTCGTTTCTATCTGTTTATAGATGACTCGTTTAAAAAACTCGGTATTCTATGACAGATCATTCAATAACCTTTGTGTACCCGAGCAGGTAGAAACACAACTTACATCCGCTTATCGGATAGGTGCAACTCGAGACTCTATGAAATAAAATATCTGTTGAAAAGATCCGATCCCAAAAAGATCCACGGTATTTCAGATTTAATTTAGCACGTGCGTGATATTTTCATTACTTACACTGGAGCGCAAGGTAAAGACTAAGATCAGTCTGGGCATCTGCACAGTCTAACCAGAGTCTTCCCTTTGAAATCTCTAGATAGAGACAAACACGAAACTTTTTATACGTATGAGCAAACATCATTAACGCACTGTATGTCTGTCCAGTCAGCTCAATGTCTGTAACTCATGCACGTGTGGAATTGCTGGAATTATAATACACATGCTCGATAATGATTTATGACTACCTCTATGACCGAGAGGTTGAGGTGCTTAACTCGTGATCTGAAGGTTAGGGGTTCGTATCCCACAGTCACCGGTGTGTTAATGTACAAGACACTTAATAGCATGTTCCAGCCAGTAAAAATTGGGTAGCAGTGGGTTAAAGCCACTGCCCCTATTACAGGGTAGTGAAAACATCAGGATTCTGAGTGTTCGAGAGTGGCTTTATAACCTTAAAGCTTTGTTCGAAATCGAACTAAAATAAAGATAAATAAATAAATTAAATTCGTATAAGCTAACCATGATTTAAAGTAAAACGACCACTTCATTTTCAATGAACCTCCAAATGTCGAAAAGTCTCGATCCTTATGGGATCCGCATTCGGAACACAACCCGATTATTCAAGAAAAATGACAATGAATATAAATATGAAAACTCATTTAAGGTGAAACAAACTTTTTTTATTTCATAAAAAATGAATTATTACTGGTGACTAATCAAAATAAACAACATGAATACATTCTATATACCGGTATTCATCGTATTGAACAAAGGCTTTCATAACCAGCACGGTTGGGACCATTGCTTTCTTTAAAGTAACCAACATTCTAATAAATTTGAAATACAGTCGATCTCGCTCGAGCGACCACGTTTATTAGGCGACCACTTCCAATAAGCGACCATAATCGAATTCCAAAAAAGAAAGCAAAATCTCTTAAGAAGTGAAAGCATTTTGCTAAAAAGTAAAATCTTAACAAAATCCTATGTTGTCGGAACTCATTAGAATCGTCTTAATGAGACGATTCTAATGAGTTCCAACATCATAGGATAAAGCGAGACTTCTGTAATAATTCATTTATACCAGCGAATCAATCCTTCATATCTTCCACACTAAAGTGTGTTAATCGACCATTCTTTTAAGTGAACACTTTTTGGTTGTCCCTTGAGTGGTCGTTTAATACAAGATTTACTTTATTCAATGCAGCAACTTATTTTAAAGCCAATTTCGATAATTCTATTGCCCAGTAACACACGGCAACCCTCGGATCACTGGCCAGACAAATTAAACCCCGACATGTCAGTCCGACAGAGGCAAAAAACGACATCATCGTCAGGGATATATATATAAGCCAATGATGAAAAAAATATAGGTAGATACATCATTCTACATTACCACACCGTAAATAAGCCGAAGTTACGACGTTTAAGACATCCATCGAGGATATCATTTCACCCATTACTCTACGACAAAATTCTAGACTGGCTCAAATTGAAAGGAGTTGCAGACGACAATCTAGAAATGATTAAATTTCAGATTCATTCAATTTTCTGGGTAGAAACAGTGTGGAAAAAGAAGAAATTTCTTGTTATAAGCAATTTCTTCATTTTCCACAATGTTTTCTCCACTGTTTAAATGGAGGGGCGTCAAAATGCGTCAACGCGTGTGGAAATGGGTCAAAACGTCTATACTGCTAAAAAATGAACGGATAACCATAAAGGAAGTAGCTAAACTATTTAACAATATATAAGATATTATACAATTGAGTTGGCAAGATCTTGATGAGCTGGCAGTTTCTGCCCGACATTGATTTCAAACAATGTGAAACAAAAACTCAATTGTAACCCAACGCGCATAAAAAGCCGCACTAAGTGCTCTGTGATTTAAAATTGATTTGATCAAATCGTGTATTGCAGGTATAGCTGAATATCCATAACGCTTGATCTTGCGTCTCATAAGTATTTAACCCATTCCAACTCAATCCCTCCTTTTTACGCCCCTCAAGAATAAAGCTTTGGAAAACATTGTGAAAAATGAAGAAATTGCTTGTAACAAGCAATTTCTTCATTATCCACAATGTTTTCTATCCCAAAAGACGAAAAAAATTAAAATTCCATCAACTTGAAATTGTCGTCTGCAGCTTCTTTCAATTTGGACCAGTCTAAAATGTTCTTGTGATGGAATGGGTTAAACATAGATTAGACCAAATATAAAGGAAAAATGAGTCAGGCCCTACATCGATAATTGAGGTTCTAGAAAACAAGTTTGGAAATAAATGTTTGGAATTTGACTCCGGTTGGCAATTTACGTATAACCCAGGTTGTCCTTGGCAAAAGGGTTCTTTTCGTCTGTAGGCGACCAAAGTGTCGTATATACAGCTTGAATAAGTCTGTATTTACGACATTCTGGTCGCCCAAAGATGACATTGCCATTGAACAAATGTGATCCATCAGGTGAACAGTGACATCCAGGGAAGAGCGAAAAGCATCGACATCGATCACACTGCGCGTACCGAGCTGGTTCACCTGGATCGAAACGTCTTTGGGGAATTTCTGAATCTAATATGGTCATTCTACCATATGAAATTCTCATTCTTAAAATACATTCACTCTTTGCCCTCTGCTGGTTCAAATCTCTCTTTCAAATATTTGAGCTTATGCGTGACATTTCCGACCATTTCGCATATGCGTGACTCGAACACATTGAGCACCCTGGACAGCCATTCGGGGCAATTAGAACATTCACTGATTGTTTAAATAAGCCTTTGGTTAGTATCTATCTTCAGAGCGCAGAGCGAAGACTCTGATCAGACTGTGCGGATGCACAGGCTGATCTGAGTCTTTACTTGGCGCACATGTGTAATGGTTGGAAATGTCACGCATGCACTCAATTTTGTTTTTCGCAGCTCCAATGAGTCTTTTCTGACATGAAGGGTCACATATACATTTAGAGAATTCTGTACTTCAAATACAAGTTCTTTCTTACATGTTTAGTTTTGCATGAATATTGGAAGAAATTGTCATAAGTAAGATTTCCGGACTCGGACCAAATAGGTTATCAAAATCCCAACCGTAAATACAAAAAATTTAAAAAATGAAAAATTCAAATATAAAAAAGCTGAGTAAGTTATAACTGTTTCTACACATAAATCAAACACCAGACGACAAACATTTAGACTGAACCAAAACGAAAGGACTATGCAAATAAATAATTTTGCCAGCTAGAAGTTTTAAAAACTGTGTATTGGCAATAGAAAACATGCATTTTTTGTTACATTTCTTCACAATTTTCCTAAAGCATTTTTTTCGTGAGTGGCGTAGCAATGATCAAGCAATTGTAACGTCATAAAAAGATTCTTTTCTAAATTCGTGAAGTAACATGGAGGTAGGTATTCCTTCTTCAAGCTTGTGAAAATAAGATCAGGAATTAGGAAATTTATTTTACAGTGAAACAATAGGACCAATGAATACTTGTATAACTCGTTAAATGTTTGAAGATTTCGTAATGCGATACGCATTTGTAATGCTATACTATCTTGAATGTGTATATATTGACAATGAAAACATCGTAACTGCGACTAGCTCAAGCTGCGTCTACGAAGTTTTGGTGGTCCACTGATAATTCATTTCACCCCTCTGACACTGCTTGTTTCAATTCAAAGTCTTGCCTAGACATGAAACTATTAAACTAGTCAAATCTGTAAAGTATAATTACATTGCAAAATAGAAAATTAAAAAAATCGAAATCGAACCACATGTCTTTGACAATCAATACTTCCATAAGTGACCCTGCGTGGGAAAAAGGGACCACCGGATAATTACTTTAAAATCATGTATTTAGATAGGATCCATCGAATACATGCAGATCTAGAGGGGATAACAATAATCTAAAATCCACATTTTTCGATGAAACCCTATGTTATGGGTACCCATTTGAATCGTCTCGTCGAGACGATTCAAATGAGTACCCACAACATAGGGTTTATGACAATAGTGGTGAAAATTTAAAACTAAAATACGAATTAAGCCCTCTATCTGTAGCCTTGGATACATGTTTATTTCGAAAATGGATGTATAGCGGTGCATACGAATTCAAGAGAGTCTGGAAGAGGCAAAACATAACGAACCTGATGAGTCTACAAAATCCGCACTGTCTGACAAGGGGCGGTAATTTCTGTAGTTATTAAAAAATCTTTTCTGAGACATGTTACAGATAAAGTTTTTTTGTTTGTTTGAATAAGGTTTTACGCCGCTTTCAACAATCTTTCAGTCATATCGCGGCGGCTGGAGCACCTAACAATGGAATCCTGGTATTTCTCACACCAGTACTACCATTACATCCTTTCCTAGCCTCCAGCTGCTATCCCACATAGGTCTACGATTATCGACCCATTGGTGATAGACAAATAGTCGGAAAGGATGAGTGCACTTATGTGGTAAAAATCCGAGTTTTCTCAAACCACATAGTTGTTTGTGATAAGTGAACGATATAATAGAATCAAAGTACTGAAAGTGCTGTAAGCTAGCAAAGCATGGTTTAATTCAGAAAATACTTCCCTTGTTGGGTAGAAAACAATGCGGACATTGAAGAAATTGCTTGTCACAAGCAATTACTTCATAGTCCACAATGTTTGCTAAAGTTTTTTTTTTTTTTTTTTTTTTGAGATGCTTAAAAAGCGGAATTGAGTGGGAATGGGTTATAGCATACTTTTGACAGAATACTCTACAATTTGGATATAGTTTGCAATATTCCTAAAATACACAAGAAATATTTTCTGGCGTAGGCATTCAACGGATTTAGCGGTTAAGCCTCCAGTGGCAGTTTACACTCGTTGAACTCTGAGCAGACCTCAAAATTTTGCTAGCTAAGTATAAATCGTTAAAACATGTCATAGATTGGCTACAGAGTCATTATAAATGGTATTAGCAAGATCTTTATTTGAACACAAAAGAAGAAATGAACTAGATTCTCGAAATAATGTGAGTGGCATTCGTTTAAAACAAATCTTGTTTATATATTTTTTACATGTATTTTGTTTTAAAATGTCATGAAACAATTTTCCATTGGTCGCGAACACATTGATCACATTGAAGCCGTTGGCAAGAGTTGTTTTCTAACGATTCCTGACTTTTATGAAGCTTGGTGTAAAAAAAACTTGAACACCGTCCATTTATTTAACAGTACCAGACGTCCACCTATTTTTATCCCTTAACTTTAATCATATTTGTCACGCCATCCATTTCATAGAATCTGTAATTTTTCACTCGCATTTTATATCAAATTTTCATTGCTTAGCTCAATACTGAACAATAATCCATTTGGCACAACGAAATTGGCGAAAACCACTTTTTTAATTATAATATTGAAAAGTAACATATACAAATAGGGTGATTTATTCCCGACCAAATATCTGTAGGCTTTTATCTCAGTTAACCAATCGCGGCTGTCAATCAAGGAATAAGTCGACCAATGAATGATTCATTCAGCCCGGAATTGAGCCTTAAAATCCGGCATTGGCCACCACTTTTGTGAAACATTTTTGTTGGTTAACGTCGTAACTACAGCTTATTCAAGCTGTAGTTATGACGTTTCGGTCCCAAACAAACCATTTAGTTTTTTTTGTTACATGTTAACGGGTATGAATTTTGCAATATAACGCCGTTTAAAATCGAAGTTGAACTTCCTGTCGGGGCCAATAGGCGGAGTAAAGGAGTAATTGGGAGGGGCTAGCGATTGGTCAATTTGATTCTACTCCTGTTTTATTGGTACATGTCCATTTGAATGACCGTTCAGGCCGTTCAAACTACCATTTGTAGCTTTAGCACTTCCGTTCTCAGAGATGACGCCATTTCCATTTTCCTTCTTGTCAGGTATTCCAGTAGGTAGCGGGATCCTCCTTACTCGAGCGTATGGTCCAATCTCAGGGTCCATGATGAAGTCCCAGATGACCTTGACCCAGGATGTGTGATAGGGAAGATCTTCATAGTACTCAGGGGCTATCTTTCGAACCTGAAATTAAACAAGCTTGTGATTGAATAATTCGAACTCAAATATTGTTTGGAAAGAGGAGATTTTTAAAGATCTTCTTCTTTATTCCTTTGTGAAATCCGGGATCACATAACATAGGGCTAATATTCATAGTGGGCTATTTCATTGAAGTATCTCGTTAGAGGGTTATAAGGTGATAATATGTACCAAATATCAATGATATTAAACAAATGCCAAAGCTGCAGGCCTAGTATTTTTTAGGAGGGGGAGGAGGACGATATTTTTACGTGTTTTTTTTTTCACTCGATTGCCATGAAAACCAGAGTTCTTCATGCATTTCAATTATTTGAAGTATTTTGAAAAAGCATGATCTAAGGATAATTTCTGCTAGGTTGGCTTGAAACCAATGGTAAGTTTGTGAGGAGAGGATCATTTTGTAGTTGTGGACATACGGAAGGACGCCAGACAAATCACAATAGCTCACCCTTAGCACCATGAGCTCATGTGAGCTCATAAAAACTCATTTCTCTGAAAAATCATTTAATGTGACATATGAAACTTAAGTATATGCAACAAAAACAATAACAATTAGAACAAGATAAATAGTGTCTGAACCACGTATAGACTTTTAGTTGGGAAGAGTGACCATATACAGAAAAACCTTAAAAAGGAGATAATTATCGACCTTGGTCATTCTGGTCAATTCTCGTCTTTTGACCAGGATCGATACCTATCGTTCTTTGTAGGTGATTCGTCTTCGCCAGGCGAGTAACATTTGTATTTACATCTTTTTTCAATATTAATTAATCCCTTTCCTGTTTCTCGAAATATTACACTAGTCCAATTTAAAAGAAGTTGCACATGACAACTAAAATTGGGTGTATTTTGAAAAGTAACCGACTTACAGGTTAGAAAACATTTAGGGAAAAGAAGAAATTGCTAGTTAAAAGCAATTTCTTTTTTTCCAACTATGTTTTCTCAAGTATAAAAGCACGGGGACTTGAAAAAAACAGGGATCGAACAGAAAAGGATTAAACTGTCCCATCCATTTTGACAACGTATGCAAATGTCGCTGTCGTACCCGTTGAAAGATTGTCAAAACTCTGTAGGACCGACAAGTGCATGTATAGGCCCGAAACAGATCAATAGAGCTCGAAGCAACAAAAACCGATGTTACGATGGAATTAATATCTCTTTGAATGCCTTTACACTGAATCATTACTTGCTGCAATATTGATACATCCGGCAACCTTT
The DNA here is from genome assembly GCA_946902895.1 of Fragum fragum. Taxonomy (NCBI): domain Eukaryota; kingdom Metazoa; phylum Mollusca; class Bivalvia; order Cardiida; family Cardiidae; genus Fragum; species Fragum fragum. Next base: position 51,441,582 of record OX336366.1, read on the forward strand.
ATGACTCTGTCTTAGCGCTTTATATACTGCGTATTACTATGGCAATTAGAACCTTTTTATAATGAATTTAATGCATGAATACCTTTATAATTTATGCATGCATAGCAGACTCGATTTTTTACCTGCGAGTCGACCCATCACGGCTATCAAAAGGAATCAAGCAACCAATCAAATCATTCGATTAGACCGTAAATGAACGTTATACACCGAGTTTGTCAAACATTTATGGTCAACTTTTCTGTTGGTTTGGCAACTTAAACGTCGTGACTATAGCTTATTCAAGCCAACCAACAAAAGTACTTTATGTTACATGTTACTGTCCATAAATTTTACAAAATAACGCCACTTTATATCTAAGTCGAACTTTCTGCTGTAATCAGTGGGCGTCGTCAGCGGAGTAAGGGGGCGGGTTTAGATACCTGTCCATTCTATGAGATGACTGACTGACCATACACTTTAAGCGATATCTTTGCAATAAAAGTATTTTCCATACTTGTACAAGAATGTTACTATTGTTAAAGATCAGACTACTTTTGTGTAATTTGATCATAATCTTAATGAACAGTAAAATTTGTCGTAAAAACAGAGTAGTTCTTGATTCTAAATCGTACAACAAGGAGATTGAACCTTTCCGTTAAAATTCCAGCTTCATGTATGTCATATGCGCGTAATGCGATGAGAACGAGCTGCTTTGACATTAATACCGTCGATGCATGAGCAAATGTCGTAACTACAGTTTTATTGAAGCTGTATATAGTTACGACATTTTGCTCGCGCACCAACGATACAGTGATCTTATTAGTTCATTGCGTAAAGATCTGTTAGAGTAGTTATCAATGTATCGAGCACACAGTGGTGACTCTCATAATACTGCAAAAATGTCATCCATGTATGTATTTGAGCAATCATCATGAAGTCAGTCGATTGATAGGTCGTTGCTTGGGGTCAAAACCCTCGCAACTACAGCATGAATTAGCTGGAGATATGAGGTTTTAGTCTTCAACTGACGACGTATCCAACATTCACAACCAGGGTCGTGCTCCAATTTGTAGCTGAAACAAGAAACGGGGTCAAAAATCTAGAGAACAAGAGTACGCAAGTACAGGCTCGTAATGGCCGATCAATATAACTTTCCGTCATAAAAAATATGTGGCGGTGGAAATAATATCTCTTTGAGTGCCTTTGCAATATTGATAGGCCCATATGTCCTTTACCATCGTCCTAAATTTAAGCAAGAAATATGAACAAACAAAAAATCCGTCATAGGGTAAGGTTGTATTTTCAATACTTGATTATAAATGTATAGATTCATAATTTCCCTTAAAAAAGTGAACCGTAACTAGAAATGGAACCATGAGATTGTCGAGAAGTATCAACCTCCCTCAGATGCATACATCCCAGGCAAAGAGCCCCCTCTAACCAAAAGTCGAAAATTCTCTGCATATGAATGGGCGTTGATTAGATTTGATTTTTTATCCATCATGCGATAAGGGAGCATCTAGGAATTTCGTTAAACAAGTTTACAGTTCAAGAATAAAGGTATAACAAATACCTTTATTCTTGAACTGTAAACTTTATTAACCTGTTGTTTAACGCAATTCCCAGATGCTCCCTCGTTTACAGTTCAAGAATAAAGGTATTTATTCTACCTTTATTCTTGAACTGTAAACTTGATTAACCTGTGCTTTTTGTTTAAAGAAATTCACAGATGCTCCCTTATAGCATGACGGATAGAAAATGACGGCTCGCTGGCCATGCCTACTGACCACCGTCAGGATGTTCGAAAGATGTTTTACGATTTCATTTTGTAGGTTTTATGGCAGTATCATATAAGAGAAAAGGAGCTGTAGTTACGGCGTTTAAGTCGCCAAACAAACAAAAATGCTAAACATAGATGTGAAAAAAGTTCTCTTCCAGTCTGAAAAATGATTTGATTTGATTTGATTTGTCAACGGTCCTTTTTTATCAACCGCGGCGATCCGTTTATTGAACAAGCCTGACTGACCCATAACAAATAAATTCGAAATGAAATTGACACCGCTTTTTCCTAGGGTCTTAGGAAGGGAGCCATATGAAAAATAACTAGCCCGACCTTAACGCACTCCAGTTTGCTAACAAAGACTATCAATTGTCAATTTTGAACTCAAGCATGCATAGCAAACTACATCCTAATTGAATTGTCACACGTAAAATATCGTCGTTGGCGCTCTAAAACCTCGTAACTACAGCTTGAATCAAGCAGTAGTTACGAGGTTTTAGAACGTCAACGACGATATTAGACACCGAATACCAATCAAGAATGTCTTCAAAAAGAGCGTTCTCATTTCTAAATGATCGTCACACACCATAACCATCTAAAAAAGTGAATAAACCCTTTCCCAAATGACGGATCGCATGGGCACGGCAACAGAGCTCCGACAGGATGTTCTACTTATATATCAAACGATATTATTATGCAAAAATAAGGCTAGTAACATGTACAAAGAGAGTAAACTGGTTGGTTTTGCAACCTGAAGCTTCGTAACTACAGCTTGAATAAGTCAGTAGGCGTGGCCAGATTGATTGATTTATTGAATGGGTATTAACGCCACTTTAAACAGTATTTCAGTCATATCGCGGCAGCAGGGGCACCTAAAATGGCTTCCTGGTATTTCTCACACCAGTAAAACCACTTTCCAAGGCTCCAGCTGCTATCCAACTAAGGTTTACGATTATCCAACCATTGGTGAGAGACTAATGTCGGAAAGGATATGGGCCATCGAACCCATGACATCCCATGATTGAAGATAGGGAGTCTGATGCGCTACCGATTGTGTTATGACGGCGGCAGTAGGCGTGGCCAATTTGGTACAAAGTACCTTTGATAAAATTATGGCACATATCTAGATAAGAATCAAAAATGTTAAAGGTTTCGATAGCATACGACGCTTGATATTCAATCGAGAGAAATTTTCATGTGCACCATTTTCTGAAAGTACAGAAAAAACACACAACTTTTTGCACTCCGTGATGTATTGATAAAAGCAACGCCCTACAGTCACCCGACAGAAATAGATTTCATAACAAATATTTTTCAGAACATTTCATATAATATCGTAATATTGATATCGCCTATTAACCCAAAAGCACTCAGATTTTATCATGTATTGTATTTAGATTTCAGTTTGCTCTAACTTACTGAGAAATGACGTTTGCAACGTGTTTCAATTCCAAACATTTGATATTTTGTTACCGGTTAATCATTTTTGTCGGTCGACATTTATGTGTAGAATTTTTGTTGATTAGGCGACCTACGCATCGTAACTACAGCTTAGTTTCGGCGTTTTAGTCGTTTAATTTCGTATTACTTTTATAATCCTTGCCATTTGTTTTGTGTGTTTGATATCTTAGTTGAACTGTCTTGTCCCAGGTCAGTAAATAACTAGTTCACTCGAGTTATGCTGAATAAACCCAATCTTAAAGCTTCTTTAAAATCAAAAGACTGAAAGAACTGTTGGGCCTGATTGCTAATACAGTAAATCTTGTATTAAGCGACCTTTCGAGGGACGGCAAACAGTGGACGCTGAAGAGAGTGGTCGCTAATTACATTTCTGTAACATGACTGAGATGGGTCGATTTGCTTCCATACATAAAATATTGCAGAATTCAAAGTCACTAACGATGTGGTCGGTCCGCGACCTTACGCCGTAACTACAGTTTGAATAAACTGTAGTTACAACGTTTAAGTCACCAAACCAACAAAAAAGCTTAACAAAAATAGCGGTCAATATCGGAGTTCAAAGCTCAATTCCGGGATGAATGAATTATTTGATTGGTCGGGTTATTCCTTGGTTGACAACGCGATTGGTCAATTATCCATCTTTTAAAGCAGATAAATGTCGGAAAGGATATTGGCCGCAGCCGGGCAACGAACCCGAGACCCATGATTAGGAGTCCTACGCAATACCAACAGCGCTATGGCCGCGGCAAGGTTGTATCTTTACCATTTATGCGTGCTCTCAAGCATAAATTTGACCCAAACGGTACACCATACAAAATGACCTGTTTACAAATTATCATGTTGCTAACTAAGGGATACCTTCAATTTACATGTACTCATTAATTTTCACGGTTTTTGTTACTAGTGTAAATTACAAAACGATCCATCACGACTGAAGTACATGCACTTAATCCTCTATCAGGCAAAAGAATTTAGGTAATGTAAAATTTTAATAGCGTACAGAAAAAATGTCGGAGTGTAATATAGAAAATGTACTAAAGTTAGAAAGATTGTGTTATAAACACAAGTAATTTCTTCTTTTTGCTAAATGTTTTACTTCATTTGATATTCATTGTTTAAACGAGAAAATGAAAGGTATTAAACAGTTTGATCGACTTTGTGTACAAAAACTGCTCAGAGTTATGGAAAACGTTAAAAAGCAATTCGCGCTTTGTTTTCAACAGCCAGTTCCGGCTCTTGAACTATGCCGGAGATATTTAGTCTTTGTGTTCGCAGTACCTCCTTAATCCCTAGGCACTTGATAAAGATGGGACTAAGGTAGACACCCCTTTGAATCTTTGACGGCTCATCAACCGACCGTGACAGCTTTAACTTTGAGCCGGGATGTGATCCTTCGACCTTCCGGATGCAGTAATCAACTAGCAATTGTAGCTATAAATGTTACACAGTCCAGGGTTCAATAGGATCCCACCGGAATCCCTACCTATTACTTCAGGATTTCCTACAGATAATCAGGGATCCCTCCTTGATGTACATTAACACATTTACACACAATCCTGTCCGTCTAAGCCCAACTTGAAAAACAAGCTCTGAAAACATTGTGGAAAATGAAGAAATCGCTTGTTACAAGCAATTTCTTCATTATCCACAATGCTTTCTACAAAAACAAGCACACAAAAAATCAGGAGCATTAGTTGATACATTAAGATCTATTGTACTAAGGATCCTGACAGAATCCCCAATCTGAAATTGCTAGGGTCCCTCCAATTTTTTAGGAATCCTCTGGATCCCTGGACACTGTTAGTGTCGACCCCTGCAGTCAGAGATGCTACAGTTTTGTATAATTAATATTTGCCTGTGTGTTTTAACCCTTTACCACATTTCCCGCATTTTGAACATCGAAGAGAAATTATTGAACATTGAAAGAAAAAAAAAGATAAAAATGACCATCAGCAGCGATATCTCCCTTCTCACGATTATTTACTAGGCACTTATTATTTTTTTTTTAAAAAATTTAGATTCAAACCTTCTGCAAATTATATCAATTAGACTAAAACAGTGGCGTATGGTCAAGAGTTAAATCAGAAGCGTACTAGGTGCAAAGTTGTCACAACACTAACTGTAACGTTCATAAGGTCGTCGGAAGAACGTAAATTTAACTCTTTCCTGTTTTTCAGAATTTTAAACTGGTCCAATTTGAAAGAAGTTACAGACAACAATTAAAAATCAGTGTACTTTGAAAAGTAACTAAGCTACAGGTTAAACAATATTGTGGAAAAGGAGAAATTTCTAGTTACGAGCATTTATTTCTTTTCCCATAAAATTTACCTCGAGTGTAAAATCAGACACGTAGAAACAATGGACTGTGCAGGAAATGGTTGAGATTAAATATATAAAAAATACTATTACACTCAGTGGGGGGGGAATAAACCCATTGAATATTTACTGTATAACGTGGTTGATATAAACTATTGTAATATTTATTCAAATGAGAAAAATGACGTCAACATACTAGTTGGTCTAATGACGCAATTTCAAAATCGGAATTTAATGAGATGTCGCGAAAAACATTTCCCGAATAACATAAACAGAATATCAAATTCGTTGTATTAAATTCGTCTCCATTAACAGATCAAAAATGTCTCGTTTTTAATCTCTTTATGGATAAATAAATCGATTTTGGTTTCGTCTATCAAGATGTAAGCGTTTTGATAGATTTTTTTCAAGCATCTATGAACAGTATCTTCAGCACTTAACTATTTTGTATGCTTGCGCTTAAAGTACAATGTATATCTACATTTATATCCATGAATTTAAAAACTAGTAAAATATTTGCATTGTTTGGCTTGATTGAATTAATACGCAAAGCGTATTCATACAGTGTAGTTAAGTTCATTTCATACATCGATGAAAATACGAACAAACAAAAAATATTTTCTTCATTTCTTAACTCTAGAAATATAATCGGTAATTTATGACCCCATAACCACACAAAATTCTAGACTCGTCCAAATTGCAGGCGACAATTTCAAATTTATAGAATTTCAAATATATCAGTTTTTCTGAGTAGAAAACAATGTGGAAAAGGCAGAAATTGCTTGTAACAAGAAATGTCTGCATTTTCTACATTGTTTTCCCGAGCTTTTCTTTGGGGGGGGGGGGGGCGTAAGAATGCGGGATTTTACCTGAGGTAGCCTGGATCCAGGTATACTGGGAAAGTCATGATGCTCGTTGTGATATCCAACATTGAACGTTAGCCAGTTCAGAGGTCCATAGTACGAATACGTCTCATAACCCTTGTGGAACATGTAATGCTCCGAGATGAAATGACCAGACATTGGATGCAACCCTGTGGCAAGAAGGGTCCCTGAGACCATGTAGACTAGAGATTTCACACCGAAAAGGTATATCACTAAAGCGTCAAACGAGAGTTGGACTATAGTGTTCATAATTTCTAAAGGTTGCACCGGTTTAGGATACACAAACAGTGGACGGATGGTGTAGAAAAAAGGTTGTAATATAAGCCAGATCACTTTCAGAAAGGAGTTTGTGAAAAGTTTGCCCTCGATTTCCGAAGGAATGTCGACGTCTCTGGTAACATCGCCTTGGTAGCGGTGATGCTCCAAATGGTATTTTTTGAACGAGATCGATAAAGGAACTCCTAAAGGTAAATTGGCGAACATCCCTATCATTCTGTTACATAGAGGTTTAGAGTGGCCAAACGCGAGATTGTGAGCGATTTCGTGAATGGCTAGTGACATGGAGTGGTTGATGGTTCCCCCTAGAGTGTAAGCCAGGAATAATACTGTAAACCAGCTCGCCTCCGAGATGAGATAGACCATGAGGAATTGAAATAGCACCATGGCGAGGACGATGTACTTCAAGTTGGGGTCGTGGCCCATTAACTTCTTCATCTCAGGGTATTTACCTAAAAATAGAAGGAGAAATTACGCTTTAAAATGAGAGAAATTACGCTTTAAAATGAGTGAGAAAATACGATCTGTGTTCAAAAACTTGCATGACTCAGACTTGCAAAGAGACAAGTTGCCATAAATTACGTTTGACATTATATGTCATGTTCACTAGAGCATATCAAGTTTATAACCGTTATGCACCATTAAAGCTTTGGTTTAGTAATTTTGTCTGATTGTCATATCTTTTTTTCTTTTTCAATATACAATCTTTCTCGAAAATCCACCTGTTAACACGCATGCAAAATAGCGACATCAAAATGTGTTCTGCTATGCTTTTTTACCAGCCAAGATTTGTCTCGCCTTGTAACAAACTACTTCTTCAACAAATGGTTCTATAGCAAGATCCTCGCTATCACTTAAGAAAATAATCATCAAACCATTTTTGGATGGAAGTGAACTTTGAACTCCAACAAATGACTTATCGCGGCTGTCAATCTAACAATCCGTCGACAAATCAAATAATCCGTCGACCAATGATATCATTCATTTAGACCGGAAGTTACCTTTTAACTCCAGGATTGGCAACCAATTATGCAAAGTGTTTTTGTTGGTCCGGCGACTTAAACGTCGAAACTACAGCTTATTCAAGCTTGTTCGACGTTTAGGTCGCCAACAAACCATTCTATTTTTTTACATGCTACTGAACATAAATTTCGAAAATTAGGCAGTTTATAATCGAAATGGAACTTCCTGTCGGAGTGATAAGTAATATAAAACAAAGACCCAATTCGCTGATTAGCAACCCCGACGTCGAAGCCACAGCTCGAATCATGAACTGTTCTATATACTTGATAAACAGCGGTTAATTATGTCATTAGCCTTTTACGCCTTAGAATTTTAAATGAAACGTTTTCTTGAGATTTTGCTTTTGAATTCCAAAGCGAACAGTTAAAACTGCATTTTCATGCATGGCGGATGTAGCACTTTTTTCATGTAATGAAATATAAAACCGTCTTACATGCACATTAACACAAATAACCATTCTCTGTGCAATGGGTTATGCACGATGAATTCTAATGTTAAAATTGTAATGATAATGTAATACAACGCTGACCTAAAAATGGCCTAAAGAACGACTTATAGCATTACCGTAATCCTAAACCAAATTGTTTATTATCAACCTGTCAAGCGAAAATGGGTCATAGCGGAACTGCTACTGTGTGACCAAGATAGAGGCCTCTAATCAACCATAAATTCAACATTTATCTCTAAACAATCATAAATTCAACATTCATCTCTCACAAATCATTTTCAATATTTCAGCCTGGTTGACATTATTTTATAATGGTAGCAATCTCTGTTTCAAGTTTTTTGGTTTTTTTTTGTTTCTTAAATTTAGTTTTATAACAACTAATTACATATTTATTGTCCCGTCACTCGCGATGGTTTATATATTCGGGGAAGTTGCTTTTACGTGCCAGCGTTGTTACTTTTTCGCACCTGTACAAATTATCATTTCTCTAGGCAACATTTATATTGCAGTGAGGTTCAAATGCCCTTCAAAGACAGAGGGAGGGAGAGAAATAGAGTGAGAGAAAGAGGGGGAAAGAAGGACAGAGAGAGGCAGATAGAGAAAGACAGATAGAGAGAGAGACATGCTGGGAGAGCGAGACAGAGACAGAGAGATGCAGAGACAGAGAAGGAGACAGAGGGACGGATATAAGAAAACGTAGAGAGAGAGAGAGAGAGAGAGAGAGATAAATAAAGAGAGAGACAAAGGGAAACAGCAAGCGACAAGGGGGCAGAGAGTGAGGGACTGGGTAAAAAAAAGGGGAGTCCAATTTTTTGTATTATGTTAAAGGCCGTATCTAGTAAAACGGCGTTTTTTGCATGTAATCGGTTGTGACGAGGAAATCTATTTCAGTCAAGGGTCTTTGCCATATATATAACATTTAGCGGATAAGACAATTTATGCAATCGTACGATTACATCCTTTCCGTTTCAAACCAACTTTACACCGATATTGTTGTTTCCCTCCTGAAGATTTATCACGCCTTCTAATGATTTTCAAAATTTTGAACAAGCCAGGGATACAGTAGGAAATAAAGTTCTTTATAACGGGTTAAACAGAAACCGATTTCCCGCGCCACTCGGGAATGACACTCCATATATGCGACAGCTTAACCAATTTCCACACAATCCCGCGTTTTTACGCACCGAAAATCATTCCTTTCGAAAACATTGTGAGAAAGAAGTAATTGCTTGTAGCAAGCAATTTCTTTCTAGTCACAACGTTTTCTACCTCTTATTGCCCTTGTTTGTCAATTTAAAACAATTTTGGTTTGTCGTCTACAACTCTGTGAATTTGGACCAGTGTAAAATGTTGTTGTTTGTGAAAGATTTAAGGTTACCGTGACAATGCTGCATGGCTTTTTGAACCCCTGGGAAAGCTATATACAATTCCACCACTATAATGATGTTCATTGAAATCTGTTGGCGCAATGCGAGTGTGTTGCCCGAAAATTATAAATGAGTCACCAAGTAAATACCATTTACATATTTACAAGGCGTTTGAATTCGTTACTGGTTCGACCAGAAAGAGCCCCGAGACATTTAAATTCAATGAAGTTATTTTAAGAAATTAGATCAAATTATTTAGAGGGTGAGAATAGTCAAAACGTCGCAACTATAAAAGTTACAGCGTATACCAGTAAGTCGCACCACCATTACAGTGCTACATTAACTATTATTGTTCTTTCTCCGTGTCTTAACGTTCCAAAATATTAACAGGTTCGAAAAAAAAAAAAAAAAAAAAGAAAAAAAAGTGAGATAAAAAATTATGTAACGTTTATGACGTAATCTCCGTTATCGGTTGGTAAAGTTTGTTATCGGATAAAGGTTACATGCCTCCAGGCTTAAAATCGTTCTATATGCACAATCAGGCCATATACATCACCCCATACAATGACAAATTCTGCCTAGCGGTCTTCTTCTAGGTAAACGGAAAATGTACATTAGTTTAACCCTTTACCAGACAGCAAAAATTTAGACTAGTCCAAATTGAAAGGAATTGCAGACGACAATTTCAAGCCCATGAGGGTAAAAAAAACAACATTGTGGTTAATGAAGAAATTGCTTGTCACAAGCAATTTCATCATTTTCCACATTGTTTTAAGAAGCCTTTTATCTTGGGGGCGTCTAAAAGCGTCATTGGGTGGGAATGGGTGAAATGTAGTAAACCAATCATGCACATTCCTAACATATGAATAACTAACGGTTCGCTGTTCGCGCCCTCTGAACATCAACAGTGAGTTTCGATTCGATATTTAAAAGCTTAATATTGTAAAAATATGCAATAAAAATATAGAATGGTTGGTTGGCGACCTAACTTTAGTAACTACAGCTTAAATAAGCTGTAGTTACAACTTTTTAAAACGCCAAACCAATAAAAATGCTTCACATAAATGACGGTCAATTTCCGGGAGATAAAAGTTCACTTCCTGTCGTAATGTTTGATTCATAGATCGATTGATTATTTGATTGGCATTGTGTACGTCACTTTTATATAAACAATGTTTCAACATCAAAATTGCACATTAGTATATCATATCTGATGGTTGAAAGCAAAACTATTGTAAGTATTTACAGACCAAAATTCAATTACATAAGCGCTTTCCCCAGAAATATCTCTGGTACAAGTCATTATCAACTTCAAGAGTGTTTAATATAGAGTTTAAAGATGTGCTGAGACGGAAGAATAATTCGTAATACAATGTTAAACGAGGCATATCGGCGGGTAAGTGCAAAAAACATCGTAAATATCTAAACATTGTATAGACAATTACGGTGTTTCTGCCCTAGCCCGTCGATGTACAAGAAATATATCCCGAAACCAGGTCAAGGCAAAGTTCACAATCAACTGTCGTGACACACAAAAACTCAGCCCATTTTATTCACTTTGATGACCATGGCGAGGCCTTAGAGCATAAACATAGTATGGGTCTATACAATCTAATGACCCCATACAATGTGTTTGCTCTAAGTCCTCCATTTACAACCCTATTCCATGTACATTGAAACGTTACATAAATTTTGTTTTATTTAATCGTGATACAAATGTAAGTGGGGTTTACAGAAATAATCTTAAGTCGTTTAATCCATCCCCAATGACCATGCAATACTTTGTTAAGTCACTGGTCCCGTCAACAACTCATAAAAGGGGAGTTCGATGAAAATATCATATAGCGTTATTTTGCAAAACGTATGGTCAGTGAAATGTAACAAATCAAATTACTCAAAAAATACGGTCAGATTGCAAAGAATGGTTTTGCTAAGTAATCTTCTATTTCAAAGGTTATCGTGATGAATAAACGAAGTTAAAGTAACCAAGGAGTTAACCCATTTGAATACAATCCCTCCTTTTTACGCTCCTTAAGAAGTTATTTCTGGAAAACAACGTGAAAAATGAAGAAAATGCTTGTTACAAGCAATTTCTGCATTTTCCTCATTGTTTTCTCTCCAGAGTAATTTTGAACACGATGTGCTCAAGTGAGCTAAAAAAAACTTGGAACTTGCGTTTGCACGAGTTTGCAATATTCCCGAAATACGTAAGAACTACTTTTATTGCGCAGACAATCACTGGATTTAGTGGGTAAGACTCAAGTGGCAGTTTGCACTCGATGAACTTTGAGACGATCTCAATTTTTTTCTGTTAACTTAAGCTATTAAAGCTGACGCTTTGCTAGCTAAAAACAAAATGGCTGGTTGGCAATCTACACGTTATATTTACAGCTTGAGAAAACAACAGAAAAGGTAGACACAAATATCGGAGTAAATTTGATAGGTGAATAATCGTAAACTTAAGTAGGATGAGCAGCTGAAAGCTCAGAAAGGATGTAGTGGAAGGCACCAATGTGATAACTACCAGGAATCCAGGGCTTGGCGCTCCTTATGCTGCGATATGGCTGAAATACTGTTGAAATTGGCGTGAAACCCCATTCAATCAATCAATGGGTCAATTGGGATCTAATCGGTGTTTGGCAAATTGATCTAAGATATTTTGAGTAGTCGAATGGTTATTTTGCATTCAGGTCGATTCAGGCTAGGAGAAAAAACGACCGCTTAACTCAACCTGTGAAGTCCTCGCATCTTTCGAAATAGTCCCTTTTCGCAAACCGATATTGAGGTAAAAGACATCAAAGTTATTTATGAATCGAAAAGCCAGCGTGTTAGGTAACAAAAAGAAAAGATGGGATAAATGCGTTCACCGATGAACCAATGAAAAAGATCTTATCATCAAAGGGGTTATTATATATAGCTAATGAGAATAAATGCCATATAAGTTTTTTCTGCTTACCCCGCAAAAGTGTACCTTGTTCGTATTATACATTATCATTCGTGTACATATGGATACATAAATAACAGCTTTAATTAATTCAATTAACACATTCGTGCTTAGAATACTACGAACAAAACTAAAACCCCTGGCCTTCTCAGCTAAAACAACCCTATTAGACAAAGCTTTGTAAGACAAAAATTTTTAAGATTTCATAAATTTGAAATTGTCGTAACCAACTTCTTTGAACTTAGACAAGTCTAGATTTGTCGTCTGGTAATGTGTTTATAATTCAAGAGTCAAGAACTAGAAATATAGGGGAATAATGACTATCTAAATCTGATATCTCTCCTCGCACTCTTTATTGTGTGAAGCCATTAAATGAGAATAAACCAACGCCTACCCACAGCATACGGTCTGATATATAAATAAAAACAAGATTTTGAAACCAAAATCGATCTTTGTAGCTTTACGTAAATTATATAACGTTAGGGGTTATTAAAATCCGCTTTCAGTCAAACTAGCTTTTCACAGAGCCAGAAGATAATTATTAAACCCCTGCTAAGCTGTCGGGGGATTAGCTACAAATTAATCAGTATTGCCAACGGAATTCAAACTTTAATAACCTACTATTACTTGTGTTTACTGCACAGCTTCTTATCTGAAAAATTATATATTTTATATACATATACAATAATATGAAATACTTGTGTATATCGATGGCTTAGAACAAAAACATAGTATGGCTCTATACATTGTATAGAGCCATACTATGTTTTTGCTCTAAGCCCTCGATATATAAACGGTGCCTTAGACTAGAAAGTTTTCCGCTACGTATCGGTGATGTTAACTTTTTATTCTCTGAAAGTATCACCAGTATAATTCTGTGTAGGCTCCTGAAATGCATGTACCTAATTATACCGTAACCAGACAACAAAAACTGACACAGGTCCAAATCCAAAGAAGTTGCAGACGACAATTCTAGCGTGTTTGAAGTTTACAATTCTTTGTCTATTAGGGTAGAAAACACAGTCGATAATGAGAAAATGTTTTCAAAAGCTTTCTTCTTAAAGGACGTAAAAAGCGGGACTGTGTGGGTTCGGGTTAAAAGGTATATCTACATGGCCAGCCGCCAATTGGGATTGCAACTCCTTAAACTTAACACCTCTCACGTTACAAGTCTGCCGCGCTAACCAATACGTAACATTAGGCCCGTCTCTTTCTGCACTTAAATGTATTTGTGTTATACTTTGTCTTGCTGACAAAAATCAATTTTCATTAGTTAATTGAAATAAAAGGACTGGGCTCTTATGTAAGTCATTATTTCCTTTGTCAATCTATTTATTACACAACCTTAGTGTAAAACAGCAAACAGGTAGGGTAGGGTCAGATCAGACCGAATATATGTGCTGGATTATCTAAGTCTATTTCTCCTGCCAAAAAAGAAATATCCCGATTTTATTAGGACGGGGGTTACCAACGGGTTTGATAGTAAAAAAGCTTCAAAAACTCTTACATACTCCCCGTGTATTGTATGTTTATGAACTACTATATAGCTCTGTAATGGCAGAGGATATGTCTATATAGTTACCATACACGTAAGGGTAATAATTACGGCAAATATAGTAAATCTTTGTAACTATACTGGACATCGATTGTATTTCGCAGCCCAAGGAAAGACGAACGGACATTTATTACTTTTTCTATTGAAAATGTTTCATAAAATTTACAATTTAATGGAACTTAGTTAATTGTGAATTCGTATGTCAAATCTAGGAAACAAAATGTCAATGTACTTGGCTCCAGTGAGACACAAATCCTTGCCAAATTACAATCTAATTGTCTTGGCCTAATGCTTTGATGTCGAAAAAACATTTGTGTGATGCACAGAAAAATCATTACATTATTGATCTCAGTAGACAATGGCAGATTAAACATTGTTATACGTAATTCATTCGAAAATCTCCAATAAATGGGGTAAATTTTCATAATTTGCAGATTTTTTTTTATTATATTCTCGTAAAATCGTTAGGGTCCTGGATTCGATCCCTGGTTGCGGCGAATATCCTTTCCGATATTTGTCTCACACCAAATTGGTGGATAATCGTAAACATGAGTGCAATAAGCAGCTGGAGGATCGGAGAGGATATTGCGGTAGTATCGGTGTGAAAAATATCAGAAATCCATAGTAAGGTGCTCCGGGTGCCGCGATATGACCGAAATACTGTAAAAAGTGGCAGTTAATCTAATTAAATCTCTCAATATCGTAAGATATTGTTATCGAAAAAAGGTCTACAGTGCATTCTTCTTTATCGTAACAGATCAAACTTCTACCATCAGTTTCATTGTCCAGTAAAAAATCTGGGGTATATCAAAAGAGTTGGATGTCTCCTGTTTAAACTAGAATTCACCATTAGCTGGCCCGCCAACTTGCTACCAAGACCCCGCCCATCAACTCCAACAGGAAGTCCCGCTTCGATTTTTAAAAGCGTTATTTTGCAAAATTTATGGCCAATAGCATGTAACAAAAAAGTATATTGGTTGGTTGGTGACTTAAACATTGTAACTACGGCTTGAATAAAGCTACGACGTTTAAGTCACCAAATTAACAATAAAGGTAAACAAAATGACTGCCAATGTCGGAGTTGATAAGCTCAGGTCCGCGTTCAATAAATTATTTCATTGGTCGGTTTATTTTTTATTGGCAGACGCGATTGGTCAATTGTCGCAATGTGGACTTATATCCCCCCACCAGCATTTTGTTTATCAAGTTAAACTTTGACCTTCGTAACGCAAAAACAATAAGGCACTTCCTTTGGCATTAAGTTTCAATGCCTTCGATCTAATGGCTTTAACGCTACAGTTTTTCAATTAGTGTCCAATTGCGACTGTGTTTCAACTAGAGTTGGGTGTCTCCTGTTTAAACTAGAATTATCGCAAAGTGGACCTATACCCCACCCCTCAGCATTTTGTCACTCAAGTGGCACTGTTTACCTTTGAACTACGTGACCTAAAAACAATAGTGCACTTCCTTGAGGCATTGGCATGGCTTGAAATTATCTTTTTACAATATTTTGCTAGAAGAAAGAATTTCTACTAGCAAACATCGAACCCCAATAGCATGCTTCATTTTTTATTTATACCCTGTTTGTTTCAGGTTTCACTATTCATTATACTCATTCGGTATTCAAGACTAACATGCTCGATGTATCACTCAGTAATTTAAACTTTGTAAAAGGTTGTCAAAAACCATATATCATTTATGAATAAATAAAGATCCATAAAATGCAACTGGTAAACACATTGCTAGTAATGATAAAATCTACTAGCAAAATCAATTTCTACTAGCATTTTGCTAATTTGCTTGTGTTAATTTCGAGACCTGATTGGCAACAGACAGACATGGTTAAACAAATGTTCTCCCTTCTGCTTCGCAGACGGGGAGGGGGGGGTGTTATAAAATTGTTCCTATAGGCTGTTTTAAAGTAATAAACGGATTAACCCATTTCAATACAGTGACGCTTTTTGACGCCCACAAGAAAATCAATAGGGAAAACATTGTGTAAAATGAAGAAATTGCTTGTTACAAGCAATTTCTTCATTTTTCATATTCATTTTTTTTAATCCGCAAAGTTGGAAATAAAAATCTATGAACTTTAAATTGTCGTCTGCTACTCCTTTCAATTTGGACCAGTCTAAAAGTATGTCATATGTTTAGAAACAAGTCACTCGCACACTCATGTAGTCATAACTTGTTTTCCGTTGTTTACTGTCAGCATTTCCACTACTCTCAATTAGGGTTTTTTTCCACAAAGAGCCAACATTTTTTATTTGGACTACAAAATATTCCTTTTATTCATAACAGACAGCTGTTACTTATTTGTCAATGAGGATGTAGCGACTTTTCTTTTCCAATACTAGCGTTACAAAAGACCGTGGCCACAGTTTTGACCCTAACAGGCGGACGACCTGCATAGTGATTGTGTCACTGTAACAAAAAAAGAAAGCGAGACTCTATAAACAAAGTGGTTGGCATTGTTATAGGTGGTATTATCATTCTGAAGCGACTGCATAAATGATAAACGCTTTCATGTGACAAATTACCACAGTTTTCACTAACGAAAACGTTTCTTTTTCTTATAGTTGTTTAATGGTACAGTCTTAAGCCAGGCCCATTTGGACACACAAAAAAAATGGAGAAAATGGTGATCTTTCATGTGACAAATTACCAAAGTTTTCATTAACAAGAAAAAAAGTTTCTTTTTATATAGTTGTGTAATGGTACAGTCTTCAGCCAGGCCCATTTTGACAAAAAAAATCTTTTCGGAGAAAATGGCGATATGTAAATTACTTCCCTTTAATAAAAGTGTTGGCTATTTTCGGAAGAGGATGCCATTAGGTTTTCGTGTTCTAACCATTAAAAAGAATCGCATAATTTTGATAAAGATGCTAATAAGTTTTTCGTGTGCTTCAAAATAGTTTTGTTGTGGAAAACCTTATCGGAAAAGGAGAAATAGCGATTCACAGAATTTCTCGCTTTCATTTTTTTCTAAAAAAATCTATTCTTAAAATATATAATAAACGAATCATACTGACACTGCATGGCTCAAAATTACTGCAATTGATATTGTTTACTCCTATCCCACCCATTATTTTCAATAATTCAGAAGTTGTTGTTGGAAAAGAACAAATCGCTTGTTGAAAGCAGCTTTTAAAATGTTTCAGTATCTACCTTCTTTACAATCAAATTAAATTTACAATAAAGATATCGATGAGTCAGCGCTGAACAAGTGTAACTGCCTATAAACATAGAGTAGGCAGCTACAACTGTTTCGCGCTGACCCTATCGATATGCCATATCTAGAATGTACAATTATAGACAATGATAAACAATGTGGTGCATAATCGGACGGATTGGGACCACGAATATTTGTAGGAACAAATATGAGAGTACGTAAATAAGCTCCCTTTCAATATTTTATAATTTTCGTGGATATAGTAATAGAAAGGTCTTGTTCTGGAAATTCCGCTAGGAAAAACATGTCAATGCCTTCATCTTAGCCCCCCCCCCCCCTTCCTCAAGTTAACCCATTCCAACACTGCAACATTTAAGACTAGTCCAAAGTGAAAGATGCTGCCGACAACAATTTAGAGTTTATGAATTTTTAGATTCTTCTAACTTTCTTGGAGGAAACATTTAGAAAATGAAGAAGTTGCTTCCACAAAGCGACGCTGTATGGGAATGGGTTAAAGCGCCATGTACACGCCTATATTATCAGCCATACAAGATACATAAATGTAAATTACAAGAAAATTAGGACAGCAAATACCGTTTCTGTCTCGTCATGTAAAAAAACATCTGCGGAGAACAGTAAGTGATGAATGCCTATATAAGGAATGTAGGTTGTTTAAATCACACCAAAATGGCAAAAAAAGCCTGAATGTATTAATTTATTTAATAGTTTCTACTTCTTCTTTTGACGAACTAATTTATATCATTTCCACTTTATTAAACATACAGAAGATGCATATGTTTATGCCCTAAAAATTAAGATAACAGTTCTTTGTTTTAAAAATACAATATACGAGTGTATTCCCTGGCTTTTCACCATCATTGTGTGCTGTATGAAATGTTTTTTATTCTCTGTTTATATTGCAATGTCTGTACACAATTTCAGTGAATTTTACCGAATTCGCAGGGAAAAAAGAATTTTAAAAAAACTGCAGTTTTCCCGAAAAATACATTGAAAGCTATCGTGATTTTTGCAGCATATCTCATTTGTATGCACTGGACATTGTATTAATTTCATAAAAATACCAAAAAGTTGCCGACTATATCAGTCTACCTCAAGTGAATTAATGCAGTAATTTCCAATGACTTGGTTCATGTCTTAATTTCGTGAAAGGTATCATGTAGATGTTAAGAGCATTTGTCACTTCCTTTGTTTCCGTTTCATGCCCAGGATAAAAACATTACAAACAAAAAAAAGGCTAAATACAAGTACGTTTATGTCGTTATCGTCGCCATGAACAATCTTTGTCACAAGGAACTTAATGGATATTTAACCACTTCCCGTGCATTCCCGCTTTTCTTACGCCCTTAGAAAAAATTTAAAAAACTTTGGAAAAAAGTGTAAAAATGAAGAAATTGCTTGTTAAAAGCAGTTTCTTCATTATACACAATATTTCTATCCCTAAGAATATAGATCTTTTTAATTCAAAATTTCATAAAGTGAAAATTGGCGGCCGATCGTATCAGTCGGTCCATCTTAAATGGATTAATGCAGCAATTTCCCCATGACTTGATTCATTGTCTAAATTTGGCAAAGGATATCGTGTATATATGTGTAGGGCAATTGTGTGTCATTTCCTAGACATCCTTTTATGTCAAACACTTCATAATTGCGTCCCTTATACTCTTACTTTAACACAGCTAAAAACTATATTGCTTACGAAACTAATATTATTTAAAACTCTTAAACCTAGTTTAGCATGTCGGTACAAAATCATCTTTTTAGCTAGCAAAGCGTCTTTTTATATCAACCCTGCGTCAAAACACATGAACGAGATGTTGATCAAGCAGAGGTCTAGATAAGAGGGGTAAAAGCATTCCAAAATCCAAATTTCTCTATGTAACCCTATATTGTGGGTACTGGAGACGATTCAAATGAGTATCTATAACGTAGCATTTATGAAAGAATTTGTGAAGTATTTAAAATAATCAAAGTACTGAAAGTACTCTAAGCTAGCAAAGCATGGTTGAATTTAGAAAACGTTTCCTTGTTGGGTAGAAAACTTTGTGGACATTGAAGAAATTGCTTATACAAGCAATTTCTTCATTGTCCACAATGTTTTCCATAGCCTTTTTCCCAAAGCGGAATTGATAGGAAATGGGTTAGATAGCGTGCTATTGAGAGAGTTCAATACAATTTGAATAGAGTTTGCAATATTCCTGAAATTCATGAGAACTACTTTTAATGGCATATGCATTTAATGGATTTAGTGGTTAAGCCTCCAGTGGCAGTTTGCACTCGTTGAACTTTGAGACGACCTCAAATTTTGTCTGTTAACTTAAGCTATCAAAGCTGACGCTTTGCTAGCTAAAAATTACGCCCTCTATCTGTAGCTCTGATCAAGCCTTTCCTCTCCCTACTTATTCCCTTTTCATCACGTTAATTTTTCAGTCCTAGTAACTTACGTGATATTAAATCTGTTGTTTCAAAATTTTAGTAGTAGACAAACGCTAATGAATCAATATGTAACATACAATAGAAGGCTGTTATGTACAAGTACTTTTATGCCGTTCTTCTCTATGAGGTTTATCGTCGCCAAAACAATCATTCGGTCACAACGAAGATAACTTCTTGAAATACGCCGGTTTACTCGACGATATATACCGATTACCAGCATCGTTTTACCCGTTTCCAGCTACAAGACCATAAGAAGAAACCGTATATACTTAATAAAGTACGAAGAAAGAAAGGGTTCATTTATTTTTTTTATCTAGGCTTTGAAGAGTGTTTTGTGCCCCAGGAGTTCATGTCAATATCTATTTTTATCTATTTCGGCGATAGGGGCGATAACATTTTGCATTTATTGTTCTAGGGGCGATAACTTTCTATACTCATTGTTCTAGGGACGATAGTTTTTGTGCTTATTGTTCTAGTCAAGATCATTGACAAAACTTGTCTTTTTAGTTTAGATATAGCACTAATCATTGGATATTCATATTTTTACTCTTAACACTTTCATGTTTTTCAAAATTTTAGTCCTGTCCAGTTTCCCTCGATATTTGTTCGTGTATTAAATCAGTAGGACTTAAAAAAGGTATTGTATAGGAAAGGGTTAAAGAAGTCTATTTTACTGACTATTTAACAACTAGGTTTGTGTGTGGCAGCATATTTTAGATGTTATAGCAATCAATTAACATAGACCCATTTAGCAGTAAGATAACGGTGGTTACGCTTATCTGTACTGATAATTTTGATAATATTGATCCTCCGAATATCTATCACTCTTCCATTTCCCTTTTTTTTTCTCTCTCTCTCAGACCATTTGTCAAAATGGTCTTTCCGCTAGAACTGTGTCAGTCATTCATTCATCACCGTATCATTTCAAAATGAAACCAAATAACCCCTACGCACAAAAACGCAATTAAGCATAAACTGTATATACATTTATACTAGAAGTACACCCATGTACATGGACTATGTATGTAAATTATGAGGACATTAAATTAATTAAATCATGACAGACTCATGTCAGATCATAGCCTCAAGTTATTATTTCTACTATCCATGTCCAGAGGCAGAGTTAACCTTTCCCTTTTGCCCTACAACGAATGGCTAAATTACAAAAACGAAAATAACATTTTTGGGAAAAGAAAATATTGATTGCTGCTTGAAATTTAATATTTTATTGTAGGCTATTCTATACCTTACAAGGTTATTTAATTCTCGCTCATGTTGAATCGTCTGCAGTAATATTTTACAACATGCAAGAATTATAAATTTTGACGTCTGATGAAGGACTAAAAAACCTCAACCAACCCCTGAGCTTTTACATACAACGGTTTCAACGATAGTATAACTATAGCTGCTACAGTTCGATCGAAAACGCCTTTCTTAAGTAAACAAATTGAACTTAACCATTTCCACACAATCCCGCTTTTTACGCCCCTCAAGAAAATTACTAAAGGAAAACACTGCGAGAAAAGGTGAAATTGCTTGTGACAATTAATTCCTCCTTTTCCCACAATGCTTTCCACCCTTATTTTCGAATTCAACCAACTTTGTTTGTCGTCTGCAACCTCTTTCAATTTGGACCAGTTTAAAACGTTGTCGTTTTGGAGTGGGTTGTACAACAAAAAACTAGTTATGGAGAAGGTAATACATTCGGAGGAAAGGGTTACTTCCTAACTATTTTTATCATCGTACGATCCGAGGAGCCTGCGGTACACAAGGGTGATTTAGCTTTTCTTTGTGGTTTCAAATCAAACATTCTTAAATATTAATTAAAGGCCAATGGTTCCTACTCTTAATTCATGGGATCGTTTTTAAATATTGTCATGGTGAATAGAATTATTTTTTAGACTATTTTTCTTAAAATCAAAGGGTTGAGCGCAAAATGCCTAAATACAGAGGGTCAATATTTCTTTGAAAATAATTCTATAAACAACTTTAACATATGTGCAGGCTGGTCTTAGGACATACCTCCTGGCTTTAACATGATTATTTTGGGCTCGGCATGACAAGTCTTAGTACCATAGGCATGTATCATATCCTACGCAAATGAATTTAAATCAAGTACCTCTATCTCGAACTTGTAATTATGCGAGACGAGGAGTTTTGACTCATATGGTCTGTTGGACAATGACGACATTTATATAGGCTTATTAACGAAAAACCATGCGAAAACGGTGAAATGATAATAAGGGTATAGGGTTCTGGCCTAGTATCGACGTATTGTGCGTGTTAATCATGTAATCATTTATCAGTTTAACTTGAACGAAATGTGAAACGAAAGAGTTTCTATAAATCCAGCATTTTATATAAATTCCTATATGATCTACAATGGTATGCCAAGTACTACATCACAGTCAACTGTTTCTCGATATATGTACAATGTGATTTTATCAAGTAAAGCATGCATATGCTAATAATATGCATATACGCGATGGATGTAATTATCAAGTTATGAAATAGAGTTTGTGTGGTGTTTCTACTCTGGCCTATGGTAAACGTAGACAGGCGGAGGACATTCTGGGGAATGCAAAAATTATCGCTCTGGTCAGTCTGCGCTAACTGTGGAGGCTAGCCAGGGTAAAGACTTTTCGCTATCGGAAGCTTTTTTTAATCTTAAATAAGTACCGTTATTTTACAGGGGTCGACATTAACTTTGTTTCAATGGGATCCAACAGGAATCCCTTCCTATTACTTCAGGGTTTCCTCCAGATAATCAGGGACCCCTCCTCGATATACATTAACTCATTCCCGCACAATCCTGTCCTTCTAAGCCCAACATAAATAAAAGAATAGCTTTGGAAAACATTTTGGAAAATGAAGAAATTGCTTGTTACAAGCAATTTCTTCATTATCCACAATGTTTTCTACAAAAAAAGAGAGAGAGAAAAAAAGGCGAACAAAAAATTAGGAGCATTAGTTGATACATTTAGATCTATTGTAATTGGAGAAATGTTGAAGGATCCTGGCGGAATCCCTAGCCTGAGATTGCTGGGGTCCCTTCCAATATTCAGGGATCCTCGGGATCCCGGGACACTGTTAGTGTCGACCCCTGTTTTACCCAAATATCGGTATATTGTCGAAAAGACTCGAAATACTATGTCGTTGGCCTCTGTTTGATCTGATCTCCGAGTAGTACAGATTTCTGTCCTCGGAATGCGATGTTATTTTGTAAAATTTTGTATTTTGTCCAAAATTGAGATCAAATGAACAGGAGAATGTGAAAAGATAGCTAGATGGAAATTTTAGGCTGATCCAAGGTCTTAAATATTTAGGGCTCGTGCTAGCAGTTGAAAATGAGAAGTCACTGGCTCCTTCACCATGAAATTTCATGGGTCAAAGCTGATTTCGAGTTGAAAGGGTCAAAACATCAAAAAAGGCAAAATATGATTATAGATTCGTAGGTGTACGTTCTAATAGACCTTTACCTGTGAAAATTTGAGGTAAGAAATTAATCTGCATTATTTTCAGTAGTATCTACGTAAGAAACATCATTGTAAAACTGAGTCCTCAAAAAAACGTTTAGGCCATTAGAAAAATATCTCTTGGAGGGGAGACAAAACTGTCATGTGTGAAATAAGTAAGGTCAATTTAGAATAATTTCATATTTTGATGGTGAAAAAAGAAAGAAGATGATAAAGAAGAAGCAATCGCACAAAGAAATTACTGCCTTTGCAAAAAATGTTTGCCTTTGTTTCACATAAATAGCAAGATCTAAGGACATGCTTAAATCGATATATGGTCGTATGAAAACAAATTACAATAGATCTAGATATGCCTTCTACAGAGTTGAAATTCGACATAAACACATCACACAGTCTCAAAAGGAAGAACAGAAGCATCACTCATAGATCGCGTGTAGTGTATTACACATAGTTCAGCTTCCGAAACCACTTTCAAGATACATCACTTACTTAATATTTCTTTTCGTCTGGTAGCATGCGGCTCCTGTGTATAAGACCACTCATAATCTGTACGTGAAACAGTAGCTCCCATTTTAATTGCTTTTCAATGCACTTTTTAAAACAAAAATTATAAATTCACAGAGCAACAAAAAACAATGCTATCGGAACAAAACCATGCCGGTGTATGGCTTAACTAGACGACGTGACGTCATCGTGAAATTACATAGATCACGTGATTCTGTTCTAAAATTGGAAAATCGGTATCCTGCCGCCATTGACTAAACAAAGATGGCGTCGATCATCGGTTCGGAAGTGGAAATACAAGAGGTTGAGATAGAAACGGTTCCAGTGGAATTACCGATTGAAACAGTCGAGACATCGGACAATACTATCGAAGTACAACCTATGATAGCCCTCCAACCACTTCCAGAGGCTGGCCACGAAGAAATTGTACTTCAAACTCGGGAAGAAGTGGTTGGGGACCTCGTGTGTGGGGACGGGATTTCAGTCCCTGCCCCCGATATAGAACTAGTGACAGAGGATGTGACAACTTCAAGGAAGGGCAAAGGAGGCAAGAAAAGGACTAACAAGTCAAAATTCATATCAAGCGCAGGATTAAATGATTTGAGTTTGGATATGCCTACCACGAATAAAAAATGGGAACAAAAACAGGTTCAAATAAAGACGCTCGAAGGCGAATTTTCTGTGACAATGTGGGCAAGTGGTAAGTTTTAATTTATTGATTTAGATATCCGAGAATTCTGTGTTGGTAAGAACCGAAATTGAGTTGTCATTTGCAGGGAAATAAGACTAAACTTTGATCGAATATTCAAAGGTCACAGAAGATGAATGACGTCAGACACCCTGCGAGGAAGATGTCTTATAGTCATATATCCATGATCCTACAAAGCAGATGGTTTGTTATTTCGATCTTAAAGAGATTGCAGCCTATTTTCAAGTTTGTTTTGATTTTGTGTCCGCCATCATGAAAATCATGGGCGCCGCCATATTCTTGTAAAATGGCGGAGATTTAGGAATGGCGGACAGTCGCCATTTTCTGTCAAGTAAACAAGCTTTGTATGACCCTAGTGAACACATATCCACTCGTACTGAGGTAATACGTATTTCTGGTAAAACTATGGTTTATGCTGAATGTTCTTAAAGCAGTTCTTACGCATTGTGATATCGTTATTATCAAGCATTTGGCGATTCTAATCAAGGAAGATGATATCATTTTGAGAAATTTCATTCAACATGGCGGACAAAAAAGTTTGTGGTATCCATCTTGACCTTGATTTTACGACGTCACGCGCACTTTGTTGACTAAATACATGTACACATTGTACATCTATGAAGGTATGAAATCCAATCATTACGATTAGTCAATGATATTTACAGTGTTACAATGTTATAGTATTTACAATTTGGAAAAAATGTTTATTTTCACTTCTAATTACGTTATTTGGTAACAGACTCAAAGGAGAAATCAATAAATGACAGAAGGTTAAGCATTTTGCCTCAATGTGCAATAGCAGAGCTGGTAGAGCTATGTCATATGTTTATATAGACTACAACTAGTCATATGTCTCTCTGGAAATTTAGCAGTTTACCACTTCCGAAACTGTCACTGAACTCTTCCTTTGTGGGAGAATTGTCCTGAGTCTTGTCCTAGGAGATCTCTGTGTAATTCAGCACATGTCTAGCAGTTGTTGTCATCCAACTGCTGCCTTCAAATGTAATACAATAAATTATCCCCCCCCCCCCAGAAAAAAACGTCTCAAATGTAATTTATAGTGCTATTAGCTATTTCTGCATGCTTTGAAAGCTTTAGTATACTAAATTTGTGTATATTGCATGTACACAAGAAACCAATTTTAATAACCAATTAACTTCTGTACAACACATTTTAGCTAGAAAATGTCAGTTAGGTTACACAAACTGGTCATGAGCATAAACACAGTCTCATTTTTTTTTTTTTTTTTTTTTTACATTTTTCTACTGTGTAACCTGCACAGAGATCAAAAGATTGTCTGCAGAGCATATTGAAATGTAAAATTGAACAATAAAAGTATGACTACAAAATCAAAAATCTCTCAGGAAGTTGGCATGGATGAATTTGTAGGAGAAAAGAGCAAAAATAATGAGGTAATTTGACTTTAAGATTTTTGCCATTCACCATGCTCTATATGACATTGCATAACTTGTGCAGGTTTAAATGTTGTGCAGGATTACCTGACAACTGTACTGGTTAACAACTCAAATTTTCATGAAAATTATTCTTAGAACACAGAGTTTCAATTTACGACGTAAAAGTATCTGTATACGCATGAAATTCAGCTCGGACGCAAAATTTGAGTACTTGTCGCGTCCATGGGACGCAAAATAAAATGAGTGGCAAAAACGCAGAAACGTCAGATAACTAGCGAAAACAATCCAAAAATGTTTCAAAGTACGACAGATTTGGAGCAAGGTCATCGGTTTTCCAAAGTTACTATAAATAGACTTCGCCAACGTCTAACCGAAAAGTTGCGATTGTTGGGATTCCCGCTTTTTCATCTGGTACCCAAACTGTCTAACATATTCTTTTGTGGGCAATTTGATAGCCGGAAACCAACTTACTTTCATTTTGTAAACATTAATGACTTCTCCAACCAAGAAAAAGAAACACTCGCGGTCTTTTCAAGACCAGTGGCTTGCCGATCCGGCGTTCAAAGACTGGCTGATAAAAGACGAGTCAGATTCGTCTGCTGATCGAATTAAGTGCAGCATTTGTTGTGAAACTAAGCAGAAGAACATTTTTACTACGGGTTGCACTGACTTTCAGGTATGAAGCAGACGACAATTTTCATTTGACGTATTACAGCGTTAGTATAGCGTCGAAAGGTTTTCCTTTGCTTGTAAGAGCTGCTGTAAATATTTTACTTTTGAAAATGATGTTAGGAAGCATTTCTTTTTGTCATATTGACTTCAAAGTAGATATTTGTTGTTTGTTTGTTTGTTTGTTTGTTTGTTTACCCATTACCAGAAGGCTAAATTTTAGACTTAACATAAATCGAAGTTCATGAAGACCACAATTTCAAATGCCTGAGAATTTCACATTTTTTTGGCCTTCTGGAGTAGAAAAATTGAGGAAAATAAAGAAATCGCTTGTCACAAATAATTTCTTCATTTTGCACAATGTTTTTTCTAACTCTTTATCTTGAACCTTAGGGGAATATAGTCGGCCTGTGCAACTAACAGGCTTTCATGGCTTACTCATACCAGTTCTCACACCTCTCTTGAAACAGATGTGAGAGGGATGAATTGTGTGCTTATTTAATCCTATCTCAAATCAGACCTGGTTTTGATGCCCCCATCATAGAAAAGTTATAAAACTTGAGAATATCTCAGAAAACATTGAGGCAAATTGAGAAAATGCTTATTATTAGCAGTTTCTTCTTTGCTTCAATGTTTCCCCAAGCCACTTTTACTGGGAATATCAAAACTAGGTCTTGTTTGGGAAAGGGTTATTAAGCCGTTCAAGTACAACAATTAATTTGAAGATGATTTGTCGAAGTCAAAATTGGACTCAACTGAAAGTGGTTGGGACTCAACTTTTTCTACGGCACTGGGTCCCAGGGACTCAATAATTTTTTATGTAAATGGAAACACTGGAACATATTGTCAATGATCCCTTCAAGAATTTAGTGTCGGATCAAAATTTGGCTTTATGGGCACATACAAGATCTTATTTGTTACAAAAGCTTCTTCACTTTTCAAAACAATGCTTTTTTATTTCTTTACTTTATGCTGTAATGTTTTTAGTGCAGATCTGTCTCAGACTCAAGAAATTTTTATTAGGTAACAAACAATGTGTTTGAAAAACTTGTATGAGAGGTGCTACAGGTATTCGGAAATTTGCTAAAAAAAAATTCCTTGTAGAGTAGTTTTCTAAGAGACTATTTTTGTAGTGAAAGCTCTATTGTTTACAGGGCACAATCAAATTGCTACATGATGAATGATAATGCATTTTTCATGCTTCCTATTAGTCCTTACAGGGAAGTGATTAAAATATTTTGACTCCCCTAAGGAAAAACCTGAGGTAAATATTGTGGAAAATGAAGAAATTTCTTAGAGGAAGCAATTTCTTCATTATCCACATATTTTTCTACCCAAAAAGACTAGGAATTTGTAAATTTCCATTAATATAAAATTGTCATCTATAACATCTTTCAATTTGGTCAATTTGTCTGGTAATGGCTTAGAATTAGACAGTCAAACTGTAATTGACTTTTGTGAAATTCTCTCTATAAACACCTTTGAAAAGGATAGAAAGTAATGTAGGTTGATACTGTTTATTTTGCTCAGTATAGAAAGGATTTGATATCATGGCCTCCAAATTGATAAGATTGTTTTTTTTGATGCCCCCGCATCGATAGATTGGGAGAAATTGTTTTACCGGTGTCCGTCTGTCTGTCTGCAAAACTTAACCTGCCAATTTTCCTATAACTTCAACCCTGATTGAGTTAAAATGCTAATATTTGGTAAGTAGATAGGTCTCAACAAGGCGCAATTGGGGAAAGTCATTTCATCATGGTCAAGGTCAAAATTTTAACCCTTTTCCCTAAAACATTACTCAAAAACTTAACCTGCCAACTAAACATTTTCCTATAACTTGATCCCTAATTAAGTTACAATGCTAATATTTGGTATGTAGATAGGTCTCAACAAGGCGCAACTGGGGAAGGTCATTTCATCAAGGTCAAGGTCAAAGTTTAACCCTTTTCCCTAAAACAAAGAAAATAAAACAATAAAAATCACCAGTTTCTAAAGAATTCCAGTTTTGGGGGCATGGTGTTTCACAAACACATCTTGTTGTTTTATCAATGTCCATCTGTCTCAGTGTCTGTCTCTCCATCTGTCTGCAAGTCGCATCAGTTGGTTGAAAGATCAGCGTCATCCATCAGGGTCAGGGTCACCAATCAAGGTCTCAAATTTTGTATACTTGATGCAAAAAGTGATCACTGACTTTAAACTGCTTTTATTCAAACACTAGTGAAGATACGAGGCTCATATTTGGGACGATCCATCGATAGGCATCAGTTTGTTGTTAGGAAAAGTCATTCTTCAATGTCATGGTCACTTATCAAGGACAAATTTCTCTGAAAAAGGCTGTTACAGGGGCATGGGGTTTTATAAATACGTCTTATTCATTTAAGGTGATGACAAAGTTAAACTTGAAGAAGACTCCAGTGTGTCAGAGTCAGATGCAGATTACACAGAATATATGACAGGAAAGAAACTCCCACCTGGAGGAATACCTGGTCTAGATTTAAGTGATCCCAAACAGTTGGCAGAATTTGCAAGGTGGGTTGATTAAAAGGGTTACCATTTCATGCTTGTTGCAAATTTATTATTTCAGACTTATGTAAGTTGCAATGAAATACTCATCTCCTCTTGTAAACAGATGAGGAACCTCTCGCTCCCAAAGCAAGAGCTCTGCATAGTGGATTATATATAAACTAGCTTGTAGGGCAAAGCAGTATGAGTACCTGTTATATTATGCCTGGCTACATAACCCCCTTTACAAAAAAGAATCTTCTATGAATCTGCTATATCTGTCTTAATGGATATATAAACTAGCTTGTAGGGCAAAGCAATATGAATACCTTCAACCTAGCTACATAACCCCTTGACAAAAAAAGAATATTCTCTGAATCTACTATATCTATACCACCCACCTATGAATTAGAGAAGATACCTGGTATATAGGTTTCACCATGTCTGTAAATCAGTCCCTTGTGGACTTTTTGTTTCCATGTCCTAACTCAAGAACCAATTGACCTAAAACCTCGAAACTTCATACAATTGACCCAGGGAAGTAGTTTTTTTGGGTCACATATGTCAAATGTCAAGGGCAAGACTGCCTCGATGGCCAAGTGTTATAGATTCTTGACTCGTTATCTGAAGGTCAATGGTTTGAGCCCCACCATCACCGGGGTGTGTTCATGGGCAAGACACTTGATAGCCAGCCCCAGTCTAACCAGCTGTAGAACTGGGTAGAAGTGGGTTTAGCCACTGCCTCTCTTTCAGAGATGTGAAAACTTCTGCATTGTATGTTTGAGAGAGACTCTATAAAGCTTTTCTGGCAATTGAAATAATATAGATTAGCATAAAAAAGGTCAAGGTCACAAATGATTTTAGGTTGAAAACCACTGTCGTGCTCTAATTTGCAAGACATTTGACGTAGGACTTTTAAAATGTACACAATAGTTGTCCATGACCTCGGAAATCTGCCGAGGTTCTGGAAGCAAGAGGAAAATGGTCCCATGTTCACAATAACAATCTAGCTACCAGGGCTTTGTAACTAAGGGTACAGTGTCTCCATGGTGTTAAAAAACTGGGGACATGATATTATATGATTTTTGACGATGGCCTTGGCAGATCACTGTACCCTATTTATTTTTGGGTCATGTAGGTCAAAGGTGAAGATCACAATTGAATTTTAGTTGAAAACCATTTCTATGCTTTAACCCTTTCCTGTTTTTCAAAATTTTAGACTTGTCCAAATTTAAAGGTTTCCAGATGAAAATTTAAAGTGGTTTTAATTTGAAAAGTAACCATTCAATAATGTAGAAAATATTGTTGAAAAAGAAGAAATTGCTTGTGACAAGAAATATCTTATTTTTATTGAATGGTTTGGCAATTGAAAAATCACAAGGGATTTTCCAGGAAAGGATTAATTCACAAGCTATTTGACATAGGACCTTTAAATTTACACACATGTTGTCCATTACCCAAAGAGGAGCTCTATTGTTTTTAGGTAATGTTTGTCAAAGATCAACTGTGCTACTTCAGTGACAAAATGCTGGTGGGTGGTATGAGTCCTCTTTGCGACAATTTTAGTTAACTTTCTTTATCCTTACAATGCATGCTTTTAAACATCCCTCAAGTTGATTATTTATGGTGGGTATAACCCTTAACCCTTTCCCAAACCCAAATTTCTTGAAATTTTAGACTGAACCAAATTGAAAGAGTTGCAGATGACAATAAGAATTGGATGTAACTTGAAATGAAACTATCCAATGTGGTAGAAAATATTGTGGTAAAAGGAGAAATTGCTTGTGACAAGCAATTCCTGCTTTTTCTGTAATGTTTTCTCAATATAAAATTGCTGCAACATAAAATCCTGGGTTTGTACAGGAAAGGGTTAACTCGTTACCAGATGGCAAAATTTTAGACTGGTCCAAATTTAGAGGAGTTGCAGACAACAATTTCAAGTTGATGGAATTTTAGATATTTTCTTAACAGAACAGTCACTTGACCTCGTGAAAAGTATCAGGTTTTTTAACCACTATAGGCTAATAGGACGATGCAGGGAGAAAATGCTGTTAAAAGGAACCATCTTGTAAATGAAAAAAAGTATATACATGTACCCTAGTCAGGCTTCTCTAATCCTATGTAACTTTTTGTTGCAGTATTAAACAGAAGAAACCTTCAGATGATGTCCCAAGAACGGTTCCTTGTCCCCATAAAGGCTGTAATAAAATGTTCAGAGACAATTCAGCTATGCGAAAGCATTTACATACCCATGGACCGCGTGTGCATGTGTGTGCAGAGTGTGGAAAGGCATTTGTTGAAAGTTCCAAGTTGAAAAGACATCAGTTAGTCCATACGGGGGAGAAACCTTTCCAGGTATGAACTTTCTCACCAAAAGGAATCATGTATGGAGGTACCAAAAAGAATTGAATAATCTAGTCAGTTCCAGCATCAGATACTTATTGCTGTAGTAGATTTTTACTAGGCCTAGGGCAAGCTTAGTGTCTGCATCAAAAATGTGTTTGTATCCAACAAGGTTCAAGATACACTTATTTGTGAATATTGACCATTATATAACCTATATCCACAAAATCCTACACTTTTGAATGCTGAAGAAAATTAGCTATTGAAAATGTTGAGAAGATCAAAATTTTACAGGAACAATCATTGAGCAACCCTTTAGCTGATTCACTCAAAGAATTTTGAATAGATGGTAAACCAAGCTTAAATGGGCAGGGCTAATTTCCATATATATAGCGAAAACAAAAAAAACAATTCTCAGAAATCAGTGGATTGATTTCAAGCAAATTGTAGCAACTCTAGAGGTCATGGTTGTAGCTCAATCAACCTGAAAATTTGTCAGAACATTTGTCTTGATGAAATTTTGGACAAGTTTCAAATTTGGTACCTTTTGTTAAAAAAACTTGGTCACAAAGTCATTAAGAAAATTGTTGTAGACACTCGAAAGCATCAAGATCACAATTCAAGGTCAGATAGTTGGTAGGCTGGATGAGTTATCCCTGCACAACTTTTTATCCATTTGTATTTTTCTCAGTGTACATTTGAAGGGTGTGGCAAGAGGTTTTCATTAGACTTCAATCTACGAACCCATGTCAGAATCCACACAGGAGATCGTCCATATGTCTGTCCCTTTGATGGCTGTAACAAGAAGTTTGCCCAATCCACAAATTTAAAATCCCATATTTTAACACATGCTAAAGCTACAAGGTAAGAAACTGCTTGATTAGATTGCAAAAGTTTTTGCATTAACCCTTTCTCTTACAAACCTGTGATTTTACATCGCTCCAATTGACACAAACATTGTGGAAATAGAAGAAATTGCTATTTCTCCTTTTCCACAATATTTTCTACTACATAGGGAAGTTTCATTTCAAAGTGATTCCAATTTTCATTTTCTCTAGAACCTCTTTAAATTTGGACCAGTCTAAAATTTTGAAAAATGGGAAAGGGTTAAACATACTTAAAATCCTTTATTGTTTCATATGCTAAAGCTAGAAAAGAAGGGACTGAACTGTTTGGAAACTTGAAAATTAAAAGTATCGTATTATAGAACTTTGCTAAGTGATTAATCCATTATCAAACAATCTCGCTTATTGACATATTGGAGAAGTATAGCTGCTGAAAATTTTGTAAGAAAAGGAGAAATTTCTTATTTTCAACAATTTCTCCTTTTCTCAAAATGTTTTCTACCTTAATTGGCACTTATCTCAAAATTTTAGAGCACTTAAAAATGTTGTTTGCATCTTCTTCCAATTTTTACTAGCCTTAAAATCTGTTATCTCGTTCTTGGCTAAGGGAAAGTATGTCCAGTGTACTCTAGAGGACAAAATTTAAGACTGGTCTGAATTAAAAGAAGATGCTGGTCTAGATTAAAAGAAGATGCTTACAACAAATTTAAATTAATGAAATTTTAAAAACCTGTCTTATTTTAGATGAAAATATTGTGGATGATTTTCTCGTTTTTCACAATGTTTTCCAGAAGTGGGATTGCCTTGGAATGGGTTAAACTATTAGATAATGAACTATTGGGTAGGTGCAGTTTGATGTTGAAAAACTTGAAATCCAATATTTCATCTCGTGCTTAATCTACAAAAAAAGAAGAAAGATTAATTGACTGATGTAACAAAATTTTGCAAAGTGTACAGTACTAAAGTCAATATACATGTATGTTTTTAGCTCACCTGAGCACAACATGCTCAAGGTGGGCTATTGTGATCGGTAATGTCCTGCGTCTGTCTGTCCATCTGTCCGTCAGTAAACAATTATTAAAAATCTTCTCCTGCTAAACCATAAGGCCTAGAGCTGTAATATTTGGTATGTATCATCACCTATTGACCCTCTACCAAAATACTTCAAAAAATTTCTGTACTCTTAAAATTAACCCTTTTCTGTGCGATCCCTGATTTTACAAAGGAAGTCTTAAAAAATCTTCTCCTAAACCATTAGGCCGAGAGCTTTGATATTTGGTATGTATCATCACCTTTTGACCCTCTACCAAAATACTTCAAAGAATTACTGTATTCTGAAAATTAGCCCTTTTCTGTGCAATCCCTGATTTTACAAAGGAATAAAGAACGAAATATTTTAAAATCTTCTTCTCCCAAACCATAAGGCCTATAGCTTTGATATTTGATATGTATCATCACCTTTTGACCCTCTACCAAAATACTTCAAAGAATTACTGTATTCTGAAAATTAGCCCTTTTCTGTGCAATCCCTGATTTTACAAAGGAATAAAGAAGGAAATATTTTAAAATCTTCTTCTCCCAAACCATAAGGCCTAGAGCTTTGATATTAGGTTTGTATCATCATCTATTGACCCTCTACCAAAATACTTCAAAGAATTACTGTATTCTGAAAATTAGCCCTTTTCTGTGCAATCCCTGATTTTACAAAGGAATAAAGAAGGAAAACTTTGAAAACCTTCTTCTCCTAAACCATAAGGCCTAGAGCTTTTATATTTGGTATGTATCATCACCTATTGACCCTCTACCAAAATACTTCAAAGAATTACTGTTTTCTGAAAATTAGTCCCTTTCTGTGCGATCCCTGATTTTACAACAGAATAAAGAAGGAAATCTTTGAAAATCTTCTTCTCCCAAACCATAAGGTTAAAGCTCTGATATTTGGTACATATCATCATCTATTGACCCTCTACCAAAATACTTCAATGAATTACTGTATTCTGAAAATTAGCCCTTTTCTGTTTGATCCCGAATTTTTGATAGGAATAAAGAATGATATCTTTGAAAACCTTCTTCTCCTAAACCATTAGGCCTAGGGCTTATGTATTTGGTATGTATTGATGTCTATACTTCGAAGCATTGCCTTATTCAGGAAATTAGGGTTATATGGTGGGATCATCAATATACCTAGGATTAAAAGAGAAAATCTTTAAACATCTTCTTCAAAATAATTAGACAGAGGACTTTGCTATTTTGTGTATATCATAAATCCATGAACCATCATACTCAGGGTAGCGATTTAGGACCATCATGGTCCTCTTGTTTAAAAGGTGGTGTGGAAATACAGGTTTTCTCACTTATTCCAACATTATATCCTACATATCTTGAATAGAATTTAATTTGTTTGGAAAAAGTTAAATGATCAATTTTGAGAATAGTTGTTAATGAAGAAAATGCTGAAATCCAATGCAGTTTTTTCATTCTCAACCTTGTTTTCTATCTAGAAATCTAGGATATTCCCTAAACTTGAAATAGTTTTCTGCAACTTCTTTGAATTTGACTAATCTAAATTTTGCAATGTGGTATTGGGTTAAATTAGTTTCTATTTGTTTGAATAACTCATAACGGGCCGTAATTTACAGCACTTAATCCTGTGATCAATTTAACCCTTTTTGTCACGCTGAACCCAGAATGTGCCTGTTTTGGCAGTAGCTATAGACTAAGATCAGCCTGCATGTAAGTTCAGTCTGATTTTAGTCTATACCCGTACCCTCTGTTTGTCTCCTCCAACCCAGATTTGTTTACAAAATTAATTTTAAAAATAAATTTTGACCTTTAACAAGTGCTTCCAGTGCTTCTGGGCCTTTGATTTTAATGCAAATTCAGATAAGTATTTTATTCAGCATGACAAGGGTTAATGTTATTTTTTGTTTTAGTCAACTTGGAGCAACCTACTCAACCTCTTCCCCAGAACTTATACAGACCCAGCTTGAAATAGGGTAAGCTTTGTTAAGTTATTGTTATCTAATTCTATAGTAAAGCCATATCTTCCCCCCAAAACATTCAACAAAATAAATGAGAAAACTACTATCGAGGGTCAAAAGCATCTATAATTATGAAGGTTAAATTATTAGATCAAAATAATTCTAACTGATAAGCCTACATTTCATGAAAGAAGTTATGATATTTTAAAATGTGACCTACCACAATTTAGGTTTGTTTACATAAAACTATGACATCATTGATGATACAGTCAAGCTTCATTTACTTGAGCACAGGAATTCTCGAACACAAGGGAAGTTTCGAAAAAGAAACTTGGTCCCTGCAAAAAGTATTCATGATTCACAGTGTTCGACCTCGGAAAACTTGTGCAACTTGAATGACGAACTTTCGAACACTTTTTAAAGCCCCGAATTACAAATCGCTATATATTTCATCTTGAACAAAGGGTTGGTTGACAATCATAAGCTGCTATGTTTAATGAATTTTCTCACATTCGACATGTTATTCCATTTATGACACCTTACTGTCAAACGATGCACCATGTGAAATAATAATCTGTTTCGTGAAAAATACGTTATTTCTATCATTTAGGAATAATTATACCTGGCAATTGATTGTTTGCATAATCATCAACAAAAAAAATCTTGGAAGGTTATTTCATTGGAGAAATATTTATACCAATTCCAAAACACCTTCAGAATCTGATGATGAAGTTATTCTACGTGGAGGACCGCAACCATCGACGGCTGCTGATACTCTTGAAAAGAAGCTTTATGGCATTTTTTGCGCTTGAAAGGCATTCTGCCCTTTTTCAGATAAGATAAAATAACATGTTGACAAAATAGGTGTAGTATTTTAAATGCTTTATGTTAAAGAACTGGAATTTGCAAATGAAGCGGCGTACGTAACAGCGATCATTGTAAACGAAAAGAACATATTATGCTTGTTAAGTACAATTAATTTTGTCAAATTTTATGATTTCTTAAGAAAAAAGTCAGTAGGGTTCTCACTTTAGGGTTTGAAAACCTTTATACATATGTTGGATTTTATGAAATTCAAAACTAGTCAAGCAAGTAAGTGACCATATCTTTAGGACACTACCTACCTCGGACAAATAATATTGCATTATCTGTTTTTGTGATCAGTCAAACTTTTGAAATCTCGAACAAATTAACCAGTCCCTGATGTGTTCGAGCCACTGAAGTTTGACTGTATTTAAATTTCGCTAGTAGTTCAAACAACTACTCGAGGAGATTAACGAAATCACCTGTAAAGTTTAGTCATCAGCACCTGTTTATATAACAGTCCATGTCAAAGATTATCAAACATTTCCAGTGAATAATCGGGTGCAATCATCTCGATCTATAAATGTAAACAAACAGGAGTTGAAATTGATAAGAAAAACACAAAATACTCATTCCAGAGAACTACAATCATATCTTCATTTTGCATATTGATATTGTAAATTTCTAGTTTGACTGCCTATTGCTTTGATCTGTTTTCTTTCTCTCAGTGCTTTGAAATTGAAAAACGTCCAAATTGGCAGAAAACATTGTGATAAGAGGAGAAATCACTTGTCTCAAGCAATTTCTCCTTTTCACAAACTTTTATTAGATATAATTCTTCAGGGATGTAAAAAGAGTGTTTATTTTGATATGGATTAAGATTTCACAAAATGACTACCATCATAAAGATCGCACATCATGAAACTGTGACTATTCCTTCAAGTGTTGTTGAACAGGAAAAGGGGCAGCTTGAAACTTTAATTGAGATATACTCTTTCACACCATGCAATCCACAATTTTCATCTGATTTTCTTCAAAAACGCACTAGGTGATTGAAACATTGCAAGGACTGCCTTTTCAAAATTAGACCAATTAAATTACATTAACAGGGCAATTATGAAAATTGTACATGTACTTAAATGATGTCATTTATGCAATAAAGCCCACAGTCTACTGTAAATTCTATTCTTTCTTTCACAGGTTGATCATACCAATAATTTGAATGATTCCTTTATAAATTGTATCTTACCTCAAGTTAATGGGTAGAAAGGGCACCTAGATCCTTATGACTAAAATATATTTCTTAACATGATAGACTCAAAAGTTGAGAACTCTTTAATTTCTTTATTTTAAGATAGCCAACAAAATTGCTGCCATTTGACAATTAATTCCTTTAACACTCAGTAATTCCTAAACTCATCAGAGATTTCTGATACAGAAAATACTTATTCAACCCATTACCAGAAGACAAAGCTTTAGGCTGGTCCAAAATTAAACAAGCACAAATTTGGGAAACAAGTGTTAAATCAGGTAGAAACATTGTGCTTAAAGAAGGAATTGCTTGCCACATATTTGATCCGGGAAAAATGTCAATAATGTGAAATAGTACACAACTAGATGACATCATGTAAAGTGATTCTACATATATTATGTTTAAGATAAGAATTGTGAATGGCTAATTTTCATAACAGAAAATAAAGGTAGCTTTGTTAGAATAACCCATTCCAACATCAATTTTTTAAGACTAGTCTAAATTTAAAGATGGAGCAGATGACAGTTTTTAACTAATGAAAATCCAATATTTTTGTTTAAGCTCACCTGAGCACGTAGTGCTCAAGTGAGCTATTGTGATCCCCTTTTGTCCGGCGTCCGTGCGTCGTGTGTCGTGCGTCGTCCGTCGTCCATCAACAATTTCTTTAAACGACATCTCCTCCTAAACCAATGGGCCAATTTGAACCAAATTTGGCAGAAATGTTCCTTAGGTGGTCCCCTTCAAAAAAAGCTAAAAGAATTGAAATCTGTTAAAAACTCTAGTTGCCATGGCAACAAAAGTGAAATTTTGAAATAATCTTTCAAAATCTTCTCCTCCTGACCCAGAAGGCGTAGAGCCTTGATATTTTGCATGAAGCATCAGTATATTGACCTCTTTCAAAATAGCTAAAATCATGATCCTTGGGTCTCCAGGGGCGGAGCCCCAGGGGTCTGGGGTTTATAAAGAAATAATGAATTATTTTTTAAATGACATCTCCTCTCAAACCACTTGGCCGATATGAACCCAATTTGGCAGAAAAGTTGCTTAGGTGGTCCCCTTCAATAATAGCTAAAAGAATTGAAATCCGTTAAAAACTCTGGTTGCCATGGCAACAAAAGTGAATTTTTAGAATAATTTTTAAAAATCTTCTCCTCCTGACCCAGAAGGCATAGAGCCTTTATATTTTGCATGAAGCATCAGTATATTGACCTATTTCAAAATAGCTAAAATCATGATCCTCGGGTCCCCAGGGGCGGAGCCCCAGGGGGCTGGGGTTTATATAGAAATAAAGAATGATCTTTTAAATGACATCTCCTCTCAAACCACTGGGCCGATTTGAACCAAATTTGGCAGAAATGTTCCTTAGGTGGTCCCCTTCAAAAATAGCTAAAAGAATTGAAATCCGTTAAAAACTCTGGTTGCCATGGCAACAAAAGTGAAATTTTAAAACAATTTTTAAAAATCTTCTCCTCCTGACCCAGAAAGTGTAGAGCCTTGATATTTTGCATGAAGCATCAGTATATTGACCTCTTTAAAAATAGCTAAAATCATGATCCTCGGGTCCCCAGGGGCGGAGCCCCAAGGGGTTGGGTTTATATAGAAATAATGAACGATTTTTTAAATGACATCTCCTCCCATTTCACAGGGCCAATTCGAATCAAATTTTGCAGCAATGTTCCTTAGATGGTCCCCTTTAAAATTACCTTAAAGAATTGAAATCCGTTAAAAAACTCTGGTTGCCATGGCAACAAAAGTGAAATTTCAAAATAATCTTTAAGAATCTTCTCCTGACCCAGAAGGTGTAGAGCCTTGATATTTTGCATGAAGCATCAGTATATTGACCTCTTACAAAGTAGCTAAAATCATGATCCTCGGGTCTCCAGGGGCAGACCCGGGGGGGGGGGGGGTATAGGCATGAAGCATCAGTTTACAAACTTCTTTCTTATTTCTGAAATTATAACCCATGGAAAAAGTTTTTTTCTTGTTTCAAATCAGCACTAAAGCCTTGGAATTTGTAATTTAGACTTTTGGATCCCCAGGTTCATAGTCTTTATATGTAGTTCTGGCCAACTTGTTTCATAATCCTAACCTTAACATGAAATTAGACTGTTGAAAGAAAAAGAACCTTTATCTCAGGTGAGCCCCCAAGGGCCAACGGCCCTCTTGTTTGGTATAGAAAACATTGTGGATAATGAGGAAATAGCGTAAGTAATTGACCAATGGTGGCTGTCAATCAAATAACGAGTCAGACAATTAAATCATTCATTGAGACCATAAGTGAGTTTTGATCTCCTGTCAGAATCGATGGGTTGTTGGCAAAATTCATTTGAAAGTTTTACGAAAATCTTGGCATTTGTTTTGGTTTTAACAATAAGACAGAAGATGATTATTCTTATCTTGATCAAAGTTTAAAGTAACACTTTTTCCAATCTCTTTCTTCGGTAACCAATTTCCACACAATACCCCTTTTTTTTTACAAGAAAAAAGCTTTGGAAAACATTGTGAAGAATTGTGAAAAATGAAGAAATTGCTGGTAACAAGCATTTTCTACATTTCCAATAATGTTTTCTACGAAGAAAGATACAAGATTTTTAAAACTTCATCAACTTGAAATTATAATCTGCTGCTTCTTTCATTTCATATGATACTGTAAATATTGTGCTTGGTAATGAGTAAGAAATAGAATAATTGTAGGTTACATGTGTTAGAACCTTTAAATTTTCATCAACAATAAAATAATTATACCCCGCTGTTTCGGCGAAGGGGATATAGTAATGGTCTCCGTATGTCATTCCATCATTCTGTCATTCCATCACTAATCTTGTCCCGAGCATATCTCCTTAAGTATAAATGCTATCAAGTATAAATGCTATCAAGTATAAATGCTATCAACTTGAAACTTCATAGGTAGATAGATCTCATTGATGAGAAGTGCAGTGTACAAGAATCACAACTCTTGCTTGAATAATTTTGGAGTTATGGCCTTTGTTATTTAAAAGACATAGATTTTGTCCTGGGCATATCTCCTAAAGTATAAATGCTATAAACTTGAAACTTCATAGGTGGATAGATCACATAAGGGAGAAATGCAGTGCACAAGAACCACAACTCTTGCTTGCATAATTTTGGAGTTATTGCCCTTTGTTGTTTAAAGACTAAGATTTTGTCCAGAGCATATCGCTGAAGTATAATAACTATTAACTTGAAACTTAATAGGTGGTCTTGTTGAGGAGAAGAGCAGTGCACAAGATCCACAAGTCAGGCTTGCATAATTTTGGAGTTATTGCCCTTTGTTGTTTTTTTGACTTAGATTTTGCCTGGAGCATATCTCTGAAAGTATAATATCTATTTACTTGAAACTTCATAGGTGGATAAATCTCCTGAAAGTATAATATCTATTTACTTGAAACTTCATAGGTTGATAAATCTCCTTAAGGAAAAGTGCAGTATACAAGAATCACAACTCTTGCTTGAATAATTTTGGGGTTATGGCCTTTGTTTTTTAAAAGACTTGAATTTTTTTGGGGGGGAAAACTTCTAAAGTATAAATGCTATCAACTTGAAACTTCATAGATAGATCTTATTAGGGAGAAGTGCAATGCACAAGACCCACAATACTTGCGTGCATAATTTTGAAGTTACTGCCCTTTGTTGTTTTTAAGACTTAGATTTTGTCCAGAGTATAATATAGTTATATTATCGAACTCATTGACAAGAAATTGGATGCACAAGAAGCCTAAATCTAATTGGCTTCAGTTTACTTTCAAGCTTTTACGATGGGGGATGGCCATGTCCGACATGGCTCTTGTTATTCCTGGAAGGAGAAGTCTTTTCTCCCTAAATTTTTGGGCTAGGGCAGTCCCTTAATAAAAAGTATTATTTTACTTGTGGCAAAGTCACTTGTGAAAACTTAGCTTTTTTGTTTGCTCATTTACCCATTCCCATACAACAAAATTTTAGATTGGTCCAAATTCAGACATTTTTTATCTGATGAATTTTTTAAAATATTGGTCTTTTGGATTAAAAAAAATAGTGGATAATAAAGAAATAGCTTGTAACTATTAATTTCTTCATTTTCCACAATAGTTTCCCAAGCTGGCAGAAAAGTGTCATTGTGTGGGAATGGGTTAAGTTATAAATCTACTCCCTAAAACTAACAATTATCCCTCATAAATCTATTTTCAGACATCAAGCATACCAGATTCCTTCACAGTAAGTGTTCAAATTTTATTATATCAAGGTTTACCCAACTTTATATTGTCATCTGCAGCCTCTTTTAATTTGTACCAGTCTAACATGTTGTCTTGTAATGGTTTGACAATTTAAGATTGCCTTACATTTTAATATAATATAAATTTTAAAATTCTTCTCGTTTAACTTTAAAAGAATTTAGCCACAGCATTGTAGAACCAGTTGGTTCCGTTTTTAGCTCACCTGAGCACAAAGTACTCAAGTGAGCTATTGTGAACACCTTTTGTCTGGCGTCTGTCCAGCGTCAGCCATGCGTTGTCCATCAACAATTTCTATAAACGGCATCTCCTCCCAAACTACTGGGC
This sequence comes from Fragum fragum, assembly GCA_946902895.1. Lineage (NCBI taxonomy): Eukaryota > Metazoa > Mollusca > Bivalvia > Cardiida > Cardiidae > Fragum > Fragum fragum. The sequence continues at coordinate 51,483,297 of OX336366.1, forward strand.
CAAATTGAACCAAATTTGGCAGAAATGTTCCTTAGGTGGTCCCCTTTAAGAAAAGCTAAAAGAATTGAAATTTGTTAAAAAACTTTTAAAATAATCTTTAAAAAATCTTCTCCTCCTGACCAAGAAGGCTTAGAGCCTTGATATTTTGCATGAAGCATCAGTATATTGACCTCTTTCAAAATAGTTAAAATCATGATCCTTGGGTGGGGTTTATATAGAAATAAAGAACGATTTTTAGATGGTCCCCTTTAAAATAGCCAAAAGAATTGAAATCCGTTTAAAACTCTGGTTACCATGGCAACAAAACCTTTTAAAAACTTCTTCTCCTGACCCAGACGGCGTAGAGCCTTGATATTTTGCATGAAGCAACTGCATATAAACTTTCAAAATATCATGATCCTTGGGTTTCAAAGGGCGGACAGGTTTATTTAGAAATGAAGAAGGATTTTTAAACAACATCTCCCCTACCACTTGCCCAATTTGAAGCGAATTTGACAGAAATGTTCCTTAGGTGGTCCCCTTTAAAAGTAGTCAAAAGAATTGAAATCAGTTTAAAACCCTGGTTGCCATGGCAACAAAAGTGAAATTTTAAAATAATCTTTTAAAATCTTTTCCTCCTGAACCAGAAGGCTTAGGGCCTTGATATCTTGCATGGAGCATCAGTATATTGACCTCTTCCAAAATGCTAAAATCATGATCCTCTGTTCCTAAGGGCAGAGCTTGAGGGGGAGGGAGTATATATAGAAAAAAAGAAAGTCAGTATATTGACCTCTTTTAAAATATCTAAAATCATGATCCTCTGGTCCCCAGGGGCAGAGCCCTGGGAGCTTGGGGGGTGTTTATAGGCATGAAGCGTCAGTTCACAGACCTATTTCTTATTACTGAAATTATAATCCATGGATCCAGAGGGAAGAAAAAGTTTTTTCCTTCTTTCAAATTGCCCTAAAGCCTTTGATTTTGTAATTTAGACTTTTTGATCCCTAGGTACTTAGTCTTTATATGTAACTATGGCCAATTTTTATCATAATCCTTGCCTTAACATGAAGTTTTATGCAATCAAATCTTTTCTTCAAATTTTGCACAAGAAATGACTAAACGACCCTTCTTTTAAGCTACTGCTTTTTGGTCATCCCTTAATACAAGAATTACTGTACATGCATTTTGAAGATAATATTTTGTAGTTCATTAGATTAAAAGTAAAATATTGGTCAGAAATCGGGGTAGGAAAATTGTGGGAAAGAAATAAATTGCATGGTAGAAGTAATTTCCTCTTTTTCCTCACTGCTTTCCCTAATTTGATACCCATTTTCCATAAAAACTGCTGACTGACTTGATAAGGGAAAAAAGGGAAGATTTATGTGCATTGTATTTGAATAAAAGAATATAAATCAGGCCAAGTGATTGTGTTAACCCCTGCTTCTCTTGAACTTTTTCGAAGATTTCATCGACTAGATTTATGCTGTAGTTATGATGTTTAGGGTCAAATTAAGGGTGAATTATGATAATGTCTAAAGTGTCTGTACGACATTTACAGACACTTAGAGCAGTCGTTTGACTGATATGCAAAAACTTAATGCTGACCAATTGCTAGCCCTGCCAATGTACTCTGTTGGCCCTGCTCATTGACTCCAACAGGGTGTTTTGCTTTGATATTTAACGGCATTGTTTTTGCAAAACTTCTTGCCACGAGTATATAATAAAAAAGTAGAATGGTTGATTGGCAACCTAAACATTGTATCTACAGTATGAATAAGCTGTGGTTAACGACATTTAAGTCACTTAACCAACGAAAAAGCTTAACAAAAATGGCAGCCCTTGTCGGAGTTCAAAACTCACTTCTACTCAAAATGAATGATTTCATTGATTGACTGATTATTTGAGTTTTATGAGAGTGGTCAATTTCCAATATGAATGATCAATTGAGTTTTTGATGGCCAGTCAGGATCCATGAATTCTTGTGTTGCAGGGAGGCCATGTTAATAGGCTATACGTATGAGGAACAGTGACTAGGCAATGTAGTAGAACAAGCAGAAGAAATTGAATAGTAAGTTCTGGATTTCATTATTTTGACATTTGACACTTTCAGACTAATGAAATAACGAATGAATTAGATTGTGGTTGCTTTTTGTTCTAGTTTAATCTATTACCAGACAGCAAAAATTTAGGCTAGTCTGGTTTGAAAAAAGTTGCAGACGACAATTCAAAGTTTGTGTAAATTGATTGAAAGTTGCCAGATAAGTTAGAAAACTATGTGAGAAAAAAGATGAAAATTCTGCGAGTAGGAAGCAATTTTCCTTTTCTTACAAAAAAATTAAGACTTGTCAAACTTGTCGAAATAGTTTTTTCAGGCAAAACATCAGATAATTGAAACCACTAGTAAATAGCAACTTTTAGGTCTTGTGAAAATCGGATTCCTCTTTATTTCAAGTTAAGATGTTTCAAAGTGAGAATCAGTTAAAAATTATGTACCAGATAGTGTAAATAGCCATGCAAAAACATTTTTTTTTTTTTTGTTATATTTTTCTAAAACCATTCTTTAGTGTATGTAAAGAGATTTTTATCTCACTTGATCACAAACATACTTAAAGTGAGCTTTTAGAATCACCCTGTATTGAATGTGCATCTGTGTGTTGTTCATCATCTGTGGTCTACAATACTTTAAACAATTTCTCCTCTGAAACCAAATGGTTCATGTGGAACAACCTTGATCAAAAAGGTCCTTGTTGACCCTTCTGAAAACCTTTATTGGGAATTACTATTGTTCACTCAGTAGTGAAACATCAGGGGATGGGCTTCCATTTGAGACCAACACCAGTGATTCCTTGATAGAGTTGCCTTGATCCAGTTTCAAAAGGTTAATCTAAAAGACCTATAACTAAAAACTTTAATCTGGTCCTTATCTTCTATATGCCTTTACATAGTGCAAGTATATTTGACTTATGTATTCATGTAAGGGTAAGCTTTCTTTTTCAACAAAGGACCCAATGACCTTAACCTTGAACCTATTTTTCAAAAACTATCCAAAATTTTAACCTTATATTTTATGAATGCCATTACAAAGTGCTATCAAATTTGACATATATACTTCTCTATGTATTGGCTTTCATTTACAACAGACCATGTATATTTTATGAATGCCTTTATATAGGACAATCATATTTGACATACATCCTCTTCTAAGGTTAAGCTTTCACCTGAGGTATCGCTTTGATCAGGTCGTTGTCTGCGTCATCATCACCATCCAAAATTATTGATATTTGGTTAAATCTCTAGTGTTACTGAATATATTCACTTGAAACTTGGAATATATGTTAACTATCGACAGAGCAATCACCAACAAGAAGGGTTACTCTAAATGAATTTTTGAATTAACTATGCCCCTTTTTGACTTTGAAACTTTACCCATAATGAACACTTTAATAGCAAAGCGTTGGTATCTGTATGAGGTACTTGTTTGAATAATTAATGTTGATGTGGCAGGGTTTGGCTTTGTTATCAATCTAAAATCTTTTAATGTCTTCTCCTTGAAAAATACTTTGCTATTTTAAGCAAACTTGGTAGGAATATTCTTTGAGTGACCTTTCTCAAAAACTTGTTTAAGAATGATATATTTTTAATGTATTCTTCACTGAATCAATTTAGCCATGATGGATTCATTTGAGCAGTCCAGAGCTACTATTACCCTCTTTATTGATACATTCCTAACATTTTTGTTTAACCAATTACTGTCTGACTAATTGATGGTTGAATTATGGATTGGCTTGACCCATTCCCACACGTTCATGTATTTTTACACATAAAAATGTTTAGAATTATTGTTGAAAAAGAAGAAAGTTTGTTTCAAGTAATTCCTTCATTATTCACAATGTGTTTTACCCCAAAAGACTAAGCAATTCTAGAATTACTAGAATAAAAGTTGTTGTGTGCAGAATCTTTGAATTGAGGCCAGTCTAAAAATTTTTTGTCTGGTAAAGGGTAAAGTTAATAACAAACCTAAATATTGATACCTCTTACTTCACACCATCAATGATAATCAATTTTTTGCTTAAAAAACTTCTTTCACTTGCTGATATACAGTAAAACTTAACTTGAAATATGGCTCTACAGATGATGGTATTAGACAATGGACTGAACTCCAATCTCCTATTTTGACAACCTGCAGTAAAAACTACTATTACAATATATTGTTTCAAGAGGAGAATCTTCTTATTATAAGCAATGTCTCCTTCTGCCACAATCTGGTTTACCCTCTATTACACTAAATTTTCAATTTTGACACACTGAATTGTCGTCTGCAACATCTTTGATTTAGGACTGGTCTGAAATCTTGCAATGTGCTAAAGTGCATTAAACATTAGTATTTTATTGTCTCTTTTCAAAAATAATTTAACCCATTCCCACACGATAACACTTTTAAACCCCCTAAATGTAAATGCTTTTTAAAATAAGCAGAAAATGAAGAAATAGCTTGTTATAAATTCTGATACTGATTTTAAAGATTTTGGACTGGTCTAAAATCATATAATGTGGTAATGGGTAAAATACTTTACCTACAATCATCCAGCAACAAGATTATTTGTTTATTTCAGTGAGCAGAGTTTCTTTAATTCATCCACATGATGATAAGCTCAATGAAGAGTGATTGTGTTCCTGTTCGCTACATTCACTGCTATACTAGCTGTTGCTGTTCTTCTACTCACAAAGTTCATTGTTCATTTAACATGGAAGTCAGGGCTTGATAGATACAGGGAGAGATGGACTGTTACCTCATTAGGCATTATGCATTTGACTTCTAGTTTTAATCCATTACGAGGAAACAACATTTAAGACTGGTCCAAATTGATAGATTTTGCAGAAGGCATTTCAAAATGTGTAAGAATTGCAAATTAACTGCCAGACAGGGCAGAAAATATTGTAAGAAAAGGAGACAAATTAAAAGATCTTGGAGAAGACATTTCAAAGTGTGATAATACAGCAAGGTATCAGCCAATTAGGATAGAAAATATTGTGAGAAAAGGAAAAATTGCTTGTCACAAGTAATTTTTATTTGCTGAAAATGTTTTTCCAAATATCTTTCTTTACGGTGTCAAAATAAAGGATCTTGTGAATATGTTTTAAGAAAAATTACCATCAGGTTTTCCTCTCTACATGGTAGTTAGTAAGATTTATTAATTTAAATCTTCCTGTATTCTTGGAGAAAAAACAAAGTGGAAGTGCAAGTGTTTTAGCTTGCTTTGGGGAGTATAATTGATTTAAGCATTTATGACAGATTGTGTATGAGGGTTTATGCAAATGTTATTTTAGTGGTTTAATCTATTATCAGCGCTGAGCCAACACAAAATTCAAAACAGATCCAAATAAGAAATTGCAGAAAACATTAAAAAGTGTGCTGCATTGGGAAGTAAATGCCAAATAAGGTTGAAAACATAGTGAGAAAAGGAAAAAAATGCTTGTTACAAGCTATTTCCTCTTTTCCCACAATTTTTTCATTACCATATTTTTCAGGTCTGCAGAAAGCATATTATATTTGGAATTAGGTTAACCCTTTCCCGTTTTTCAAAATTTTAGACCAGTCCAATTTGAAAGTAGTTGCAGACAACAATCTAAAGTGTGTGCAATTTGAAAAGTAACGAACCAACAAGTTAGAAAATATTGTGGAAAAGAAGAAATTGCTTGTAACAAGCAATTTCTTCTTTTTCCACAATAATTTCTCATGTATAAATTCACAGGGACGTGAAAACAAGGGATTGTACAGGAAAGGGTTAAAGAATCAATGTCAAGGAATATCATCACCTTATACAAATTGTTAACTGGTCTATTTGCAAGATGTTTGACCACTTGGCTATCATTACCACATATGAGTGTGTAAACCCTTGTCATGCTGAAAAAAGTCTTTTTCAGAATAGCATTAAATCAAAGAGCTGAAAGCACAGGTAGTACTTATTTTTGATTGTCAATACTTCTTTTGAGAATTATTTTCATGAACAAGTCTGGTTTGAAGAGGACAGACAAAAGGTGTAGACTAAGATTAGACTGCACTTATGTGCAGGCTAATCTTTGTCTTTACCTTCTACCAAAACCGAAATATTCTGGGTTCAGCATGATAAGGGTTAATTTAACATTTTATTTCTATGGCTATTAGCCTTCTTTTTTTACTGAGAAAAAGATTTAAGACAGCTCCAAATTGAAAGAACATGCAGGCAATATCAGTTTATTTGAAAATTGAATGCGTGCAGATGGCATTTTAAATCACATTTGATTTGGAAAAATATCAAATTTTGGTACATTGTTAGAAATGGGAAAAAATGTTTTATCAAGCAATTTCTCTGTGATTGTGTAATGGTTGGTATTAGTATCATTTCATTTATGAAAAAGTAAGAACCATTGAGGATAAATGCAAAATTATTGTGAGTGCAAATATAATGTATGATATGACAATTGTTTTGGTCTTACTCCCCCAAAATTTGAATTATCTATGCCTGTAACTGTCATACTTATCAAATGCAAAATTGAGTCTGGTAGTGAGTTTAGGTAGATTAAACCATTCCAAAACAATCTTGCTTTTAGATGCCCTTCTAGAAAAAAAGCTTTGGAAAACATTGTGGAAAATGAAGAAACTTCTTCATTATCAAAAATTTTTTGTACCCTTAAAGACAAAAGAATTAAAATTCCATGTACATGTACTTAAAATTGTCGTCTACAACATCTTTGAATTTTGACCATCTATAACATTGTTGTATTGTAATAGGCATATGAGTAAGGAGTACTAGAATTATATTGACTTTGGAATGCAATAAATGCAATACTATTCTATATTGACTGAGAACAATATTGTATTTGGCATGTGGAATTATGTTCCTAATCTTAAACTGAACTGTTATAGATTTAGACAAACATTATTTTTATGAAACCAAAATCTGGTAATCTGCTTAATAACTGTGTTTCTTCTCACAGTTTAGGGATTGGGTCTCAAACAGGGCATATTGAAAAAAATGCATTGTTTAAAAAAATCAGAAAAATATTACTATCTTTGCTTTGACAAAAGTTAATTCTTGTGTATTGTTTTCTTCCAATATAAAGGTTCCTTCGCCTCTCAAATTCCCACACAAGCAGCCGCCGTCATAGGGCAGTCAGTAGCGCGTCAGCTTCCTAATCTTTAATCATGGGACGTCATGGGTTCGATCCCCGCCACCGGCACATATTTTTTCCAACATTTGTCTCTCACCAATGAGTGGATAATCGTAAACCTAAGTGGGATAGCAGCTGGAGGCTAGGAAAGGATATAGTGCTGGTTTTAGAAATACCAGGAATCCATTGTTAGGTGCTCCAGCCACTGCAATATGACTGAAATACTGTTAAAAGCAGTGTTAAACCCCATTCAATCAATCAATCCCACACAAGCGCTCCTTTCAAAGCCCCTCACGAAAAAAGCTGTGGAAAATGACATGTAAAATGAAGAAATTGCTTGTATCAGTTGCTTGCTTCATTATCAAAAATGTTTTCCATCCAAAAAGACGATCAAATTCAAAATTCCATCATTTTGAAATCTTATCTTCTGCAGCTTTTTTTCAATTTTGACATTTCTAAAATTTTGTTGTGCTGAAATATGTTGATGTGAACCATGTACTTTATTGTTATTTAAGTATTATTTTGATTTGTCTCACAGAATTTATATTCAAAGAGGATTTCAAGTGAACTTTTCTTTTGATTTTCTATGAATGCATTTGTTTTTAATGCTTCATTAAAACTTAAGAAACAAATGTACTGTCATTTTATCAGTTGCAAAAGTTTGTTCTCAACATTTTCCCCTACGATCTAGTTTAATTTCCCCTAGATATTATAAAAAAAGAAAAAAATTGAAAGAGAGGGAAACTGGAAATTCCTTGTTACCCAAACTTTCTTCTTTACTCACAATTTTTTCAGATTCTACAATTTTCAAATGCTACATCTTACAATTAAGACTCGTAAATGTTGAATTTTTTAACCCCCACATTGATCAGATCTGGGCCTATTGTTTTACTAATGTCCGTCTATCTGTAAAAATTAAAAAATTTAGCATTTTGCTATTATTCAAACTTTGTTCAAGATACATGGCTCATTTATGACATAGGTTCCTTGCATTAATGGGTATCAGTCAGTTGTAAGATCAGGTTCATCCATCAAGATCACTTTTCTATGTCACAGATTTTATAAACCCAATGCAAAAACTTAACATTTTTGCTCTAAATCAAACACCATTTCAGATACTTTAATTAATGTGGGGCTTATTGTTTTATCAATGGCTGTCTGTCCATCTATCTGTGAGCAGTAAACATAACACTGGGACATAGGTGCCTTGCATTGATAGGCATCAGTTGTTTGTAAGGTGAAGGTCATCCATCATGGTCATGTATCGACATCAACTTCAAGCAAATATTAAAAGTTTTGCAGCATGCTACATGACATATGGCTCATAGGTCACAATTCCAAAAGAAGACTTAGGGGGGCATGATGTTTCACAAACACAGTCATCTTGTTTTCTGTTTTCCATTTTAAAATGTTTTTGATGTTGGAGAGAAAGTGTATTGTGTATATTGCATATTTACAAATTATTTGTATCATAGTGTAATATAATAACATGACTTATTTTCTGAAGTAAAATGCATAAAAATTTGAACATTTCAGTTCACATACATTTGTAGTTAAATTTTACCTGCACTCTTGTGATTGCTTTGTGTCCATCCTGCATTAGTCTGTCCATTTTTTGGTCTGTATACTTTTACTTTGAAAATCACCTTCTCCAAAACGGCTGCATGGATTTCAATCAAATTTCACAGGAATGATCCTTGGATGATCCTTTCCATTAAATAATTTTGATCTGAAGAAAAAATGTTGCTTTTATTGTGGGGCTATTTTTATAAACTGTGTAATCTTCAAGGAATCTGATGGATGGATTTAAACCAAATTTCACAGAAGTGATCCTTTGTTGACTCTTTGTCAGATTCCTTCAAGAAATTTTGAAACAATGAAAAATGTGGCTTTAATGGATAGGGTTAGCGTTCATACATGGAATACAATGATAACATCAAAATTCACTCCTCATAAACTTTTTGATGAAATTAAATCAAATTTCATGGGAAAGACTCTTGGGTAACCCTTTTCAGATTCCTTCAAGAACTTTGATCAATAGACAAATATGGCTTTTATGGTTAAGGCTAATCTTCAGTGAAAATTGAAAATTTCTAGCAAAATTTCAAAACATTTTCATAGGACTGATCCTAGAGAGACCCTCGCAGATTTCATCAAAGAATTTTAATTTGTTAAAAAACAATACTTGTATAGTGTGGCTTGTTCCATAAATGGCATACCCTTTGAAAATCTTCTTCAAGGAAAATGGATGATGGTTTTCAACCAAACCTTGAAAATCTTCACAAATGAAATAGATGGCCAAGAACATTTTACGTCTTAAATTTTGTCTGATTTTGTCTCATTCCAACACAATGACGCCTCTCAAGGAAAACAATTTGGAAAAATTGTACAAAATGAAAAAAATGCTTGCAACCAATCAAAATCAAAAGGGGTCCTGGCCTCGTCAAGGGCTACCCATATGAAAATTAGAAACAGATTAGATAAAAAAAATATTACCTTTAGAACTGCCACAAGGTAAAAACAAAATCTGACCTTGTGACATTGACTTTCGACCCATCGGCATGGTTCCTCCTCGTAATGAGGTGTTCACCAATGTAAAGTATGAAAGCTATAAAATGAAAAAAAAATGATAATTATGGAGAGGCAACAAGGTCAAAAGAAAATTGTGACCTATTCTTGACGGATTGACCTCAAAGTCAGTAATATTTCTCATCTGAACTAGTACTGCCCTCTTGCAAAGTTTAAAAGAATCAAATCATCCAATTGCCCGGAAGGGAATGAATGTTGAGTAATTCCAACATTTTAGTCAAAGCATTTTGGTTTGTTTTGCGACTTAAACGTCGTATCTTAAGCTTATTCAGACTGGCTACAACTTTTCTATCGCCAACCAAAGGGTCCCGGGTTCGATTCCCGACGGCGGCAATACTCTTTCCGACATCTGTCTCTCACCATTGGGTAGATAATCGTAAACCTATGTTGGATAGCAGCTGGAGTCTAGGAATGGGTGTAGTGGTAGCACTGGTGCGAGAAATACCAGGAATCCATTGTTAGGTGCTCCAGCCGCCGCGATATAACTGAAAGATTGTTAAAAGCGGCGTTAAACCCCATTCAAACAAATCTATCGCCAACCAATAGTTTTCTTTTTGTTTAATGTCACTGGCCATAAAACAAAATACTGGTTTAAGCATTATCTCAGTCGAACTACGTTGTTGGAGGTCAGACTGTCTGGGGAGCGACCCGTCACTTGTCTGGTGTTTGTTGTTATAATTGCTGGGGTGGATTCTCACGATCAAACCTCCCCCCCCACACACACACACTGAAGAGACTGACATGGACAGTGACGGAAACAAGGCTTTGATTTCAGGTAGTTTGACTGAATAACCTTTTGTTCTACGCGGACACACTAACCAATTATAAAACGACAACATTTTGGGCATGTCAAAAATCAAGGAAATTGTAGATTTAATTGAAATTGAAAGATTGTCATTTGTGACAGAAAACGTTGTGATGAAAAGAAAAAAGTGCTTGGTACTAACCTTTTTTTCTCTCAAATTTTTTGGAAAACTTACTTTCCTTGGTGTGAAAAATGAGGAATTGAGTGGTAACGGGTTAAACTAATTTGATTTTATCCAATGGGATAAGGGGCTCAAAATATGTAGATGATATAAAACGTGTTGCCTACGGGTCTTCATTTATCTGATAGAATTTTTACCTAGGTGTGGAATAGTTTTTATCCGACACAACACACCCCGCGGGAACAAATACCGTCAATCGACCCTCCCACGGGGTGGTTTTTGGCACTTTTATCTTCGACATCATTATTCATACAAATATATGTAATACAGAATGGTTGTTATCATCGTAATTCATTTGGTTCTTTTCGTATAAGCCCTTTCCTATACGATTCCCCTTGTCCTACATCCCTGTGAATTTATAATTGGGGAAAAAAGGTATAGGAAAAGAAGAAATTGCTTGTAACAAGCAATTTCTTCTTTACTACAATATTTTCTAACCTGTATGTTGGTTACTTTTCATTATATACTCACTTTAAATTGCCGCTACCTTTTTTTTTCAGTTCAATTGGACAAGAGAAATTTTAAAACACAAAAACGGGAAACGGTTAAGATATCAAGAATATCAAGAAATCTTCGGGTTTTGTGGGAAATGGACACCAATGTTCAAAGTGGAGAACACACCAGTACCTTTTCCTTTTTGGGAATCTCTATAGTGCGGGTTATTTTTTCGGAGAAAATCCGAGACATTCGTCGCCTGAATCTGCGTTCTCACGTTCGTGAGAAAAAGTCATTTTCTCGGGTTATTTATAGACATTTGCACTGGAAACTCGACTATGTATAAACTGTTGAAAGAAAATCAAAGTGATTGGATATTTCCGATTCATCATGTCTTTTCCCACGACGAAAAGATATTGGATGATTTTTGGGTCCAACTATTTTGTGTTTCGATTTCGTCACCGGTAATAATTTCTCGCGCTTTATTTGCATATCGATCAAATTTGTAGGGTAATTTCGATCTATTGACTGTTAGATATGTTTGCCTTTGAAATGTCCGTGTTTAACTAATCCCCACAGAACAAAATTTTAGACTGGTCCAAATTGAAAGAGGCTGCAGACGACAATATTTAGTGTTCGAATTTTTTAAATTTTCTGTCTTTTTGGACAGAAAACATTGTGGATAATGAAGAAATTGCTTAATATAAGCAATTTCTTCATTTTCCACAATGATTTCCTAAGCGCTTATCTTGAGGGGCGTAAAAAAGAGGGATTGTGTAGTGATGGGTGAAGTCCTATTAAGTTATAGGCTCAAATAAGTATGGAAAAGGACAAATTGATGACCACGCCCTTTGGGCTGCATCAGGACGCTCAACTTAGATTTTGGTCTAAATTGAAAGAGGCTGCAGAAGACAATTTCAGGTGTATGATATTTTTAATTTTTCTGTCCTTTTGGATAGAAAACATTGTGGATAATGAAGAATTTGCTTGATACAAGCAATTTTTGTATTTTCCTCAATGATTTCCCAAGATCTTACCTTGAAGAGGGTGAAAAGGAGAGATTGTGTGGGAATGGGTTAACTCCTATTTAAATATAGACTCTTATAAGTATGAATAAACAAAAATTACTGGCCACGCCCTTTGGGCGGCAACAGAAATTTCAACTCCGATTTTAACGACACTATTTTGCACAATATAACAAAACTGTTACAAAAATTTAAAATGGTTTGTTAGCGACCTAAACCTCGTAGCTACAGCTTGAATATGCTGTAGTTACAATTTAAAATTCGCTAAACTAACAAAAATTCTTCACATTAATGTCGGGAAATGTCAGAGTTCAAAGTCCACTTCCGGTTTAATCAAATGATTTGATTGGTCGCTTGATTCTCTGGTGATAGATGTGACCTTCAATTGATCGGACTCACAAGTTGAAAACAGGACGCGCTGAAACTCTGCGAAACAAATATTTGAAAAACTTTTCTCCATAGCCTTACTATTTCATTTTCGTGGGTGATTTCAACTAAAAAAAAAAGAAGAAAAAATGTAAATAATATCAAAGCAAGCCCCAGTTTGGACTACTTTATAGAAATTCTTGATCCGCCAATGTAGATTGCTCGTCTAGCCATAATCGACGAAATTGCAAAAACCACACGTTTAACCCATTACCAGCCTACAAAATGTTCGACTGTTTCAAATTCATCGAAGTTAAAGGCGACAATTTGAAGTTGGTGGAATTTTAGGAATTTTAGTCTTTAAGGGTAGAAATCATCGTGGACATTGAAAAAATTGCTTGTATTAACCTTTTTTTTTCATTTCCACAATGGTTTCCATTTTTTCTCGGGGACATGATGCGGGAAAGGGATTTTACTAATAGGCCAATATAGGATAAGAGTAATGAAATGGATAAATGCACTGAAGTGAATCAATTATATAATAATTAAACGTTTTATCATCTATTACCCTTCTCCTCTTTTTTTTTTTTTTTTAATCATCGAAACTTATTCTACTGTGCAAATATAATATCTAATGGCAAATCTAACAACATTTTTTTTGTGATAATCAAAATTAAGAGTGAGAGAGATAGTAGAAACAGAACTTAATACCAAATCATCCTTTGAGAGTAAAAAGTTATGAGTAAATTCTAATGATAACAAAAGGTAATGGAAAAGGTAAAATAGTTTCGACTTTCTAGTTCCTTATCCTGGTTAAGAAACGTAGACCTCGAGAGAGGGTCCGTATACTTCTTCGGTTGAACCATCTAACCTACTCGTTTACCTAGCGCACATTTAATCAAAATCTTAACATGAAATAGACAAAAGTCATTTAGCTATTACGCAAATAGGTAATTTAGAACTAAAATTTGTAAAAAGGAAGGTGAATATATTAGTGTATTCAAATTAACATTATAGCGGGCGGGGTATTCGGTTACAAGGTATTCCACCGGATGTTACCTTTTGTTACGGAGTGATAAAATTGAGTGTGGAAGGAGGTATTCTGATTTTTTAAGCGACTTTTTACAAAAAGGAAAGGTAATTCATTTTCTTGCTTTCTATTCGATTTAAACTTGACATTTGAAACAATTTCCTATACATGTAGCACATATACTGAGCAGCCTGGACAGCTACTAAGTGCGATCAATAAAATTGCTAATTATTTAACACTTTCCTGTTTAATCGCTTGTTTTCACGTCCCTGTGTTATGATACTTTAGAAAACATTGTGGAAAAAGAAGAAATTGCTTGTTACAAGCAATTTCTTCTTTTTCCACAATATTTTCTACCGTACTGAATGATTATTTGTCAAATACTTCGGCTTTAAATTGTCGTCTGCAAAACCTTTGAATTCGGACCAGCCTAAAATTTCAAAAAATAGGAAGGGGTTAAATAAGCGTTCAGCTTATATCTGCCATATCCCTCTGTAGATCATACAGTGTATTTTATGCTTGGCTTTGTTCATGGACATAATCTTTTTGATTTGATATGAATAAGCCCTATCCGATCATTTCCACAAGTTTGGACTGTGCTGGTTACGCAGTCACCCTTTCCTGATCGACCACGGGTTTACGTCTCTATGTTTTTATACTTGAGAAAACATTGTGAAAAAGAAGAAATTTCTTGAAACAAGCAATTTCTTCTTTTTCCACAGTATTTCCTTCCCTACTGAATGTGTGGTGTGTGTGTGTTTTTTCTTTTTTTTTTTTTTTTTAATTAAATCCAGTTTAAATTTCCATCTGCAATGCCTTTGAATTTGGACAGGTCTAAAATTTTCTAAAACAGGAAAGGATTAAAGCACAAAAAATGCTTCTAGATGCATGTGAAACCCAATCATGTATTTCATATTTTAAAATATAACGACCCTAATTGACAATTCACAACTTGACTTTTCTAATATCAGTGAATACCATGGGTTTAGTTAAAGACAAAAGGATGAGCGTTGTTTCACGGATCGCTGACCCCTCTTATTGACCCCCCTGGCCACGCCCACTAACTCCAACTTCGATAAAATGGCATTATTTTTCAAGATTTATGGTCAGTAACAAAATAGTAAAATGGATTTTGGCGAACTAAACGTCCTTGCTATAGCTTGAACAAGCAGTAGTTACGACGCTTAAGTCGCCAACCAATAAAAGAAATTCACATAAATATCGAAGAATGTCTGTGTTCAAAGTTCACTGACGGGCTAAATGAATGATTTGATTTGTCAATAGATCCTGTGATTGAAAGCCGCGATTTGTCAACTGATTGACCGTCTGTTTTCATTATTTCAGTCTCAGAAATGTCTATTGGCAGCATATTACCCTCCATTTTCTACGAGGTTGTGTTTGTAGCGACGTTGGTGTTTGTGCCTGTAGTGGCATGGCGTGGTGACATTGAGAACTATTTCTTTGGAATGGTTGTACTGTATTTATGCTGTAAAATAATCAAGCGCAGATCTAACAAACAACTCCCGGCTGAAGGACGGGCAGTATTTGTTTCTGGTTGTGATTCAGGTAAGTCATATATCACCTTCGATTTATAACCTTCTTAGGACTGCCGCAACTGGAGGCTCGGCCGCGGCTGCAAATCAAATTTCGTTACACCAATTAAATCATACATTTAGACAGGAATTCAACTTTGAACTCAGACATTGATTTTGGCGACTTAACCATACAAACAATCTGACTAATTTTCTGGTTGATTGAACTCAACTTGTCCAACAGGCTTTATGTAGAATTTGACCTCGTGACCTAGTTTCTGAACCGTCGTTACCAAAGTGGAAAGAAGAGAAAAACATTATTAAATGTGGATCTTAATTTTATACGACCTTAAACAAACAAAAATTCTTTAATGCTTCGACTGAATTTCGCATTGTCGTCATCTTTCTCCTTATGAGTCATTTCCGTCTGCCATAACCTTCAGAATTCGACAGACCTGCCAAAAAACAGAAGTGAGTTAAATCGTAAGAAAAAAAAACTAGTTTATGTTTGAGTTGCAGCCAGTGACTCAGATAGACTGTAATGATTTAACTTTTGTGAGAACGACAGGAAGCATTTGTTTAGTGAACCAGCTAACGCAGTATAACTCAAATCTAGCACCAGTGGATCTTCCTATTTATGTGTTGATTATATTGGTGTACACTACGAGAGATGATTGAAAAGCTCTTTACCTAAGCCAGGAGAAGCGGTTAAACCTTAACATTCTCATTTATTTTTCAACGTATTCACCTTGAATACCTATCTTGTAGAAGGTAGCATCTTGGACCACAAAACACATTACCAGTTGAAGAAAGCGACTGCCGAGGGTTTTTTCATCTTCGGAAATAGATAACAGTAAGAGGGTACTACATCAGGTGAATACGATGGTTGCTCAATAAATTTGAAACCACATCCCTGAATAGCAGCCATGTCAACAATAGACTTGTGTGCTGGAGCATTGTCCTGTTAGTAGAGGACAACCATTGACAGTTTTCCGAGCCTCTAATCCTTGATTTTTCGCGAGGCTGCCATATGTGTTCAGAATAATACCTCTCTGTCACAGTGTGACCAATTGCAATATAAACCAATAGAAGCACACTCTTTGCATTCCAGAAAACTCTGTGCATCATCTTCCAAGCGGATTTTGTTGACATCGGCTTTTTCGGGGCGGTTGTTTTCACCTATCTTATATCAACAATTAAATACTGCTTGAAAAATTACTCCGGATCCCGCTTAAGTGTGGCAAGGCTTTCCTTGGACGTGTTGCACCGAGCCCGTTTTTTATCGAAACTCAGAAGCTTTGGGACTCACCGAGCAGAAATCTTTGTCACTTGCAAATCGTTATTGATAATTGCATGCACTATCTCCAATGATATAGCTACCTGTTTAACTATGTTTATCTGAGTTGTTCACTGATACTACTATAATCATGGATGTATTATTGGTTTCCTGTGAGGTGACAGTTAGTGGCCCTGCCAAGACGGGCGTATCTATAAAGTCAAAACGCTCTATACCCTGTTTAAATGTAGCAGTCCATTTCTTCACAATCCTACAATATGGGAAAATACCCCCAATGGTGTTTCTACCATTTCCTCGTGAATATCCATATGTGTTAAGCCTTTCATGCACAGATATTGAATAAACATTGTCTATTTGCTACTCAAAGTGGGTAGGTTTTAGAATCGAATTCTGTCAAACAACAGAGAGAAAAATACCCTGCTGTAACTGCAGAATATCTGGAATATTTATGGGGTCTGTTTATCTCATAGTCTTTGGACTTTTAAATCGCCCCCTGTATTGTTACATTATCATTTTGCACATACAAAAACAAGCTATTATTATCATACTTCCCATTCGTTATTGTTTGCAGAGTTTGGAAGTCTGACAGTAAAGAAGTTAGATGAGATTGGATTTAAGGTATTTGCGGGATGTCCCAATCTAGATACAGAAAAAGTGATTCAGCTGAAAAAGGACTGTTCAGAAAGGGTTCAGGTGGTACAGGTTGACGTTACTGATGACGATAGTGTGAGGAAGGCTGGACAATTTGTCAGCGAGAATACTGGAGAAAAAGGTAAATGGTGTTTTATCAGACATATGCAGATCAACGACTACACTTCAGTTTTAACCCTTTCCTTTTTAGTCCCTAGTTTTTACGTCCCTGTGTTTGTATACTTGGGAAAACATTGTGGAAAAAGAAGAAATTGCTTGTAACAAGCAATTTCTTCTTTTTCCACAATATTTTCTACCCTACTGAATGATTTTTTTTCATACAAGTTCGACTTCAAATTGTTGTCAGCAAAACCATTGAATTAGGACCAGTCTAAGATTTAAAAAACGGGAAAGGGTTAAGTACTTCCCGAATACTCACTTCTATTACCGGATGCTTACCGTTTTAAGCTATTACCAGATCATTCCACTTTTTGACGCCTTGAAGAACTACGGTTATGGAATACCTTATGTGAAAGAGAAAACATGCTTGCGACAAACAAGTTTTCTTTTCTCACAGTAGTTTTTCTCATCTAATTTGCACTTGTTTTCCTTATTTAACTCGCCCTGAACTCGTCTCATTTTTGACCAGCCTAAAATTTTGTCGTCTGGCGGATCATTAACCGGCTACTTTGTTTCTAACCTAGAGGGACGGCTTCATCCGAGATTCGAGTCTATGACTAACCGTTTCCATAGAAGACAACCATATCTATACATGACAGCAGCCGTCTTTTATGTATATTTCCTTTGCTTTGTAGGATTATGGGCTGTTATAAATGACTCCGGTCTAGACGGGTTCGGTGACTTTGAGTTATGCACACTGGATACCTTTCAGCGTGTTATGGACGTTAATTGTTACGGTACAATCAGGCTGACACAACAATTCTTACCTCTTTTACGTCAAACGAAAGGTATTATATATATTTATATCCCTTATCTCCGATTGGAAGGAAACATGATCTTCTCGGCCGGTCGGTCTGTCTGTAGCCTTTTCTTGTCTACCTATTTTCTCCAGAACTACCTAATGGATTGGATTCAAATTTCATACAAGCACTAAGTATCGAGCAGAGATATGCTCAGTGTATTCAGGTCCAGGTCCATTTACTTGACAGAAATCCCAAAAAGGGCTTAAGATATCCTAGAGTCTAAATGTCTATTCCGTAACATGGAGCCAGTCTACTTTGCGTTGAGCTATTAAGAACATATTTGATTCACATTTTCAATTGACCAATCGCAGTTGTCAATCAAAAATTAATCGACCAATCAAATCATTCATTTAGACCGGAAGTGACCGTCAAAAAACCGTCATCGGCTGACAATTATGTCAAACAATCTTTATGATTTGGCGACTTATCTGTTGTAACTACATTTATTTAAACTGTAGTTACGACATTTAAGTCTCCAATTAAGTTTTTTACCTTTTTGCTACCATTGATTTGCCAAAAATTATTGAAAAAATACACCGACAATTTTCAAAACGGAACTTGATGTTGGAGACATTTGGCCTGGACCAGCTCTCCGCCAGTTTTTATATTCAAATATATTGAGTAAATAGAATGATTAACCGCGACCAAACGACAGAATTTACAATAGCTTGAAAAACGTATATGTATTAACTCAACAATGAGGCTTTCTGACGCCTTGAAGAAATACAGTCTTAGAAACCTTGTGACAAAAGGAGAAATTGATTATAACAAGTAATTTCTACTTTCTCACAATGTTTTCCTGTCCTATTTGACACTTGTTTTCAAAAAGTATGTGTAATTTAAAATGGCATCTACATCTTCTTTCAATTTGAACCAGTGTAAAATTTATCTTCTGGTAATGGGATTAAATGAAATGTAAAAACCATATCAGGTAGGAGGGGAAAAGAGAATTATTGCTATGTACATCGATTACTCCTTTCGTAATTTCCCCCCATTTTTCATGGCGTTAAAACAAACGGATACCCTGTGTATAGACAAAATTAACCAATTACCACAAATGACCTTTTTGGCTCTCCGAGAAAAAAGCTCCGGAAAACATTGCGGAAAATGAAGAAACTGCTTGTTATAAGCAATGCTTTCATCATCCACAATGTTTTCTACCTGAAAATTAACACACACACACACACACACACACACACTTACAATAACATAATTTCATAAGTTATTAATTGTCATCTGCAACTTCTTTAAAGTTGGATTGAAGTCTAAAGTTTTGCCATCTTGTAATGGGTTAAGTATTTAGACGTAGTCCTTATGCAAATCTTACATCATATGTTTAGTTCTAGTGTAAACAATTAAAAGCAAAACGAAAAAAATGTCTTTCGCTAGATCGCCAATAATTCAGATTATCTTAAACAAAGCGGCTTTTTTTTTTTTTTTTTTTTCGTTTTTTTTCACTCTCGCCCGCGAAATATCTTATGTCGCCTCCCAAAAACTCGAATTTTGTATATAGACAGGGGAACTAACTGAGCTACATAAGAAACTTTGTTACGAAATGAGTTGTACAGCTTTGTTAAAACAGAAATATCTTTGAAAAATAGAAGGCGTCAAATTAGAAGAAAAAGTATTCTTATAGTGGCGAAATATCGGTACAACACCTTAACCCATTCCCACACAATGACGCTTTTAGACGCCTCAAGGAAAAAGCTTTGGAAAACATTGTGGAAAATAAAGAAATTGCTTGCCACAAACAATTTCTTCATTATCCACAATGTTTTCTACCATAAAGGTTAAAAAGTCCAAACTTTCCAAAGCTTTAAATTGTCGTCTGAAACTTCTTTCATTTGGACCAGTCTAAAATTTTGCCGTCTGGTAATGAGTGATGTAAACTACATATACGATATTTAGAAGTTCGCCGAACAAATACCGCAACGGTGTGAAAATGTAAGACTATATTACTGCTATAAAAAAAGTATCTCGCCCATAGGAAGGGGGATCGCTCAGTTGGATAATTCCCTGGATCGCAGCTGTCAATAAAAAACGATTGACTAATCAAATAATTCATTTGGACTAGAAATATTTGTTAAACGCCGACGTATACGCTGATCATTTTTCCTGGTTTGGTGACTCAAACGTGGTTTGATCTTTAGGTCACTAATCTACCATGTTATTTTTTGTTCCATATTACTCAAAACAAATTTGACTAAATAGCACTCTAACTTCCTGTCACAGGTCAGTGTGCGTGGCTTGCGTTCAGTTAGTTGTTTTAATAGTCACGATCGGACCATGTACATAAAATCGATGAAATAAGACACCGTAAATACAGCAAAACTATTCCCATTTTTTAAATATTAGTAGTCAAATTCGGATGGTATTATCCAACCAACCGATCCTGATAGTGACGAAAGTTTTTGTTTACATGTTTTAACCAATAGAAACATCCTTTTCAGTTAACGGTGTATGCACGTTACTTTCAGTCTTTTGTGGCTCTTTTGTACGTAACCTTAGAATCACAAGGAAAATATTTTACGCAACAAACCTGTGCACAGTGATTTTTCGCATATAAAAACAATGAACTTCTACACTTCCCAGCCATTCTGAGGTCTGTGAATGCGTGAGAATCACAACAGCTGTCGTATAATATGGGAGAAGTTTAAACCAACCTTCCTCACAGATTGCATCATTGAGTGGGTGCAGTTTACGTTCACGGAAATAAGTCCGATAGGTGGCATTTTTCATGTATTGACCTTTCTAATTTGAGAATTTAGTGTAGTGTCATTTGTGCAACTCGGCCGATTCCGTCGAACTACATTCAAAATGTCAGCGCCCATGAAATGCTCACTTAAAATTCTTGACGCCTCTTCTTGGTGCACAGGTAAGGCATAAATATTTCTGCAATTCAAAAAAAAAACAAAAAAAAACCGCTTGCGGTGAGCGAGACATAGTTGTCATTAGACAAGTTTGACGAATTTGTCCGGACAATTACACCTATATTTACGGATGGATTTCAAAATAACTTGGCACAACTATTCTCCATCATGAGTAGATGTGCCATTTGAAAGAATTTTTGGGATAGTTCTTATGTTAAAGTCACAGCTCAAGGTCAAACACTAAAATTTTGCTTGTCCGGAGCATGATGCCTACAAAACTTTGCGGGCTCGACAGCAGTTGTCCTGGGACAACCATCTAGTTTAATTGATTTGTTGCGACAATTAAGTTTGATTTCGCCCAAAATGTAGTTTTTATTACAATTCTCTACTTGCTACTTTTTGGCGATATAATATGGCGTACGACGTAGTAATTTTTTTATCCCAATCTGGATAAGTGATGCGGTCCCGTAAACAGGTCAGTCTTCCGAGAATATGACATGCGCAGACAACGAATATATATTAAATCGAGCGTACTGCAATTTCGCTTGTAAGACGTTCCGAGAAACACTGTGTAAAAAGAAAAATGAAGTGACAAAAATGCTATACATTAATATATGCATGAGGACTTATTTGATTTTTTACAGGTCGAGTTATTATAATGTCCAGTATAATGGCTTCATTCACAAGACCCGGATCCTCAGCGTACAGCGCATCCAAAATGGCTGTCAGATGTGTCGGGGACTGTCTCAGGATGGAGATGGCCAAGTTTGGTGTTTCAGTGTGTATGATAGAGTCTCCAATGTTTATGGGAACAACAGACGACGAGAAAAGTGTAAGGCTTTTAGTGTATACTCGGACGGACACAAGGACGTGGAACATTTTAACTCTTGTCATGCTGAACCCTGCATATTCAGGTTTTGTCAGAAGGTATAGACCAAGATCAGCCTGCACATAATTGCAGTCTGATCTTAGTCTACACCTCCTGCTTGTATTTTTCCTGTCAGAGTTGTTAATCAAACTGATTTCCAAAAGAAATATTGACTTTTGAACAACGAGTTCTATCAGTGCTTTCGGCCCTTTGAATTCACAGCATTTTAGTAAGGTAATTTATACAGCATGACAAGGGTTAAGCTCCAATGTAGAATTTGTTCTTGAGCTTCAATAAGTAATGGCGAACATGGCTAAAAATCGTATCTCTATTTTGAATGGTCAAAAAGCTTGTTTCATACACTCATGAGAAGAAAATATATACCTTTTCTGTATGCTTGCGCTTAAGGTAGTTCTAGTAATTGTAAAATCTTTTCTTTTTCGCTTGATGACACGAAGAAAGTATATTCCGTTGTCATTTGGAAAAATGAAATAGGTAACTTCTCTTCGTCTCCAAACAGTCTGATTATGTTTGGGTTTTCACACCTTCTTGATAACAAACATATTCCCGACATCTGTTAGATATTTAGATTGATAGAATGAATGATAGAAAGATAGATTGATTGATTGATTGATTGATTGATTGATAACTGGCTTAATATACTTCAAACTTTATATCAATAGCAGTATAAACATATCTTTATGGCGCTTCTCTCAAAATCTCATTCATGAAATATTGTGAAAAAACGCGAAAATAGTGTCTTTTTAAGAAATTAAATTTTCATAATAGATACTTCTTTATAAATACACACTTAAAAGACAAAAGTATGGACTAACAGAATCGCATTCACTGTTTGTTGTCACATTTGGAATTGCATAAAAAATATATCCACCTAAAATTTGACACCTACTCACAGTTTTTTACAAACATGTTATGTTAAAGATCTTAGGAAATCTGACGGTGTTAGAACCGCTCATTTGTTGCTGGTTTGTAAGTTTTTCAAGAAAATGAGCTAAGTTTGCCCTTGGCATTATGATTAAATTGCGTTTATTATCTACAGCTGCTGTATCAAAACCTTTGATACGAACATATCTTAACAGGTGTGTGCACAGAACAATTCGTATTTGGTCGAGCAAAATGTCGTAACTACAGCTTTATTCAAGCTGTAGTTACGACATTTTGTACGACTAACGACGCATTACCATGAATAAATGCATTTAAAGCTATACTTATGTGTTGTAGAATCCTGAGTACTAGGTGAAAGATTCTTATAATTGAAAGATCGCGCTGCCAGTCTAAGAATCAATCGACCAATAAAATCATTCATTTTGACCGGAAGTGAACTTTAAACTCTAACATTGATCGGCATGTTTGTGACGCATTTTTGTTAGTTTGGCGATTTAAACGTCGTTTTGTTTTCCTACCATACATCTTTAGTTTAATACATCTTACTTACCATAAGATCATTTTTTATTTGCAATATAACGCCGGTTGATATCTAAGTCGAACTTCCTGTTGGAGTCAGTGGACGGGGTCGGCCATCCGTCACTTGTCCACCACGTGTCCTTTCGACTATCTTATCATCATAAATGTAATCACGGCAGCTTTTTATTTAACCAATTCCCACACCATGACGCTTTTTGACATCTCTAAAAAATTCTGTAAACATTGTGAAAAAATGAAGAAATTACTCGCAAAAGCAATTTCTTCATTTTTCTTCAATGTTTTCTACCGAGAAGGTCCGGAAAAATCTAAAATTTCATTAACTTTAAATTTTCGTCTGCAATTCCTTTGAATTTGGACAAGTCTAATATTTTAACAAGTGATTATAGGTACAAGCAATCGTCTGCATGTATCATTCCGAAGGCAAACCATTGTATTTTTAACTTCAGATTAAACAAATCTACCAAAGTGTAGAGGGCAATTGGGAAAAACTTAGTGAGGATGTCAAGTCAACATATTCGACGATGTATCTTAAAGCTCAACTCGGTGCCCTTGCAAAATTCAGACTTGGCTTCGGCTCAAAGACTCCTGATGCTCTAATCGACGCCGTTGTTGAAGCAGTGTCCGGTTCGAGCCCACCGAGTCGAAATACCGTTCATGGTGGACCGTTCATGTTCGATCCTGTTGCTGTAAGTAGTTTGTTGTACCGATTCCCGTCGATTTCAATACATCGAACGCTGTTCACTATTCGATGTTTACATTCACTTCAAATAAAAACAATACAAGAACAACAAAAACAAAATAAAACAAAACAACAAAAAATTAAGCTGAAATGAGGCTTTAGTCCAAAATCAGATGTGTTCGAAAAAAGTTGCGAAGGCTTTGCCCATTCCAAGATGATAGAATTATAGACTGATCCAAATTCAAAGCAGCTGCAGAAAACAGTTTTTAGTTGATGAAATTTTATTTATTATTTTTTTTTTTGTCTTATGAAGTTGGAAACATTATGGATAATAAAGAAATTGCTTGTAATAAGCAATTTCTTCTTTATCCACAAAATGTTTTCCAAAGCCTTTTTCCGTGGAGGCGTCAAAAAGCATTATCGTGTGGAAATGGACTAGTCGCACTCGAAAAGAGTAAGAACCTACTAAAGGCGAAAAAGCAACTATATTTACAAAGAACAAGAACAGTTTCTCATAAACCAAATTCAGTCTTTATACAAAGATAGAAAAGTCTCCTAAGTATTCTACACACTTGACTGGCGGATTAAAATTATAGAAAATGCCATGTAAGATAGTAATCAAAACATATGGCATTTGAAGAGCGTTTCAAGATTATGTCAATCACCTTTCAGTTATTTACTGAAATATCATTCAATCAAAACCTACAGTAGGTTCACGTGTACCTTTTGACTGGTTGAACAGGAATTTTCCTGTTCCGAAAGGGACATAGATCAAGATTAGACTTAATCTTTGTCTACACCATTTATTTATCCCTTGCAAGTCATAGGAAATATTAACCTTCCATAAGGTCTTCCAGTGCTTTCTGTCTTTTGATTTTCAGCAAGGCTGAATATGACATATGTTATACATTTCGTTTGTAACACAGGCTTATGTTATTATACCAAATAAGTTGATAATGCTACCTTATTCATATGAGTGGCTAAAACCCTCAAAATTTGGACAAGAACATGTCTGAAGTTGTTCCGCTTCTATATTGATCGGTGTTATTTTGCAAAATTAATGGGCAGTATCATGCAGCAAACAAGTTAAATGGTTGGTTTGGCGACCTAAACGTGGTAACTACAGCTTATTCAAGTCGCCAAACCAACAAAAACCTTTTACAAAATGTCGCCAATGTAGAAAAGGTACTTAAGATAGTTTGTTTGTTTGTTTGTTTGAATTGGGTTTTACGCCGCTTTCAACAATCTTTCAATTATATCGCGGCGGCTGGAGGACCTAACAATGGAATCCTGGTATTTCTCACACCAGTACTACCATTACATCCTTTCCTAGCCTCCAGCTGCTATCCCACATAGGTCTACGTAATTAAGATAGCCGGGTTGGCTTATAAACGCGCATTAGAACAACTCGTGCTCGAGAAATTTCGTTAAATCCACAATCTCACTGTGGGTAGTATTCTTTTTGACCGAATAAACAGCTCTGAAAAGTTAGGGAAGCTGAGTGCATCTAGTTTTATATTTTGCGGTTTGGTAATGCCAGTGTTCTGAAGCTCAACACCACGTGACCCTGGTCATTTTGATTGTCCAGTGTAATTGTCAGATAGCGGTTAAATTACTGGCATCAATCACAGAGAAGAACGTTTAGTGCTTTTCGATTGATCCATTTATTTTGTATTGTCTGTCACGACTGATGGGATAAATAGTCCGCGTTAACTGTACTTTATACGGTCTGTTGAGAAACAAACATGTTTTTGTTTCGTTTCTTGACCTTAGGTTGTATTTTTACGAAATGGAGAGAAATAAGAATTCTTTTTTAATCGGGTGACATTACATATGTGAATCGTCGGTTGGCGACCAAAACCTCGTAACTAAAACTTGAATTAAGTGCAGTTACGGGATTTGGTTGCAAAACGACGAAATATATCCTATCGTAAAATTAATGGTATGTTTTGCAATTCTGTAAAACATTGAAATCGAGGAAACTACAACTCTGTAGGGTAAAACTTTGGAACTACACCCAATCGTAGTCCCCGAGTAACAGGGAAGCATATCTCATAAATTATGTATTGATTTAAGTTTTTTTTTTTTCAAATTTACTGATCGCATTGTTAATCAAAATGTATTGAGCAATGAAATCATACAATTTGATAAAAACGGACATTTTAACTCCGAGATTTATGTTACGATTTTTTCTGGTTTGGCAACCTAAACGTGGTAATTACAGCTTATTCAAACTGTAGTTACCACATTTATGTCGCCAACCAACAATTTTACTTTTTCTTACATATTTGTGATTATTACTTTTGACAATTAACTTTGGGTATTACTTAAGTCAACTTTCTGTCGCAGGTCATTGGGCGTGGCAAGGGATCCGTCAATTCATTGTTTTGTTTTCACTAGAATTCATCGACATTTGAATATTTTCAGATGAAAACAATTACCCCATCTTTTATGTAAAGTTCGCCAAAACTCGTCTAGATAAACAGTAGCTGAAATATATTCATGACAAATATAACCCGTCGATTGTCTTACTATCAATCTCGAAATATCTAAATCTCAGTTTAAAGAACTAATCCAAAGATGAACCCAATTGCTAAATCGCCCACGTACTGTTGATATATCAGGGATTAGATTGTCTCTTTTAATAGCTTATATACGTCACATACTCTTAGTGTTAATTGACACTTCTATATCAAGAAGAAAATAGTAAACAATTAGTCGGCAGTCTGTGTACTCTATGATTCCCACGAACTAAATTGACGAAATCACAGGTCACGCCCACTATCCCGCAACAGGGCTATGGTTTACCGTTTGGATCAAAAGTCCCCTTCAACTCGCATTAGCACAAAGTACGCGTGCTCGCGTAAATAAATTAGGTAAACCCGTTTAATTTAAGCGTGCGCACTTACATTTTTGAAAGTGCACGCGTTATTTAACGCGTGCATTTTCAAAAAATAGCGTGCACGCGGAAGAAGTTAACACCTTCATATTGTATGTGCACTCGTAATTTAGGCATACGCGTACATTTTATACCCATGAACACTCAGTAATTATGCGCGCACGCCTTAATTTTTGAGTTCACCTATATTATTTAGGCGTGCACGCGTCTTTTTTTCTTTTTTTTTATCGTGTACTACCTAAAGTGGACTTTTGACCAATTTAGTGCCTCATACAGGGCAGTTCTATTGGGATCTCAAACGAATTGTTTGGCAAAAATATAAGCTGTGACATAAAGAAAGAAGAAATCGTTAGTTGGCGACTTTAACGTCGTAATTGCCTGTTAAGATGTAGCTACGAGTTTAATTCGCCTAGCTAAAGAAAGAAAATTCACATACAAGTCGGTCTTAAACATTTCACTTTCGGTCTTAAACAAAATGATTTAAGACACTTGTTCTCCATTAAGAGCAGGTGTGCTCAAAATATCTAAATGGCTTCAAGGTCCAGGTCCCAAGGTCAAAAAATCAACGGGCTCGACATGTCCCCGTAAGACTTGCTTGGTGCTTTATTTGGTAACGACCCCGAAATTGTGGTTTATTTACATCACACTATAAGGCGGCATTTATTAACAACCATCTTTTCAAGAACTTTAAGTAACTGATATGATTTCAACGTCGCCCTTAATAGTCTTGTATAAATGCGTGTGTCCATTTCTTAATCACCGTGACCGTGGAAAACATAAAACACTAAACTATATGAATACGAAACGTAATATTGCAAATTACGATAAACAAAAGGTCTTGGAAGAATTCCCAGATGAACAGCTTTGTATGGTAGGAAACAAGGAATTACATGCAGAATCCTCTCTGAAAGTTGTTCCATCCAATGTCGTTTTGACCACGGAGGAAAATTAGCAGCTAATCCCTAGTAAAATGAACGTGTTGGTACACACAATATAACGTCAATTAACGTAGGTAATTGAGTTTCTTCTTTGCTCATGGACTTTCCCAAGAAATATACATTTGGTAGGATAGTGCAATGTACACGGAGTGAATGAATTCCGGCCAAATTAACTCACGAAGTAACATATCGTCGTTAGACCAGTAAAATGTCGTAAATACAGCTTTATTCAATCGTTATTTACGACATTTTGCTCGCTGAATGAAGCTATCGTCGATTTACGACCAAAATCTCGTGATACAATTTGAAAAAAACTTCGTCGTCCACTGACGATATATATAAAACAATTCAGGGAGAAACATGTTTCGTTTTACCCATTCCCACACAAGCCGTTTTTTACGCCCCTCAACAAAAAGAGCCATGGAAACCAACAAACAATTACTTCATTGTTCACAATGGTTTCTGCGATAATTGTCAATTGTTGTTCAAATTCACCAACTTGAAATTGTGGCCGGCATTGTCTTTCAATATAGGCCAGTCCAAAATTTTGTCATGTGTGAAAGAGTTTAAGGAGAGGTTTCTTTTTCTGATTTATCTTCTGTATAAAGGTTGTCTCTTTCTTGATCGGTTGATGGTACAATAAAGATCGAAAGGTTTCGTTCCTCGCAAGTCAGCATAGGCTAACCGGTTTTACACTTTCCTTGGGGGTCCTTTTTCGAATGAAGCGTCACAAATATTTTAGAACAAATAATACAAGGGTACTCGAAAAAAGTACCCGTCCCTTACAAAGCATTTAGATTTACCTCTCTTGATGGAATGGGCCGCTCTTTAGATAATGAAAATACATTCCAAGTTTCAAATGTTCACCAGATATCAGAAAGTGTCAAAGTGAAAATACATTTCAAGTTTCAAATACTCACCAGATATCACAAAGTCTCGGTTGAAAATATATTCAAAGTTTCAAATGCTCAACGGATATCACAAAATGTCAAAGTGAGAATACATTCCAAGTTTCAAATGCTCACCAGATATACAAAGTGTCAAAGTGAAAAATATATTCAAAGTTTCAAATGCTCACCAGATATCACAGAGTGTCAATGTTTCTGCACGACAACGACGCACCGACGGTAAGGCTATGTCAATATCTCGGGGTTTTTCCGAGAACACCCTGGCTATAGATTGAAATGTAGTTAGCAAAGTCCGATTAAGTGACCGATTCTAAACAGATTTTGTAGAATCTAAGCGGTGATCCAGAGAGGGGAACCAAGGTCCAAACCGCCCCTTGAATTTCGGCAAATATTTGGCTAAATATTCGAAAATATGGAAATCAAAGTGTCATATTGTTAGCGGACGACCAACAGTGTCGTAGCTACAGCTTTGTACCACATATTGCTCACTGACTGACGAATATCATTAATTGAGCACATTTCCGGTTGGCATCCCCTTGAGAAAAAATCTGGATCGGCGCATGGAATATTATCATGATCTATCAGGACGACCAATTCTTTCTTTTTCAGGTCTACGCAGGCCTCCATCCATACCTCCCAGAATTCCTCAGTGACTGGTTTTTACGCCGAGTTTCCGGTCATAGTGACACACAGTTATTGCTTCTATCCCAGGAGATGACAAACGGGCATGTGGATAAAAGGACAAATAAAAGAAATGAGATGAAACTTTTTACTCGATATTGAGAGAAAGGACAATAATGAAAGATTAAACTCCGTATTTCTGAATGAATTCGCCTTTCGTTGAAACAGTTCACGGATAGCGAATGTCAATCAAAACTTATTGACCAATCAATTAGTTCATTTATAGCGGAAATGAACTTTGAACTCTAACAGTTGTATTAATCATTTTTGTTGGTTTCGTTTTTGTTTATTAGGCGACTTAATCGACGTTACTACATATTATGTAATCTGTAGTTAAAACGTTTTATCTGCAAATTAACGATTAACCTTTTATATTTTGTACCTAACAACCCATTTTACCAAATAATACCACTCATTACCTCAACTCTATCTGAAATGTCGGAGTTAAGTAGGCGTGACCAGCGTTCCGTCAAGTATATCTGTGCTTCTCCCTTAACCCATAACCAGAGTTCAAGATTTTAGACTGGTCGAAATTGAGAGGAGTTGATGAAGACAATAAAAAGTTAATCAAATTTAATCTAAGCTTTTCCAACTTTCTGGGTAGAAAACTTTTAGGAAATAAAGAATTTGCTTTTTGCAAACATTTTCATCATTTTCCAAATGTTGTTCCATTTTTTCTTCTAGAGGATTAACTGTGTGGGAATAGGTTAATCAGATACTGTACAACTGATGATAGAAAGACGTTTGAATAGTAACTTTTATACAATTCACTATATATGTACAAGTTATATTGAGTGATCAAGGGCTCATTTTGTCCATTCAGGTATGAAAAATTTGACCTATGATCACTCACTTTTACTTGTACATCTGAAGTACGACTAGGTGAAGGATTGTTTATTTTACCGTATTTTTTATGCGGTATAGATGTATAAGTCTTTGTTTACTTGATGTATATTTCAATGGTTTAATTCGGTTATTAAAAGTATGGCCAATAAATTGTTCAGTTTTATTTTCTATTGGAATACAGCGAGTTTTACATATAATTTGTACTTTCGCCGTAAATACATAGTCTTTCAGATGTTGGGTAAAATGACGGATTTTCGCTATCAATCAGAAAATTAACCCTCGATTTACCAATCAAATTATTCAGTTAGATCGAAATTTAGATTCAAACTCCTACATTTATGTCGCAATACTGACAAAGATGCTTCTTATAAATGTTGGCCAATGTTTGAGCTCTAAGTTCACTTCAGGTATAAACTGTTGATTTGATTGGACGATCGAATTTTTGATTGACAGACGTGATCGGTTAATTCTGATTACAGGTCGTATATGTCGAGGGTTAATCGTGAGGCTATTCTAAGTGTCTATACATTTAAGAGATGAAGAGAATATTTTTTGTTTTCATGGAGGTATGAACCGAAAAACCTAATCACACTGTATGAATACGCGAAGCGGATTCATACAGTGTGTGATTAGGTTTTTCGGTTCATACCTCCATGAAAACAAAAAATATTATCTTCATCTCTTATAATTTAATAGCATAGAGCGAAATATGCAACAACTAAACAAATTTTGATACCTTTTTGTAGTGAACTATTTTGTGCGGAAGCATTCAAAATGGCTGCGTACTCAAAATTTTGTTCATGGAGGTATGAATTAAATTTTTCGACCAATCAGATCGCTCGTTTTTGATAGACGAAACTAACAATTAAATTATTGTACAGACACTTAAAACAGTATCGCAAATACCCCTTGATGTATGAAGTACGGCTTGTAGTATGTCTGTCAGAATGCCCAAAAAGTGGATTGCCTAGAAAAACAGAAAAACGGGAGAAAGGAAAAGAGTAAATCTTCGGTCGAAGATCAACACCTCCTAACTATAGTTTGAATACTTGGTTCATGTACTAGCGAAATGGTTTCGTTTAACCCATTCCAACACAGCAAAATTTTAGACTGGTCCATTTTGAAAGAAGCTGCAGACGACAATTTCAAGTTGATATAATTTTGAATTTTTTCATCATTTTGGGTAGAAAACATTGTGGATAATGAAGAAATTGCTTGATACAAGCAATTTCTTCATTATCCACAATGTTTTCGAAAGCTTTTTTCTTGAGGGGCGTAAAAAGGAGGGATTGAGTTGTAATGGGTTAAGAATCGGCGATAAACCTCGTGGCTAAGGAAGGAGGAAGTATTTTGATTAGGAAATAGATACTTTCGAATGAATTGTTTTCATTTAGCAGATTTTATTTTTATTCATTTATTTATTTATTTTTTTTTTTTCATTTTGTAAACCAACCTGACAAAATATCCAGTAATGTACTTTCACGTATTCACATAACGAACTCCGAGATTGCTTCGATTCTCGAAATCAAACCTTGAAACAATCAGAATGAAATATTATTTGTAGTGAAGAAGTGTAAGACAGGACATTGGGCCAAATTCCATGATATTTCCGACAGTCGTCACCGAGTCTCGTGTCACAAACCTGAAATAAATCTGCTCTTGACAACAGCGACCAAGTGACGACGTGTTATTTATTTTTGTGACAGTCACAAATCATACTTTTCACGGCGAAATAACAATGTTCCATTGAGGAACAACTTAGCATAGTCCCGTTCAGCTTGTCCATACATTTGGAAATGATTAGTGGTTTGTTAATATTGGTAATATTCTAGGGTCTGTGAAGTTGACAGAACAATCAGTAATCGACGTTCAGCTCAACATGTGCCTTGTTGAGCTGGCTCGATATTCCAACATCGGGGTCGAGGAATTTTAGACTTTGATAAAAAGCCATTTTACTAGGCCCATTTCCTTATGACAATATTTTAGACATTTCGCAATTCCTAGATGTTGCAGACAACAATGTTTAGTTGTTGAAATTTTAAAACCCCATGCCTTTCCGTGTCGAAAAGATTGTGGATAATAAAAAATGCTTTTATCTTTTTACCCAATAATTTCAAAAGCTTTTATTCTTGATGGCATCAAAAAGCGCGATAGTGTGGGAATGGGTTAAACTCATTTAATATTAAACTTCGTTTTTACACTTGTAATACCTTAGACCAAATGAATTTTTTAAAATAATTGTCAAAGATCAACATATCACTTCCGTTCTGCATGGACGATTTAATTGGCAAATCGTTTTAATTCTGTTGTTGTTGTTGTTGAGGTTGGCAACTCGTTAATTAAAGACAACCAGCCGAAACATTTCATACTATTTAGATTCTAAAGGAAAATGCAGACGACTGCATGCAACGTCCGTTAAACTCGAAGAATAAACGCAAAACGCAATAGATAAAAAGATAGAAAAAAATGTTAAAAGTGACTGTTCTCATTACCAAATGTTTACGATTGAACCTTATTTATTGGGATCGTGTCATAATTTGGGTTTGATTGTTAGTTTTAATAAATATTCCGATCTCCAAAACAACACTTCGCTTTGATACTTTGAATTCGATTTTGTTCTTTTTCTTTTATTTACATGATATTAAATATAAAGTGGACCATAACAAGCCCACACGAGCGAACATATTTTCAACGAATCTTACCCCAAAGGAAGTACAACATAATTTTGATAGAACCAATAATTCTTTCCATATCAACAGATGAGTGCACATTTCTTCCTTACGCAATCTTCTATATTATACAAAACAAATGAAGCGAGTAAGTAAATCTGACAGAAAACCGACTGTCTAGAATATAGTTCTTCCAGTAGTCAAGAACTGGGTTATAGTTTACACGAGAGTTGATTAATTACCCTTTGACCAGTTTGTCTGCCCGCTCTGCACAGTTGGTAGAACACTCGACTTCAAATATGGAGTTTACAGAACTGATTCCCTTTATCTTCGGGAATTCAGCTACATGTTTTTCGGATGATACGCTAATCCAAGATCCCTTATAATTGTTATATACACCTAAAACACTCATGCACACACGTACTCAAGGGCTCTCAGCGGTTTTGTCCTTGTACTAACCTATTTTCTTGGTGTGTTGTGTATTTCTGCAACTTGATAGGTAGGATCAATAAAGAAAAATGAATACACATGTACCCAAACCCAGCTTTTATATCCTAAACAAAGAGCATAGAAGTTTTAAGACAGCCTGACAAGTATATGTGACGTCATTAACAGCCCTTACTTTACAAAAGGCCTTTTATATACATTTACATTTGAACATGCGAAATGAGTTTCCAACAATTACACAAGTGTGCAAAGAAAGCTTTAGGTCAGCCTGTGCATTCGCATGTCTTATCCGAGTCTTTGTAGCTAGGAACACGTAATGTCATCAAGTTTCTTTGGATGATCTTCTAAACACACCGAATGGCTGTCTTATTGCTCAATTTGTACCCCTTCATGCACGCGTGATACTGTTCGAAATGTCACATATAGCCTCATTTTAGTGATGAATGCTGTTTTCATCTTCTTATTATTATTAAATTGGGATATGAAAATAGAAACATAATCATTTGATTTGCGACGTTATACAGAGTTTTTAGGTCTTTCGTTTTAAGCCTAAATGAAAGGAAAATCTCTGAAAAGATATTACCACTTTACCTAAAACTAATTGTTTATGATCTAGTTAGAATAATCTCTCCCATTGCCAAACGACGGAATTTTAGACTCGCCCAACTTAAAAGAGGTAGTAGACGACAACACAGAGCTGGTTTAAAAATAACGAAATGGAAGGGGAAAAAATTAAAATGAATAAGCGGAATAAAAAAAATGCTTGTCTGACAACGTTTCCTACCTATGTTTCTTCAGAACTAAAGCCGCCGTCATAGCACAGTCGGCAGCGCACCAGACTCCTAATCTTAAACCATGGGATGTCGTAGGTTCGATCCCAAGCGGCGGCGAATATCCTTTCCGACATTTGTCTCTCACCAATGGGTTGATAATTGTAAACCTTAGTGGGGCAGCTGCTGGAGGCTAGGAATGTATGTAATGGTAGTGCTGGTGTGAGAAATACCAGCCGCGGTATGACTGAAATACTGTTAAAAGTGGCGTTAAACCCCATTCATTCAATCAATTCTTCAGTGCTAAAAAAGGGATTTTTTTGTAATTGATCGAGGGTTTCATCGTGATCAACACCTTAAGAATAACTTCATGGTTGGGCGTGCAAAACAAAGCTGTAGTTAACACATTTTGCACGTCAAACGACGATATGACCCCTCTTATCGATACTACGACAAGTGAATATTAATAAAAAAATCTTTGTTGAATCTAAGAAGGTAAAGGAAATGTAATCATCTCATCCATGAAAAAAGATTAAAAATTATTTGCATTTTGTATATAATATGTAAAACAAAATGAAAATAAATCGTATTGCATGTTTCTTGGCGCCAGAACGACTAATTTTACGCCACCTTTGAGAATTTATAGATAGTTAGCACATATTTACATTGCTGATTTGTGTCTAGACACTATTACTTATATTATCTGATTCATGAACTATATCAGAAAATACTCTTGTAAACAAACAAGAAAGGATCGCGTGTGTGTCAAACTAAATGTCAATCGACCAATCAAATCATTTTTTCATAAGGGAATAGAACTGTGTACTCCAACATTAGCCGACATTTACATGAAACAATTTTGTTGGTTTTGCGACTTAAACGTCTTAAATACAGCTTATTCAAGCTACAATTACGACGATTAGGTCTTTAATCAGTCATTTTACCTATTTGTTGCATGTTACTGGTATGAATTTTTGTAAAGTAACGCATTTAAACCATTACCACATAATGACGCTTTTAAACGCCCCCCCCTCGTGTAAAACGTTGGAAAATATTGTGGAGAATGAAGAAATTGCTTTTTACAAGCAATTTATTCATTCTCCGAAATCGTTTCCATCCCAAAGGACAAAAGTTATAAAGATTTCATAAACTTAAAATTTGTCGTCTGTAACTTCTTTGAATTTGGGCCGGTTTAAAATTTCATTATTTTGGAATGGGTTAATATCGAAGTCGAACTTCCTGTCGGAGCTCGATTGGTGTGGCCAGCTTTCTGTCATGTACTGCATTATTACTTTATAGTTTAGCAGTAATTAGAATCTAATATAAGCGTGTCAAAGAAAACACCACAAAGCTACAATTTACAATAAAGCCTCAGGAATATCATTTATATAAGCTAGAGAATCTCTGAACAGATGGTACATGTATACTGTATGATTCGAGCATATCTTGGGTTTCCGCCTATAGGAATACATGCTGATTTGTAAAAGGTTTATCTGAATGCTGCTTTAAAATATGCCTGAGTTTGCAAGTGGCTACGACGGTGGTTAAGTGGGTATTGGTGGTCGGTAGTCTCAGAGTGCATAGGCCGGTTTCCGTTTTTGGCGGAAAATAACGTTGTTACTATGAGAACGTTAATTGAGGAAGACGCACATCATATCATGCAAGCGAAAAATATCTATAAAATGTTGTCAGCATGGTTAATTGTATTTTCATTGTGTTTTCGTAAAGCACTGAGGATACATACTAGGAAAAAATGGCAGAAAAGAAGCAATGATCACAATTCTACCCAGAAGAATACTTTATCTCCAAAGATAGCTATTTCGATTTCACGTAAACAACTTCTATCAGTTGTTCAAAGATCACTTCTTATCTAAATGAAAGATTCGGCAGACGCTATTCGTCAAATGTATTTAAAAATTCTGACCAGAGATGTTACTCAGTAGACAAGCAATCACTCAAAGTTTGATTTAAATCGTCATCTAATATTTTAGATACACAATTGAGATTTCAAGGATTTTTCTGTTTTCGATTTACGTAGTAAACGAATCGTAGGAATTGTCATGTGCATACGTTTACACTACACAGTATGAAAAGACAGAGCCTAATATTTTAGTTTTGCAGTTGGGTGTTTTATTAAATGGATTAGCTTAAAATAATTTAAAAGATTATTTGAAATATATGAAAAATCAATATCAACCCTGGGTTAATGTCTACCTTCAGATAATACCTACCTTCACTAAAACTTGAGCAAATATCTATCTTCGGTCAATTCCAACCTTCAATTACTACCTACTATTCGAAAGTATCTTCTTTCAGTCATTACCTCCTTTCGATCAATACCTCCCATTAGCACTAACCTATCTTAAGTCAATTTCTACCATTAGCCATTAACTACCTTTAATCAATACTTACAATTATCCCTTACTTCCCTTCGGTCAATGTCATCCTTCAGTCAGCATTACCTCCCTTCAGTCAATACCTCCCTTCGGTCAATACCTTCTCTCGGTCAATACCTCCCTTCGGTCAATACCTCCCTTCGTTCAATACCTCCCTTCAGACAATACCTCCCTTCGGTATATGCCTACTTTAAGTCAATATCTACCTTCGGTCAATACCAACCTTCGGTCAATACCAACCTCCAGTCAATACCCCCCTTCGGCCAATACCTACCTTCAGTAAATACTTACTTACCAAGGAAATTATGATGAAATTAGGCATGAATTATGCCAAATTAACTGGAATACAATACGCGATGATAATATCGATAATTATGCAGAGAAACTAACTAGCCTACTTAAAAACTTATTAGAAAAACACATTCCTTTTAAAGAAGTTCTTATTAGGCCTCTAGATCCATTATGGATTAACACAACAATTAAACGAAAAATCCGTCAGAGAAAAAGGGCCTATAAGAAAGCAAAATCTAGTAACAACCCCGTGCATTGGTCTAACTTTAGGAAAATAAGGAATGAAATAATAACAATGATACGTCAAGCAAAAAAATCAAACTTTCAGAATATAGCCAGTAAATTAAATTCAGGTCAACTTAGATCTAGTGACTGGTGGAAAATGTTGAAGTGCCTACTCAGTCAAAAACAAAATTCTCCTATACCACCTCTTTTTGATATCTCAAAAGACGAGCTTGTCATGGATGATCATGAAAAAGCAAACTTTCTTAATTATTATTTTGCATCTACAACTTTTATAGATGACTCTTCTAATAAGATTCCAACGAATAACGTTCAACATGATGAAGTAAATCTTGGTTCTCTTAATATACAGTGTTCAGAGGTACTAGATGTTTTAAAATCTCTTCCTATTAATAAAGCATCAGGACCAGACGGCATTAGTAATCGTGTTTTACGTGAATGTGCACATCAATTAGCTGAGCCTCTGTGTGACTTATTCAACAAATCACTAGACTTAGGAGCTATTCCAATCGCATGGAAAATATCCAATGTTTGTCCAATTTTCAAGTCAGGTGACCCATCTTTACCCTCAAATTATAGACCGATATCACTTCTTAACACCATGGAAAAAGCGTTTGAAAGAATAGTATTTAAACATATATTCAATTTTCTTCAGGACAACAACTTCTTTACTCCTCATCAGTCGGGATTCCTTCCAAAAGATTCAACCGTCAATCAATTATTAGTTTAATACAACACTATTTGTAAGGCATTAGATGACGGCCTTGAATTTCGTGTTCTTTTTTTCGACATAAGTAAGGCATTTGATAAAGTCTGGCATAAAGGCTTGATATTTAAACTGGGGCAAGCTGGTGTAACTTCTAAATTACTTGAATGGTTCACAAACCATCTTTCTAACCGTCAGCAAAGGGTTGTCTTGCCTGGCTCAAGCTCAATTTTGTCTCCCATTTACGCAGAGGTCCCACAAGGTTCGATTCTAGGCCCTCTATTATTTTTGATTTATATCAATGATATAGTTGATAATATCAATTCTAGTATTAATCTTTTCGCTGACGATACAAGTCTCTCTGTTATAGTTGAGAACCCTGTCCATGCTGCTTCTATTTTACAAACAGATATCCAAAAAATTGAAAAGTGGGCTAATACATGGCTTGTGAAATTTAATCCATCAAAATCAGAATCTATAATTGTATCCAAAAAACGTTCAAAACCAGTACATCCTGACCTTAATATGTCAAACGAAGTCATACCCAATGTAGATATTCATAAACATCTGGGGCTTAATATTTCAAATAATGGATCTTGGGATCAACACATAGAAATAACCGTGGAAAAAGCATGGAAAAGGGTTAACGCCATGCGGGCTTTAAAACACACGCTCGATCGAAATACACTTCAAACTATATATTTTTCATTCATAAGACCTATATTAGAATACGCCGATATTATTTGGGACAACATTCCTGAAAAACTCAAAACTGACCTGGACAAAATACAAAATGAATCTGCAAGAATTGTAAGTGGTTGTACCAAAATTGTCTCATTAGAAAACCTAACAAGAGAAGTAGGCTGGGAAACGTTGAGATTTAGAAGAAAAAAGCACAAGCTTATTATGTTTTTTAAAATGGTTCGAGGTCTTACCCCTAATTATTTGTCTTCTCTTGTCCCTGATAGAATAGATAATACGTCACACTATAACCTAAGGCGAGCTAATAATCTTCAAAGTATTCCTTGTAAAACATCACTATACAAAAATTCATTTATACCATCCACAGTTGAAGAATGGAATAATTTGCCCCAAGAAATTCGAGATCTGGAATCTTTGAGTGTATTTAAAAATTATCTTGATAGGGACAAGCCAATACCAAATAAACTTTATTTCGTCGGCGAAAGAAAGTTTCAAGTAATCCATACTAGAATACGAACTAAATGTAGTGCTTTGAACTTAGATTTATTTAGTAAAAATTTGATCGATTCCCCACTTTGTCAATGTGGTGAAATTGAAAGTAGTCAACACTTTTTCTTTGATTGTAACTTTTACACCGCGATAAGAAACAAGTTACTCCGTTCCCTAACAGATTTTTCTAATATTAATCTGGATGTTCTGTTGTACGGTGATGAAGGCCTTACTTACCACGAAAATGTCAGATTATTCTTAGAAGTACATGCCTTTATCAGGGATAGCAGAAGATTCTGATTTAAGAAGGTTAAATTTTCATATTGACCTTTCTTCATTGTTTCAGATAGAACCATTTTTACAATATCCTTTGATCCAGACATATGATGTTGGTGTTGTATCGAAGGAAAAAAATCATTGTTTATAAACGTATAATCATGTTGAATACCTTTTATTACGAGAGCACATCCCCTCGCACGACTTCTCTTAAAAAAATATATCATGGTTAGATATTCTATTTTTTTCTAACATAATTACTAAAGAAGACCCAAGGCATAACCATCTAGAACAAATGGAAAAGAACTTTATAAGCTAAAAGCTTCCGTTCTAATCCATTTTATATCAAATATCTTTATATATCATGTAGTCCCATTGTATTTGTTTGTTGAAATTTTGATATGAATAAAATATGTTTAAACCAAATACTTACTGTTAGCCCTTTCCAATCTTTAGTCAATATCTACCCTCAGTCAATACCTACCTTCAATCAATACCTACCTTCGGTCAATACCAACATTCAGTCAGCACCTAATATTAGCCCTAACCTACCTTTAGTCAATGCCTTAACCTAAAATAAGTAGATACCTACCTTCATCCAAAACCCACGTTCAGCCCAAACCTATTTCAGTCAAAACTAACTTCAACCAAATCATCATCATTTCACCCAGTACCTAATTTAAACCAATATATACCTTCAGTGAATACCTTCTTTCTTTCAATAACTTCTTTCTTTCAATAACTTCTTTCTTTCAATACCCTCTTTCGGTCATTGGAGACAGATTAACTACCTACCTCTAGCTTAAACTCACTATCCAGCAATATCCTCATTAAGTTTATTTCCACTTGTAGAAGACTTTGACCAGACTGTGTGGATATTCTGGTAAATATAAGGATTAGTTGACATCCTAGGTAATCAAAAAAACCTTCCTGTAAAATGTATCAATTGTTGTTATCTCTATGAAGCACAATGGGATTGATTTACCGTTAAGAACTGCAATTCCTCTTATTTAGCCATAAATATCTCTAAAAGAACCGATGTAGAACGACAAGCATATTAGGCAATTTTTTGGGATTGGGGGAAACGAAATTGTGTAAGGAGGATTTGAACAAGATAGATTCAGACTTTTGAGAGTGACACATCGCCTTCTGGCGACCTGAATTTTCGAAATACAGCTTTATTTTTCAAAAATAAAGGATGACATTTTGCTCCTCCGATGACGACACGTAACTTATAATGTAGTCCACTCAATATTTCTGACACTTTTTTGCTCTTATTACCTCAAATGTTGAAATTTGTTTGATCGAGGATACTTTGTATTTAGATAAATGGGACTTTACGTCGTTTTGAACAATCGCTCAGTTATATCACAGCGAAATTCTCTCGAGCTACCTGGGTATTACCAGAACTAAGTCGGGACTCTGAATCCCTTTTCCAAGGATATACTCACGTGACCAAGGATGTGGCCTCCTATTCTCTGGGATATTGTGTCCGCCACCCTAGCCAATGAGTTAAGCAGATCCCATTAAGTCTATCAACTCATATGAGTCTTATTTGATATCGAATCCAGTCTTTCCTAGGGAAAGGATAAACGAGCATGTCTAAACCCATTTCCACACAATGACGCGTTTTGGCGTCCCTCCAGACGTAACATTGTGAAAACATTGTGTGAAATGCAGAAAATGCTTGTTACAAGCAATTTCTTCATTTTACACTATGTTTTCTACTCAGAAAAATGATAAAATCTGAAATTACATAAAATTTAAATTGTAGTCTATAACTCCTTTGAATATGGAACAGTCTAAAATTTTACTGTCTGGTAATGCGTCTGGAAAGAAGTCTGCATTATAACATCTTAAAGTAAGCAGACAAACGTGTAGCGGGGAATAAATCTTATTGACAAACTAGAAACAGACGTATGTTTTACTAAAATCCTCATCATTATGAATTCTCCTAGCCTCTAGCAGGTGAGATGGTTATTAACCCATCACCAGACTGCATACTTTTAGACTGGTCCAAATTGAAAGGAGCATAATCTGATCAGAGCCCAGGTTAGACTCGAGTTACTACGAGCAGTTTCTCAATCGTCATGAATCGGAAGTCTTAACAATTTTACCAAATATTTTGAACGAATGTTTTCATTAAACATTTGAAAAGTTCTATAATTGACGGATTGCCGACCATACCCACTAACAATGTTCTTCGACCGAGATATCAAACTATCTTACTTGCTTAACCTTTGTCATGCTAAACCCGGAATATTCCGGTTTGGGCAGAAGGTATAGACAAAGATCAGCCTGCACATAAGTGCAGTCTGATCTTGGTCTACACCTCCTGCTTGTACTTTTCCTGCCAGAGAAGTTATGAAATTGGTTTTCGAAGGAAATATTGATTATTGAACAACAAGTACTTTCAGTGCTCTCATCACTTTGATTTTGATGCAATTCCATAAGGGATTTTATACAGCATGACAAGGCTTAACTTATGGGCAAAAAACCTTAAACTAAAAGTAAATCGTTGATTTAACCGTCGTATACAGCTGAAGGTTGAATGAGCTTAAGTTCGGTGTTTAAGTCGCAGTACATTCACGAATGCTTGAAATAAATGTCAGAGGTCAGCGTTCACTTCCAGTTTAGATAAATGATTTGATTGATTAATCGATCTATTGATTGACAGTGGCGATCCATTAGTTTTCAGGGACTGAGATTTTGCACAGAATAAACATATTTGGATATTTATCATATAACTAAGTAAACATTTTGTTCTGTATTACTTTACCCATTGCCTAGACTCGCTCCCAATCCCAATGATATTTATATGGTAGATATGTGCACTTTTAATTGCAAAGTTTTTTTTTTCTCTCTAGCTTTTAACTCCCTGTTTGGCTGATCAGTGTCAGTTTGTGAGACATAAGGGAGGTAATTTCAAAGATTGAAATGTAAAACATGATTGGTGAAACGTTACCTTAGTTACTTTCAAACACACACTTACTGACAGACTAGGGACAGGCTACCTATTCAAAAACAACAAAATTTTAGGCTGGTCCAATTTGAAAGGGATTGCAGACAAAAAAAAATCAAATTTAGTTTGAATTTAAAAAAAGCAAGTGCCATAAGAGGTAGAATACATTTTGAGAAAAAAAAGAAATTGCTTGCCACAAACACTTTCTTCTTTTCTCAAATTGTTTTCTAAAGCTATATTTTTGGGGCTAAAATGCGGAACTGTGTGGTAATGGGTTAAAAAATATTTGAAATATCTAGGCACCAGTGCTTTTTTAATTTCTTTGATTGAATGCAAATATTTTTGTAAACTGGATTTTCTTTCCCGAATGCTGTTTCTCTTTGGAATTTTACAGGACTTTTTAAGGTTAAGGGATGTATGTAAAGCCTAGTTGTCGACATTGTTCATGAATCTTTATATATCTTCTCTGTATTACATCACAACGAAAAAACTAATAAATCTTTCCACACCAATAGATGAATGCACTGTTCTGCCTTACGTAATCTTCTTTATTATATAAACCAAATCAAGCAACTAACTAAACCCGACAGATTTCCCACTGTCTTCCCTTTACCATTTCTTCTTGCTGTCTGGATGGATCCGTGGTGATGTCCACTGTCATTGACAAGAAGTTTGGCTTAGACAGTGAACGACTAGTTTTTCCCGACAAAGTTTAAGGTCAGTAACATGTAACCATAATTAAAAAGGTTGGTTGGCAACACCAACGTCGTAGTTACAGCTTGAATAAGCTATAGCTACGACGTCTATTTCGCCTAGCGAGAAAATGTCGAATGCTGAAAGTTAAGGGTGAACTGAATGTAATATTTTCACTATTGATGAGCGGAAAGAAATCGCATTTAAAAATTATTTAGTTTCTACGAAGGGGCAACCACAATGTAGTTACAATAGAATATTTTGAATCGACTTTGGAAACCATATAGGTTTGACTTTTATTCCTGGTGTTGTATGTAAGGCAAACGCATGTGCGAAGGTCTATTTCTGAAAAATGGCACAAATGCATAAATATACAGAGTTTTCTGTAATATATATGTGTACTAGAAGTTCATTCTTAGAAAATAATTGAAAGTTTGATTTTTTAGATTAAAATTGTTTGTGCCACAAATTAACGCCTCGTGGCTGTAAAAAATATCGACCAATCAAATCATTCATTTAGGCTAAGTGAACTTTGAATTCGGCCATGTGAAGCACTTTGACTTATGAGGGTCACTTTTTTAAGTTTTTAGAGTAAGCCTATAGCTTTTTAACCTGATTATTAAGTTGTACG
The DNA here is from genome assembly GCA_946902895.1 of Fragum fragum. Taxonomy (NCBI): domain Eukaryota; kingdom Metazoa; phylum Mollusca; class Bivalvia; order Cardiida; family Cardiidae; genus Fragum; species Fragum fragum. Next base: position 51,526,708 of record OX336366.1, read on the forward strand.
AAATTTTACACGTAGCTTGCGTATTCATTCCTCTCTCGAACGGTGTCACAATATGAGGCGCACGAAATCCACGTGCAGGCTGCGCTGTGTACTTTTAGCACGTGGTTTTTATACACTATACTAAACTATCAATTAATCAGCTGATGAGATCATTCATATGGCAGTGATCACAGGGAGCAATTGCGTATGCTAGATATTCGCTAAAATGACCCAAAAGTCAAACCTGGCCTTTTAGAAATACTATATATAGACAAGGGATACAACTCAGAATTCCTGAGATCCCACCCCTGTCTGTTTTAAACGTTTCTAAAAATTACACTTCTTTGTTTACACATTTTACAGTTGTGCATATTCGTCAAATATATAATCATTTGTAACCTTGACCCATCCATTCCACGAAAAGTATACAGCTTTCGGAGTAGAGGCCACTTTCTTACAGAAATACACCTCAATTTTGCTCGATTGTCGAGAAGTAGCACCTTCACCTTTCATCAGTAAATAGCAAATACTAGATAAGCCACTCATTTCTATTATGTATAGAGCTATGGTAAATTATAAATTAAATACATTTTTACCTTTAAGTAGTCAATTCTGATGATTTCAGAGCTCTCCTAAGCTTATGAAGTGTTACATCCTTTCTAGAAGTCATAAGGCAGCCATGTTGTTTTTTTATGATAAACATCCATAAAGCACACACGGATGCAAAAATGTGTAAAAAGGGGTAATGGACGAGAAAGGCCACAAGTGGGATGTAAATGCCAAGAAAAGAATAACAAAATGGATTTCAGAATAGACTAGATGAGAAAATTTTATTCTTAAGGTACTTATAACACCATCGTAGTTTAAACAAAATATTCATTATTTATCAATGGCTCTCTAATCATTTACAAGAGCCCAAGATATTGAATTGTATGTATTTGAAAGTTAGTTAAAAAGTTAGCTAGGTTAAAATAATAAATAATTGAAAAAAATAGGACTTTATGAGTTATGATTAGTTCAGGCTTCCACACCGTTAACTTGAAACAAGTTAAGACCAAAGATTGACCCCTGTGGAACGCCAGATAAAAGCCATAGCTCACCAATGACGACTGTTATTTGGCTTCTAAGAAGGAAGGATAAAATTCAGCAAAGCGTCTCACCCTACATACTATGCAGCTGCATTTTGTAACAAAGTTAAGTTGTTGACTTTGATAAGTACATTGCTAAAATGAATATCAAATATAAGTTTGTTAGCCAAATTTCTTATTTTATGAAACGTCTTGAATTAATTATATTATTAATGTTTCACTTAACAAAACCCTTTCTCTCATCTTTTAATGGAATCTTCACTAGCTGAATCTCTAAGTAAATGGAAAGTTCACCAGCAGGATTGATAGCATTGAGAATGTAGTAACATATAAATAGTATAATATTTTTTTCTGAAAATGGGATGAAAATTGACTCTCAGTATGCAGAAGGTTATGAAACAATGTGATATGCTATTTGTTGATAGCCATTCTGGAAAATAAAATATGAATACATGAATTCTTTTACAAAGAAAAGTACTCTACAGTTATTTGTTTAAATTTATAAAGGTTATGATATTCCTGTGAAAATCCTTAGTTTGATAGTTACGTTACACCAATTCTTAATTATAATTGTGAAGTCTGGGATTTCACCCAATCGGACAATATTGAAAGAATTCATAGGAAATTTTCAAAGCGCATGCTAAATCTAAAACAGTCAGCGAATTCTCTTTCTCTCTTATCGGAAATAGGAAGATTCCCGCTTATAGTTAATAGACATATTCGTATAGTCAAACATTGGCTAAAACTGTACAGTAAAAAGAAGAACAATTGTATTTTAACATCAATATTACAAAGCCAGCGGTTAGAAATTGAAAAAGACCCCGAAGTTAAAAACTGGAGTAATAGAGTTAATAAACTATTGAAGACTTCAGGCTTCAGTGAAGTTTGGTTTTACCCTGATTTGGTACACTATGAAAAAGTTTAATGTGATATTTGAAAAAAGAGTCAAAGATATATACATAAGTAAATGGCACACGTCCATAGATGCTTCTTCCTCCCTAGTTTTGTTTTGTAACCTTAAATTGAGTTATGAAACGTCAAGTTATATTATACTCCTTGAAAATAGAAAACAACGTAATATATTAGCACAGATTAGATTATCCTCACACGAATTACAAGTCGAAACAGGTCGCCACCCAAATATCAACAGTTCGAACATGCGAATTATGTACCTTTACAGATATTGAAGACGAATTTCATGTCACTTTGATTTGTCCCTATTATAAAGATTTAAGATCTAAGTATATCCCTACTTTTCCCATATACATCCTAATATGTATAAAGTTTACGCTAAATTATGATACTCTCATTATTAACATGGTATAATTAATTTTGTTTATTTATGTGACTGTTTTTTTCCATTGTGTGTTTTATTACATGTTATTTTTTAGACTAAGAGCTAATATGCTCAACGTCTGTAATAAACTTATGTTCTGTTCTATATTGGATTAGAAGACAACTGTGGTAGTTATCTTAGTAGTTAAAACATGTTTATGTGTATGATATTCAACGTAATATGGATTGTTTTTCTCTGTAAATTCTTGGTCATCAATTACGATTCAATTCAAAAAGAACAGGTCTACGTATAACTTTAAATAAGTAATTTACCTGTATACTAAAAACGGAGTATATTGTTAAATAACATTTGGTAATACGTTCATACACATATACATGTAAATATTATCAAATTATTTTTTGTAATTGTTTCTGTGTAAGAAGAAGTAAAAGCAGTATGAGTTGATGCAAATCTACTATTGAATTATAGTGATTGTTATCATTTATTTTGCATTCCTCATTCATGGGTTATACTTTAACTATAATTCTAATTGAAATTTGCAAATAAAATTTGAATCGTTTAATGAAAGACCCATTGGTGAGAGACAAATAGTCGGTAAGGCACTCATCCTTACCGACTATTTGTCTCTCACCAATGGGTCGATAATCGTAGACCTATGTGGGATAGCAGCTGGGGGCTAGGAAAGGATGTAATGGTAGTACTGGCGAGAGAAATACCAGGATTCCATTGTTAGGTGCTCCAGCCGCCGCGATATAACTGAAAGATTGTTGAAAGCGGCGTAAAACCCCAATCAATCAATCAATCAACAAATGTTTTAACACACAAAGTGAAAGCAAATACATTCAGCGTAACTATCTATACAGGCTCTGAATCAATATTACTCAGACAATTCGAGGGTTAAAAGATGTATCTTATCTCCAAAAGCAGCATGTTCTGATCTTGCTTCAATATTAATTAAATATAATTAAAGATTTTTTTTCTTATTGTTCATGTCGTTTTTTTTAGTTCTATCGAAACACTTATTTCTTTGATTTTGATTAACAAAACCTTGTGGAATTCCTATTCTCATTAAAAAGTATTAAATGAGCAATCGAAAGGAAGATTATCAAAAACTTAGGGAAAAGAGGAGCACCCTTGTTACCTATATCTCCACATCTTTATCTTTTATCTTTGTGGATTTTCTCACAAAAATGCATATCTTGGAATTTGAATAAACTTTAGAATATATTCTTCTTAAAGATTAGATATCTTGTATCAGGTTAGAGAACCATTGATACATATTGGACATATTATTCAATTTTCATATCATATGTTAATGAGTTATGAATGAGAAATTGTCATTCCAACTACCCTCTATTTCAGTCGTTGGCCTTTATTGCAACTTGCGTCCCCATTTGTAACCCCCCCCCTTTCCCCAATCGATTCCCGACGGCGGCACTCATCCTTTCCGACTATTTGTCTCTCACCAATGGGTCGATAATCGTAGACCTATGTGGGATAGCAGCTGGAGGCTAGGAAAGGATGTAATGGTAGTACTGGTGTGAGAAATACCAGGATTCCATTGTTAGGTGCTCCAGCCGCCGCGATATAACTGGAATATTGTTGAAAGCGGCGTAAAACCCCATTCAAACAAACAAACAAAACCCTTTCCCCAATGTTGCATCTTGTTTGCATTTAAGGATATTTCAGTTTATTTACAAGATGGCTGCCTTTTGACTTCTAGAAAGGATGTAACATTTCATAAGGTTATGAGAGCTCTGGAAACATCAGAATTAACTATTTAAAGGTAAAAATGTATTTAATTTATAATTTATCATTGCTTTATACATAATAGAAATGAGTGGCTTATCTGGGATTTGCTATTTACTGATGAAAAGTGAAGGTGCTACTTCTCGACAATCGAGCAAAATTGAGGTGTAAGAAAGTTGTCTGTACTCCGAAGGCTGTATGGTTTTCGTGGAATGGATGGGTCAAGGTTACACTTGATTATATGTGTGACGAATATGTACAACTGTAAAATGTGTAAACAAAGAAGTGTAATTTTTAGAGACGTTTAAAACAGACAGGGGTGGGATCTCAGGAATTCTGAGTTGTATCCCTTGTCTATATATAGTATTTCTAAAAGGCCTGGTTTGACTTTTGGGTCATTTTAGCGAATATCTAGCATACGCAATTGCTCCCTGTGGCAGTGATCGTTTAGAAAATTTGCTTCTTATATTTGAAACAACCTAACACATCGCTTACCAGCTTAAAACGTTCTTGGTAAAAAAAAAGGTTTTATCACAAATCTGGTTTTAGAGAGAACCATTGATGCCAAACTGCCCTTATTCGACAAGTAATTATGTGGCTATCTGAATAAAATCAAGGTAATATGGTAGGATCTGTATTCCTTGATTTTAGAAAGGCCTTCTATCTTGTAGATCATAACACTCTCTTATCTAAGCTTAAGCTACACCATTTTATGCATAACACATGTACCTTGTTTCGATCATATTTGAGTGACAGGTATCAGGCAGTCAAATAAAGCAACGTTTCTTCCGATATGAGATCAATTACTTCTGGTGTTCCGCAGGGATCTATATTAGGCCCTATTTTATTTCTAATTTATGTAAATGACCTTTCGTTCACCTTATCTTCAAACTTAGACAAAAGTTTTACCAAAACCGTATTTTAAGTATGGGTGTATTCTTCGGGGCCAGTGTAAATCCCCGTTAGCTAAAAGAGTCAATAAAATCCGATAAAGATCTGCTCGAATCATTCTATGCCAGCCTAGGAGGTTTGGTTCTGTGTAAAATTCATTTCTTTGAAATGTCTATCTTTTGAAAACCGATGTAAATATTACATGGTTCTAATTGTTTTTAAGACGATCCATAGATTAACTCCCCCGTATATGTCCGAATCTGTAGCAGTCAGTAACAACCAATTTCATAATTTAAAATCAGTGTCCGGTAACCTGTTATCCCAGAAATGTGTTCCCAGAACTTAATTTTTGAAGATAACCTTTTCTTACACTGGTATGAAATGTTGGAATGCCATACCAACAAACCTTCGAACAATTAAAAATTTATCTTACTTTAAAAACACCCTGAAAAATAATGTGATGTCTTGTAACGGGTTATAGTTACAATTACTTCACTCAGGATTGTGTATGTCAAATTATATTACCTTTATGTTAACTAACATTATCATTTCTCATCATTATCATCACCATTTCAGTAACCACTGATTCACGATTTTTTGTGAGTTTTGCGGGTAAGGCTATGGCCTTTTTTAAAGCCTCTCTCATGTTTTGACATTTCTAGATAATTGCATTGTGACCATATTCATAATCACCACCATTTTTATTGTTTTACAATTAGAATTATAAACCGTAAGGTTATGATAATAATCGTAACCTCTTGTTCATCACAACTTATTTGTTGCAGAGGGCCTCATTGTAAATAAGTTTTTCATTGTATTGTTTCGTATGATGATATCTTTATCAGCTACCTTCTTTAAATAAAGATTTTTATCATTATTATTATTATTATTATTATCAACCTTTGCTCGTTCGCACCTCGCCTTTCAAAAGGTAGGTCAAACAAAGAACTTCCAATAATATGATTACTATAATAGATGTCACAAATATATTTAAAACCGAATTGAAAAGGGATTTATATCGCTTCTTTTGATTATGTTCAAGCTGTAGTTATTTCAAAGACAAGATGAGCTGAATTGTGTGTCCTACCTTTTGAGATGATTTGTGTAATGCGTTTTAGGCAACGCTCATATTGCCTACGTCATAGACGATTGCTGTTATAGACCTGAAGTGAACTTTGAACCTCGATAATGGCCGGCATTTATGTGAAGCATTTTTTTTTTAATGTTTTGGTGACTTAAAAGTCGTAACTATTGCTTATTCAACCCTGAACCTCGTGATCGAGAGTCGGACACACTACACTGCGCTATGGCCGCGGCTTTTCATCTGTATTCCGTTAGTTAATATTCATCGCAGCCATCTCAGAAGAAGGTCGATGCGTTTTATATGAAATAAAACCTAATTAGATAGCATCAGTTTAACTGTGTCTGTGCTGAAAAAACCTTCTGAAGACAAGTTAAACGTGTTTCTGCTAGGAGAATTGACCAATCGCTTGGCCCCATCATCTTACTCCGTTGGCCCTGCCGATTAAATCCGACAGGAAGTTCCATTTTATTTTAAACGGCGTTATTTTGCAAAATTTATAGCCAGTAACAAAAAAGTAGAACAGTTGGTTGGCGATCATAATGTCGTAACTACAGCTTTATTAAGCTGTAGTTACGTTGCTTAAGTAGACAAACCAACAAAATATTACCAAAACTAGCCTTTTATCACAAAGTAAAAAGTTTTATGTATTCAGCCGCACTAATTTTGATACATGTATCAAATGAGATTGTCGAAGTTAAGACAAATAATTATTAAAGAGGGTAAGTAAGTTTATACATTCATTGCCAATGGAATAAAACACATTTAAAATACTATAAATTAATTTGCCTTTTAAAGATTCTACAATTGTGACATCCTTTTCATGTTATCGCTGTTAAAATAGTTAGTAGTAATACATATAATTGATTGGTTAATTGAATGGGGTTTTACGCCACTTTTAACAGTATTTCAGTCATATCGCGGCGGCTGGAGTACGTAACTGGTATTTCTTACACCTGTACTACATGTACCACTACATCCTTTCCTAGCCTCCAGCTGCTATCCCACTTAGGGTTACGATTATCAATCTATTGGAGAGAGACAAATTTCGGAAAGGTATTTGCCGCCGCCGGGGATCGAACCCATGGAATCCCATGATTGAAGGCTGCGCTATGACGAAGGCTAATAAATATAATTGAAACAACAACAGCGACGACAACAACAAGAACAGCAAACAATTTCGACCTTTCAAGAAACGTTCCGTGGAGAGAAAAAGTATTAAACTGGATGATTTTGAATGTTAAAGAGATTGATGTCTCAGGAATTCAGTTATTGCCACTTCAGTTGTCACTTGGGTCTTAGATGAGTTTTGTACCTACCGTTTATTAGTAGATTTATGCTGCCTTCGATAGTATGAAATGTGAGACTTAACATATGTTTGGTCCTATTTTCCACTTATTCATTCGTAACCCAATTTTTAGTTTCGTCTAGTTTCCGAGAACAAAATTTTCAGCACGCATTTATTTTGTATAAGTGTGCAGAAAATAGTTCCATAAAATATATCAAAATATGTAAAATATATATATTCTTTTCGCTTGATGTCGTTGAACTATTAGAAATGAAGAAATGTTATATACCTCCGTGAAAACAAAAAACATTCTCTTCATTTCTGAAATGATGACATTTTCTCAACCGTTCATCTCCTATATCGGCATGATTAAAGATGTGTGATAGTAGTAGTACCTTAGCCAGTTACGTGGGTATCTTTAGTTATAACGGTGAATGGCAAGCCGATAAAAACACATTGATTTTTTCTTGAAAAAAAAAATGCGGTCCAGCCATTTAAAATCAACATGTGTCTTTATTTTCCAAAGCAAAGTTGTTACCACATACTCGAATCAGAGTAAAGACGCTCGATCCTCTAAATGTATCTAAATTTAGTTAATACAGGGAAAGCCTCTTAATCACAACCCTTGTGATAGCTGAATTGCATCTTACATTTTGCACAAATATTACATGTATAGACAAATATTTCCTTTTAATAGCAAGTTCTTGTTAATTGCAAAGCTTTGAGAAATTGGTGTTGCGATTAACATGGTTCCACTGTATTCAAATATTATTTGATTAAACAGTCGGTAAAAGACACTGTCAAACGCCATACACGTTTTATCACATCGTAGGTTTCAAATATATACATCACATATTTAGGTAGAGAAACAGCTTTATTGTCTATCGCGCTATAACGGTCACCCCAAAAAGTAATTCTTAACATTATTATTTTGTGGGATCAGGTGCAACAAAGAATGTTTTTATCATCTCTCTAGCAATAAACGCGTGCGTTCTTTCTTTTTTATTTCTATCACTAGATTTACTTGTTTTCGGATTAATATCGCGTGTGCCTAGAATACCCTTATAATATCGTACAGTGGTAAGATTCACAATCTGCAAAGTTGTGTCACCAAGCACCACTCTGACTTGCATCTGTATTAGGTGCCAAATTTTCTTTCATTATTTAAAATCCTTGAAATAAAGATTCCATATCTATTGACTGAGACATAGTCTGATTGTCTCTATGGGGTTTAACATCACTTTAACAGTGTTTCAGTCATATCGCGGCGGTAATAGCACCTATCTATGGATTCCTGGAATTTCTTACACCAGTACTACCATAATATCCTTGATGAGCTCCCGGCTGCTCACCCCACTTAAGTTTACGATTATTCACCCATTGGTGAGAGAGAAATATCGGAAAGAATATTTGCCTCGTTCGGAGATCAAACCCTGAATCTCTTGACTGAGAGTCCGACGAGACATAATCTGGAGCAAAATTAGTACACACGCAAGCAAAACCACGGTGATTCCGCATACATCTGACGTCATAAATTTAATCATAATACAAGAAAAGTTGTATTTGGCTGTCATCAATTCATAATATCTCTCTATAAATATATAAAGCCAAAATGAAAACTAGAAACATTCATTTGTCAATTATAGATTAGAAAATCAAAAGAAATGGAACACTCACGTTACAACGTAAAATTGAGGAACTGAGCGAAAAAAAATGTAGTAAATTATCAAGTAATTTGCCAGTTGCACCCATTTATTGCGTAATCTATTCGTGAACCAATTTATTTCAGCCCTAAAAAGGTAATCAATCTAGAATTTGATATAGTTAAGGCAGATTTTCCACTAAAAATTTATTCCAGACTTAATTTGAAATGCCGTTAGTTTTTATAAGATTGTAACTTTTCAGAGATTGTTTTTTTGGCGACGAATACAGAAAACGATAAATAGATAACATAATGATTAAAATAAAACACGACATGGACAGCCATTTGGGGCAATTAAAATATTCACTGATTGTTTAAAGAAGCTTTGGGTCAGTATCTTTCCACAGAGCGCAGAGTAAAGACTCTGATCAGACTGTGCGGATTCACAGACTGATCTGAGTCTTTACTTGGCGCAGATGTGTAATGGTTGGAAATGTTACGCACGCGCTCAAACTACTTATGTCTTCACAGGTAGATTTAATTTCAACAGAATTGACTAATCACGGCAGCCAATCAAATAATCAGTCAACCAATGAAATCATTCATTTAGACTAGAAGTTAACTTGGAACCCTGACATTGACCGCCATTTATTTGAACAATTTTTGATCGTTCAAGGATTTATAAAAGTTCGGTATTATTAAATTCCTGCAATTGAACAATCGCTGGTCCCGATTAACTCCCCTTGTCCAGCAATTTGACTCCAAAAGTTCCGCTTCCATATTTAACGGTGTTATTTTAGCAAAATCTATGGCCGGTAGTATGTATTTACGTTTATGTGTTATGTGATAGAAGGCATTTACCCTTTCTTTTTTATTTGTCCGACTTACCAAGTTTATAGAAATATATTAATCAGTTTTATTATGACAGACCATCTATTCATAAACATTATCAGCTTTTGCAGAGTCACTGATTAAGTTAGCTTTATATATCAAACTATGTTTTAGAGAACGAAATAATCATTTGAACGTTGCCGCCCCTTGAGTATTTAATTTCAAGCAACCGGACTGTCTTGTATTTCATTTCGGCAAGGACCATATGTTGTTCGATCTGTATTCTGTATTATCAACAACCCAAACGCCCGTCTTCTGCATTATTTAACAAGATGGTTTAAAAGAATTTATTTTCTATTGATTCCCGTAAAGTGGTTACGCTAATGAAATTAATAGCAACATTCTATTTTTGTATTCTTGTTTCACACAAATACTGAAAGTACTACTTAGCATGTTTATTCCTGTAGCTATTGGTATGATGTTTATAATTTTTATTTGTATCTGTAAGTCATTCTGGGAGGATTTTAAAATTCAATGGAAGATTAAATGAGTAGGTTTTTTTTGTGTGTGTGTTTTTTGTTGTTGTTATTGGTGGTGGTGGTGTTTATTTGTATGTCAAATTATGTATGAGGTGATAATCATTTAACCAACTATCTAATGTTTTGCGGCGGAAGTTCTAACCTAGAACATTATAGTTTTAATGAGTACACTGATTAATCCTACTACTGGCGTTTTGATTTGGGTAGCTTGGATGTTGTTATCTTGGGTTTTATTAAATCTATTCTTGCTTTCCAAAATGGAAATTATAATTCGTGTCTGTGTGTGTGTGTGTGTTTGAGCCAAGTTTTATGTGCCGAAATATTTTGAAATAGAGTTCTTTCAATACACATGGAAAAAACCCAGACATTTTCAAAGCAATTGTACTACATTATCTTCAAGGAAAGATTATCTCCAAAACGATACCATATGAATTATCTAACCTTATTGCAGCCATGTGAAATAAAGAAATAGTTCAAAGTGAATTTTTTGTTAAGATTTTTACATGTACACTGTCGAGCCAGTCTGTTCAAACATCCAATTAAACAAGAACTCGGTATTGTACACACAATAATATAGACGTGTTACTCTAAGCATTACACTTTATTCTAGGAATATATTTTAATTAGGATTTTCCCGAATCCCGGAATTCTGTTTAACAAATTCCCAAACAACAAGTTTTAGACTGGTATAAATTCAAAGAAATTGCAGACGACAATTTCAAATTGGTGGAATTTCAAATTTTTTCGTCCTTTTTATATAAAAAGTTGTGGATAATGAAGAAATTGCTTGATACAAGCATTTTTTCATTTTTCACAATGTTTTCTAAATTTTTTCTCTCGAGGAGGGCTTTTGTGGGAACGACTTAATCCTGAGATGTGAATAAGAAAGATGGGTTACATGTTCCATTGTGTTATAATTTAGTGATGTCTGACCTAGTGTAGATGAATTAATTGCATGCGTATATTATTTGATTCCAACTGTATTTCACTCAAACTATTCAAATTCTGGTGGTTTAATCCAAAAAAAGCACCACTAAATAGAGGAAGCGTATAATGATTTATTATAGTATGCGCCCATTTTCTCTTTTTTTTTATAGGGAATCCTGTTTCCGCTCTGAACTTTCGAAACTACGAGGAACCCAATAATTTGAAATTAGACTAACTTTCACTTTTCTAACAAAAAAGTTTCCTACAAATTTGAAGCTTTAAACCTAACTATTTTGAAGTCTTTCAACTATTCAACTTCTAATTTGTCTAGAATAGTAGAAACTAGCTAAAGACATCCCTTTTACGTCTTTTGCAAAATTTTAGTCCTGTCGGATTTCAAAGGTTTTGGTAAACGACAATTAAAAGTCGTTTTTTTTAACAATAATCATTCAATATGGTAGAAAAGATTATGGGAAAAGAAGAAATTGCTTATCACAAGCAATTTCTCATTTTCCACAATGTTTCCTTGAGTATAAAAAACGGGGATTGAAAAGGAAAGGGGTATACTGAATTTTCGCGTGAGACCGATATGTCAAAAATTGGAAGAGAAGGCATTTCCGACTTCGTGGTTGTAAATAAATTTTCTACTTTTCTGATTAATATTTAGCAAGAAAAATAGAATTAGCCGATTAAGACTTCCTCATTTCAGATCGATTATTTTCCGACAGGGCAAATCATTCGGGGAATTATCTAACATTGTGTACCGTCAAAGATGACGCGAACAAAGGTCTTCAAATGCAAACCGAGTAGGTCTGTGCATCGTGAAAGGGTGGATGGCTACCTCCTATACGATAGTTTTAACCTTTTGGACTGGTATTGATTTGAAGAAGTTGGAGAAGACAATTTAAAGTTTATTGGTTTCTAGGAATCTTTGTCATTTTGGGTAGAAAGGGATAATGAAGAAATGGCTTATAATATTAGAATTTCACAAGTTAAAACTCAATATAACTGCCACACGATTATTTCACCACTGGAAATTCTTACAGCTGAATTTTTTTTGAAAAAGTGAATTAAAATATATTATTGTGAGAAGCAATTTCTTCTTTTTCCAAAATGTTTTCCCAAGCATTTTTTCTTAATTACATGAAAAAGCGTGGTTGTTTAGGAATGGGTTTATCCTATTCTGGCACGCAATTTAGCCGGTCTCCAGGAGGCGCTTTCTTTTCGTAGATATTCTTAAGGTTCTTATCTAAATAAGTCGATAATAAGAATAAGCAAACTCAACGTTGGCTTAAACAAGAAACATTGATAACGTCGATTGTTTTCATTTAAAATAATAAAATCGTTCTATTTATCTCTACGAAAACAGAAACTCCGGTCTTGTTAAAAAAATCCCCATGGCTTACATGTTTATAAGCGAAGAGCAGCGATAAACATTCGGCACAACATTCTCACCTTTAAGTACATGAAAAAACAACGCGCTGAAAGCCTGGGATATATATATGGAAATTTATAAAACCTGGACAGAAAGTTTGATATTCGGATTATCGGAGTTGTCACTTTCTGCCCATCTACTGTCAATTATGCGTAGATCTACCAATTTGTGCCTTAACGGTCACGACCTGGCCTCACGAATGCGAATTTTCTTCTCGCTTTTCGGTTCGATCCCCGACGGCGGCACTCATCCTTTCCGACTATTTGTCTCTCACCAATGGGTCGATAATCGTAGACCTATGTGGGATAGCAGCTGGAGGCTAGGAAAGGATGTAATGGTAGTACTGGTGTGAGAAATACCAGGATTCTTTTGTTAGGTGCTCCAGCTGCCGCGATATAACTGAAAGATTGTTGAAAGCGGCGTAAAACCCCATACAAACAAACAAATCTTCTCGCTTTTCAAGTGTTTTAACGATATAAATATATGCACACACACATATATATATATATATTTACAAGTATATATCGCTACATATTTTTATCCGATCAAAATCATTTGAAGGAAATTAATGAAATGCCTCCAATGGATCATTCCTTTGAATGTTGGTTGAATTCTTTTTAGTACTTTCTGAGAAGAAGGTTTTAAAGTGAAAGTTTTCGGACGGACGGAAGCAAGGACGGACATACGACGGACCATACATCATGACAATAGCCCACTGGCTTTCAGCCTGTGGAGATTCGGAGAGAGGGAGAGAGATTCTACCACACTGACCTATTTCGTTATGTAAATATACCTTTCATGGTCTCCAAGTAGAGATATAGATAGAAAGAGGAAGCGAGAGACAGAGGGGTATGGCCATTTACCAGTCAAAAGCGATGCCAGTGCTTGCATGCAGACGTCGCCTAAGTGGCGTGATATAGAAGAAGATTGCATTATATGTTTTCACATTTAACTCTGCGTGGATTGAAATTGTATCGTAATACCTTTAGCGCCAGATTGCTTACGTAGTCTTAGGCTAAAAAGCAAAACACATAAACAAAAGAAACGAATAATTTCAAAGTCTTTAGAAATGATAAAGTAACGGAAACAGTGAAAGGGGAATACATGTCGACGGAAAATGTTTTCCTGGAAATTGGTATATATGCTAATATAAGATTAAAAAATAAAGACTATGTTAAGTAATTGGTAAAAGATGCATTTCAATGATATTGGTGCCAGATATTCTTGTTTTACACTGCCTTTGAGAATTTGTAAATTGTTTCTACAAATTCACATTGGTAATCTGTGTCTAGACATCACTGCACTAATTTATCCTGTCAGATTGTCGGGATGAAAACAAGTAATAAAAGCAGAATTAATTTACAAAAAAAGGTTTTCGATCATATTCCTTGCGATTGCTTTTTGAAAAGATGGTTTATTGTACGACATAAAACTAAACGAACGCATTTGCAGATGGCAAATTTAAAGAATCTTTGAACCCTTTCCTGTTTTGCAAAACTTAAGACCTGTCCAAATTCGATGATTTTGCAAACACAAATTTAATTTGGATCAGTGGGCTGGAAAGTATTCTTAAGAAATTGCTCGTAAAAGTATTTTTCTCGATCATAAAATCAAAGGGACGTACAACAAGGGATTGAATAGGAAAGGGTTTAAGAAGTTCTAGGAGCCCATTAGTGACTACAAGCTGTCTTTATCCCTTACCAGACGACACTAATTTGGACTGGTCCAATTAGAAGTTGACGACATATCTGGTTGCGTTAAGATTGCAAAGTACGTGTTAAGGTAGTAGATTTTGTTAAAATGATAAATAACGATGATGTATGAAAATGGCAAACCGCATTCACAAGAAAGTAGACATCAAATTCAAAGATTGTGGAAATTTACTGATTTCGAAATTGATTTGTTTTATAAACGGTATAAACTTTACCGTCATTGACTATACACCTTACCCGACCAACGAAATAAGAGACGTCATCTTACGAGGTTTGTCCGGAAAATTCGATTGGTTGATTGAATTGGATTTAACACCACATTTAAGAGTATTTTAGTTTTATCTTGGCCTCTGATGCACCTAACCATGGGTTCCTGTTATTTCTCATACTTGTACTACCACATCCTTCCCGAGCCTCCAGGTGCTCACCCTCCTTAGGTTTACGATTATGACCACATTAGTGGGAGATAAATGTCGGAAACAATCATTCCCGCGACCGGGGATCGAACCCAGACCCCCACGATTGAAAGCCTGACGCTCTACCAACTGGGCTATGGCCACAGCTCCGGAACGATTCTTTCTTATAAGATAAAGCTAGAAATCAAAGGTTTATAAAGGCTACATCTCTCCACCCATGATTATCCAAAAGGCTAGTGACAAACCATTTCTCCTTTGTCCACAATGCCTTCTACCATATTTAGCCATTATTTTTCAAATGACACACACTTTGAAACGTAGTCTGCAACTTCTTTCAATTTGGACCAGTCCAGAATTTATCATTTGGTAAGGGGGTAACCACGTTTCCACAGATACGTATAACTGATGGAAGAAATAGTCGTCACGTTTTATAGGGGGGCTTGTCACTGAGTCTGATTGATGTCCTAGGGATTCAATTATTGCCACTTCAGTCGACAATCTGACAGTTGAGCAAGGATTAATTTTGTATCTATCGTTTAATTGTAGATTTATGCTGCCGCCACTTATTCTCGCCAAGTAACAACTGGACAATATATCGTCGTTCGGCATGCAAAATATCGTAACTACATCTTTATTCAAGCTGTAGTTACGACATTTTGCACTCCCAACGACAATATAACAAATCACTGGATCGGTTTCGTTTGATTTTATTTCTTAATTACATATTAGATTCTCATTTCAGTAGGTCCAACTTATTTTCAATCCTATCTCCTCTTTTGGAAATAGGGCCATGATTGTTACTGTTAGGAATTTTCAACAAAATATAAACCAGAGTCAATCGTACTTGCAAGCCTGTAAAACCTTTGTTTAAAACAACAACAACAACAACAACAGAAACAAAAAACCCAGTTCGACCAAGATTGTAAAGATATTGTCCATATTATATCCATATCAAATAAGGGAATGTTAAAAAACGAATTTCTTAACCGAATCTTATATAATGATTGTATTTATTCTTTTTAGCTGACGGGTTTAACTCGGTATCTTAATAACACGAGTTGAATATTCTGCTGAATAATCGCTTTATGATATTCTGCCAAACAAATGAAGTTGTTAATAAAATGACATTACGCATTAGGACGGCATTTTCAAAGGTGCGAAAATCCTTCACTATATCCTATGCTCGCTTGCTATGTTGGCATAGAAGTACCACTGCATACAAGATAAATTAGTCCGAATGGTAAATATTACATTTTTCTTTATATAAAAACTTTAATCCTGACAAGGTACCAGATATTGAAGATATATAGAGATACATGTGTTGCTTCCATGTCCCCGTGGATTTCCTTAGCCCATAAGCTTTTTGGACTAGGTTATTGAGACCAAGGAATTAGTCCATTAGTACTCATGGGTAGGTTCGAGAATTAGATTCTGTCAAAAACAGAGAAAAAAAAAGTGACTGTCATTGCAAAGTGATTATATATCTTTATCCTCATAGACCTTAATTGATCAATCGCGGTTGTCAATCAAATAAACAGTCGACCAATGAGATCATTCGTTTAGACCAGAAATGAGCTTAAACTCCAACTAACATTAGCCACCATTTCTATCGAGACTCATTGAACACAGCATCTCGCCTTAGATATATGCCTCTGAAGAACCATTCTCCCAATATAATTCATAAACAGATTAATCCTAGAATACTTTACGCCTATGAAAAAGTAGAGTGTAGAGTATTCATTTAAAGCAAGATTTTTCTGTCGAGGAAGTAAAAACAGTTTAAACCTTTACAGTTTTTCAAATACTAGGCCTGTCCAAATTCAAAAGCTTTGCAGACAAAAGATTAAAATGGATTTAATTTGAAAAATAACCATTCAGTAGGGTAGAAAATATTGTTGAAAAAGAAAAAAAATGCTTGTGACAAGCAATTCTCCTTTTCCCACAATATGTTCTCAAGTATGAGAATACCGTGCCGTAAAAGCAAGTAATTGTACAGGAAAGGGATAAAAAGAATCTATTGTTTATTTGGTCACTAGGCAAGCAAAAGCCTTCTTGATATCAATTTGCAAAAGGAGGATGTGAGCTTTTTTCTGGAAAGAGAATTCGGTTTTTAACTCGTGTTTTTTACATTTGAAATCGAGTCGAATGCATTATTATTTACCGGAAATGTTCGCTAATGTGCGGATTTGACTTTATATGCTTATCTGCTGATGTCTAAACTTTACAGACGATTTCGTTAACCTCATTGATTTAATTTCACAATTTAAAATATCAAAATTTCTCTGACGGATCGTAGTCGTACCGCGTAGAATTGTTTTGAATTTATAGTTTCTACATCATATTGATTTATGCTTTTGGGACTCGTGTATGGTTTTCTGATTAATTTTGGTGAAGATATGGCTTTAACATATTCTATTGCTATGATAGCCGATAAGGAAAGTAGATAATGTTAATAAGTAGCTCTAAATCTTAGGTCAACTCCTACTTAAATATCCCGTTTATCGAGACTCATCGAACACAACATCTTGCTTTATTTCGATATCAAATCTGAACAGTGCAAATGTTTTGATACGACAGCCCATACATTTTTCTTCTTAGATAATTCATCTTTTTATAAGGCTGCTCTCCAATCGACCATCGTGTACAAATAGAGATCACTGTGATTGGCAGTTCTCATCTACTCAGCAGATGAGGTTTAGTTAAGAAGATGGAAAAAGATACTTTGGGTTTGTACAGAAAGCAATATTGACATCAACTAGATCCACACATACAGAAGTGTGTTTTTATTTTCCTTCTTGATTAAACATTATTTGTGTAGTCTGCAACATCTTTGAATTTGGACCAGTGAAAACGTTTGTCGTCTGGTTATAGGTAATTAACACGATCAGTGGTTTTAAATTCAAGTATATGCATTTTTTAACATAAAATATCCAGGGCAAAACTGCAATATTTCGTATTCCTGGCTGTTTTACCATCTTTATATAAAATGTAGATGGTCTAAAATTGTCCAAACGTTAGTAACTTAAATATAATATACGTGCGACAGTAACTGTTGTCAATAGGGTTTCTTTACTTAATTTTATATAACGGTGGTTTTACAAATAGTCGAAAACTTGTGGTTATAACATAAATGTGGATAGAGACACCAACAACGAAATATGCGTGAACATGTATAGATCGTGTTGGTAAGTTAAGCGTTAAAAAATGTGTAGTCATTGATTAATTTTCCGAATTCAATTATTTTCCGCTTTATTAGACGTTTGGGCAACGGTAGATTTCTACATCGAGTGCTTCATTACATATCAATTGACCAAAACGCGAGAAAATGTACAGTTGAAATTCCTTATTTATTTGGGAACAGAGGAAATAATTTATACCAGTACTCTGTCTAAAAAATTACTGTATTCTTTTCTTACCAACATGTAGAGCAACTTTATTTATATGAAATCATCTGGTCACAATATTTAGCGTTATTGAGTTGGGGGTTAAAACAATGTTTTATTGGGTAAATATGGAACGCCCATGTTGTTTGACATATCTAACCTCTAACAACACATTGTTGTGTTGTCAAATTGTTGTGATGACGTGGCAAAATGTTGTTTTATTTTTCCTAACCCATTCCCACACGATGACGCTTTTGGGCGTCCCTACAGAAATACAAATGGAAAAAATTGTGTAAAATGAAGAAATTCCTTGTAACAAAAGAGTTCTTCTTTTAACATATTTTTTTCTATCCAGAAAGTTAAAAAAAAATCTAATTTCATAAACGTTGTCTACAACTCTTTTCAATTTGAACCATTCTGAATAATGTACGTCTGGTAATGGGTTAAAAATTAGTGAAATATGTCTTTATGTGGAGCTGAAGTGTCTAAACGATACGATGTTATGTCGGCAATTGGTGCTTTTATTTCTAAATGTTGTGTCTACTTATCAATCATAACGCTATTATAGCTTATTAAGTCAATTACTAGTCTTTGCCTTTTCCACTTTCGGAGTCGACTTGTCTTAATCTGTCTTATTATGTATAAAAGGAGTGTTTTGATTCCAATGGGTGATGCTGACATGTCAGAAAGTGCGTTCATTTGTCTGTACGCCGTCTTGTTGTGCTAAAGGAAGCATTATCACGTTAAAACGAGGTGTTAAAATAAATAAAAGTGGTTTTATAAATTTCAAATGCAGTGCTGACTTATCTTCACGCAGTCTTATTATGTCAGAAAGTGTTCGTGTCGTTTCTGAATGCACAACTGACTTGTACTAACATTGTCTTCAAATGTCAGGAACTGTTGATATAATCTGCCTATATAATGCAGACTTGTCTTCAAATTGTCATATTGTGTCCAATAAAATTGTTGTTCTGCTGAAATGTCACGTTGACTGGTTTGAATGTTTTATAATGTAAAAAAGTATACTTCACCATGGATAAAATGTCACTTGCTTACTAACAAAAACCTTTCCACTCACGACACTTCTACAAAGAATAGTGATGCCTTGTTTAAATGTGGCGTTGACTTGTCTTGTCACTGCATGTCCTATAATGTTAAACAGCAGTATTATCTTGTTGGAATCACTGTTTTGATAGTATGGTGTGTAGACATATCAAATCACGGGTCGACGTGATAGCACAAACCATTAATAACGTATATGTACTTTCTACGTTAAATCCGATAATCAACGTTTTGCATTTTATTTTATGTACCTGTCCCATGTCGTAATGTCGTTTGATATCTCATATTGTTCAAATAGGTCCATTTGAGTAACGATGATATGATTACGAGGCTGCTTTACCTGCTTTAACAAGATCAATTTTTACTGCATTAAGGTTCTACAGTTTATTTTCTTTCCTTTCAATTGATCCATTGTTACTATATGTCAATCAGATGAAATCATTCATTTAGACTTGAAGTTAACTTTGAACTCCGAAATTGGCCGCCATCTATGTGAAGCATTTTCGTTGGTTTAGTGAGTTAAACGTCGTTACCAACTATTCTACTTTTTGTTACATGCTACTGGCAATGTATATGGATGTCTTTACTGGTATACGAAGTATAGACACCTATGATGTTTTTCTCGAGTCCCGCTGTGTAGATTTATCATCCATTTTAAAACTAAGTTCCTTCCAGTCATTTCAACAAAATATATTGTCTTGCTTCATCAACAAAAATAACGCATGGATATGACATCTTCGTGCAATAAAACAGCGTGTCGGAAACCAAGATATGATTTACGATCATAGCGTTGACATTCGCCCTTTTTAGACTTAATATTGAGATATCAGTGCTCTACAGAAAAACATGTTATGTCGTGCAAGTGATAGCATACAAAATAGTTTTGTACTTATTTCTTTTATATAGATGTGATTCTTATTCTTCAGCTAGTCAAAATGCACGAAATTTGATAAGTGAAACTAAGATTCTAATCATATTTTGAAAACAGATGTTTCAGATATATATGTGTAACATATTGTCGTAAATATAAGCTAAGCATAATCGCTACAGTTGAATCATAATATACAGATATTCACCATAACTCCTTTAGGGTTAGTTAAAAATGTGATCTACAAGAAAACAACCTACGACAGAAATGTCCTCCATCATCTAAAGTTTTTTTTTTAACTATCATTTTTTAGTTCATACCAGTAAAGATGGGATTGCACAAAGCAGAAATATTCTTTCTATTGTGACCCCTCAATTTAAGAAAAGGAATGAGGCTTTTCAATTCATTGAGTATATTTCTTAAAATGAGCATCATTTTTGGCAAAATTGCAATTTTATATAAAAAAAATCATGTAACATAATGCAAAATAATCTAAATTATAGATTAGTTTTCGATTATTTTGCATTATGTTGCGTGATTTTTTCATTAGATTTTTCAAAGGATGTAACATTTAGATTTTTCTCACTTCTCAAAAAATAATAATAAGGATAATGAATAAAAAGATAAATCAATTTAAAAAAAATGTATTTATTGGTAATTAACTTCTAGAAAGAGGCTTAAAATGCTTAGGTATCTAGGTTTTTTTGTCTCTTAAACGATTTTTAAACTCTTTTGTTGGCCACTTTATTATTATTGATAAACTAAAATCATTTCAGTACTCGTTTTAAGACGTTAAACATTCACAGTTCCTTTATTTTGTCAAATGACCACCCAAAGGTATTAAATTTCAACAAGAAAATTTGGAAAAAAATATATATCTTTTAGGCTGGTTCGTCAACAAAATAAATTTAAAGGAAGGTCTATTTTTCTGAAACCCAGATAAGAAAAAATTACCAAGTGCCGAAAAATAGACTCAAAAGAAACATTTAATACTTTAAATTAAGTCAGGTATTGTCTTGGTGGTAATCTAATAGACCTAAAGAGGCCTTTTGTGGTTATATCGGAAAGGTTCAGCGGAATTCCAGGTTATTTTTAGATATCACGGAATTTGGTTGTCGACATCGAATGACCTCATTTGCATATGATCCAAAGTCAAATGAAGGTAACAAATTTACGAGCAAAACAGCCATCGTCGTAAACCATGTCACATGGAAGGCTAAGCCCAAAACTACGGTAAGTGTTTATATTCGTAATAACGCTTACGACAGTTTTGGACTGATCTTTACAGACCGGCTAGCGAACATCGCTAATGATGACGTAACGATGACGTTGGTTTGATGTAATTTAAACTAAATGCAAGGTTCCAACGGTTATTCGCGCCACGTGAATGTCCTTTATTCTCCGCAGCTGTCTCGGATAAATCTAAAAATAGATTAATAGCCTACGTAGGCTATTAGGGAAATACCTGTGCTTTTCTCTGATAAGCGACCTCGGATTTTCGCAAAACTACTTTGCGGCATATTGTATTCAAATAGTATATGAGAGGGAAAAAAAATATTTAAAATCTGTGACATGAAAAAAACATCGATACCTACCTCTAAAGACTGTGAGTGAACTGACTGAATGAATAAATCGAGTTTTGACACAATTATATAATATAAGGTATAAATCTTGAATCTGTTAGAAATCCATGAATACCGAATTCAACGTTCTGAGCATATAAATAATGTTTGAGGAGAGTTTTATTTTGTTCAAAATTTTCAAAGCTGCGCGAAGTGAATGCGCAAAACGTAAATCCTGTAATCGTCATTAAACACGACTTTGACCATGGCATCTATTAAGCCTAATTTCGGTGGTAGTCTACTAGACATATTTCAACCTGTACAATAATTTGATACGTTGTAGACCTCCTTTGCAAGCGTTCTGTCTGAATAGCGCACACATGAATTTTAAATGAAATGTCGTGTATTCGATTGGATATCATGTATAGGTAGTCTTTTGTATAGGTAGTCTTTAAAGTTTAGTACTTCTATGGGTTTCCCAGTCTAATGAATTTTGAAAAAGCTAACAGTGATGTATCAATTTTCACAATGAAATTCAGGAACTACTTTTTTTCAATGTGAGGTAACCGACCATTTAACTTCTGATATGACTAAAGCCTACAAACCAACTAAACCCAGTGTAATAAAAGAAATTAATCACGCATAAAGTTTCAAACAAAAACGAATATTTGAAGTCTTTAATTAAGTACTGATTTTAGCAATCTCGTTAAACTTCCACGTTTCTGAGCCCTCAAATATTTGGATTCACAGCGGAAAAACAAAAACCACTTGTTTAAATCGTTTTCTCCAGACTGCTATCCTATCTTTATGGCTATTTTCTATCTCCTTGAAAAAGCTGCAGCTACATTTAAGTCGCAGTACCATCAAAATGCTTGACGTATGTGGTGGCAAATGTTAAGTTCAAAGTAAACTTTTAGTCTAACTGAACGATTTCGTTGGTCGACTGGTTATTTGATTGTTAGCCGCGATTGCTCATTGATAAACAATTTTTGAAAGCAGTAAGTAACCATTCAAAATTGTTTTAGTTCGTTGTGTACGGAGAGAATGAATGGACATCAACTAGTCTTGGTAAAATTTTGTCTTACTACTTGATAGCGAACGTCCTGATTGGTTAAGACATAACTATAATCATTATCTGTCATCCACTCAGAACCATTATCATTTGAATTTTCATTTGTCTCACGAATTGACGCATCGTGTCTATATGATAGAAATATGAATGATTGATTTGTTCATCTTTAATGGGTTGACAAATCATACCATTCATTTAGACCAGAAGTGAACTTTGAACTCCGACATTAAAGTTGCTACAAGCAATTTCTTCCTTTTTCACAATGCTTTCAAAAGCATTTTTATTGGGGGCGTAAAAAGGAGGTATCGCGTAGGAATGGGTTAAACGTCCTTTATTTTATATTCTAGACAACAACTTTACAGATTTTTTTTACCTCAGTCGATCTGTATTGTCCGATTTCAGTGAGCATGGCCAGCGACCCGCCAGTTAGACTAGTTAGTGAATACGGAGCCTGATTACGTAATGATGTCTCTTTACTATATATAATCAATCACAGGATGTAAGCAACCTTGCATAGATAGTGGCAATATTTAGATTTAATAATAATATTCAGCTTGTATTTTGTTTTTATCTAGGTTGTTTTTGAAATTCGTCTTAAAGAGAAGTCAACATATCGATGGGTCAGCGCGAAATAGTTGCAACTGCCCATTGACGGTACGTATTGAAGGATGTAAATAATCCACCATATATTATACAGGGTAGAGACACAGTCGAGCGTTAGGAGACTTTACGTATTAATTCAGCAGTTTATTAAATATTTCGGGTGAAAAATATTTAAAAACTCTTATTTAGAAAAACTTTGTGCAAAAATTGTGTTTATTTCAGGACAAAGATTATAGCTTTACTACCAACAAGACATTGCGAATGCCTATAAATATTTTTGTAATATATAGCTGTGTATTCTATAATAATCACGACACAGTTGAAAGCTTGTGAAATTTTAGCATTTTTATCGATAGAATTACTCACTTTAAATATGCAAAACTGGTTCGGTAACCTCACGACAAAATGAAGAAAACTCTTGTTATATTTTTAAGTTGCTTCAGTGTGCATAGTAGGATAGAGACCGTACTAAAACATGGCCACCTCTTTCTGTAATTCATTAGCAAGTCGTAAACTTTACAACGAATAAAAACTTTATATCCTTAGATAGATTATGATTTTTCACCCGATTATGATAGAGTCGGAATGTTATCGCAAAATAATAATGAGGCCAATTCTTCAATTCAAATGGAGATAATAATTAGGGTACCTGCAAACAAAAGTCATTTTTCACGAAGGCAGTTTCGCCTGGTTAGTTTGCAGCTCCATAGAGCTGACAGGGGTTCCTACATGGAAATGAGAATAACGAGCTATTCAATACACCAACAGTTATGTAGATAAGCATATCTGGATGAGTTTCGAAGAACATTTTACATTTTCTTTGAAAGACTATCAACTGCACATAAAGGATGGTCTGAGATAAGCTGAAAGATGGGTCCATTACGGACATTATAGACTATTTAATCATTTTGTTTCTCAAATAAAGGCAACGAGGTCGTAAAAGAGACAATCGGTGACCAGAAAACCAAGTGGTTCTAAACAAATGCAAATAAAAGACCAGACGTAATTTGTTACATTGTCATCTTTTTTCTCGCTAAACAATATTTGCATACGAGCCGAATATTTGGTAAAAGTAATTACCGGAACTGTTCATCACGTTCGGAATTTTATACAGCGCTATCCAGGATGCAAGTCGATTATCAACATCAATATAAGATAATTCAAATAATCACCATAGCCGACAATCTGGGGAAATATCTATCGTGAGGAAATGGTTCAAAGAAATGTTCTCACATTCTATGTTTTTATCAGTTATCCAAACGAAAATATAAGGAGTTTAATGTTATACAATGTATGGTAGATCCAAAGCATAAATATCACTGTTTTTTTAACCAGAGATTTTGTGAAAGAAAAGAAAGGGCATCTCCTTTTAACCCATTT
The DNA here is from genome assembly GCA_946902895.1 of Fragum fragum. Taxonomy (NCBI): domain Eukaryota; kingdom Metazoa; phylum Mollusca; class Bivalvia; order Cardiida; family Cardiidae; genus Fragum; species Fragum fragum. The sequence continues at coordinate 51,551,513 of OX336366.1, forward strand.
CCATCATGAACATAACCAATAGAAGCATGCTGATTCCCTTTTAATTCGGTTTTAAATAGGACTTCCATATATACCATACTAATCATATGGTAAGGCAATATTTTTTGTCCTTTTGGAAGCGAGACGCACAAGCGCAAACATTGTTTCTAATCTTAGTAGCAGATCTCTCAAACTATCGATGCTAAAGTGTCAAGGCCGACAATTCAACTTGTTTTTTTCTCTTTAGCTTAACCTTGTACGTTAAGTTTAGTCAAGCGTGTACCAAATCACAGCAACTTTATGGTATGCACGTTCAATAGTTTTGGGCTTTTTGTTTGTTTGTTTATTCTACAGGACAACGGAAAGCACGTGCCTTTATGATTCTAAAGATTTTATGCAGTCAATGTTTCCTAATTGATATGTCGTAGCTTGCAATGTTTTCTACACAGTAGAACCAAAGTATGGGTAAGTCCAATTGTCAAATTTATTTATTTATTTTTTTTCTCGATTTGTGACTCGACTTATCAGGGAAATCGAATTGATAAAAAAAAATCCATTCACAAATCAAATCATACATTTAGACCGGAAGTGTAGTTTGAACTCTAACATTGGTCTATATTTTTTGGAGGTTGTCAACTTGAATTTTATAACTTCAGCTTATTTAAACGGTAGTTACAATAATTCATTCAAGCTGTAGGTCGACAACCACTAATTCGACTTTTTTGTTTCGTGTGAACAACCACAAATCTTGCAAAAAATGCCGTTATATATGTAGGTCAAACTTCCTGTTTGGGGTCAATGAGCGTGGCAAGCAATCCGTCATTTTAACCCTTGTCGTGCTGAATAAAAACTCCTACACAGAATTGCCTTAAAATCCAAGGACTGAAAGCACTGAATGGTCTTAATGAGGTTCAATATTCTTTTAGAAAATTGATAATTTAAACAACTCTTGCTGAAAGGGGATAAGCAGGAGTAGTAGACCAAGATCAGACTGTACTTATTTGCAGGCTGATCTTTGTCCATACATCCTGCCAAAGCAGGAATATTCCGGGTTCGACATGACAAGGATTAATTATTGAACTCGTGGATTTTTCTTTACATTTTTATGGAATCGCGAAAATTGAGCATAACTTTTACTTATGCTATTAAACAGCTTATTTGATATTTCTAGAGAAGAATTTGGCTTGTGTATAAAATATTGTTCAAATCTAACAAATTTTCATTATCAAACATTTTTGGAAAATTCGGTAAAATTCAAGTTTTGTGGCATGTTGCTAAGTTTCGCAAAGTGAAAGAGGTCTATAAAGTTTTACAGATGCGAAATAATAATTGTATTCTCAAATGACCGGGATATTTTGTCAGTGATGTATGAAAGTTTAAGAAGGGTGGGTATCAATTTTACACGAAATTCGCTATAAAGTATAAAGAGCGGATGTCATTGCAAAGCAAACAACTGGAATGTTTCGGAAATGATCAATGCCTGTCAGAAACGATACTCGGAAGATTTATGGGTATCTTTTGTAAATATTGTTTGCATAAAACGTAATATCAAATTCAAAATTAGCGTTTGCTAACAAATTTGCATCCCTTACCAACATCTACTGTAAAGAATTCCATAAGATGTACAAATTTTATAAAGTTTGCGACCAACAACACACAGAGCTTCATCGGTTGAAAACTTAAATAAATGGCCGATGGATAATCCCATCCACTGATTCAGATAGGAAGTTAGACTTAGATATAAAACGGCGTTATTTTGAAAAAATGTATTACCAGTAACATGTAGAGGAAAAGTTAAATTGTTATTTTGCGAGCTAAACGTCGTAACTACAGCTTGAATAAGCTGTAGTTACGACGTTTAAGTCGTCGAACAAACAATAAAAAATAAATTCTTCACATAAAAGTTAGTCAATGTTGGAGTTCAAAGTTCACTTCAGATCAAAAAGTATAATTTGATTGGTCCATCGATTTTTGATTGACAACAGCGATGCGTCACCTACTTTGAACGAATTGTCAATCGAATAAATCAAACGTGATTTTATCAGAAGAAGACTGTGAATTCAACGAACTGACGTCAGCCGGTTTCTGATAGAGAGTAATTCTTATTTAACATTCTACCCCTGTCTCGGTGCTGTATTTGTTCGTTTGTATATGTATGAGGTTAAATATAGCTTGGGTTAATCTTTCATCCATGCCATGACGATGATCAGTTATTCCCATTCGCTTCTTCGGCGTCAATATTATTAGACTGGGGACCCGTGATGTCATCAAGTCATGAATCAAAAACTGGACTTCAGGTGTTGTCAAGTCATTACCCCGCCGTCCTATTTACTGAGCCACGCAAGTCCGGTTCCGGCATGGCACAGCGATTACTGAGGTGCTATTTGTTTGCTTGTTGTCTGTTTTTGGTTATTTTTTGGGGGGGGAGGGCGCATTACTTGTTTAGACAATATATTTTCGACTGTAATCAGGCAATAACCCACTTACCAAATTACCACATAGCAAATTTTTAGACTAGTCCAAATTGAAAGAAGGTACAAGCAATAGATATTGGATGACGGAATTTTAAAAAAATAGTTTTCTCTTTAGGCAGAAAAAGTGGGAAAATGAAGAAATTGCTTGTAAAAACAATTCATTTTCCTCAATGCTTTCTAAAGCTTTTTTGCTAAAAGGCTGTCAAAAAGAGTCATTCTGAAGGGTTCAGCGCAGGTCGTAAAAGTTAGAATTATTACAAAATAGAAAATTGAAAGAAACAAAATAAAATTCATAGAAAATATTATCTATATGCATTAGATAATAGGAATACTAGACCTTTTGTCTGAATTCAATTTGTTTGTTGCAGAGATTTCAGACATAACTTGTAGCGCATGAAATTTTTTTTATGTGAAAGAAGACACCTTAACCCATGACCAGACAACAATATTTTAGACTGGTTCAAATTAAAAGAATTGCAGACAACAAATCTTAAGTGATGAAATTTTGATATTCTTTTATATATTTATATATATATATTGGGGGGGGGGGGTTGAAGACACCAAGGACAATGAAGAAATTGCTTGTACCATGCGATTTCTTCATTTTCCACAACGTTTTTAAGTATTTATCTTTGGGGTGTCCAAAAGTGCCATTGTGTCGGAATGGGTTAATACAAAATATCTGTTATATTGAAAATATATCGAGATAATACTTGCTAGCACGAGATATTAAAATCCGACTAAAATTAAGTCGATGCAATAATTCTGACATTCCATGTTTCTAGTCATTGATTGATCCATTAGAAACCGATTTCTTTTTATATATAAATAAAAGAATAAAGAACTTGCTAGAAATATTTTTAGACAGGAAAAGATGAAATTTTAAGCTAGCAAAGCGTCAAAATTTTAGGTCTTCTCAAAGTTCAACGAGTGCAATCTATCACTATAGGCTTATCTGCTAACCAACGCCATGAAAAGTAGTTTTTATGTAATACAGGAATTTTGCAAACTCTATTCAAATTGTAGAGAACTCTTTCAAAAGCATGCTTTTTAACCCATTCCCACTAAATTCCCACTCAATTCAAGAGAAAAAACTTTGGAAAACAATGTGGACAATGAGGAAATTGCTTGTAACAAGCAATTTCTTCAATGCCCGAATGTTTTCTACCCTACAAGGGAAATATCTAAATACCACCAACTTGAAATTGTCGTCTGCAACTTCTTTCAATTTGAACAAGAAGAAGATTGTGTCATGTTGTAATGGGTTAACTCCTGGGTTACTTTAACCTCGTTCATTTATCATTATAACCTTTGACAAAGAAGGTTATTTGACAAAGTCATGCTTTGCTAGCTAACAGTTCTTTCAGTACTTTGATTTTAGATAAATTTTCTTATCTCGTGCCATTCCAGAAGAGGAAAACTCAAAATAATTTGGGAAAACAACTGCACGGAAACACATGCACAAACTGTATTATTTAAATCCTCTGATTCGTTAGGAAGAAATTGCGTGTCCGTAACAAATTGATATCGGTTTAGTTTTTGTCAATTTTGTGCTTGTATTAAAGACGAATTTTATCACATTAAAACTATTTCATTGCTTTTACTAATAGCTTCCGCTGTTTTTATGGGTGACAAATATCTTAAATTAATTCCCAAAGATTTTTCAACGGGACACCTTTTTAAGAAGAATTATAAAATATTACTCTTGAGTTATCACGTGTAGTTCTGGAATAAAACTACTTGGCGGATCCCTGGCCACGCCCACTGCCTCCGAAGGGAATTTCTACTTATAAGAATGTGTTCTCAAGTCTTCCTTGTCATTCGTTTAATTATGATGTAACATAAACTATTTCATAATATTTAGATTGCGAGCAAATTCACTTACACAATTTGTTATTCTCTTTTATAAAAACCTGTCAACATAATTGTATTAGTTTTCTTAGTGCAATTAATCAAGTAACGTCAACTTTACTTTTTATTCATTTTTGGGTTTCATTTTATCTAATATTTCTAGTGTAAACTTGAATTTGAATTAAATTTACTGCCCGTAAAAAGAGACTTTTGTCGTCGTTTGACGAGGGCTCTTCCAAACAAGACTGATGAAGTCTTAGCCTAGCGTCGGTAATTAACTTAAGAAAGAAAATTTGTTTCCATAGAATGTTGAGTTCATAGACTCCGACTTCTGTAACGCCTTAACCCTTTCCTGTTTTTCAAAAATTTAGACTTGTCCAAATTCAAAGAAGTTGCAGACGACAATTAAAAGTGATTGTTATTTGAAAAGTAACCAGCCTACAGGGTAGAAAATATTGTAGGAAAAGAGGAAATTGCTTGTTACAAGCAATTTCTTCTTTTCACACATTATTTTTTCAAGTTTAAAAACCAAGGGACGTAAAGTCTAGGGATTAACCAGGAAAGGGTTAAACAACGATCCACACTGGACAACTGTGAACCCCCAATATACATTTATTTAATAAATAATTAGTTCATGAATTTTCTGTAAAGTTACCTTGGATTTGGTTTTTATAACAAATATCTATATATCATTAGAGGTCGAGTTGATAATGCATACATACTAACGGTTTTAGGCACAAATACGTCGAATTCAGTGCTTGAAGGTTTGGCCATAACATAAACATGTTAATAAATTGAAGAATCACCGCTGCAATTCAAAGAACCAATTGACAGATTAGATCAATCATTTAGACCGGAAGTTAAATTTGAACTCCAACATTGGCCGACATTTATGTAAATCGTTTTTTATCAAGCTGTAGTTACGACGCATATGCCACCAACCAACCATTTTACTTTTTGTACATGGTACACGCATAAAAAATACAAAACGACGTTTGATATCTAAGTTGAACCTGCCGGAGTTAATGGAGGGGGCCAGCGAAGTCAGCTGGAGGTGCCAGCGATTCGTCAAATAAATACATTTACATGTAAGTATTTCGACTAGTGAGACTATCCAGGATATCATCATCACGAGTGAGGGAATATCAAGATAATCTTTTTCTCTAATATAGTTGACTGCCTCGGTGGCCTAGTGGGATGGGTGCTTTACTCGTGATCTGAAGGTCACGGGGTCGAGCCCCAACGTTTCCGGAGTTAGTTCACGGGCAAGATACTTAATAGCCAGCCCCAGTCTACCCAGCTGTAGAAGTTGGTAGCAGTGGGATTCAGCCACTGCCTCTCTTTCGGGGACGTGAAAAACATCTGGATTGTGAAGTGTATCACCTGCCAGTAATATCCGAAAGGGGAGTTAGGCAGTATAAATAGATAGAAAGATAGATAGGTAAGTAGAAACTAGTAGTAGGTAAATTAGGGGACCATACCATATATGCCTCGAGCACAGAGGGACCTTATAAAACTACAAACACATATAGGTAAGTAGAACGTTCGCCGCCCTTGGCAACAACGGCACGTTAAGCGCAAGAAGCAAACTGTTTCAGCTTGTCACCTTGACATAATTCAACATCCACGTCTATAAAAAATTATGTCTATCAATTGTCTCATTTTTTAGTTGGTGTTTCTTTCAACCACCTTATTCTATCATGTGATCTTTGTCGCAATTTCTTAAATCCATTTCAGTAGTCTGCTTTGGGTTGAAGCTTTTATATTTCCGGATTGATTCACCTTTTAATGATTACTACCAATTTTTTAGTATTTCTGTGCGTGTTTGAAACCTGTTTTAGAACAAATGGTTATTAGACCGAACAATTATATAGAATTAATGTGATACACGATTCAAGAGATGTTCAAATAGGTTCACATAAAAGTTGCGTGCTGGTTCCATATTATGAACATTAATTACACATTAATCATCTTTGGTCCCTCGAATTGGTTTTAATTCTTATAACTCTTAACGCAACGTTTTAGAATAGTCCAAATTTAGATAATTTGCAGAAGGCATTTCAGGGTGTGATCAGATAAAAAAAAATTTACCGTATATGGTAGTAAACATTGTGAGAAAACGTGCACGTAAAATATCGGACAGAAAACAAAGTGAGAAACGAAGAAACTGCTTATATGTATTCAAAACAAACTGAACGAATTTTCTTGCAAGCAATTGATTCCTTCTAACTTATTTAAGACATATATTCGAAATGGAATCTTGCAATCATGATTACAATTGACTATTATTCTACTTCACTGCTTTTTATGAGTAAGACTGTTTATCTGACACATTTACTCTTTGCGTAAGCATTGTTATTACAAACATTTATTTATCTATAAAAGTAATACAGCAATCTAGAAATACAAACTCTTGAAATCATTTCAGATCTGATCTGAAAAGCACTCATTTTTTTAAACATGAAGTTTTCAGGTCGTTACTTTAATGTCGATAGCTAGATGTCAGCCCACCAGTCCCACTGTGCGAAACTATGAAAAAAAAACAACATATCACATCATGGAAAAAATAAAAACATAAAGTGTTCTTCTCATATTTCATATGATGTTACCTCTCGTCGATAAGTATTTATTAATGATAACTTGATCTTTTACTTGACGAGTCTAGACCCAATTGACAAATCGCGACTGCCAATTAAAGAAGCAATCGACCAAACAAAGCATTAATTTCGACCGGAAGTTATATTATAACTCCAACATTGATCGAATTTATCTGAACCATTTTTGTTGATTTTGCATCTCAAACGACGTCACTACAACTCATTCAAGCTTAATCAAGCTGTAGTAACAACGTTTAGGTCGCAAAAAATCTCACCTTTTCTTACATGTTACTGGACATAGAATCAGCATAATAGCTTTGTGTTACGTCCAATAAGAACCTCATATCTGAGTCATTGGGCGTGGCTAGCAGATTCAGTGGGCGGGCCCAGTGATTCCTCAATTTACCTTCGTCACGACAGTTCGACTTGGATATCAAACGTAGTTGATTTGCATCATTGGTGGTCAGGGATCTAAACGAAAAAGCAATTTGGTGTTTTGCGAACTAAACGTCGCTTAACCCATTACCACACGGTAGAATTTGAGACCAGTCAAAATTGAAAGAAGTTGCAGACAACATTTTCAAGTTGATAAAATTTTAAAAATATCTGTATTTTGGGTTAGAAAATATTGTGGATAGTGAAGGAATTGATTGTAACAAGCAATTTCTTCATTTTTCAATAATGTTTCCAAAGCGATTTGTCATGAAGGGTGTCAAAAAGCGTCACCGTATGGGAATGGGTTAACCCATTACCGGACGACAAGATTATAGACTAGTCCAGATTCAAAGAGGTTGCAGATAATTTGAAAATCTTTTTCTTTTCTGTTGACAACGAAGAAAATTTCTTTATTTACCACTAAGATTTTTTCTTGTGGGTGTCTAAAAGCGTCACTGTGTGGGAATGGGTTAAGCAACAATAACACAATTACTTAAAATAAATGTCGAAGGTAATCACTCATTTCCGATCTAAACAAATTGATTTTATTTGTCAAAAGGATGTTTTGATATCACTTTCATACATCAGAATAAGACTTGTTACGGAGGTATTAATGTTTCACAAACGAATAGAGAAATGTTGTTTGTTTCAGTACAAAGTCGCTCTTTTTCAATGAGTGAACGACAAATACTATAATTTAGTGACGGGGCTGTTTTTTCACGAAATGAAATTGTATCGATCTTACGCACAAAACAGAGGAAAGAGAGACTATAAACAAACACTTTCGGGCAAAATCTATAAAATTCAAGTTGCCTTCATCGATATCTTTTGGCCGCTAAAATGACGTAGCATGAAATGAATGAAAGTGGGGCTACATCTAACAATATGTATTGCCGCTTATTTATTGTGATTACCGTAGCACATGCCCATACCAATGGCGCCCCCAGAAGATGGTTAGTTTGTTACGGGGGATTGTGCAAGGATACAGGACGAAACAGTTGAGAGCCCCGCCTGGTTCTTTAACGTGGATAGCACTGTCACACGGGGTTTCGGTTTAACGTTTCATTAGAAAGTCAATTAGTTTGTTCGTTTTGTCGGTCAAAGGCTCGAACCCACGATCTACCAAATGACAATGTAATTAATCATACATTTATAACTTCACTTTTTTGTTGGTTATTTGTCATTTTATAATCACTGACAAATCGCGATATCCACCAGTAATCATTAAAAAAAATTGTTGAAATATTATTACCACAGCCATTTTCTATCTAAAGACAGCATCGAAGGAATAAAAATATCCAATATTTTCCCGATGTCTTTAACTTGTAATAAGATAGAACCCATACATCGGATTCGCTGAAATAGCTATACCAACTTTATTTGCTTTAAAAATACTCCAACAAGAAAATAGTGGTTGACTTCCATTAGGTACTAAAAACATTATATATATCACATATCTGAGATAAACATCAAATGGTCGTATTTCAATTGAGTTGTGAATATATTGTTTCAGAACATGTAACCTTTTACATACTTATTACAAAAGCAACGACTAATCTTCTGGATTAGCTGCAAACTTTTTATTACTTTTGTATACTTGTTTAGTTAACAACAGATATCCTCTTCGATGCATTAGGGCCGTTCAATAATACTGCTTTACCGCATAAAAATAAGTATGTGTAAGTTGTGAATATAACTATCCCGGAGGAAAAAAAAATAGGCGATCAAAACAAGCAAATGTATATTGTGTTGGTAATCTAGCGTAAGCTCTACTCTTTCGACAGACACAGCCTATACGCATTTGTTATTAGTGATATTCTAAGAGCACAAATGAAGGGTCATGGCTGCAAATCAAACTATCAATCGACAAATAAAATCATTCATGTAGACCGGAAGTGAACTATGTATTTCCTCATCTGTCGAAATTTGTACGCAGTATTTTGTTGGTTTGACGATTTTAACGTCGTATCTACAGCTTAAATAAGCTGTAGTTACGACGTTTAAATCGCCAAACCAACAAAATAGACCGGAAGTGAACTATGTATTTTCATATCTGTCGAAATTTGTACGCAGTATTTGGTTGGTTTGGCGATTTTAACGTCGTAACTACAGCTTATTTAAGCTGTAGTTACGACGTTTAGATCGCAAACAAAGCACTCTATGTTATGACCATCGCACGACACCGTAATTTTAGCAGTCCGATGAGGTTCTTTATTGCTTTTCCCCAATAAATAAAAGTGAGCTTACCTAACTGTATTTTAATAAGTAAAAGAAAATAATTCTCCTTGTTTTTTAGACGATCTGCTCTTCAAAGTTTTCGGCCAAAGTAAACTGTATGGAAACTCTGTACGTCAAAAATGATGGGTGCTACCAAGATGGCGGACGGGATTTGTTTTTTAGGTAAGTGTTATTTATTTCTAGTCAGAAAGTATTGAATAGGCATTTTCATATAAATTGTTTGATATTGTCTTGAAGATATTTGGTTGGAGAACCAAAGACAATGACCCTTTTGAAATTAAATAGCACCTTTTGTCTGTAATGTTGGACTGAACATGGTGTTTTTGTGACGTAGAATATCGAAGCGAGGGGTTTTGACAAATCGGTCTGTATTTCCGAATGCAGAAAGTTCCTGACAAAAACACGTGGCTAGGAGGGTAGAGAAATGTCTCATATTCACGACAATATGAATAATTTGAGTCCTTATTTTGCTTTTGTTGTAATTACGTTTTGAAAAATTGTATATCGTACAATTCGGTGCAAACCGAAACTAATCTGCTGTACTGTTCGATGAAACGAATTTCGGTACGTTTCGGAGCCAGATAGGATCCAATAAGTATGTATTCTTGGGTTTAGAGATCAAGATCGTATACATTTAGCTTGTCACAGAGCTACATATAAACATCTGTAATAGCTATCGAAATTCACTTTTATTTTTCGTTATAGTGCATCAACGGTACATGTATATGATGGTCAACTTTAAGTCTGTCTATTATCTTTTTAGTCTTGGATCTGGTTGATAATCGTCACCTTCTATTGCTACGATGCAATTTTCCGAAAATTTGGAATTTTTCTCTCTATTTTAACCGTCGATCACGTATTTTTGTAGTCTTTGAGAAGCTTCAAAACCATTGTCCAATTAGAATGAAAGTCATAAGATGTTTCATCACAAGTTAAAAGGCTGAAACATTGGCATAAATACCTTTAGAAGACGGTTAGGACAGTTTTTAGATTTCAATATCTAGTCCCGTTGATAAGATCGATATGTTTTTCTCGTACACCGTAATTCCGAATTGCACTGAGACATCACGTTTTTTTATGTTAAACACGGTGTTATAAAAGAATCTTGTTATGCTAAACCAACACAAGATCTATAATTAGGGAGGGTCACGAATTTCCATAGGCTATTTATAGATTTGTCAATCAATATTACCTTATGACGGTCAACCGTCATAGTGAAGTTAGTCTTTAAGATCGTCACAATGAGTTGTAAAGGTTAGGCATCAGATCCCAGGCTGCTAAAGTATGTCTCAAATATGACAGTTTCGAAACTACCGAAAAATGTTACCAAAAGACTTGACAATTGATTATTTTAATTGAAATAGGCAAGCCCAAAGAAATGACGAGAACAGAACCGGGGCGACAAAACTCCGATCGAAGCATAACCACGAAGGAAAAGCAACATACGTGTAGATGACTTTCTAGAAAATTGTAATGACTCAGAATTGAGACGGTCGACCTGTATTAATAGTGGTGCGTGCATCTTTATTTTCTGTTCTCATGTTGTCGCTAGGATAACACAAATATTTCTTTGATCTGAAACAGTAGCTGATTGGCAGGAGGCAAGTAGATTTTGGCTACTGTAAAGATCATCTGCGAGGAAAAAATCGATTATATAAGGGGATGGGGTTTTCAAGGGGCTTATAACATAGAGTACGTCAAAATACAGAGGGTTCATTAGCAAATATTCATTGTCTGTCAAATCTTAAATGGCTGACGGTATCGCAGAATTCCCGATAAGGCCATTAATGGTATGAGGACTTTTTAAAATCAATATCGCTTGCTTTAAATGTCACCTTATAATTTGTGTTACAACATTTACGTTCAAAGTTCCAATTCCTATTACCAGACTTCAGACATCTTTTTTCATTTTCCGTATTTTCACAACCATGAATTCATGGGAAAAGATGCATTGTTGCTCACGTTCTTCTTCCCTATCAACGAAGTCACGGCAGTAGCAACTTAACATCTTCACAATTAACCAGGAAAGTAAATGTGAATACAAAGAAAGAAAATTGCACGGATATTTTGTATCAAAGAAATTAATTTCTATAGACCCATACCACGGTCACCCATTTCTTAAACTTAAATCAAAATATGTGAAAAAGCAGCAAACGAAAATACTTGTAATTTGTAACCAACAGTTTCTCCACCTTGTAAATATCGATTCAATACTTTAAACCAAAATGCAAGGACTTTGATTTCAAAAAAATATGTTTGATAATGCTTTCAGATTTAAGTAAAAACAGATTTAATCATACGCATTGAACAAGCTTTTATTGTGATTGAATATGTAAATGTTCTAGAATTTCTTTGTTTTAAGATGCAAATTTTGTCTCCAATCAATTGGTGGATAATTGTAAAGCTAAGTAGGGTGATCAGCTTGAGGTTCGGAAAGGATGTAGAGGTAGTGCTGATTTGAGTGAGAAAACAAATCAATTTTAAGGTGCTCCAGCCGCCGTGACATGACTAAAATACTGTTAAAAAAAGCCTTAAATCACAATAAATTAATAAAACAATCTACATGCAAATGCACGAATTAATTGACAACATAATTCCATTTATAAAAAACCTAAGTCTACAGACTTTTTGGTTCATATCTGGCCCCCAAACGTACAGAAATTCGTTTCACCGAATAGTACAGTAGGTTAGTTTCGGTTTGCACCAAACGGTACAGAATGCGAGGTTTCATAACGTAATTAATATAAAATCAGAATATCATGGCAAACTATTTATACATTGTTGTAAATGTTAGACATTTTTCTACCCTTCTAGGTATTATTTTTTGTCAGGAACTATCTGCATTCGGAATATAGACCGATTTTTTAAAATCTCTCTCTACGATTATCTTCGTCACAAAACACCATGTTTAGTCCAACATTACAGAGAAAAGGTACTATTTCATTTCAAAGGAGTTATATTCATTGATTCTCCAACCAAATGTTTTCACGACAATATCCAACTCTTTGTGTTAAAATGCATATTCAATAGTTTCTGATTAGAAATAAATGACACTTACCTCATAAACAAATTCCGACCGCCATCTTGGAAGCACCCAACTTTTTTGACGTACAGAGTTTCCATACAGTGAACTAGGTAACCGTTCCCTCTGGCATGGCAGGTTATGTATAGGTAACCTTCAAGACAATAGGGACCCCCGTAGTCTTCGGTTTAACACATGCTTAGCGCTTGTCATGCTGAATAAAATTCATTTCAAATTTCCACGTAAATCAAAGTGCTGAAAACACTGAATGCTTCTTACATGTCAATAGTTATTTCAAAAAATAAATCTTATAAAAAAACTCTGGATTAAAAGAGACAAGCAGGTGGTGTAGACAAAGATCAGACTGCACTAATGTGCAGGATGATCTTTGACTATACCTCCAGCAAAAACATGAACCTTCCGAGTTAAGCATGACAAGGGTTAAAAACAGATAGGAAAAGGCAGGGACCAACCCGCAGTCAGAATCAAAATTTGATTACAAATGAAGAGAGAATGATCATTTTTAAAAACAGAAAATTGCACGAGCGAACTCTGGTGAGCCTATGCAGTGCCCGTAGTTTGGCCAGGGTTGGGTCTTTTTCGCAATGCCAAGGAGATTCTCTTTCGCCTATCAGGTTTCTTTTAGAGTGTCGTCGTACAAGAAGCGCGGGATTGGTGTTTCTATGTCATTAAGATGTAATACCTTCAATATAGAGAGAGACGTTTCGGTTTGGGAAGATTATTTGATAAAAAAGCTTTAGGCGTGTATTGTGGAGTTTCATGCGCTTTATGTAAAAGGCTTGAAGTTGATTGAGTTATTATGGTTGACCGCTATTTGAACTATTCTCTACGAATTCCGAACAGAGACAAACTAGTTTTTACCCCAAATGTTCACAACATTCTTTAAACCTATGAACTTCTTTTTATGTAATTTTAAACGCCTCTGTTTTGTTAACCCGTTCCCACACAATGACGCCTTTGGAAGACTTTGGAAAACACTGTTGAAAATGAAGAAATTGCTTGGTACAAGCATTTCTTCATTCTAAACAATGTTTTCTACTTCAAAAGACAAAACAATTTTAACATTTCTTCAACTTAAGATTGTCGTCAGCAACATTTTCCGAGTTTCGACCAGTTTATTGCTTTGTCGTCTGGTGATGGGTTTAAGACGACCTTTCCGATCGTTAATTTAACGGATTTTCACATAAAAAAGAAGGACACCAAAGTGGTAATTAATCAATCGCGCCTGTTAATCACACAATCATTGAAATCATTAATTTAGACTGGACGTTAACTTTGAACGCACTTTATGTGAAGCATCTCAGTTGACTTGGCGAGTTTTAAAGGTTGTAACTATTTAAGCTGTAGTAACGACGTTAAGGTCACCAGCCAGCCTCTTTTCTTTCTTTTTACTTTCTTGTTACATTCTACGCGCCCTTAATTACTCAAAATAATGCCGTTTAAAGTTCAAGAAGAACTTACTATATCGTAGTCAATGGGCAAGGCAAATTGATTAAGTGGGCGGTCCAGCCATTGGTCAATTTATCAGATAGTTTTTCAATTTCTTTGATTCACAATTGGAAATTAATCTAACAAAAAGTAGTCTGTCTTTCTGTGTAAAAATCTCATTAGCCTATCAAGGCAAAATATTCGCTTTCTATGACCTGGCCTTTTAGCCAATTCCCACACAATTGCGCTTTTTACAACCCTTATGAAACAAAACATAATAAAACCTTTATACAATATGACAACGACAACGAAATTAAAAAAAATCACTAACATGAAATAACGCCTGCAACTTCTTTCAACTAAGACTGGTCTAAGATTTTGGCTTAAACGATTTTCAAGATTGACTAGCCAATAAAAAGGAAGGGTCATAAGTACTTCGATCATTTTTTTTTTTAAACTTTGAAATAACCGGACGGAAATGGATAAAACGTTTACACATTTCAAACAATTAAATAATGTATTTACAGGTGTTTGCTATGATCACGAGGACAATCAAAGCGCTGAAAGCGCTGAAAGCCTGAGATATGTATACAGGAGATATATTATCTGGACAGAAAAAGTTTGATGGTCGAATTATCGGAGGTGCCACTTTTTGCCCAAATCTACCGTCGATTATGCGCATATCTGCCAATTTGTGCGCTAGGGAACATAACCTGCCCGCAATAATTTTCATCCCGTTGAGGTATTGTAACGATATATTTACATGTATATATCGTTACATATTTTTCACCCGATTAAAATGCTTTGAAGGGATCTGATAAAAGCCACCCAAGGATCCTTCCTGTGAATTTTGGTTGGGTTTGGTTGAATAATGTTCGGTACTTTCTGAGAAGTTTTTTAAAGTAAAAGTTGACGGACGGACGGACGGACGACGTAAACCACATCATGACAAAAGCTCGTTGGCTTTCAGCCAGTGGAGTTAGCGAGAGAGAGCTAGAGAGTGAGAGAGATGGGGGAATGGAGCATGTAGCCAGGTTCGAGCGATGTTGAGTGCGATGTGAGTATTCTACCACACCAATTTCGTTATGCGCTTTATATTCTCCAGATAAAGAGAGCGAGAGAGGGCGGGCGATCTTTTACCAGGTTAACGTGATTATGTACACCTCTCATAAGCGGTATGAAGACGTTGCATCCTTTCGGTAGAATTCGGATAGACACAAAGTCCGAGCACGACCAAACTGTTTTCAGACAGTGCGAATATGATCCTATGAATGACCAATTAATTTGTTAAACAAACATTCCAATCGTGCGTAAAACCGACAGCTTCGCTTATCAGCTTTATACAGCAACTTCGTCTAACCGGACCGTTTTAACATTGTTACTCTAGAACAAGTAATATTATTTTGGTTCAAAACAAACACCTTATTTTTTCTTAACAATATGTTATGATTTTATATGTTTAATAATTTCCAATATATTATACATCTACTTTCTTTCCATTCACTCGTCAAGTTTTGATAATTTTGCCGAATTCAGAACACTCGAACGAAAGTACTGTACATCAAGCCGACAGCTTTCAATGAGTCATATCTCGCCTTCGTCCTTCTCGCCTCAATCGGGCGTATTAATCTATGGTCAGATCCGATCTACTTTTCATTCGACAGAAGATCACATTGATTGCGGTAGATGTTTTTACATTATGTTTTCACATTGAATTTTTAGCATTGTAACTTTAGCCACAGATTGCTTACGCAATCTCAGGCTAAAAATCAGTCTAATATTTCTGTATAGTCGCCCCAAAGCTAATCGTTTCTTGACGGCTCTTGTGTTGTCCCCTGAATTTGTTTGTCCCCTAACTACGCAAAACCATTCCGAACGTTATCTATGGTCATCAATCGGAACTCCTCGTTCAATTGTACGAATCAATTTCGGATGTACATCATATGATTATTTTAAAAGTTCACAAGCTTCCAAAATGGCGCAAATATGGTAAAATGCATGTCTTTAAGGTTCTGTAAGAATTCTATTTGGTCTTCAAAGGAAAAGTGATATCAGAGCAAAACAGGGCAAAACATAAAACAACAAAAGGAAGTTTAAGCAGTTCAGCGATTTTGAGATCCCCGAACCATCCGGGATTACCGAGATTATGTAATACGTTTTCCTACACTGTTTCCGGCTAATAAATGAACAATCCTAGGTCTCTTCCCAAAGTAAACTGGAATAGCCGAGTGTACTCCAATTGCTGTGAACATAATGACGTCACATGTACTTCAAAATAATTAATATTGTTTGTTTAACTTACTCAATTTGTGCGATTTCCTCCCTTTTTTTAACAACAAGGGCGTATTTTTTATGAAATAGTATAAAAGTACCTAGCTATGCAATATACCAATTATAAATGTTCAGATCCTTACAGTACATGGGATGATGTCTTTTGAACATGTTATGATTAAGCGATTTCCCAATCTTTGGTCTGAGTATCATTTTAGAAAACTTGGTAGAGCGGTTATGCTGTATATGAAATATAAATGCCTTGGATTTGTAGTTGCTGAAAAATATTTTCAAACGATTAACTAAAATTCCCGCTCTTAAATGTCATGACAAATGTTCCCTAAATGGCATTTCTTGGAGAAGCTCTTTTTTAGCACTTGTTGAATAAATATACTATCATTCAAGAATTTTTATGCAGTTGGTATTTCACTACTGGTAACAGGTCGACTGGAAACTAAAGTAAAACATGATGGGAGAACTCCCTCAAACGTTGACTGCAAAATGTAAGAATATCGGTCAATCGCCCAAATATACTGGTGTCGCACGATTGTATTGTGAAGCATTCGTCGTTCAATAACACCAATCTGGTCTTGTTTATCTAGCTAATAATACTGTAGGACATCCCAGCAATTGATGTTCGACACACCGGTCGTCTAATTGATCCAGTTTTATTGTCACGTGGCGAATTTCCATTAACTTGTTACACTCAATCGTTGTCCATTTAGATACAGAGTGTCCGATGTCACATCGTTAAATGACTTAGAACATCACGTTAGTGACAAAGCTTGAGTGAATTAAATACTACCTTATGTAAATAATTAGTTGAATGATGTTGATTAAAAGCTAGAAAAAAGGAGGCATTTCCCGAGACAAGTTGAAAACAAGTTTTCCAATCCTCATTTTTTTTCTTTCCATTTCTTTCTTAATTAACAAGATATCCAGGTCTAGATTATACAACCCGCTTGTGTAAATATTGTCTAAAACTTCATTCAATTTTCTCTTATATCGTTTCCTCGTAACTTCTCTACGAACTCTCAAGTTTTGGCAGTCTATTTTTTCTTCCTCGATATTGATTTAAACGTTGTTAAGTTGTAGAGCTATTTAGGAAGGTCGATTACTTTTCCGTACAAGCTGTTTCAGGCAGACAGACCCGGCACAATTAAGAATGATGTTTCTGGCATTGCCCTAATTGACACTATAACATTGTCTGGCTATCGACATTTAATTCCTACTAAGCCACAGATGACACTGTTTCCGTTCTAGTTATGTAGGCGTCCTCAAACAAGTTAACGATTGGGGGATTTTGAATAATGTTCCTATCCAGCCGAACAAACTGATTGTATTTTTTCGAATGCATTTGTCCATAGAGTTTAATAAAATCTGGATAATTGACCAATCGCGATTTTAAACGGGCGTTATTTTGCAAAGTTTATGGCATGAAGCTTCTAACAAAAAAGTGAAATGGTTGGCTGGTGACCTTAACGTCGTAAACACAGCTTAAATAAGATGTAGTTACGACGCCTAAGTCACAAAACCTACAAAAATGCCTAGTGAAAATGACCGCCAATGATGGAGTTCAAAGTTAACTTCTAGTCTAAATGAATGGTTTGATTGATCGACCGATCAATTGATTGACAGCCGTGATTGGTCAGTTGTGCCTCAGTGAATAGCATGAAGATCAACATGTTGCATAGAGAAGAATCAGCTGTAAACCGAAGAAACTTTAAATCTCTAACTATCCACAGATGGAATATTAAGAATCTTGCCCATATAGGCTGATCATGAGCTATACTTACTTACATGGCTTAGAGATGATCCCCGTATAGTCTTGAAACAAATGCATTGCACTTGAAATATGACCCCTTGC
Source organism: Fragum fragum (assembly GCA_946902895.1). Classification (NCBI taxonomy): domain Eukaryota; kingdom Metazoa; phylum Mollusca; class Bivalvia; order Cardiida; family Cardiidae; genus Fragum; species Fragum fragum. The sequence goes on from OX336366.1 coordinate 51,569,696, forward strand.
CTTACCTTTATAAATTTTTGGTGGAAAACGACAAACAAACACATTCGATTTCATCGTTATATATTATCTATCTTATAATTGATGTAAGTCGAAGGCCAGGAAAGTCAAAATATTTGTTGCATGCATGCAACATTGAATGGACGATAGTTCAAGGAAAGTACAGAGTCGAATAACCTTTCACATTACAGATATAAGATTTTATTTTTGCTTTTACCCTTTCCTCTTTGTCAAAATTTTAGACCTTTCCAAATTCAAAGGTTTTCAGACGGCAATTTAAAGCCAAAATAATCATTCAATAGGGTACAAAATATTGTGCAAAAAGACGAAATCGCTTGTAACAATTTGTAACAAAGTTTTCTCATGTATAAAAAAAACAAACAAACCACAAAACGCTTGGACGTAAAAACCATTGATTGAACAGGAAAGGGATAATGATACTATTTTCTAAAACTCGACTTACTTCCTTTAGGGAGAGGCATGTTTTGTGGCTAACTGTATAAGTTATGAATTCTTCCTGAATAACCATAAGCAACCATGAGCCCTCTTTTAAGAAGGTAACTTAAAGAAATTATGTGCAATAAGCAACATATTCTACCGCTAAGGCAGATATCTAATCACTCATCCATTGCATTGTGAAGAAACAAAAAAAAAATAATAACGTATTTTAAAATTTCTTGTGTAAAATGTTGGATAGAATGTTTTCCTAGTAGCCGGGTTTCGATCTTAAGAACACTTGATTGACGGAGCAAGGTAAAACTGCGATAATCGGAATTAGTAAAGCAGGGACAAGGCATTAGGAAAATTGCACGTACCGTGGAAGCCCTTTCTAGTGTAGCAGAGAATGTGAAAATATAAGACCTACTAATTTAAGTTAAAAAATCGTATGATAACCAAGGGACTCTTTAAAGAGGTTCTTGCACAGATGATTACAGAAAAAAAATTCTCTCAATTTTCAAATTTCTAACTGTAGTGCTTTTAGATATTTGAAAGTAGGTAATAAAGCTGATTTTGACTGTTCATAACTTTAAAAATAAAGTAAATGAAGCAAAAATAGTTCACGTTACGAGAGGCCAAATAAGTAAACAAACTACAAAACAAACGGAACCGAAATTCATCTGGTGAATACGTTATCCGAAAATTGCCTTATTTATTGTTTCCATGACGTATCAATTACGTCATTGGATTCTGTTAGCACTTTAGTCGTTAGGCCTATCGACATTATCCGAAGACTAACGACCTCACCCGATAAATTTCGAGCTTTAAAAGTAGGACATAGGGATTATATCAAATCAAATCAAATTTACAGTGAATATAGTAGATTTAACACGAAGACAGACTATTTATCGTGAAGACAGCATTAATATCTATGGGGAAAACAGATAATTTCCTATATCAAATTTTCACGAAAATCTGTGCAAGAGCCGCTTTAATACGACACCCATTGAAATATATCTCCCTGAAGTTGGCAGCCTAGCAGCCTAGCAGCCTAGCAGCCTGAAGTTGGCAGCCTGGCAGCCTGGCAGCCTGGAACTAAAAGATGATTTTAACAATCATTTGACCAGCAGCCTAGCAGCCTAGCAGCCTGGCAGCCTGGAAATCAAATTGAATTTCAGCAGCCTAGCAGCATGACAGCCTGGCAGCCTCGACATCAAATTGAATTTCAACAGCCTAGCAGCCTGGCAGCCTGGAATTAAAACCATGATTTAAAATGGCTTTGACCAGCAGCCTAGCAGCCTGTCAGCCTGGAAATCAAATTGAATTTCAGCAGCCTAGCAGCCTGGGAGCCTGGCGTCCTGGAGCTAAAAATTGATTTAAACAAAGATATGACCAGCAGCCTAGCATCCTGGCAGCCTGTAAATCAAATTGAATTTCAGCAGCATAGCAGCCTGGCAGCCTGGCTGCCTGAAACTAGAAAGTGATTTTGACACAGATTTGAGCAGCAGCCTAGCATTCTGACAGCCTGGCAGCCTCGAAATTAAATTGAATTTCAACAGCCTAGCAGCCTAGCAGCCTGGCAGCCTGGCAGCCTGGAACTAAAACCATGATTTAAAATGGCTTTGACCAGCAGCCTAGCAGCCTGGCAGCCTGGCAGCCTGGAAATCAAATTGAATTTCAACAGCCTAGCAGCCTGGCAGCCTGGAGCTAAAAATTGATTTATACATAGATATGACCAGCAGCCTAGCAGCCTGGCAGCCTGGCAGCCTGGAAATCAAATTGAATTTCAGCAGCCTGGCAGCCCGGCAGCCTGGCAGCCTGGAACTTAAACCTTGTTTTAAAATGACTTGGACCAGCAGCCTAGCAGCCTGGCAGCCTTGCAGCCTGGAAATCAAATTGAATTTCAGCAGCCTGGCAGTCTGGTAGCCTTGAACTTAAACCATGATTTAAACATGGCTCTGACCATCAGCCTAGCAGCCTGGCAGCCTGGCAGCAAGGAAATCAAATTTAATTTCAGCAGCCTGGCAGCCTGGCAGCCTGGAACTAAAACCATGATTTAAAATGGCTTTGACCAGCAGCCTAGCAGCCTGGCAGCCTGGCAGCCTGGAAATCAAATTGAATTTCAGCAGCCTAGCAGCCTGGCAGCCTGGCAGCCTCGAACTTAAAGTTGATTTTATCACAGATTTGAACTGCAGCCTAGCATCCTGTCAGCCTGGCAGCCTCGAAACCAAATTTCAACAGCCTAACAGCCCGGCAGCCTGGCAGCCTGGAACTTAAACCTTGTTTTAAAATGACTTGGACCAGCAGCCTAGCAGCCTGGCAGCGTGGCAGCCTGGAAATCAAATTGAATTTCAGCAGCCTGGCAGTCTGGCAGCCTGGAACTTAAACCATGATTTAAACATGGCTCTGACCATCAGCCTAGCAGCCTGGCAGCCTGGCAGCAAGGAAATCAAATTTAATTTCAGCAGCCTGGCAGCCTGGCAGCCTGGCAGCCTGGAGCTAAAAGTTGATTTTAACAATCATTTGACCAGCGGCCTAGCAGCCTGGCAGCCTCGAAATCAAATTGAATATCAACAGCCTAGCAGCCTGGAACTTAAACCATGATTTAAACATGGTTTTGACCAGCAGTCTAGCAGCCTGGCAGCCTGGAAATCAAATTGAATTTCAGCAGCCTAGCAGCCTGGCAGCCTGGCAGCCTGGAGCTAAAAGTTGATTTCAACATAGATATGACCAGCAGCCTAGCAGCCTAGCAGCCTGGCAGCCTGGAAATCAAATTGAATTTCGGCAGCCTAGCAGCCTGGCAGCCTGGCAGTCTGGAACTAACAGTTGATTTAAACAATGAATTGAGCAGCAGCCTAGCAGCCTAGCAGCCTGGCAGCCCGGCAGCCTGGAAATTAAACCATGATTTAAAATGGCTTTGACCAGCAGCCTAGCAGCCTGGCAGCCTGGCAGCCTTGAAATCAAATTGAATTTCGGCAGCCTGGCAGCCTGGCAGCCTGGAGCTAAAAATTGATTTCAACAAAGATATGACCAGCAGCCTAGGCAGCTGAAATTCATTTTGATTCCAGGCTGCTAGGCTGTTGCTCAAATCTGTATCAAAATCAACTTCTAGTTCCAACTGCCAGGCTGCCAGGCTGCTAGACTACTGAAATTCAATTTGATTTACCGGCTGCTAGGCTGCTGGTCATATCTTTGTTGAAATCAACTTTTAGCTCCAGGCTGCCAGGCTGCGTGGCTGCTGAAATTCAATTTGATTTCCATGCCGCCAGGCTGCCAGGCTGCTAGGCTGCTGGCCAAAGCCATGTTTATATCATGGTTTAAGTTCCAGGATGCCAGGCTGCTAGGCTGCTGCTCAAATCATTGTTTAAATCAACTGTTAGTTCAAGGCTGCCAGGCCACCAGGGTGCTAGGCCAGTGCTCTAATCTGTGTTGAAATCAACTTTTAGTTCCAGGCTGCCAGGCTGCCAGGCTGCTAGGCTGCTGAAATTCAATTTGATTCCAGGCTGCCAGGCTGCCAGGCTGCTGGTCAAATCCAAGTTGAAATCAACTTTAAGTTTCAGGCTGCCAGGCTGTCATGCTGCTAGGCTGCTGAAATTCAATTTGATTTCCAGGCTGCCAGGCTGCTAGGCTGCTAGGCTGCTGGTCAAATGATTGTTAAAATCAACTTTTAGTTCCAGGCTGCCAGGCTGCCAGGCTGCCAACTTCAGGCTGCTAGGCTGCTAGGCTGCCAGGCTGCCAACTTCAGGGAGATTTGAAATATTCGTATTTGTTGTGATTATTTTGTCGGAGAGTTTTACCAAAACAAAGTGCAATAAATAAATAGATTTGGTACATATACTTCCTGTGTAGTTTGTGTGTTTCATGTTAGTGTAAAATAAAACCAATGACATGCACAAATTCACCTTGTAGGAAAACTCTTTCGGTCATTTTTTTAACCATTACTAAGGTTGGAAATAACGGAGTTCTTCAAGTTTAAAAAAAAAGAAAACTTCATTGCTTTTTACTAGTCGTTCGTGTAAATTGCTGCAATATCTTTCTAAATGCAAAAGAGACGATATTGTACAGTGTAGAATGAAACCTGATGTGATTATAGACATTTATACAAAAATGAGTACGTAAAGTGACGAAATTTATCTGGTATTCGGTCGTCATAATCCATCTTTGTTCACATCGGCACCTATTATGTTCTCCAAACGAAATTTTGGGAAAATGTTGTTTTACGCATTTTCTTCTTCCGATTAACACATGATTACCAAACAACAGAAATATATGAAACTATGATCCTTCATCAGGAAAAAGTTAGAGTAATAAAAACTTAAGGATTTTTTTAAAAGTAACGTACACGAGTGTATACGAATGCGTGTGTGTACTCGGAGGAAATATATAGCAGTATTGTGGTATAATTTATTTTTTTAATTTTATATATCAAAATCGGGCGTTCTGATTGGTCGAAAAAAATATTCATAACTCCATGAACACAATTTTGAGCACCAGCGATTCTGTATGCTTCCGCACAAAATAGTCGACTACAAAAAGGTATCAAAATTTGCAAAAAAAAGAAAAAAAAAGCTTTTTCGCTCGATACTGTTAATTTATAAGAAAGAAGAGAATATTTTTTGTTTCCATGAAAACAAAAAGTATGCTCTTCATTCTTTATGAAAACCCTATCTTCAGATCCCTTTATTCTTAGTACAGTCTCAAAATTACAAAGTTGTCGGTGCAGAGTTTATTCTGCAATATAAGCCGTCTCCCTCTTTATCCAATTCCCCCCGAATAATCAATTATTTCGCGATGCGTTAAATTTACGCATGGAATAATCTTCCTCTGCTATAATTCTTTTTGATCATAAGGCAGTATCTAATGGACCATTAGCACGCTATAAAGATCTAGAATTAACATGTAGAGATCTTAGATTGACTTTTACGGCGAATATCCGCATATAACGATCATTTAAGCCAAATAGGATCTAACATCTAGTCTTATAGCTGAATTTCTAGATAAGACTGCCGAGAAAAAGTTAGATCTTGCCTATCTGCCTTTATTTCTTCGACATGGTCATCTTTTTCTAACTGCTGTATCAGAGTGTGTTAAGGAGATTTCATAAAAGCGTTTAGGTGAATTATCAAGTTTTCTTGCCGGATTATAACCTGACCATTTCCCTAAAAGATATGTTAAACTAATAGATTTAGGCATCTTGTCGTACCAAGGGTGGCATTCTTATCTCGATACCCCTTCACCCGTGAGTAATTTGTCTTCATCTTCGCCAATTTTGTTCCACTGAACGTAAACTATGTAGGACCAAACACATCATTTTGAACGTACACGACGTTGAAAATTTTCAACGTCGTGTACGTGCAAATTGCAGTGTTTTTATCGTGATACTGAACTTAAAGAACTTCTTTTATCGTATTTATTTGTTTGTTTGTATTGGTGCTGTTTTACAAAGGTTGAGTTTGTTTAGATTTTTTTCTCTCTACGAAGGATAAATCGGTCCTGCAATGAAACGACTATTATCCCTCTGTTTATGGATATTTAACCATATAAAAAAGATCGAAATGATCATTCGCGGCTATCAGTGAAAGTATCAGTAGAACAATAAAATCATTCATTGAGAGCAGAACTGACTTTTGAACTCCAAAATTGGCCGCAATGTTTGTTAAGCTTTTTTGTTGATGCGGAGACTTAAACGTCGTAACTGTATACAGCTTATTCAAGCTGAAGTTAGTACGTTTAGGTCGGCAACCAATAATTAAACTTTTATGTTATGTGCTACTGCTAATAAACTTTGCGAAACAACGCCGTTTAAAATCAAAGCGGAACTTGCTGTCGGAGTTAATGGGCGGGGCAACGGAGTAAGTCTGTTGGGCTAGTAATTGGTCAATTACCTCGTATCTCAGACAAGACGAAAAAATCTAGAGTTTCGGCGTGCAACAAGAACGCTAAACACACACGTCTGATTTCAAAGTCCACTTCCGGTTTAATCAATTCCAACACATCCCTCCCTTTTACGCCCCCAAGAAAAACGCCTAGGAAAACATCATGGACATAGAAGAAATTGCTTGATTAAAGCAATTTCTTCAATGTCCACAATGTTTTCTTTCCGAAAAGACAAAGAATATAAGAGTTTCATCTGCAGCTTCTTTCAATTTGGACTAGTCTAAAAGTTTCTCGTGTGAGAATGTGTTAAATGAATTATTTGATTTTTGGATTTTCTTTTTGACAGCGGTGATGAGTCTTATGTAATATACATGTACACGTCACTTGTTTGTTTGACTTTTCTTCAATATTCTACATAAAAATAGTAAACCATCTTTTTCTAGGACAAAAGTTTTTTATCGTTTACTCCATCAATTTCTAAATGCAATGTCTTTGAATCTCGGTTGATAAAAATGATCTATTTCACAAATCAAACGAAATATATAAAATGGAATAAGCTTTATTCTAAAACTACATTTTACAATTTTTAAACATATATTTAGATGCATGTTCAATTAAATGATTTTTTACAAACTCATGGCATAGGTATCAGAAATCTGACTGAAGGTAAAAAATGTATGATCCTAGAAAGGTCATACAAAAAGCAGGAATTCGTACAGTACACCATAACTAGAGGTGCTCAAGGGCCTTATTCGCTCAAGTGGCCTGACTTTACTAATCATAAAGGTACTTTTCAGGAACAATATTTGCCCCCGCCAATAAAACTATCTTTAATAGAGCCAAATTCTATAAATGAAACTAACAAAGAGTCACCCGATAATCACTCCTGTGAATATTTGCTGAAATCAATCATCTGATTTCCGAGAGGAGGAATTTCAATAGTTTTCAGTAAATACCATATTTGGAAACAAGGCCTATGCATGAAAGTAATGTTTTTCCTCTAACCCAAATTGTTAGAAGAAATCTGATTAAGGGGTCATCAAAGGGTTATTCTCGTGAACTTTGGTTATTAGCTGGTTAAGAAAATAGATTTTTGAATTTTCGTAATGTATTGAGATAAGCCCTCCCCATAGGACCTGTGTTGTATTATTATTTTTTGGGGGGGGGTCGGGGGGGATGGCGGTTTTTTGGAGTTTTTTTTCTTTAAAAAGTTTTCATTATATACAAATTAGTCCCGCTCATAAACGTCATGTTTTCGTTAGAACAAAATTCTTTTGAGGCATCTCAAAAAGTTCACCAAAGAACCATGCCTGTGGAATTCGTGAAATTCTATTCTGTACTTTCTGAGGAGAATATGTTTAAATCAAACGTTTATAGACGAAAACACGGACGGACGCACGGGCGCACGACGGACATAGCGATGGAAATAATTCACAGGCTTTCAGTCAGTTGAGCTAAAAACAAGTTGAAATTGTAAAATGATTACATATATAAATCAAACGTTTCCTTATACAGTATATGTTAATGTCTTTAAGCACCTAATTTCTATCATTGCCGTATCTGAATAACCTTTCACATTTTTATGTACTGTTCATTCTCACGAAGCAAGACCTTTGTTTTAAAAACGCTTGGACGTAAAAACCATTGATTGAACAGGAAAGGGATAATGATACTATTTTCTAAAACTCGACTTACTTCCTTTAGGGAGAGGCATATTTTGTGGCTAACTGTATAAGTTATGAATTCTTCCTGAATAACCATAAGCAACCATGAGCCCTCTTTTAAGAAGGTAACTTAAAGAAATTATGTGCAATAAGCAACATATTCTACTGCTAAGGCAGATATCTAATCACTCATCCATTGCATTGTGAAGAAACAAAAAAAATAATAACGTATTTTAAAATTTCTTGTGTAAAATGTTGGATAGAATGTTGTCCTAGTAGCCGGGTTTCGACCTTAAGAACACTTGATTGACGGAGCAAGGTAAAACTGCGATAATCGGAATTAGTAAAGCAGGGACAAGGCATTAGGAAAATTGCACGTACCGTGGAAGCCCTTTCTAGTGTAGCAGAGAATGTGAAAATATAAGACCTACTAATTTAAGTTAAAAAAAATCGTATGATAACCAAGGGACTCTTTAAAGAGGTTCTTGCACAGATGATTACAGAAAAAAAAATTCTCTCAGTTTTCAAATTTCTAACTGTAGTGCTTTTAGATATTTGAAAGTAGGTAATAAAGCTGATTTTGACTGTTCATAACTTTAAAAATAAAGTAAATGAAGCAAAAATAGTTCACGTTACGAGAGGCCAAATAAGTAAACAAGCTACAAAACAAACGGAACCGAAATTCATCTGGTGAATACGTTATCCGAAAATTGCCTTATTTATTGTTTCCATGACGTATCAATTACGTCATTGGATTCTGTTAGCACTTTAGTCGTTAGGCCTATCGACATTATCCGAAGACTAACGACCTCACCCGATAAATTTCGAGCTTTAAAAGTAGGACATAGGGATTATATCAAATCAATTCAAATTTACAGTGAATATAGTAGATTTAACACGAAGACAGACTATTTATCGTGAAGACAGCATTAATATCTATGGGGAAAACAGATAATTTCCTATATCAAATTTTCACGAAAATCTGTGCAAGAGCCGCTTTAATACGACACCCATTGAAATATATCTCCCTGAAGTTGGCAGCCTAGCAGCCTAGCAGCCTAGCAGCCTGAAGTTGGCAGCCTGGCAGCCTGGAACTAAAAGATGATTTTAACAATCATTTGACCAGCAGCCTAGCAGCCTAGCAACCTGGCAGCCTGGAAATCAAATTGAATTTCAGCAGCCTAGCAGCATGACAGCCTGGCAGCCTCGACATCAAATTGAATTTCAACAGCCTAGCAGCCTGGCAGCCTGGCAGCCTGGAATTAAAACCATGATTTAAAATGGCTTTGACCAGCAGCCTAGCAGCCTGTCAGCCTGGAAATCAAATTGAATTTCAGCAGCCTAGCAGCCTGGGAGCCTGGCGTCCTGGAGCTAAAAATTGATTTAAACAAAGATATGACCAGCAGCCTAGCATCCTGGCAGCCTGTAAATCAAATTGAATTTCAGCAGCATAGCAGCCTGGCAGCCTGGCTGCCTGGAACTAGAAAGTGATTTTGACACAGATTTGAGCAGCAGCCTAGCAGCCTGACAGCCTGGCAGCCTCGAAATTAAATTGAATTTCAACAGCCTAGCAGCCTAGCAGCCTGGCAGCCTGGCAGCCTGGAACTAAAACCATGATTTAAAATGGCTTTGACCAGCAGCCTAGCAGCCTGGCAGCCTGGCAGCCTGGAAATCAAATTGAATTTCAACAGCCTAGCAGCCTGGCAGCCTGGCAGCCTGGAGCTAAAAATTGATTTATACATAGATATGACCAGCAGCCTAGCAGCCTGGCAGCCTGGCAGCCTGGAAATCAAATTGAATTTCAGCAGCCTGGCAGCCCGGCAGCCCGGCAGCCTGGAACTTAAACCTTGTTTTAAAATGACTTGGACCAGCAGCCTAGCAGCCTGGCAGCCTTACAGCCTGGAAATCAAATTGAATTTCAGCAGCCTGGCAGTCTGGCAGCCTTGAACTTAAACCATGATTTAAACTTGGCTCTGACCATCAGACTAGCAGCCTGGCAGCCTGGCAGCAAGGAAATCAAATTTAATTTCAGCAGCCTGGCAGCCTGGCAGCCTGGCAGCCTGGAACTAAAACCATGATTTAAAATGGCTTTGACCAGCAGCCTAGCAGCCTGGCAGCCTGGCAGCCTGGAAATCAAATTGAATTTCAGCGGCCTAGCAGCCTGGCAGCCTGGCAGCCTCGAACTTAAAGTTGATTTTATCACTGATTTGAACTGCAGCCTAGCATCCTGGCAGCCTGGCAGCCTCGAAACCAAATTTCAACAGCCTAACAGCCCGGCAGCCTGGCAGCCTGGAACTTAAACCTTGTTTTAAAATGACTTGGACCAGCAGCCTAGCAGCCTGGCAGCGTGGCAGCCTGGAAATCAAATTGAATTTCAGCAGCCTGGCAGTCTGGCAGCCTGGAACTTAAACCATGATTTAAACATGGCTCTGACCATCAGCCTAGCAGCCTGGCAGCCTGGCAGCAAGGAAATCAAATTTAATTTCAGCAGCCTGGCAGCCTGGCAGCCTGGCAGCCTGGAGCTAAAAGTTGATTTTAACAATCATTTGACCAGCGGCCTAGCAGCCTGGCAGCCTCGAAATCAAATTGAATATCAACAGCCTAGCAGCCTGGCAGCCTGGAACTTAAACCATGATTTAAACATGGTTTTGACCAGCAGTCTAGCAGCATGGCAGCCTGGAAATCAAATTGAATTTCAGCAGCCTAGCAGCCTGGCAGCCTGGCAGCCTGGAGCTAAAAGTTGATTTCAACATAGATATGACCAGCAGCCTAGCAGCCTGGCAGCCTGGCAGCCTGGAATCAAATTGAATTTCGGCAGCCTAGCAGCCTGGCAGCCTGGCAGTCTGGAACTAACAGTTGATTTAAACAATGAATTGAGCAGCAGCCTAGCAGCCTGGCAGCCCGGCAGCCTGGAAATTAAGCCATGATTTAAAATGGCTTTGACCAGCAGCCTAGCAGCCTGGCAGCCTGGCAGCCTTGAAATCAAATTGAATTTCAGCAGCCTGGCAGCCCGGCAGCCCGGCAGCCTGGAAATTAAACCATGATTTAAAATGGCTTTGACCAGCAGCCTAGCAGCCTGGCAGCCTGGCAGCCTTGAAATCAAATTGAATTTCGGCAGCCTGGCAGCCTGGCAGCCTGGAGCTAAAAATTGATTTCAACAAAGATATGACCAGCAGCCTAGGCAGCTGAAATTCATTTTGATTCCAGGCTGCTAGGCTGTTGCTCAAATCTGTATCAAAATCAACTTCTAGTTCCAACTGCCAGGCTGCCAGGCTGCTAGACTACTGAAATTCAATTTGATTTACCGGCTGCTAGGCTGCTGGTCATATCTTTGTTGAAATCAACTTTTAGCTCCAGGCTGCCAGGCTGCGTGGCTGCTGAAATTCAATTTGATTTCCATGCCGCCAGGCTGCCAGGCTGCTAGGCTGCTGGCCAAAGCCATGTTTATATCATGGTTTAAGTTCCAGGATGCCAGGCTGCTAGGCTGCTGCTCAAATCATTGTTTAAATCAACTGTTAGTTCAAGGCTGCCAGGCCACCAGGGTGCTAGGCCAGTGCTCTAATCTGTGTTGAAATCAACTTTTAGTTCCAGGCTGCCAGGCTGCCAGGCTGCTAGGCTGCTGAAATTCAATTTGATTTCCAGGCTGCCAGGCTGCTAGGCTGCTGGTCATATCTATGTTAAATCAACTTTTAGCTCCAGGCTGTCAGACTGCCAGGTTGCGAGGCTGCTGAAATTCAATTTGATTTCCAGGCTGCCAGGCTGACAGGCTGCTAAGCTGCTGGTCAAAGTCATTTTAATTCAAGGTTTAAGTTCCAGGCTGCCTGGCTGCCAGGCTGCTAGGCTGTTGAAATTTGGTTTCGAGGCTGCCAGGCTGCCAGGCTGCTAGGCTGCTGTTCAAAACTGTGTTAAAATCAACTTTTAGTTCGTGGCTGCCAGGCTGCCAGGCTGCCAGGCTGCTGAAATTCAATTTGATTTCCAGGCTGCAAGGCTGCCAGGCTGCTAGGCTGCTGGTCACATCTTAGTTTAAATCAATTTTTAGCTCCAGGCTGCCAGGCTGCCAGGCTGCTGAAATTCAATTTGATTTCCAGGCTGCCAGGCTGCTAGGCTGCTAGTCAAAACCATTTTAAATCATGGTTTTAGTTCCAGGCTGCCAGGCTGCCAGGCTGCTAGGCTGTTGAAAATTAATTTTATTTCCAGGCTGCCGGGCTGCAAGGCTGCCAGGCTGCTGCTCAAATCTGTGTCAAAATCAACTTCTAGTTCCAGGCTGCCAGGCTGCGAGGCTGCTAGGCTGCTGAAATTCAATTTGATTTCCAGGCTGCCAGGCTGCTAGGCTGCTGGTCATATCTATGTTGAAATAAACTTTAAGCTCCAGGCTGCCAGGCTGCTAGGCTGCTGAAATTTAATTTGATTTCCAGAATGCCAGGCTGCTCGGCCGCTGGTCAAAGCCATGTTTATATCATGGTTTAAGTTCCAGGATGCCAGGCTGCTAGGCTGCTAGGCTGTTGAAATTCAATTTGATTTCGAGGATGCCAGTCTGCTAGGCTGCCAGGCTGCTGCTCAAATCAGTGTTAAAATCAACTTTTAGTTCCAGGCTGCCAGGCTGCCAGGCTGCTAGGCTGCTGAAATTCAATTTGATTCCAGGCTGCCAGGCTGCCAGGCTGCTGGTCAAATCCAAGTTGAAATCAACTTTAAGTTTCAGGCTGCCAGGCTGTCATGCTGCTAGGCTGCTGAAATTCAATTTGATTTCCAGGCTGCCAGGCTGCTAGGCTGCTAGGCTGCTGGTCAAATGATTGTTAAAATCAACTTTTAGTTCCAGGCTGCCAGGCTGCCAGGCTGCCAACTTCAGGCTGCTAGGCTGCTAGGCTGCCAGGCTGCCAACTTCAGGGAGATTTGAAATATTCGTATTTGTTGTGATTATTTTGTCGGAGAGTTTTACCAAAACAAAGTGCAATAAATAAATAGATTTGGTACATATACTTCCTGTGTAGTTTGTGTGTTTCATGTTAGTGTAAAATAAAACCAATGACATGCACAAATTCACCTTGTAGGAAAACTCTTTCGGTCATTTTTTTAACCATTACTAAGGTTGGAAATAACGGAGTTCTTCAAGTTTAAAAAAAAAGAAAACTTCATTGCTTTTTACTAGTCGTTCGTGTAAATTGCTGCAATATCTTTCTAAATGCAAAAGAGACGATATTGTACAGTGTAGAATGAAACCTGATGTGATTATAGACATTTATACAAAAATGAGTACGTAAAGTGACGAAATTTATCTGGTATTCGGTCGTCATAATCCATCTTTGTTCACATCGGCACCTATTATGTTCTCCAAACGAAATTTTGGGAAAATGTTGTTTTACGCATTTTCTTCTTCCGATTAACACATGATTACCAAACAACAGAAATATATGAAACTATGATCCTTCATCAGGAAAAAGTTAGAGTAATAAAAACTTAAGGATTTTTTTAAAAGTAACGTAAACGAGTGTATACGAATGCGTGTGTGTACTCGGAGGAAATATATAGCAGTATTGTGGTATAATTTAATTTTTTAATTTTATATATCAAAATCGGGCGTTCTGATTGGTCGAAAAAAATATTCATAACTCCATGAACACAATTTTGAGCACCAGCGATTCTGTATGCTTCCGCACAAAATAGTCGACTACAAAAAGGTATCAAAATTTGCAAAAAAAAGAAAAAAAAAGCTTTTTCGCTCGATACTGTTAATTTATAAGAAAGAAGAGAATATTTTTTGTTTCCATGAAAACAAAAAGTATGCTCTTCATTCTTTATGAAAACCCTATCTTCAGATCCCTTTATTCTTAGTACAGTCTCAAAATTACAAAGTTGTCGGTGCAGAGTTTATTCTGCAATATAAGCCGTCTCCCTCTTTATCCAATTCCCCCCGAATAATCAATTATTTCGCGATGCGTTAAATTTACGCATGGAATAATCTTCCTCTGCTATAATTCTTTTTGATCATAAGGCAGTATCTAATGGACCATTAGCACGCTATAAAGATCTAGAATTAACATGTAGAGATCTTAGATTGACTTTTACGGCGAATATCCGCATATAACGATCATTTAAGCCAAATAGGATCTAACATCTAGTCTTATAGCTGAATTTCTAGATAAGACTGCCGAGAAAAAGTTAGATCTTGCCTATCTGCCTTTATTTCTTCGACATGGTCATCTTTTTCTAACTGCTGTATCAGAGTGTGTTAAGGAGATTTCATAAAAGCGTTTAGGTGAATTATCAAGTTTTCTTGCCGGATTATAACCTGACCATTTCCCTAAAAGATATGTTAAACTAATAGATTTAGGCATCTTGTCGTACCAAGGGTGGCATTCTTATCTCGATACCCCTTCACCCGTGAGTAATTTGTCTTCATCTTCGCCAATTTTGTTCCGCTGAACGTAAACTATGTAGGACCAAACACATCATTTTGAACGTACACGACGTTGAAAATTTTCAACGTCGTGTACGTGCAAATTGCAGTGTTTTTATCGTGATACTGAACTTAAAGAACTTCTTTTATCGTATTTATTTGTTTGTTTGTATTGGTGCTGTTTTACAAAGGTTGAGTTTGTTTAGATTTTTTTCTCTCTACGAAGGATAAATCGGTCCTGCAATGAAACGACTATTATCCCTCTGTTTATGGATATTTAACCATATAAAAAAGATCGAAATGATCATTCGCGGCTATCAGTGAAAGTATCAGTAGAACAATAAAATCATTCATTGAGAGCAGAACTGACTTTTGAACTCCAAAATTGGCCGCAATGTTTGTTAAGCTTTTTTGTTGATGCGGAGACTTAAACGTCGTAACTGTATACAGCTTATTCAAGCTGAAGTTAGTACGTTTAGGTCGGCAACCAATAATTAAACTTTTATGTTATATGCTACTGCTAATAAACTTTGCGAAACAACGCCGTTTAAAATCAAAGCGGAACTTGCTGTCGGAGTTAATGGGCGGGGCAACGGAGTAAGTCGGTTGGGCTAGTAATTGGTCAATTACCTCGTATCTCAGACAAGACGAAAAAATCTAGAGTTTCGGTAAACACACACGTCTGATTTCAAAGTCCACTTCCGGTTTAATCAATTCCAACACATCCCTCCCTTTTACGCCCCCAAGAAAAACGCCTAGGAAAATATCATGGACATAGAAGAAATTGCTTGATTAAAGCAATTTCTTCAATGTCCACAATGTTTTCTTTCCGAAAAGACAAAGAATATTAGAGTTTCATCTGCAGCTTCTTTCAATTTGGACTAGTCTAAAAGTTTCTCGTGTGAGAATGTGTTAAATGAATTATTTGATTTTTGGATTTTCTTTTTGACAGCGGTGATGAGTCTTATGTAATATACATGTACACGTCACTTGTTTGTTTGACTTTTCTTCAATATTCTACATAAAAATAGTAAACCATCTTTTTCTAGGACAAAAGTTTTTTAGCGTTTACTCCATCAATTTCTAAATGCAATGTCTTTGAATCTCGGTTGATAAAAATGATCTATTTCACAAATCAAACGAAATATATAAAATGGAATAAGCTTTATTCTAAAACTACATTTTACAATTTTTAAACATATATTTAGATGCATGTTCAATTAAATAATTTTTTACAAACTCATGACATAGGTATCAGAAATCTGACTGAAGGTAAAAAATGTATGATCCTAGAAAGGTCATACAAAAAGCAGGAATTCGTACAGTACACCATAACTAGAGGTGCTCAAGGGCCCTATTCGCTCAAGTGGCCTGACTTTACTAATCATAAAGGTACTTTTCAGGAACAATATTTGCCCCCGCCAATAAAACTATCTTTAATAGAGCCAAATTCTATAAATGAACCTAACAAAGAGTCACCCGATAATCACATATTTGCTGAAATCAATCATCTGATTTCCGAGAGGAAGAATTTCAATAGTTTTCAGTAAATACCATATTTGGAAACAAGGCCTATGCATGAAAGTAATGTTTTTCCTCTAACCCAAATTGTTAGAAGAAATCTGATTAAGGGGTCATCAAAGGGTTATTCTCGTGAACTTTGGTTATTAGCTGGTTAAGAAAATAGATTTTTGAGTTTTCGTAATGTATTGAGATAAGCCCTCCCCATAGGACCTGTGTTGTATTATTATTTTTTGGGGGGGGTCGGGGGGGATGGCGGTTTTTTGGAGTTTTTTTCTTTAAAAAGTTTTCATTATATACAAATTAGTCCCGCTCATAAACGTCATGTTTTCGTTAGAACAAAATTCTTTTGAGGCATCTCAAAAAGTTCACCAAAGAACCATGCCTGTGGAATTCGTGAAATTCTATTCTGTACTTTCTGAGGAGAATATGTTTAAATCAAACGTTTATAGACGAAAACACGGACGGACGCACGGGCGCACGACGGACATAGCGATGGAAATAATTCACAGGTTTTCAGTCAGTTGAGCTAAAAACAAGTTGAAATTGTAAAATGATTACATATATAAATCAAACGTTTCCTTATACAGTATATGTTAATGTCTTTAAGCACCTAATTTCTACCATTGCCGTATCTGAATAGCCTTTCACATTTTTATGTACTGTTCATTCTCACGAAGCAAGACCTTTGTTTTAAAAATAGATAAGAAATTTGTGAATGGGTTTTTGTCGATCACAGCCTCCATTATCTTGTAAAGGCGCAAACCGATTATACTGCTACTGTACATAGATTATAATCCTAACCAATTACCAGATGTCAAAAAAGACTGGTTTAAACTGAAAGGGGTTGCAGACGACAATTCAAGCAATTTCTTCATTTTACACAATATTTCCCCAATCGAGCTACCTCGGCGTCGTCAATAAGCGTCATTGTGTGAGAATCGGTTAATAGGGAAATCAGCCAATTCTTTCGTTTTCGTTCTGCTAACCATTCTTCTCTTAAACCCATTCCCACACAACAAAATTTTAGACCAGTCCAAATTGAAAGGAGCTGCAGACGACAATTTCAAGTTGATGTAATTTTAATTTCTTTCGTCTTTTGGGGTAGAAAACATTGTGGATAATGAAGAAATTGCTTGATACAAGCAATTTCTTTATTATCCACAATGTTTTCCAAAACTCTTTAATTGCGGAGCGTAAAAAGGAGGGCTTGAGTTGGAATGGGTTAAAATTCTTTGTACCTGCATTCAAATTGAGCTTCCATAAGTAGAATATATTGTAAAAAAAAGTTTACATTCAGCTACTTTTCTTCTTCCGACGTTCAACATGTCGTATCTACAGCTTTGTTCATGCTGTAGATACGACATTTGCACGCCCTAACGACGATATCATGGAAGAACAGCCAAACCTGTCAAACTAATCCATTCAAATACGGTAGATAATCGCTTCATGTTATAATGAGTCATAGCTTTAATCCAAAATAATTTAGTTCAACTTACTGAATGAAAATAGTGGAAAACCATTGTAGGTAGGAGAAATCACTTGTGACATGCAATTTGTGTTTTCTATCCTATTTGGGAGTAATTGGTCATTTTCAGCACACTTTGAATCGTCGTCTGCAACCGCTTTTAGTTTGGACTGGTCTAATTTTGTCTTCTGGTAATGGGTTAACTTAAAAAGCAATATTTTTATCACTGAGCTCCAGATGAGTGGTAATGGCGACAATCTAAATCCATCATTTCTCTCACAAACCCTAAGTTGTTTGTACTCACAGGAATTATCTTGACGAGACCAGACGAAGTGACGAGAATCTAAATCTCTTTTTAACACAATATTTAGGGTATTAGTTAGAATAGTCTTGAAGAGACGTTTCAAATGAGTACACACAACATATAATTTGATTTACTAATAATTTGAAACCATATTCACTCCGTGTATCTTAACCCTTTCCTATTTTTTTAATTCTAGACTGGTCAATGTTAAAAGGTTTTGTAGACGTCATTATTTAAAGTTTATTTTATCTTGAAAATAATCATTCGGTAGGGTAGAAATATTATGGAAAAAAAAGAAATTACTAGTTACATCGTAAAGCATTATAATTTAGTGTTCAAAGTCCATGCTTTGATTTCCCCAATATTCATTTGAGAAAAACTGTTTTATGTACGTTGGGTGTGAAAAATATTGTAAATACAGCTTGAATAAAGCTGTAGTTACGATGTTTTCTCACCCAACGACGTTATGGTTTCTTTTTTTTTAACCTAATTTCACTTTCTTCTACATTTTCGTGATTGTAAAAATATCTTTTACAAAACCGTGAAACGATGTTTATTTGGGTTTATCAGCAGCAATAATACTTGCAGATAAGTTATTTCAGTATTTATATGCATACATTTTCATTACCATAAAGCTCTGGCACGTGCATTACCCCTTTAAAATATAAACGGTGTAATGCGATCAAAAAGATCAATTTCCGTTTAAACCTGTCTATCAAAATTGCTGCGTTCTGATTGGCTTTAACATTCCTTTCGTGCATATGCGGAAAAAAGAGTATAAGGTATAATTTCTGTATGCTTGCATACAAAGTAGTTCCATAAAGGAACCTGCCTCAAACTGCTTATTTGGTTTCTTGTTATAACATATACTTTGCGACTTTATACAGTGTGATTAGAATTTTGTATCATACATCAATGAGAACAGAATTATTCCAATTAACCCTTTAATGTACGCACAAGAAATTGAAGCTTCTCTACCATATATGTAAAAAGAAAAGAAAAAAGAGAAAAGAGATCGAAATATTTCAATTATTGATTTAAAAAACAAATAATACGTGTCCTACATTGCAAATATATAAGACATTTTACGCCGTTTTATAAGTGAACTCTATCTGATAATTTACGAGATAGGATGATTTACTCCAAAAACGTATTCCAAAAATCTGTTGTAGAGAGAGTTAATATTGAAATAAATTATATTCATACAAGAGGCCTGAGTGGGTCTGTGTTGTCCCTCTGGCTGAAATAAGTCAACGTACAAAATATAGTTAATTTTCCATGAAATTCTTTACTTATTGAGACAAACATTGGAATTTGGTAGGCCTTGACCAAAAGAATGTGTTTACTAAAGAAGTATTTTTTAATAAAAAATACTGGTTGAGGTTTTATTTACCTTGACTAGACCGGGTAGTTCCGATTCAAATTTGCGTCAAAGAATGCACAAGAGCCGAGATAGAAACCCTTCCGAGGAAAACAATTTCATCCTGTTTTCACATTTTCTTTCTCACTGAGAATCTAAATTACTAAAGCTGTTCTCGTCTCTGGCCTCTGGGCTTTATAAGACTTATTAAAACAAGCAAGCAACAACAACATAAACAAACAAAATTATTAAGATAATAAGATCATTTTTTTATTTTTTTTCACACATCAGAGAGATCGATACATATGGCCACTATTTCCTCTTTCCTTCTTATTTTTAAACTGTAAAGGGTAAGTGAGTTTTAAAATTTCACGATGTTCGCTTTTTGCTCTAAGTCCACCCGACTATCCAGATGTTCCTTTCTTACAAATAACCAAGAAAACCGTTTGACTAAAATTATTTCGAATTAATCGATTTCTAAAGAACGTAAGCATAGAGTTTGAATGTTTCAAAACGGATTATATACACAACAGATACGGGATTTTCCTTAAACTTTTCTCTTTGGAAAATCTGATAAAACCTGTTTTAGATACTTAAAAACAATCTCCTCTTTACATTATATGATGATATTGGGCTTATTAACATTTTGATGAATATACTGTATCAATCCGTGTATTAACACATTCATTACTTTATTTTCAAAAGTAAAGTTTGTGCTCTTAACGCCTCTTGTTCTTGCTTAACGTCGCTTTTAACACTTTTCAGTCATATCGCAGCGGCTGGAACACCCAACAATGGATCCCTGGTATATCTCTCACCAGTTCTACCATTACATCCTTTCCTAGCCTCCAGCTGTTATCTCACTTAGGTTAACAATTATCTACCCATTGGTGAGAGATAAATGTCGGAGCCCTTTATGCGAATAAACGATTTGTATCTTAACTTTTTATTTCACGTTTTCTCGCGCACATCCTTAAAATAATAAATACTGATGTTTTATATAATATTTGAAGGCTTGAAGACGGATTTCTATTTGGCAGCATAAACGTCTTAGGTGTAGCTAATAACGAGCTGTAGTTACGGGTTAAACGATTTCAGTATTTGATTGTATAATGTACGTCACATTCTAAATGGCAGCACATTTTCAAATTATTAAGGTTATTGCAATCATTGAATAATAAACGCTTTATGATTCTTTACATAAAAACATCAATATAAAGATAAAAACTATACCATTCGAAATTAGATCCACACGCACTTTTTCCATGACACTATTCATTATTATACGGAACAAACCTATATACACACAAACATAAGTATAAATTTACTTGGTTTACTTTTGAATTTTCTAAATGCTTTGAAATATACTTATCTGCAAGTTTATCACTTATGAAAGGGTTGCGCTTATTTCATTGAAGGGGTAAAAATAGCCAGTCACACCCTATTAATGAGATTGACTTATGATAATCTTGTTACATAGAGTACTTAAACTTTAAAATGAATTGACATATTTTAATAATTTCCCGATTAAATGTTTCCATTATTTTAATTAGAGGAAAAACTACGATTTATAAAGTATACTTGTATCTTCCTGTGTATAGATAGTGTACACACAATAGACCGGAGCTACCCAGAGTTCGAGGGAAGAAACTGGTCTGGCGTAACTCCATTTATCGGTAATGCCTTCCGCCAGTGGAGCTAATACGACCTACGACCAGGAGAGAATAAACCAGCTGAATGCTTTTGCTATTACTCGGGTTATATTATACTAATGTAATGATTGGGTCAAAACATCTGAAGCCTGTTGTAATGCGTTTCCGTTACACTGAAAATGACGTCATAATACATTTAATGAAGTAATTTTACAAACGGCGTTTTATGTTTCACGGAACACTATATATCAATTAATTCCAATAATTATATTTGTAATGAACATAATGTCAAATTCGTGTTTATAGAACCCCAATTTTTTAAACTCTTTATATAAAAATGTTAAAACGCGGCAAAGCCCCGTTTACATCTGTTTACAGATGACTCGTTAAATGAATTTAGTATCCAATGACCAATTATTGTATTTATCTATTTACCGCTTTCAACAAAATTAAAAGCATGTGTCCATGTACTCAATCCCCGATTTCATTTGGACTTTCGTCATCTTGGTTATGATTACAATTGTTTTTCAATGGAATAGCCGTGGTGTCGTCAATTGACATTCGTGTGTGGTTCGTCATCGTTTCTTTGTTATGATACTCCGGGGAATCCGTGTAGCGGTTGCCGCGTAAATGGAGGGCTTCAAAACACATTTTCCGGATATTTCGATCCATTATTCCGTACACCATTGGGTTACCGCAATTAGCTACGGCGAAAAATACGCTAATGGCAACATAGAAATCAGCATCGAGTAATAGAGGCTTGTCAATAGCTCGTACAATTCCGTAAGGGATATATCCAATCATGATTAACAAGAAAACCATTCCAAACATTTTTGTGATTTGAATCTCGCGTTTTAGCCACTCTTTTTGTCGATAAGCTCTGAATGCCTGAGATGACTGGTGAACTTTGATGAAAATGGCGATATAACACACGATCAATATAAGGGAGGGCATCATCATCAGAAATATACTGACCAGAAGTGTAAATGGGCCGTAATTCTTTTTCACAATACAACGTAAGAGTTTTGGTTCGTAGTACGCCATATTCCCCAAAGATGGCTGACACAAGAAGAGCAGGGGTACCACTCTACAAAACACCAGCAGAAACACTGTATACCCTGTTTTAGAGATTTTCTTATAGAAGTTATTAAACACGACAACGATGAGTCGATGGATTGCGATTAGGCCGGTATGCCACAATGATGAGCCCATCAAGATGACGGTGAAATGTGTCGATAGTTCACAACCTAGCATGCCAGTTGGCCATTCATTTTTAATGTAAGAAGACAGGACTAACGTATTGTTGATTCCAAGGTTCAAAATGTCATTGATGCACAGGCTTATTATGAATATATGAATGATGTTAGATAAGTCCTTTTTCTTGATCAGTACGGCCATAACCAGAGCGTTGCCAAAGAGACCCCAGAGCAACGCCACTAACATTATCCCGGACCCGATTATCAACGCAGCCCGAGATGGGCCAACATCTGTTTGGGTAGCATTACTTACGTTAAAGGAAAAGTTCGAACTATCAGCAAAACCCATCATCGTGAAGAAATAAAATAACGAATTATGTCAGTTATTTGTCTTTCATATCAGAAAAAAATATCCGTTCTCGTTTATAGCACATCACGCGATAATCTGTAACAAGATATAAAATTAATTTCACTGTCACAATAAATCGTAATTTTCCATTTTCCGAGAAAATATTGAAATTCCTTAACTCCTTTGTTATCTCCTGATTGGCATGATGTGAAACAATCCACTATGAAGCGAATTTTATCACCGTCATAATCTTTTATGGCTCCTCGCGATTAAGTCCCAACTATTTCCTGTACGAAATTCTATCTCTTGGATAGTCTTTCCTGTGAGTGGCTTAATTTGTCTCCACTCGAAAGAGGAATCTGTTAATGATGGTGTAGTACGCGGGAATTATCAGCTCGGCGTTTCACTCTTTCTATGGTCACGATCAATGGAGTTCTGTGAAGGACAGCTGAAACAGAGGAGTAAAATAATATATGAACAGTACAGTCGTCAATCTCGAAAAGGCTCGAAAATGTCTTAGAAAAACAACTAAATTTCGGTAAATATTGTGATAATGAAAAATGAAAATATAAAATTCCTGACGGGCGATTTTAAATATTTTTTAACATTCTTTTAAATATAAGGTTTGAATTTTGAAAGGAAAAATATACCTGTGAAATATATTTCTGTATACATATATTTCCAAATATATATCTATATATAACAAATAAGACATAAAATTGGACCACATCAATGCAGATATGCATTGTTATTGGATATCATTGTAATAATAGTAACATTAACAAAACTTTTCAATGGATGGGTCTTACATAAATATATTTTAGTAACATTAACAAAACTATTTAATGGATATGTTTTACTTAAATATACAACTTTTCGATGGATGGGTTTTACTTAAATATATATTACAATGTTATCTAATAGAATACAGTGCACATCTGCATTGATCTGATCCGATTTTATGTTTTAACCCTTGTCATGCTGAACCCGGAATATTCCAGTTTTGGCAGGAGGTGTAGACCAAGAACAACCTGCACATAAGAGCAGTCTGATCTTTGTGTACACCTCCTGCTTGTACTTTTTCTGTAAGAGTTGTTTATGAAATTGATTTTCCAAAAGAAATATTGATTTTTGAACCAGTTCTATCAGTGCTTTCAGCCCTTTAATATTACAGCAATTCATTAATGTAATTTATACCGTATGACATATGTTAAAGTAAACGAAAGGTATGCCATTCTTCTTATGTGCATTAGAATCCTTAAAAAACAACATAGGGTTAACCTTGTCATTGATAGATCGCTGACCCCGCCCACTTATCTCCAACATAAAAGTTCGATCCATACATCAAAAGACATTATTTTCATAATTTTACAGCCATGAAAAAAATGAAACAAATCTTTCGATGGTGACCTAAATGTTGTAACAGCGGAAACAAACAAATGCTTTACATAAATGTTGGATATCAAAGTTCATTTCAGGTCTGATACAAGCAATTTCTTTATATTCCACAATGTTTTTCAAAGCTTTTTTCTTGAGGGGCGTAAAAAGGAGGGATTGTGTGTGAAAGGGTTAAAGTACAAGCTTGCCTTTTGACGATTTACTATTTCAGATGACATCGTAAACTCGTTTTTCTTTAATTATGTCGAGATTTTAGAGAGAAATAATAATTTCAGTACTGTCTTTCGCATTACTGCGTCTAGCTTGAAACATAAGATCTGACATAGAATTGGCCTTTAGATAATTTGTTGTGAATTTCTTGAAAAGAATGGCGATTATAACTCGATGTCTGTGTAAATGAGTGTAGTAAATCATCTTATTGTTGGCCTCGTTTTCAGAGAAAACTGGTAATTATGGGGACATATACATGAGAAAACAACATCTGGGTCCCCATCGTAGCCTTGCCTGCTCTCTTTTCAAAGACTGCGTTTTTGGTTTTATTCGTTCGAAAATGCAAAGAACTGACCAATCGCGGCTATGAAATAAAGAATCGATCACTCATTTAGACCGATAGTGAACTTTGAACTCCAACATCGGTCGAATGAATCTGAGATCCTTTTTTATCTAGTTAACTTCCACGTCTTTTCTTATTTAAATCAAAATACAGTTTCAAACGTTTTGTGAATCTCCATATTTGATACGCAGGAAAAACTGCCTAAATGACATTCCTTCATAACGTAGGACAATTCCAATGTTTTGATGAAGTTATAATTTTCTGAATGCCTACATCTCTCGAGAAAAAAGCTAAGGAAAACCTTGTTGAAAATGAAGAAATTGTTACAAGCAGTTTCTGTACGTAAAGATTGTCCCAAACTACTTTTTTTAAAAGAATGTAATCCACTAAAAATTGTCGTCTGCAACTTCTTTGAATTTAGACTAGCCTAAAAGTTTGTTGTCTGGTAATGGGTTAATACACATAAACAGTTGTGGCTTTGTCACTTTGTCACTTTGAACATAACATTTTTTTCATATTTGTCAGGGGTTGAGGAATGTAAAAAAGTTATATTTTTGTTGATTTCAATTGTGTATGTTTTCCTGAATCACCGATCATTTATTTATATTACGTCGATGCGCGAGCAAAATTTAACTAAATCTTTAAGAAAGCTGTAGTTACGACATTTTGGTCGTACACTGATGATAAGCGATGTTTATATTAACCCATTCCCACACAACATCGCTTTTGACACCCCTCAAGAAAAACAATTTGGATAACATTGTGAATGAACAAGTAATTCTTTCATTTTAACGCCACTTTTATCAGTATTCTAGTCATATCGCAAGGACTGGTGTGGCTGATAGTGTACTCTTGGAATTTCTCTCACCATTACTACCATTACATTCTTTTCGACCCTCTAGCTGCTCAATTTCAAGCTTATGTTTTATTATCTTTCGGATAGAAAATATTATGGATATTGAAAAAATTGCTTGTAACAAGCAATTTCTTCATTTTCCATAATGATTTCCGAAGTTTCTTTTTCTTGTGGGGCGTCATTGAGTGGGAAAAGGTTAAATAGTTTTTATTGCGATATCACAGAGTTCCAGATAAAAGGGAGACGTGACTGTTTTAATCTTAGAGGAGAGTCCAAACCCTCTGTGGTTGGTACTCACTGGAGTACTTATTACTCACGAAGACGATTCTAGTGATGAAAATTGTCTTTGTTTTCGTTTTCTTGTTTGTTTGTTTTTTCATTTACCCCTAATCAGACATCAGAATTATCCGTTCATTAGTTCATCGCATTGTAATAGTACACAGCAGGTGGTGCCTAATTACTAGAGCCATTCGCATCATTTGTGATAGAAAAACGCTCGAGTTACGGTAGTAGTTAGTACTCTGGTCATGATAACTCCGGCCATTTTGATGCTTTCTCATACAATGTCAATAGTTTTAATGGGTTTAAAGCGGCTCTTGCACACATTTTCATAAATATTTGATATAGGAAAATCATCTGCTTTACGAATAGTTATTAATGTCAAATTCAAGATTAATAATTTTTGTTTAATCTACTAAATTCACTATATATTTAATTCAATGTGATATATTCTCCATCCTCTACTTCTAAAACTCGAAATTTACCGAATGAGGTCGTTAGTCTTCCAGCTATGTTGATGACGACAGAACTGCTGTCGGAAGCTTACGACGTAATTGATACATCATCTAAATCACAAATAAAGCATTCGGTGCAACTAACAGATAACATACTTATCCGATGAATTTCGGTTCCGTTCTGGTTATACTTCGTTGACTTATTTGTGCGTCTCGCAACGCAAAATATTTTCGCTTCTTTTCCTTCTTTTTTTTAAGTTACGAACAGTCATTTTCATTATAAAATAAGCTTAATCAGCTTCTTTTACATGTCTGAAAGTATTACAGTTAGAAATATGAATATTGAGAGCCAAAATGTTACTGTGCAAGAGCCCCTTTAAAACATTTTATATGTATTTCCCATCAATATTTTTTTCTTTGTCTTCAATTCGTTGCAGTAATGTGTAGATAAGATAAGTTTCATTTTCAAAGTTCAATATTTGATAATAGTAGGAAAAAAGAATAACAAAAAATGATTCAGTTTAACAAGGACTTTTTCAAAACTGTAACCTCAAAATAGTTTTTAATCTAACTCTAATCATTTCGGCTCAATGGCATCGTTTTTCTTTAAAATAAAAACCACACGATTTTGTATGCATCCATAACATCTTTTAAGAATAACCCTTGCCATGGTGAGAATAGTCCTGTTTTGGCAGGAGGTCTAGACAAAGATCAGCCTGCACATATAGTGGGAGATCATCGTCGGAAAGGACATTCGTTGTGACCGGGAATCGAACCCGGAACACCATGAGTCCTAGGCGCTACCACTGCGCTATTGGCGCGACCTTTAATCAATTACACACTATCCCGTGTCGAACTCCAGTTGACTAGTTTCGGGCGTCTACAAAATATCCAGATTATTCTTTTATGAATGACAGGATATGAAAATATTATCGATATTCACATTTCGGAATGCCAATCACACGTTTTTACAAATATGATGTTGAATACCGTTACATTCCACGTTACATCCATTAATATTATTGGTAGGAATGTTTTTACAACCGCGAGATCCTGTAATACGAGAAAGAACAATTCTAACAAAAACATTCATGCCCCTGTAACAATTACAGAACCGTGTCAGAATTATAATGAATCATTCCACGGGGAGTCAGAGGATTCTAGTTAAAATTGATAATATGGATTAATCTCTCTTAATTCTATTCTAGCCAGTTGTGTTTCCGACTATGCCAATTCGTGGATCGCTGGCCGCTCCCACTGATCTCCGAAAGGAAGTTCGACTTAGATATCAAAAGACGCTATTTTGCAAATGTCATGGTCATTAGCATGTAACAAAACATACAATAGTTAGTTGACGACCTATAAGTCGTTACTATGGTGTATTTGGGTACGTTTAAGTCGTAAAACCAACTCAATTATTCAATATTAATGTCCGACTTCAAAGTTCACTTCCAGCCCAAATAAATGATTTAATTGGTCAATCGACCTTTTGTTTAGCAGAAGATATCCATTAATATCCAGATCTTATACATATTCTTTTCTTCAAACTAGTATCTGCAAAAAGGAAGCACTCTTTTTTCATTGTGTCAAACACTTTGTGTTAGGCTCCGCCGAGGTCATGTTTTTCGTAACTTTGAAGTTGATTCAACCTTTTTAGCACAGTTGTAATGAGACAAACCTCTAAGCAATATCCAGTCATCTGCCCTTGAAAGACAGTCAAAGAGATATACGTCTGACTCTGGCTTAAGTTGTGTCCTGTCTTGAAAACTTTTAAAACCAAAAAATGCGGAAATGTGTGAGTCTTTGTTTGACATTTCCAACTATTTTTACAGGTGCGCTGAGCAGCTTGGATAGACCCTCAGTCATTTAGAATATCCATTGATCGTCTAAAGAAGATTTAGTCGATATTCTCAACCCCTCACGACTCTCTCTCTCTCTCTCTCTCTCTCTCTCTCTCTCTCTCTCTCTCTCTCTCTCTCTCTCTCTCTCTCTCTCTCTCTCTCTCTCTCTCTCTTTCTTTCTCTCTCTCTCTCTCTCTCTCTGTCTCTCACTCACTCGCCTCCTTGAGGCCTGTTTATGTACCACATGATCACCTGTCAAATCTCGACCCTCCTACGGTGGGCGGGTAACTACACTCTTACTCTATTACATGATCAGACTCTCTTAATATACAGGCTGATTGGAGTCAATGCATGGCGTACATGTGTATGGGCTTGAAATGTCGTGAACTGGCTCATATACTTAAGAGAGCGCATGCACATATTCTTTATGTATAGCTTTTACTTTTTTCTATTACATCAATAACTTAAACTGTGAGAGTTTAAAGCCTTCGCACAAAGTAGGCCTAAAATGTGCCAAACTAGCAATTTTTATTATATATTTTGAAAATCTGAAAATATATAATAACGAATTAGAATATTCTCTCCATCTCTTAAATCTATGCTAATTAGGATTTTATAGAAGCATATTTAATACCGAAAAATACATGATACATATTCAGATCTGAGTTTTAAATGACAGGCCGAAGGAGGGACCAATCCTCCACAGCAAGGAAGAATTTCACCAAAAATCCCGTATGCTGAAAGTTGTTTTCGAACTTGTTTGTGCTGAATGGTCGATGCGTTTTCATTCAAGCGTACTTTAAAGAGTTTCAGAGATTTAAAAAATCCGTAACACTTTTTCATATTTTCGTGTTCAACGGGATCTTTTAGAAACTCGGTTCTGCTAATAAAAAGGCGAAATGGTATAATGCACTTGTGTAGCAACGGTATGTTTTTGAGCAATATATTCATACATTTATCAGGGAACAATATCTTTCGAACCGGAAAATGATCGAAACTATAAACAAAAATCGTTTCTTAGTTAAATTCCTGCTATAATGAGAATAAAGAATAAGAATGATTAAGTTTCTACGGTATATGTCTTAGACTTTTAGATATAAGTTTATGACAAATTACAATGTATAAAAATTTGAAAAATAATTAGTCCACATAGTACATGTATAATTTCTTCATTTTTTACATTTTTTCCCAAAGCTTTGTTTCGCTAGGGACGTAAAAAAGCGTCGTCGTGTGGGAATGGCTTTAACAATGCACGAATACAATTCCATTTAATTCGTTGTATACCTAGGCTAGATTCAAATATATCTATATATTAGTCGATCAACTGATTCAAATCGAGGCTCACAGAAAACTTGAACGGCGCCTGTATTATTTATGACTTCACCCCATTAGCGACCTTTCCAAGATAAAACATCCGACCACAACTGTTATTTGCATTTAATATGATGGAGTAGGGATTAGTTACGTTCGAGACAATGTTCATAAACATCGTGTTTTCAAGGACATTTTGATTTCTTAGAAAACCTACACAGTAAAATATATTTACAGCAAAAATACCAGTAGCTTAGTTAGGATACTCAAGTGAAACCTTATTGGGATTAATCTAACTGCAGTCGTAGAATTTTCGTCTGAATCAATCGTAGGTGGCAATGAATCAAGAGGAAATAATCGGACTTTGCAAGAAAAAGGCGCTACTCTAAAATATAATTACAAACGTGATGCTAGTAGATAGTGATATAGGAATAAGGGGAAGCAATTAGGTCTCAATATTTACAAATAAATAACTTTACCATCAAATCCTATGTTGTTGGTATTCATTTGAACAGTACTGATAAGGTAATTGACGGATCGTGACTGTCAATCAAAGAGTCAATCAACCAATCAAAAGATTCATTTAGATGGGAAGTGGCTATTGGACCTCGACATTGGCCGACCTTTTTTTAAAAGACTTTTTTGTTGGTTTTGGAGACTTAAACGTAGTAACTACTGCCTTTTCAAGCTGTAGTTACGACGTTTTGGTCGCTAACCAACTAATTTATTTTTGTGTAACACGTTATAGGCCACGAATTTTTCAAAATAACGCCGTTTACAATCTAAGTGGAATTTCCTGTCGAAACTCAGTTGGCGGGGCCAATTTATTTCATCCTTTTTAACAAATTGCCAAACATTCCCGCATTTTAACACGCCTAAGAAATATACTTGTTAAAACCATCATGATAAACGAAGAAGAAAATTTTAAACGTCGTCTGTACACTGTCTGAATTTTGAAACGTCCTTACCTTTCGCATGCTGAGTAAAATAATATATTTTGCAATGCATTAAAAAAATGTGCTCTAAGCACTAGAGGATCTGATTGCTGGTCAATATTTATTTTGAAAAATAATCTTATAAACATATCTGGCTTCATGAAGACAAGCAAGAGGTTTAGACTAAGATCTTCGTCTACAACCTCCTGTTAAAATAGGAATAATCCAGGTTTAGTTTAACAAGGGTTAAATACGGACTCCGGTAATGGGTTAGACTTACGGGACCGTTTGATGTTAAAAGTGTCAAAAGCAGACTTCCCGAAGACACTCAGTCTATCTAGTATAGAGATATCTATTTAACCTCTTTATTCTTTGGAGACAGTACAGAAGTCCTTATGGTTTCGTTCATATTATAGGAACTAAAATGCCTGACAATTTCAGGACCCCGTCAACTTCTGAACTTGGGTGCTATCTTTAACCAATTCCCACAGAATGACGCTTTTTCACGCCCCTCAAGATAAAACAATAAGGAAAACGTTGTGAAAATTGAAGAAATTGCTTTTCTTCGCGACATTGTCCACTTATGTAATAGATGTACCATAAAACTGCTTTTTTCGCGACATTGTCCACTTATGTAATAGACGTACCATGACACTGCTTTTCTTTGCGATATTGTTCACTTATGCAATAGACGTACATACACAACTGTCTGTACAACTGTCTATTTTAGCAGCATAGGCCATTAATCTAGTAACTGCTTTTTAATTGCGACGTTGGCCATCAATCTAATAGAAGTACAAATTTTCTGCTTTTATAAGTGATATTTTCGCCAATGTTTAATAGATCTACTTTATAACTGTTTTTATTTGCCACGCGGGTCACTAATCAAAAAGGTGTATTGTATAACAGCTTTTCTAGAAGACAATAGAATCTAAAGTGATAGATATGCCGTATAACTGTTTGTAGTTGCGGGAACAGTTCTTTTTCAATCTGCGTTCGAAAATTATAAGAGAAATTTCGCATTTAAGATTTGCTCCGCGTATTGTGAATCTGACGATATTTTACTTCAGTAAACTATTCCCATAGTTATGACGGATTCTGTAAAAGCAAGTTCTCCTTCCACCACAACTTTTTAATTTATTTTGCAAAAAAGCGGGTGAAGTACTTGTAGTTCAATGGCATCTAAGTTTGGTTATCTCCTTCAGGCTCTTTTAATTAATCAAATAATAAAAATCCCATTTAAAATGCGGTTCTATTCCACAAATGATATATAAAATGAAAGTTGTACGGTTTACGAAATCAGCCAAGTTACCTAGGACCCTAATTTTTGGGGTCACTTTTGTTCATATCAAACTAGCGCAGAAAGGTTTGAGTACATATTTCATTATAAAAGCTTTACTATTCAGCACGTAGTCTGTATATTTTTTAATTAGAAGGTACATTCTGTATTTGCAAAATAGTCCGATATGATTTTTCATGGGACCAAAAACTAGATTGCTACAGAGTTCAAGAAATGATAAAGCTCTTGTACAAGATTGATCAATTCGGTATAGCATGACCACTTATTCAATATCTTCTTTATTTCTAATACCTTATGCCGATTTCAAATACAAGATTTTTAACATGTCATCTTTGAAGTGCACAAGGAGGGCCCAGTTTCGACCCGAGATGTCTGTTATCTTAAGGACAACGCTTTGAATATAAATGAGATTCTGCATTACACCAGGGATGGATATTTAAAAATTCCCGTTTCGGGGCCGCACATTTACAACGTCCTGTATAGCCCGATAGAACAATCAAATCTCTATTTCTCATTGTCCCTATATCCTCTATGAATATCTAATGTTACATTTCCTCTGTAAATATCTGTCCATAGGGATGTATTCATTTTGTTTATAGCCTGATAAATGAAGTCAACTTATCAAATTATAGTTATAGATTGTGAGAGCAATGTGGTCTTGGCACGTTCAATATCAATATAGCTTTTATATCAACATATCGCGGATTTGTCCTTTTCACCCGAACTCTCAGATACTTAGGAAGTCCAGTAAAAACTAATATTTTGACAGAATAGTTTGACAAAGAATTGACAGTCAAATGTAAGGACTAATCTTATTACCAACTTTCACTATTTTAGAATAGTTTGATACGCTTTTTATAAATTGGGAGAATCAAATGTTGAATGAAATAGTCATCGTTTAATGTCAAGCGCTTAAATATTCATTTGAATTCCTACAATATCTTAACTCTACATTAAAATATTAAAACAAACGCACTATAAGGAATTGACCAATCGCTGGACAAGCCAACCTACTCCTTTTGCCACGCCCATTTACTCCGACAGGGAGTTCCGATCTTATATGGCGTTATTTTTCAGAAGCTATGGTCAGTAGCATGTAACGAAAAAATAGTATAGTTGTTTGGCGACCAAAGCGTCGTAACTACACCTTAAATAAGCTGTAGTTACGACGTTTTAGGCGACCAACAACAAAAATGTTTTACACAAATGGCGACCAATGTCGGAGTTTAAATCATAATTGCAGGCTGAATGAATTATTTGATTGATCGATATATTACTTGACAGCCGGGGTCGATCAATTCCGAACATATTCGAAGGTTAATCGCAAGACTGTTTCAGATGTTTGATGTATTGACACTTACAACAGTATTGCAATTAACGGACCATGATGCCAATCAAAGAACCAGGCGACCAATAGAATCATTCATTTTAAACGGAAGTGAACTTAGAAGTCTCACATTGGTCGTCATATAAGAGGAGCCTTTTTGTTGGTTTGGAAACTTAAACGTCGTGATTACAGCTTTTTCAACTTGTAGCTACAACTCAAAATTTGATAAGGACCACTTTTTCCCCGGTGACAGCACCGCTAACAAAATATGAACTGTTATATATAAAAAAATATATATATTTTTTGGTATTACTGCTACACGAAACATTTATTGATAATGTCATGTAAGACGGCAAATAAAGCACGATGGCTTCGTGGCCCTCAGAAATCACAGATTTGACGACGTGAGCACTGATGGTACGTGCCTTAAATATTTATGCTCTTGTTTAAGATTTGAAATTTAGCATTTGTTTTTATTAACATTCAATTGAATGTATCAAAATCTAAGGCGACTGAAGAGATAATTGGAGGGATGGGTATATTGCAGGCAGGCGTACCCATGAGGTAGGTAGCCCGCATACTGTGTCACAGAATTGTTCACTAGAAGGGGAATCGTTTCCCGATCTACGAAAATGTAGGTCATTAATACGGTGGTCGTTGTTGCCGGTGTACAACATGTGATCAAGCCCGTAACTTTTTTGTTCAGGAACGTCGCAATCGTTTACCGAACGCTAATTCCTTACAAATGCAACAAATGTACGTATATCTACCCAAACAATAAGAGAATATTACGTGATGCTAGTATGAATGCTAGATGTCCTGCTATTCGAGTAGCTTTGACAAATAATCGCTTAAGAGAACGCCCACGTTACAAAAATGAGCATGCACAATGGAGACTCCACAATCCTGATTTGTGTACTGGTTAGTCTAGATTTTGTCAAGACTTCACAGATAGACGAGGTAGAGCGTGGAGAAGACCAGGTGAACGTTTTGCACCAGTCTGTATCTCGGAACAAGACCGGTATCATGGAGGAGGTATGATATGACATTAACACGTTGAATAGTTTAGTGGTTGATAATACACTTAAGTTATACATATGCAAATGAGCCGAGGCCCGTCGTAGCGTTTCGTCGTTATCTTGAAAATAATGTTATGATTTCGATGATGTCATCATTTTACATTCGGTGTTATATATGTCAGAGAATCCGTAAACATCATGATTTTATAGATTTATAGTTGAATTTTCAGGTAATCTAATACACATAATATCTCGGATGCATGAAACTCGTCAACTGAAACATATTTTTAAAAAAAATATCGACAAAGACTACTGGAAGGAATGAGTTTAAAGTGCAAAGCTGGCCTCCATGTCCTTGACAACCTAAAGACTTTCTCACACTAATGTATAAATACACTTCGTTTATTCATATAGTGTGATTCGGTTTTAAACAAAAAACATTCTCTTCATTTCTTAAAAGAAATTAATTCGAGAAATGAATAATTTAGCAAATATATGACAAATATATTGAGAATATAATACCACAGCGTTTGGATAAGCTGGTGTAATAGATAGCTTTATTAAAGTGTTTTATATCTCATCATCAATGATTTAAGAACTGCTTTCTTCTAAAAATAAACTAATCAAAATAGTACAAAAAGAATCGTCAGATCTTATAACAAAGTATTAAATCCTCTTCTCACAATTTAATCAGAATATTTGTCCTACAGATGGGGTTCAATGTTCATTTGATTTGCTGGTTCAATATTAAAACGGATTCCTCGCTGAACATTAAACAAGTTATTACAAATTGGTTTGTAATAGGATTTGCGTATAACGGCTCTTAGTCAGAAGATGTGAAGTTTTAGAGCACCCATACAGCATTCTAGGAGTATAACTATGGAGTAGCGATTGGATAGAAAAAAATCAACAATCACATAGAAATGACCTATAGCGGTTGTCAATCAAAGAACCTATCCGCAAATCAAACGATTAATTTAGACTGAAAGTGAAATATGACCTTCGATATTGACCGACATTTATATGAAGAATTTTCCCTAGTTTTGCGACTTAAACGTAGTAACTACAGCTTATTCAAGCTGTAGTTTTGACGATTAGGTCACCAAACAAACACTTTTTCATCCCGCTTACAAACTTTCTAAACTTTTTGTCTAGTACTGAGTTAACCCTTTCCAATACAATCCAGATTTTGACTTCGCTCAAAAAAAAACAGCTTGGGAAATATCGCGGAAAATGTATAAC
The DNA here is from genome assembly GCA_946902895.1 of Fragum fragum. NCBI lineage: Eukaryota > Metazoa > Mollusca > Bivalvia > Cardiida > Cardiidae > Fragum > Fragum fragum. The sequence goes on from OX336366.1 coordinate 51,604,432, forward strand.
TTATTTATGATGAGATTTCTTTTTATTTTCCACAATCATTTTAACCCACAAATTTTATCAACTTGAAATTGTTGTCTGCAATTGATTTCAATTTTAGATCAATCTATAATTTTGTCGTCTGGGAATGGGTGGAAGTACCGGTAATATTAGATTCCAAACAGAATGATACGACAAACACTAGGTTCTTATAAATTTGTATGTTTACAACTTATCGACACCATTAACCCTTTCCTGTTTTGCAAAATGTTAGACCTTTCCAATTTCAAAGGTTTTGCAGACGGATCGATTTACTTTAAATAATAACCATTCACTCGGGAAAAATATTGTAGAGAAAAAAGAAACTGCTGGTTTCAAGCATTTTCTTCTTTTTTTTTCAATTATAAATATACTGGGGTGTAAAAATCAGCGACTGAACAGAAAGGGTTTTAACCATTAACATATGACTAAATTTATGACTTGTCCAAATTGAAAGTAGTTACAGACGACATTTCCAAGTTGATGAAGTTTTAAAAGTCATTTTTGGGGGTTAGAAAACATTGTGGGTAATGAAGAAATTGCTTGTAACAAGCAATTTCTTCATTTTCGACAATGTTTTCCAAAGTATTTTTCTTAAGGGGTGTGAAAAAGCGTCACTGAGTGGGAATGTGCAAAACAGATTGATTATGCACTTGTTCTTCCAAAAATTAAGCGTTCACGTGTACTGATAACTGACGGATCGTAAGCCACACCAACTGACATCCGACAGGATATTTCGACTTCGACACCATAGATCTTAAGTGAACCATTTATATGGTTTAGAAAATTTAACCAGCAACAAATCTGTGGGTAGGTGACCTTAATATTACAACTCCATCTTATCTGATTGTCGAAAGCATGTATTTCGTAAAGTCCAATTAGAAATATCGGAGGTCAGTTGGTGTGGCTAACAATCCGTCAATCATTAATTATAGCTTAAACAAGATGTAGCTACGATGTTTCATATATATCTCCGAGACAATATTGCACCGGTCTAAAAGAATAATCTTATTGGCCAGTCGATTTTGTTAAACAGCGATGAACCGCCCATTAGACTGTTGTACCTTCATATTGTAAATCGTCCCCTCTATACACGCATTAGCTCGGAAGTACTTTTTTAACTATATGGTATAGATTATACCCTATAAATAATCCATTCATTTACTCTTCTTGTTGGTATCACTACTCAAATCGGCCAATCGCTGGTCCCGCCCACTTACTCCGTTGACCTCACTAAATGACTCCACCAGGAAATTCCAGTTTGATCTTATACGGCATTATCTTACATAAAAATCATTGTTAGCTATAACATAGCAAATATAAACCATATGACTGCATAAAAGTGCTTTCCGTAGAATGTGAAAAACGGAAGAGAGCTATTAAACGTGCATACCATGAACCTTGCTGTAATTTGGTGCTATTTTACCTTATCATGGCGAACAAGCTTAACCTAAAACTTAAGCTCAAGCGATAAATATTCTAAGACCCAATGGGAGGCAAAACAGAGGCTACCTAAAGTATGTTATATCCGCATCGATCTCGAGAACTGCCAATAAAAGCGAGGTTGTTCAGTAAGAAAATTGTACAGCAAGCAAACAGAAACCCGTTTGTTTTAGCCCTTGTCATGCTGAATAAAATCCTCTACAGATTTACATAAAAATAAAAGGGCTGACAGGACTGGATGCAAAAACCGTGAATTAATAACTGTTTTGGAATTTTATCTCATAAACAACTCTGGCTTAAGAGAGACAAGCAGAAGGTATAGAAAAAGATCAGACTGCACAAATGTGCAGGCTGATCTTTGTCTATAACTCCTGCCAAAACCGAAATATTCCTGGTTCAGAATGACAAGGGTTGGCATACATTTCTGCCTGGCCTAACGTAAACTCAATCATAGACAAACAAACACTAGTCCAAGATTGAGTCATACGGTAAGCCAAGCAAAATGTTTCCCTGACAGAATTTAGTTAACGTATATCGAAGACCGAAATCACTTCGAGACATTCTTCTAAAGTGTAGCATTTCTGCACCCATTGACTCTCTTGGAAGTTCTAGGCCGTGTAAAGTAGAGAGGTGCAAAACATTCAAAATCATGCAAGACACGCAGACTTTCATGTCGAAACTGAGCGCTGTTTCCGCAGTCAGAGGTATACACAGTTGCACACTTGCAAATGCAGTTTACAGTACTCCGCAAGCAATATGTTGGCGAAACCAAGTGCAAATCAACAAACGCAAGAACTAACACCGACCTGTCTGGAAAACCCATAGATTAAATGGGTCTCCGATTGCAGAACATTTTCGTAAATACTGTCACTCATTCAATGATTTTGACTTGTGTTGCACTGAAGAAAACGCTGAATGGTCCGACCATAAAGAACATCACAAGAGACTTACTGGATCAGACGCCTTAACACGATCCAGTCTTTCGGGATTATCAACAGCCACATATAACTGCCTTGGTAAAAAAGTTATACGGGAACGCCCACTGTGACCAGCATTCTTTCCCTAGTCTACCAAAATTCTGATTAAACGGGAGCACTCACTGTGACTAGCAATTTTCTAGAGGCAACAAAAAATAACAATTATGTCAATCCACCATTTCGTTGTCAGTTCTTATTGAACTCCTGACCCCTGACGAAGAAGCATTGATTTCGAAATGGCAAGGGTTATATACTTTAGTATTCAAATCAATTTTGGTTAATAATACACTATTTGAAGACAATTTCTCATAGAGAGAGAGACACACACACAGAGAGAGAGAGAGAGACAGAGAGAGTGAGAGAAAGAAAGAGAGAGGCCCTTTTTTAACAACAGCAACAATTGTGTGTGTTTTTTGTTTGTTTTTTTTGTTTGTTTGTTTGTTTGTTTGTTTGCTTATTGTTTTTTTTACCGGTTTCAAAGTGCAAAGTTTTGAATTATACTGATTTGTGTAAGATGTAATGGAATAAACGTTTTAGAAGATCCTTGTGAAAGACAGACAATACAGCGAATATTCAACACTAGTAAAAAGTAAATACCTTTTGAGTATGATAATAAGATTAAAGATCAGTTTAATTAATTAAATAATGAAATTTGCACAATAACAATACTAGTTTACAATAGGAAAAAGTAAAATACACAATATTTGCCTCGAAAAAGGAGGCAATTTGAAACCTAATTTATCCTTCTTTATTTCAATCATAAATAAAATGCAAAATAGGCTTGTCAAGCTTTATTCTCTGAACATCTCAAATTTGTTTCAATTTGTATGATCTCCCATAGAGAATTTCGAAGATATGTGATTGAAATTGTGGATTTTATGAAATTCTCAGCTTTCAACACTTTTTTTAAATAAAATTAATCTTGATAAAGTACCTAAGATTCAATTTGCATATTCCCCTTCCCAATTTATTCAATGCTTTCTTTCAAATACTGTAAACTATAAAGTTTGGGATGCACGTTATTGACGTCAACGCTTACACAAAAATTAAAGCCTTTTTAACTAGACCTATCTTCATTAATTTGATTTAAAGGTGCAATCTTATTCTGCGATCAATTTCACAATTTTCTGACGGTAAATGTTCCTAGAATAGTTACTGTATTGATAACAACGTGTTCTCCATAGTCGTGGTCACTTTTGGGTCGCCGTTGTTATATTAAACAAAACATCATTTACATCGGAAATGCAATATTTGCTTTAATTTTGCGGGGGGTCCTCTACATTGTGACTATCACTCCCAATAAACCCCGAAATGGCTGTTTGACTGATATTCGTGTGTACAATTTATGGTCCAGGGTAAAAAAGAGTGAATCAATTGTTTGCGACCTATACGTTGTAACTACGGCTTAAATAAGGTAGAGTTACGACGTTTAAGTCGCCAAACAAACAAAAATGATTTAAATGAATATCGGAGTTCTTGGTTCACTTCCGTTCTAAATGAATGGTTCATCTGGTCTGGGTTTTTTTTCTGTTAATGATAGCGGATATTCGGAAATAATAATTGACCAATCTCGAATAATTTAATTGTTAGTTTCGTCTATCAAAAACGAGCGATCTGATTGGTTAAAAAATTGAATTCATACCTCCATGAACAAAATTTTGAGTACGCAGCCATTCTGAATGCTTCCGCACAAAATAGTTCACTACAAAAAGGTATCAAAATTTGCTAAGTTGTTGCATTTTTCACTCGATACTATTAAATTATAAGAAATGAAGATAATATTTTTTGTTTTAATGGAGGTATGAACCGAAAAACCTATTCACACACTGTATGAATCCGCTTCGCGTATTCATACAGTGTGATTAGTTTTTTCGGTTCATACCTCCATGAAAACAAAAAATATTATCTTCGTCTCTTAAATATCAATCAAGGAATCAACCGATCAATCAAATCATTTATTTAGCCTTGACCTGGGCTTTGAACTCCGACATCGGGCACCATTTTTGTTAACCTTTTTGTTGGTTTAACGACTTCAACATCGTAATGACAGTTTGCTCAAGCTGTAGTTACAACGTCAACCAAGCATCTTTATTTTGTTACATGATACTGGCCATAAATTGTGGAAAATAACGCCGTTTAAAATCAAAGCGGAGTAAATGAGTCGGGCCTTGTGATTCGTTGACTGGTCAGTTGTCTGACAGCTTCACAATATGATGCTTAACTTATAGGTACATCGAATCCATCTTGCATGAAAGAAAACAACATTTTTTATTAAATCTTCATCCCGAAGAAATGGCTTTTTTAGCACTCTTTCTGCAAATCAAGCACTTTCAGATTGAGTATATCGGAGCCATCTTGCCCAATAAAGTTTCGAATTTCGACTGAAAGCCACGAAAATATGTAAATCTTACTGCTTTTTGTATATCAAATTCTTGTAAATCGTCTTGTATAACACCATATGTGTTATTTTTTTTACTAATTCCAACACAATGACGCTTTTGGACGCGACTGAGAAAAAAAAAAACTTTAACAAGCGATTTCTTCTTTATCAGCAATGTTTTCTTCCTCAAAACACAAACAGAAACAACAGCAATATAAATAAAAAATAAATAGATAAATAAAATAATGATAATAATAATAAATGAAACCTCATCAACTGAACTTTGTCGTCTGCAACTTTTTCAAATCTTGACCAGTCTAATATTTCGTCGTTGGGTAATGGATTGAATAAAACAAAAAAAAATGTCTATAAGCTATGTCTAAATTATTTCGAGCAGCGATTTAAGTTTATTGCTACAAATATGCATAGCGTTGTCGTGACAGCTGTGTTTTAGGAAATATTTGCTAGGCTTACGCTAGAGTCGGACCACAACAACTAAGTTGAGTTTGTTTTGCGTATAGTAATTAGAATAACTTGCAATATTCGTGAACGATCGTTCTTAAACCACAATTCCACATCATCGCGCATAAACCTTATGACGAAAAATATCATATAAACTAGATAATTGAGATATCTTTCCCACGTTTCAAAGAATTCAGATGAATCCCAATTGGTTATAACCAGATAATTTCACAGATAAACAATTATATAACCAGAGGTATGAAAAATTTTTCCCCGCTTTGCCTCGCCCTAACTATAAACTTTAACAGTCATAGGATAACACCACGGTGGTGTTGTTTCCCCTGAAAAACCCTTTGGACGAACAAAAGCCGTAGCCATTATGCAGTCACAAAATGGTACAAATCTAATATTAAATGCAGATGCGTGACGGACGAATTATTTCTTTCATGATAAAACAGAAACTCCATGTTGATATTCAAAATCTGTTTGACGTCGCACGCGATAACGTCTGACATTTTGTTACGTCAAAATATGTCGTTTCACCGTACTGTTTACTGCTGTATTTATAGTACATCATGTTGAATTATTGATCATGCAAATCGTAGATAAGCGAGCAAACTTTCATAAATACAGCTTGAACAATTTTGGTAAAATTGTGAGTAAGGAAGTCTCAACTTTCGAGATTGCGGATTTGATGTACAACAATACACTCTTACGTAAAAATTCACGAAATGAAATTAAAACGCACTTTAGTTAAAATCTTGCATTTATATTACTAACATAACAAGTTCCCTTCAATTTACGCGGAAACACTACGTAAATAACCTATTGGTCCAAATTAAAAGAAGTGAAAACGGAAATTTGAAAATGGTGGGATTTAGAAAATCCTTACCTTTTACGGTAGAATACAAAGAGAGCAATGAAGATATTCATTATTAAAAGAAATTTCTTCGTTGTCCGAATTTTTTCCCGAAACGTTTTCTTGAGGGGGTGCCAAAAGGCGGGAATGGGTTAAACACAATCTACAAAAGCAAATTGTGTTAAGATTCATTTTCAACCTTTCTACCAAGAACGAATCTTGTCCGACCACACTTTACAGGTACAACGAATTTCTTCTCGAAATTATGACCAGGTATGTGCTACTTTATGATGTTAAATGAAGAAATGTTATCAGCATTAAAATTCACATGTCCATGATTCTCGAGACTTCAGGGAGAAGCGAGTTAGCTGAAGTTCATGTAAAACTGGATGTGAACTTATCGCCGTCGTTTCGTCTGTCCATCATTTCGGCCGCCTCGATTTCTCGTCAATCCTTGGGCCAAATAAGATGTGAATTCCATAAGATATTACTCCAACGCGTTTTCCCTTCTAAAGGTCACAGCTTAAGGTCAAAGTTAAATTAAGCATGTCCGCGCCTAGCTCGTAAACAAGTGAATGGACTTCGAAATAACTTTGCATAAATGTTCAATATTATGAGAACATGTTTCTTTTGAAAATCAATCGGATAGCTCCCAGGCCAAGGTCATATTTCAAGGTCGAACATTGAAATTAAGCATTTCCAGAGCAAAGCTCAGTCAGTTATGGATGGATTTTAATATAATCTTGCACAATCGTTCTTTACAATGAGTAGATGTACCCTTTGGAAAAACTATTCAGATAGCTCCAGGGTAAAGGTATCTCAAAATGCTTCGTTAAGATTACGTTTGTAACGAAAAGGGCGAGCATTTAGCCGCCGCTTTTTCTATCCGTCCGTCCGAACCCTTATCCTCGTTTATTTTATACTTTTTGTGAAAGGGCTATATCTGGGTAGCATAATTCGACTCTGACAGATCTTGTGTTGGCTTGGTAACTTATACGTCGTAACTAAAGATAATTCAAGTTATAATAGTGAATTTTAAGTCGCCAACTAACTATTTTGAATTACATGTTGCTGGCCATAAATTTTGAAAAAAAATACGATATTTAAAATCGAATCGGAACAGTCTGTCCCTAGTCAGTGGTCGGAGCCAGCGTAGTCAAGGACGGGGCCAGCTATCTGGCAATCACCAAACATCAACTCAAGGCTATTACTACATATATGTATTTTAAATCGGTTTGAGCGTACATTAAAACGATTATGGCAAATGCTCATGTTTCTGACAACTTGAACCAGACCAATAGGTTTCTACAAAAAGCTTCGGTCGGTTATCTGGATTTTTATCTAGAGTTTTGAGCCTGGAGCCAAGGGAAAATTTTCATCGGTTTCAGTTTATCAATAAAAGAAATGCATTTACTGAGGAAAATGCATTGGTGCACGGCTAGAGGTTATTACAGGAATGCGTTTATGAAGCGGTGGCGGGAAAAACTTGCCTCACGAGCAAGTGATTGAAGGACCGATCAACCAGATCGAGAAGAAATGTAATCAAGCAAAGATTTATTCTGGTAGAATTCAAAATGCAAACAACGGCGATGGAAGACAAGAAGACCGGAGTAGCTAGGTAATGCTTTTTCTTCGCTTCAGGGAAATTGGTGGATCCCACCTATCAATCAGAAAATAAATCGACCAATGAACTCATTCATTTAGATCGGAAGTGCACTTTGAACTCCAACATAGGCCAACATTTATATTGAGCATTTTTGTTCATTTTTAACGTAACTACAGCTTATCCAAGTTATAGTTACATTGTTTAGGTCGCCAACTAACTATTTTATCATTTCATAACCTATTTCTGACCATAAATGAAGACAAAAACGCCGTTTAATACCAAAGTAAAACTTACTGTCGAAGATCAGATGGAGGGGCCACCGATCCGTTATTTAGGTCTTAGAAACCTGCATTTAACTAAGAACGAACTACCTGGCACTTGCTGAACGCTTGTGATCCTGAATTATAAGCCCTTTACACATTTGCATTGGGATCAAAGGACTGAAAGCACTAGAAGCTTATATATTTTACAACATTTATACAACTCTGGCTTAAAAACAGGACAAGCAGGTGGTGTAGACTAAGACATGTGTGCAGCCTGATCTTTGTCTATACCTCCTGTCAAAATAGAAATATTCCGGGTTCAGTGCGACAACGGTTAAGTATTTAAGGTAAGCAATATTTTATGAAAAGGTCTATCCGAAATTTCTACTGTAAATACACGTATTTCTCCCAATTGATGTACTTAAATGTTCTTTACGCCTGGTGCTGTTGCTGTTTCATGATGAATAGAGAAGACAAATAAATTGTAGTCAGATGGATATAAATCTGCCTTTTATGGAATAAAGCTGATTGATTCCTTTGTGCTTCTCTTTAAGGTATCGAGATGAATAATCATTTAATAAGTTTAAAGTTAGGAGCAGTAAAACCATCAAAATTACTAACTCTCTTTTTAGGTTCATTTTACAAAACATTTGTCCAATTTACAGAATGTTAACAACATACATCGAACAAAAGCTGCCGATGACGCCATTAAATTTATTGCGTCTAGACTTATTCTTTTGCCTAAAACTCATAGTTTACCCTTTTTGCATTCAAAGAAACGAAATCTATTCAAGGTAGACGTTGCGAGGTTTAAGGATAATGTTACTTGTATCTCTGAAATTGATAGACCTTTCATTTTTCCAACAAAAATTGTACTTTTACTCGGGGCTGTTCTGCACTTTATATATACCTGTAATTGTACATTCCATAGAAGATAGGTCGATCTTAAACTGAACCTCTTTACTTTTCTTGAAAATACAACATTTACGAAGAATATCCTGAGAAATCCAGAGTTCTTTTCATCTCATATTGATAAATCAGACCACGCAAGACAACTTCCTGTCATCGACACCTCTATAGACAAATATTCACGTTACATCACCTAGTCAAGTCCATAGAGACTCTCTCTGACACATCGCAATACAGCCTTGAAGGTTTGGGTGTCAAAGTGTAAAAAGAACATCGTTTACTAATTGACGTACAAGTTGGTTGTATATCAGAGACAAAATACTTCTTTTTTCAGAAATTTGAATAAATATTTTGGCTTTTTTTAAGTTAAATTTTTGTCCTTCTATGCTTAACCCATTACAACGCGACAAAATCTTAGACTGATCTAAGCTGACAGAAGCTGCAGACGACAATTTCAAGTTGGTGGATATAGGAAATATTTGCCTGGTAGGGTAGAACACATTGTGGACATTGAAGAAACTGCTTGTTACAAGCGATTTCTTTATTGTCCACAATGTTCCAGATGCGTAAAAAAGCGGGATAGGGCGACACTTCGGTTACATATGACTTTAGTGCATTATTATCACCTACGAGAGATGATTGAAAGAAACGTCTGTGACCCAAGGCAGAGAAACGAGGTAAGGTTTTCATTTATTTCTCAGCGTAATCACCTTGCAATTTGTCAACCAGTGTTAACCATTTGGATACTTCCCTGTTGAAGGTAGCATCTTGGGTCCCGAAAATGTGTCAACAGCTTGTTTGACGTCATCATCAGTGCAAAATGGTAGCTACTGTGTATTCCTTTCATCTTGGTGAAAAGGTTACGGTCAGGGCGTGCTAAAACAGGAAATAAGGTGGATGCTCAACCAGTTTGAAAACTAATTCCTGAAAAGCAGCCACGGCAACAGTAGACCTGTCTGCTGGAGCATTGTCCTAATGGAAGAGTACACCTAATGACAGCTTCCATGACTGTTTAACGATGCTGTCACTTGAGATCAGGACATTGCCTCCCAGTTAAAGTGTGATTTTTTGATATTATCATATGGCAAAAAATCAAATGGCATAACAACTTTTGCATCCATGCAACTGTTGCCATCACTTTCCTAGCGAGTGTTGTTGACTTGGTATTTTAGGGGACGATGATCCTTGGTGTTTCCACTGTTATCACTGTTGTTGTGTCTCAGGTTCGAAGTGATGAACCCATGTTTCACAAACAATTACAAACTGCTTGAGAAATTTCTCGGGCTCGCTGAAACATGGTAAGGTTTTTCATTAGACATATTTCACCGAGTTTGTTTTATGGTCAACACTCATAAGTTTTTGAACTCATTTCGCAGAAACCTTTGACATTTGCATAATAGTAAGGATAATTGCATGGACTCGTTTCTTTGAGATACCTATCAGTGTAGCAATGTACCATTGTGTAATCTACCATACTCATACCGCAGATTTAATTGATGTGTCATTTGAGGTAACAGTTGTTGGCCTGCCAGAGCGGAGTTCATCTTCAAAACTCTTTCTACTGAGTTTTATTCGATCGCTAATTTCTTCAACATGCGTTAACATGCTTCCCTAATGTTGCTACCATGTCCTAAAAAATCCTTCAGTGATAAGCTTTTAAGGCCAAAACGGTGTAAATAGTTTAAATTATTATTGAATCCAATATTTCATTTTTCGAACTCAAACTTGTCTGCAATATAGGCAGAATATCATCTTACCAACCACTGATAATGATTCTTCTTTTGACTACTTGATTAATGTGTAGCCTGGTTATAATTAAATTCTTACCACTAAGTTTTGGGATTGCTTAAGTGACATTCAATTAAGAAAAAAATACTTTCTAACACTATTAATATCTCAAAATCTGAGCTTCAGTCTTTCCAAGGGAATTTTTGTGATAGTATTCGTTCATCTTAATTACTTTAAGATCAACTATCAGTATAAAAACAGGTTGCAGCAATCTACTGTTTTAAATTTTTGCAACAAAAAAGGCACAGATAATCACGTTGGAACTTGAAATGAATATATTTGATGACGCCATATTTTTTTTTATTTCAAATTAAATCTTTATATTTCAAAGCGTCTTTTATTTCAAAGATGACTTTTTTCTTAAATAATTTATCATATTTATATAGAAAAAATATCATTTAGTAAAATCCGGTTACAGTGATACTCGGGTTACCCGAAAAATTAAATTGATGATGATTATTTTAGTTTTGGGTCGATTCATCTTTCATCGCTTGAATGACAAAAGCTATACCTTGAGGAGTGGCGGGAACAGAGTGAAAATATAGCTTTTGTTGCTCACAAGAGAAAAATGTATCGATCTTACACGAACAACAAACGGTTGTTCTGTTTGAAAGTAAAACATATATTGGACAAACTATGTCAAAGTGCGTCATTTGCATTACATGGCAGCCTGATGATGACATCAGTGTCTTTGGACCCGCTGAGATTTCATTCAATAGTGTGATAGTCTTACTAAAAAATATCAAAAACAGCGAGTTTGTCATTTTGATAATTTCACCCTTTTTGTGAATATATCAATTGATAATCCATCGAGAGATATAGAAAAATTAAGGAGAATGGTAGATCCGAATATTGAAATCATCGATGATATTTTGTCGAGCCCGCGGTGAGCGAGATAAAGGTGTAACAATTTCGCTTCGGTATTAGTGCGTAAGTGCGTGCGCAAGTGTGTTAGTAATCGCTAGTTCGTTAGTGCGTGCGTGCGTCTGTCCGGATTTTCTTCCCGAACAATTCTATATTGATTTGAAAATTGCTCAGCACTGTTGATCTTTTTGATGAATGCTAGTGTCCTGTGAACCAATTGTTGTGATACCTTCAAGGTCAAGGTCACAGTTGAAGGTCAAAGGTAAAAATCGGCCTTGTCCAGAGCATAACTTCTACATCTATTGATGGATTTGAGCATAACTTGACACTGTTGTTCTCCTTAAACAGAGCTAGTATCATGCGAAACGTTTGTGATAGCTACAAGGTCAAGTCACAGTTGGAGGTCAAAGGATAAAAATTGATCTTGTCCCGAGCATAACTTCTACTTTTATGGATGGATATGAAAATAACTTGGCTCTGTTATTCTTCTTGATGCTAGTGTCATACGAAATGTTTGTTGTGATGCTTCCAAGGCCAAGGCCACAGTTGAACGTAAAAATACAAAACTGACCTTGTCAATTGAGCATAACGTCTACATTTAGTAATGGATTTGTTGTGATACGTCTACGGTCAAGGTCAAAGTTTAAAAAAAATCTGTGCACCACATTTTCTGTGCAAATCAGCGGGCTAGACATGTTGTCCCTGAAACATAATTACGTCTTTTACAAAAGGAATCGTTTAGAAAATTAAATCCGCATTTAAGCGATGTATCGTATTGTGCGATGTCGTTATAAAACGACTTTACTGAATTTCTATACTTCCACTTATTTCAAAACAAAATATCTTGAGCCTTTCCATCAATAATTGCTATTTAATGAAGTCGCGTAAGACCATGCTTGTTAGTAAATGACTCTCAAATGTTCGACGGTTTGTGGTATATGATTTATATTTTAACTAAGAAATTCAATTATTTCGGGAAAAAATATATTAGTAGTGTTTGTTAAAATGGGAGTATTTTCTGTCTTTATCATCTAAACGATCATTTTATTAATATCAATCCGCGTTTAAAAGGTGTAAAATCTAACCAAAACTTGAATCGGTGTAGCACAAAATTGCTGTATATCTGGATTTAGACAATTTTGAAGTTAAAAGAGAAACAAATGAAAATGTTGTCTATTTCACTCTTTTAAAGCCCAATTTGGGCAAACTTTCAAATAGGCGTATCCGCAAAATGCGTACAGTCTTCGCCCGGTCCAAATTAAATTGCGGTTAGGTTACGAAAGCGCTGTGAATTGTTTCAAAAGAATGGCTACGAATGTGAGTTCTTTGAAATTGTATTGAAAATTTGTACCTATCGTAACAAAACTTATTATAGACAGAAGATAATGAAATTCAGAAAACATTGGCAGCAATTTTAGTCTCTATTTCCCACAAATGCATCCAAATTTCTATATTTAAGACTAAGTTACATGTAGCATGAAAGAAATATGTTTTCTGAAAAAAATGTCGTTAGGCGTACAAAATGCTGTGACTACAACTTTAATTAAACTGCAGTTACAACACTTCGCATGCCCAACGACGAAAAACTCGTGCGATGTAAAAGCCTAGCCAAGGGCATGTCACGTGTCGACCTGGAGCACATGCGTTCAAAAGGAGTTTATGAGTTGGGAAATGTTTCTTTGAACAGCATTTAAAGACAAAATTGTTGTGCATTACGAATATTTGTTCTATAGAAATAATTCCCAGCGTAATTATGTGAGACTTTTATTTTTGAATGTTTTGTATTAGATTCAACTTTTCCTCATAAACAAGTCGCGTAATTTGCATAAAAATTGTTTCTGTAATGTAACATTTACATTCCAGTATATAAATATCACATTTTGACAATCATTTTCTAAGCCCTCATTTATATTTCTTAAATAAATCTTCTACTACATGATCGACAGACATATAAGATAGTGACAAAGCTAGAGAATCCCACTCAATTATTTTTCCCTACTTTTATTAGACTATAAACCTGTCAAATCAGATATTTTTGGCAGCTATGTAAAATGTTGATGATCTTCTGATTTAATCATATCCAGTACTTTTTTTTAAAAATTTGAATACACTTTTATTTCTTCTCTCTCATAAATATACACTAAATGTATTATTACTATTATCAATACTAAGCCTAGCCCTTTCCTGTTTAATCCCTGTTTTTTACGTGCCTGTACTTTTATGCTTGAGAAAACATTATGGAAAAGAAGAAATTGCTACTAACAAAACTGTTTGTTAATTATTGTTGTTGTTTTTCAAATTAAATCCACTTTCAATTTTCGTCTGCAAAACATTTGAATTTTAACAGGTCTAAAATGTTGCAAAACAGGAAAGGGTTAAGGCAAGAAATCTGTAAGGCTATTGTCAAGACGTATTATTGTTTCGATTCAAACAAGAGATGTATTAATTGACGGGTCGCTTGCCCCGCCATCTGACTCCGTTAGCCACGCCCACTGATTCTGCCAAAAACCCAAAATATAAACGGAAAGTATTGAAGTTACTAGGAAAATGTTCATTGTGTTTTGTTAAGATATAAGAGGACATTATTGTAATTTATTGTAAGGGTTAGAATATGACCTTGACCTTGATCAACTGACCCTTAATGAATGTATAATGTTGATTATTGAAGAATCGATGACTACGCACGCCGAGCTCCGACAGGAAGTATTGCCAGATTTATGGCCAGTAACATATGCATACTTTTGTGATTTGCATTCTGTCGGTTGAACAATGGTGATTAACCTTGAGTTTTTTGCTTTCCTTGAACGACTTCTAGCATGATGTATATCGTAATACGCGCTAAATTACTTCCGTCTCATGGTTACATTCTATTTTAATTATGTAGCCACAAAAATCTATATTTTTGCCTAGTTACAAATTCCATCTCCAAGTTTACTATACAGATATTGGTTAAGATATCAAAAAGTTACTTTAAAATATAATCCAAAGCATATATTTTGTTATTAAGTTATTATCAAAGAAAATTACTGGATCTTGTGATAAATCAACGTCCAGTGGGCATTTTTTTTCTTGTTCTTCTTCTTCTTTTTCTAGAAATTAAAAAAACTAATGTTTTGTAGTTGCACATTATCGCCTCACCCTTTTGTCATAGAAATAGTTTTCAAAATGTTTAAACGCATGCCGCGTTGACTTTCGGAATGTTTGGTACAGAATTTTTGCCGAGCCGAGGTTCGAACTCAGGATTGAGAGCAAAGCGCATGACCGACTTATCTAATAGGGCTCGGAATTAAAACAGTTTAATCCTGTTCATGTGTTGGGATTACTCCTCATATTTGGTCGAAATTGAAATAGGTTCATTTAGCAATAAATAAACATGAATAAACCGCAAAATACGAATAAATCACAAATACGCAAAAATACAGGGTATTGATTGGGACGAAACATTAACTTCGTCGACCCTGAAGATCCATTTTATGTTGTAACTATTTGACAAACTTATGTTTTACGATAAAATCAGTGAAAATCATTCACATTATATACGTTGAAATAGTATGAAAGGCATACAGTTTTATCTCCCTTTCCTCCCATATATACGTGTTAAGCCATTTACATAAACCTAAGAAGAAATCCAAAATAAGGATAATTGAGTCTTGAAACCCTCTGACACAATCTTTCCTCCAAACCAACTATGTTAGAGCAAACATTTCATAAATTCGACATGAGAAATTTGGTTCAAATCTTAAATATTTTGAAAGATTATATACAATGAAAGCAACATTTTAGCCAAGGAAAAATATATTGTCTTACGATTAATAATATCAGTCAATACCATTTCGAATTGACAAAAATGTAATAATTCTAAGTCTTTTAAGTTATACATTTTATAAAACAAATTAATAATAATAAAAAGATTAGCAGAATAGCGTAACGTAACGCACATCACGATACACACCGAGTTTAGGGCATATGTTGAGTAACATAAACAGCTCATTTTGCTTGTTTTGTGAAAAAGAGAAACATATCTGAAAATATCGGACACTGCGTGGAAATGTTCTAAAACTGTGAATTTACACAACAATACAGTGCATACAGAAAGTTTATGCGTAAGAAGTTTTATTCTGTTTTTTTCCCTATTAAAGTTCAACCCACATCGGTCGTTAAGAAAGTATATCATAACAGCTATTCCCGAATTGTTTACAATAGAAAAATGACACTTTACTGGATAAAGTTACTTGAGAAATAATGAACAAAATTATTATCTAGACCCATTCTCACACAAAAACAAACATTAGAAATTATAGTGGAAAATGAAGAAAGTGTTTGTCTGCAATGTTTTCCATCCAAAACGTTAAAGATTTTCTAAAATTCCGCCAACTAAGAATAGTTGCCTGTATACTTCTTTCAATTTGGACCAGTCTAAATTTTGTCATCTGTAAATGAGTTAATATTGAAAATATGTTGTTAGAAATAGGGATGTGCGTTCACTATCACAATAAAAGTTCAAATGTCAAGGGCGATACCTCTATAAAAGTATTCTTTATAAGAGATATACCTCAATTTGAACTTTAGATTTGTTTTATCAAGCACCCTCAGCCAAGTGTTGACACCCGTATCCGTTGCTCTTGATTTTTGAAACACCTCCGATATTTTGAGCGAAATACTTTATATATTCTATAAAGAAACGCTCTATCAAATATCAACTGTCTACTCTACGGATGTAACTGACCATACATGTTGCAAAATAACATCATTTAGTATCCCAGGCGAAATCCCAGCGAACGGTCAGTTTTGCCTTTGAAATATTTTTGTTTTGTTTGAATGGAGTTTTACGCCGCTTTCAACAATCTTTCAGTCATATCGCGGCGGCTGGAGCACCTAACAATGGATTCCTTGTATTTCTCACATCAGTACTACCATTACATCCTTTCCTAGCCTCCAGCTGCTATCCCACATAGGTCTACGATTATCGACCAATTGGTGAGAGACAACTAGTCGGAAAGGATGAGTGCCGCCGTCGGGAATCGAACCCGGGAAATATTTTTGAATCACAGCGCAGATGGTAGGGTGACAGACCACAATTTATGGGGTCACGTGGTTGACAACAAATAGCAAACCTCCTTTGCGACATTAACATGGTATTTGTCTCTTCAGATGACGAAACTTCGCATACATGAAGTACGCGGTTTGACGCTCGGATTGGTATTGGAGCGCTGGTTTTAAAACATTCCAGGAATCCATCATTAGATGCTCTAATAAAGTCATATTATGCAAATAATGATGAAAGCTGTGTTAACTTTAATGAAATAAACCCAACTTTTGAAGAAGGTGTCACCCCAATAATAACGCAACAAAAGTGTATAATTCTATATACAAATGCATACACATCACTTGAAACCGTTAACAAATCTTGGTCCTGATTGTTTACAGTATGAAGAAAAAGAAACGAGTCATTGGCAAAAACCTTAATTATAGCTTATCACTTATGACCTTACAATGTAAACATATTTCAATGTGATTTATTATGCTTAAATGAAATTTTAATAAATTGTGCCGTTGCATGTAGTTCGTTTGAATTTCAATCGATCGCGATTCTAGAATAAATGTTGTTGTTATGTTGTACTATAATACCAAGTATCTATTTACATTTTAATTGAAAGACAAATTGCTGACGGCGCCTTTCTTACATACTTTTACTCGTAGCTTTTTCGCTTGAAGTTTTATGGTTTTATTTGAACAATCTACGGGAAAGTTTTAACGTTTGCCGATTGAATGTAGTATTCATCGGGAGAACACCAACTGCTGTGGAATCCAATCTCGAATCAGAATTGCAGATTCTCTTGGCGGCGGAAATGACATGTAAATGGACATGTATTTACATTTCCTCACTTTTTCCCATATGACCACGAGGATAATCCTATTTACTTGTGACATGCTCTCATCCGTTTAATGCATATTTGATAATCACATGCTACAGAAAATAGTCCCTACAAATTGTTGTTATTCGTGAGTTCTTAGGTGCTGGTTTACATTATAACGGCTTCCTGTTGGTTCTAAAAAAACAACAACAGAGCATCAAACAAGTCAATCGCATTCAAGCACTGTTATACACCCCGTTTGATAAATAGAGGATAATCGTTTGTTTCAGTGTAAGATTGATTTATATTTCATTGAGTGAACAACAAAAGCTTTATTTTCACGAGTGGCGATTTTTCTTTTTCCTTAATGCAAAAATTAGACAAAATGCGAAAATTATATGACAATTTTTCTTTAAGCGCGTCATTTTGCACGTGACTGGTATGCAACGCTTATGATGACGTCACTTATTTGGCTCTGCTTAGATAACGTCAGATAGGTTTAAATGAACGAAAGCGGGGCATACGTTTTTGATAATTTCACTGGATAAGCGGTGAGTTTATCGAATGATAATCTACCGTTATTTCTCGATGACCCACCTGAAAGCATTAAACAAACAATGAATAATTTCTTTGATTGACTGAAGGGGATTAAACGCCACTATTAACAGTATTTCAGTCATCGCGGCGGCCGGAGCACCAAACAATGGTTTCCTGGTATTCCTCACACCGGTACTTCCACTTCATCCTTCCCTAGCATCCAGCTGCTATCTCACTTGGGTTAACGATTATCTACCCGTTGGTGAGGGACAAATGTCGGAATAATTTGATAGGCGGATTTAATTAAGCACAGAAAATACCCATTGTCAAAATTGTTGAGAAGGATCAGGCATGTAACCACTTTCTCTACAAGGACAATGCCATGCAACATCACTGGCCCGCCGTCTGACTCCGTTGGCAGCGCCCACTGACTCCTACTGTTACAATTCGATATTGTTTGGCGTTAATTTGCAAACTTATAGCAAGAACCATGTAACAAAACGTTAAAACGGTTGGTAAGCAGCATAACGTCGTAAATATAGCTTGAATTAGCCGTTTTAGTCACTAATTCAACAAAAAGGCTTAACATTTATGTCGGTAAATGTCGTAGTTCAAAGTCCACTTCCAGCTAAAAAGAATGGTTTGATTGGTCAAATGATTGTTTGATCGACAGCGTCGGTTGTTAAATTAAAAGTTGCAATATAAATATGTTAAATATTGTTTGCGTAATTTGCGTATTTTTTTTCTCCAACGAGACAATTCGTAAATTTGTAAACCTATTTATCGGTATTTGCTATGAGATATATATATATTTCACCCTTTCTTTATTTGATTTACCTGTATACGAAATGATGACAAAGAACAAGAAGAACTAGACTGGATGAAGAAATATCTCTCTGTTCATTTCTCTCCATTTCTATCCAAAATTCTAGAAGCCACGTTATATCTTATTTCGTAAATGTATTAGATTCGATTTTAATAAGTAGTTCAGAGATGTAAAAATATGTACTGAAGATTTGTTGAAAATGTTTTAAACAAACAAAGAGTCTAATATTTACATTACCAGGTATCATTGATCTATTCTTATCTAACATCTATCTTTTCTAAAGTTGCTGTTCAAGAAAGGCATAAACAGTTTGATAGCTAGGAAATCTGATTCAAGTATTTTCTCCATTTTTTCTAGGAACATAAAATGTAAAAAAAAACAGACATTCTTGGCAGCTTTGTAAGATGTTTATGGTCTTTTAATTTGATTATATCTCAACTTTATAAACATTGAAATATGTTTTTATTTCTTTTCCCGATTAAAGATATCATAGTTATTATCATATTATCATCACAAGTTCACTTGAGAGAATTGTAAAATTGCAATTCTGCTATAAAATTTTCTTTCGTGTGATCAAGGGAGAAATAAGCGTAAACAACAAACCGGTCTAATTTGTTTAAATATATCAAGACGAAAAGGCACGGTTCCTTTTATAAGAGAGTTGTAGCCATTTATTCATTAGAATAATAAAATGATTATACACTTGGGTGGACCTATGAGAGTTGTCCATATATTCCTAGAAAGAAGGCCTAAACTCTTGACAGTTTTTGATCATCTTTTAACCTATTCCCACACAGTGACACTTTTAATTGCCCCTCAATATGAAAGCTTTGGAAAACATCGTGGGACATGAAGAAATTGCTTGTTACAAGCAATTTCTTCATTATCCACAATGTTTTCTACCCCAACATACAAATGTTTTAAGGATTTCACAAACTTAAAATTGTCGTCTGCAACTTCTTTGAAATCGGTCTGGTCTAAAATTTCATCGTGTGGTAATGGGTTAACACGATTCCCAGGGTGAGTTTTTTTGATCACGCTCTGACCGTTCTTTCTCTTTAAATGACATCTCACTAACCGTTTGGCCAAGTTTATTCATATTTGGAAGGAATGTTCCATGGCTGCTATCTTTAAAAATTGCTAAAATAATAGAAATCCGAAAAAAACACTCTGATTAGCAAGGCAAAAATCATTTCAATTGACACTTTGAAAATCTTCTCCTTCAGACCTAGTAGACGTAGAATCTTAAAATTTTGTATGGAGCATCAGTTTATTATCTCATATAGAAAGTGCTGAAGTCATGACCTTTGGGTCACCGACCAGGGGCAGGTTTCAGAGGTTGGTGCCTATTAGGAAATAAATAACGATTTCCTCAACGATATATGTTCTTAAACTTTTATAAAGACCTGATGACAACAAAAGAGAAAATCAAAGTACTTAAAAGTACTAAAAAGCTAGCAAAGCATTGTTTTGTTCAGTAATCTTCTTTGTCAAACGTTATCTTGATAAACAAACGAGGTTAAAGTTACCAAAAGTTATTCCATTCCCATACAATCCCTCCTTTTTACGACCATCAAGAAAATGGTTGAGGAAAACAATGAAGAAAATGAAGAATATGCTTGTTACAAGCAATTTCTTCATTTTCAACATTGTTTTCTACCTAAAGAGATTTAGGAAGTTAGAAATTCCTATAATTTGAAATTATCGTTTGCAACTTCTTTGAAGACTCCGATCAAAGACATTTTGAACACGATGTGCTCAAGTGACCCCAAAATAACCTAAAAAAGGAGATGAGCTTGCATGCAGAGTTACACTAGGGTTATGAGAGAAGAGTTTAGGGATTAGGCCAGTTGAAGGGGGGGTACCTAAATGTTTACACTCCACCCCCATAATTATGCATTTCAGTTACATTCGTTTTATGTTAGTGGATTTCTGCCTCATTTTCTTTTGTGATGAACTATCTATGATAACAGAATTTGTAAATTTTCCATAGTTTTAATTGAATATGTTAAATTAATTGTAACGCTTTAATCTGAACAATATACAAGTAAATAAAGACCTATACACATAAAGGATATGAAATCCGATTGGAACACACACTATATACATAGAATTTGATTACATGACGACATTGTTCAGGTCTAAGGAAATACAGATATTAATTCATATAGGTAACTGGTCTTCCTAAGGCCATGATAATTATGATATTTTACTAGAAATACTTAATCAGTATATTCAACTTCTTTTCTTAATCTTTAACCTAGGTGAGGTGAGCAGTTGGAAGCTCGGAAAGGATGTAGTGGTAGTACTGGTGACAGAAATAACAGGAATTCCATGGCTGTGAGTTTCAGCCGCTGCGATATGACTAAAATACTGTTGATAGTGGCGATAATCCCCATTCAATCAATCTTGCAAGTTTTTGTCAAACTAACTGAATAAAGACCTAAGAAAACTCCTAAAGGAACTATGGCCGGATTTCAAAATGGCGTTTTGTGGCCACGTGATCAGAATGTTTTCCAAGAAAGACTAATTACACTAAACAATACCTTTTGGATGATTGTGTAAGTGTTTTAGCCATTTGGAAAAGGAACGAACAATCGAACGTCTTATACCTGAACTTAAACTAAAAAAAAGAGACGTCAACTCTTTCTTTTGCGGACACGTAGCTTTCAGTGTGTGGGGCTCGGGGGCTGGCCATGTGCGTCATAGCTATCCCAACCTTAATTAACCAGTCGCGATTATCCGACAAGGAACTATTCGACTAATGAAATCATTCATTTAGACTGGAGGCTCAGTTTGAACTCATATATTGGCCGCTATTTTGGTGAATCATTTTTGTTGATTTGGTGACTTATACGTCGTAACTACAGCTTTTTCAAGCTGTATTTACGACCTTTAAGTTGCCAACCAAGGACTCCTCTTAATTGTAACATGCTACTTGCCATACAATTTGCAAAATAATGCCGTTTAAAATCGAAGCCGGACTTCCTGTTGGTATCGGTTGGTGTGGCCAAAGAAGTAAGTGGGTTGGACAAGCGATTGGTCAATTAACCAGTCGCGGTTATCCATCAAGGAACTAATCGACCAATCGAATCATCCACTCAGCCCGGAATTTGAACTTTGAACTTCGACATTGGCCACCGTATTTGTGAGACACTTTTGGTGGTTTGGCGACTTGAACGTGATAACAATAGTTAATTCAAGCTGTAGTTACGACGGGTAGGTCGCTGACCTACCAATTCATTATTTTTTTTTTATTTATTATTTTTTTATTTATTTCTTTTTTTTGTGACACGCTATTGGTCATAAATCTTGCAAAATACATGTAACACTATTTATAATCGAAGTGGGACTTCCTGTCGTAGTACATTGTTGGGACTAACAGAGTAAGTGGGCAGGGCCAGTGATTGGTCAATTACAGAGTTATGAAAGAATATTAGTCTTAGGTGAAGTAATATGCATGTTTATAATACAGTCATACCTGAGAAATATTCTGTATTGAATTTTATGCATCACGTTTTGTGTTTAAATATATTCTCGTGATAGGCAGTGAACTCTCTTCAAATAGATTACTTTAACTTTGTGAACGAATTTATCTGTTCTTCTGATTACATGTGCAAATTCTCTATAAAAATAGTTACCTTGCTTTTGTACCGCAGTCTAGCATTTTATTTTTCCAAGTTAGCTTCTTTGGCACATAAATTTGCCAGTCATACTATCCATCTCTTAGACCGAATCCTAGTTTGTTCAATTTTCTCTGTGGCTATTTGACCCGACATTCGCTGTATTATTTTTTATCATAGAAGAAAATGAAAAGATTTCAATATTTTACACATATCTATATCAGCACCATTTTCAAATACGCTTGTCTCAACAACCGCTACATTTGTATTTAAAGTTCCCTCTTGCCAAATATGTTTCGGGTATTCATACACGAGGCAAAACAAACCGTAGTATCAACATATCAAATACAGTCATGACAACTCTTCGTAGAGTTATAATAAGGAAATTTCAAAACTCATAGCTTAGCCTTTTTCGTTTTTGTTTTTTTTTTTTTTTTTTTTTTTTTTGTTATTGTCTTAATTATTATTTATCTATGTATCTTTTTACTTATCTTATGTGTGTTTAAGTACGTACAACGACTCTTTACAGTCATTGACAGTGTTGAAACTAGATTTTTATATATGGCAAACTGAGTCAGTCTTTCTTACAGGCCATATCCGTCGAGTATCTAGTGCGGAAAGCTATTTGACGAGACCGAATGTCGAGTCAAATGGTATTCTTCACAAGCTACTAGGCTAGGTACTACCTGTAAGAAAGAAAGACTGTTGTAATATTCCCTTTATTATATATACAAAAAAAATTAGCAAAAAATTCAAATATCTGCAGTTTACATTATTTTTTAAACCGGACGTAAATCTGAGAATTTTATGAATGACCGATAAACATTTAAACCACGAAATCCTGCACAGAGTCTGTATTGTTTTCCAGAACGATGACGGATTTTTTGTTCGCTTTTCTGTGAAAACCAACCTCCGTGGGGTAGATACGTACCTCCATTCTGTGTTATATTTAGTTCACTCAGATTGAATTGAAATCGCGTTAAAACCTCCTCGATTAGATTTGATTTAAACTATACCCCGAGGTACTAATTAGATGCAAAACAACATGATGAGCATGTATATTGGTATATTTATATTCACGAATGAAGCTGATCGTCATTACACAAAAAAATTATACATGCTGAAACTTGCATTACACGAGGTACACGACGAACGCGGATTTTGAGATACATAGTACGATTTTTCTGACGAGTTGTATCGGGTCCCGAAATAAAGCCTGATTTGCACTCAGATAGATTATAGGTATATAATTAATGAGGGTCCTTCAAAGGAAGATGGATACTAATGTGCACGGTGACAGTATAATTAATGCAGATGACCTAGATCAAGGTATATGATATATATGCAGGCTAGAGCAACAGTTTTCTCATAGCAATCGTCCAACTGGAAAGGAGTCGCAGGTGAAAATCCAAGAATAGTGATTTTTTTAACTGTTTGTCTTACATAAATTATCATTCTGCCTGGTATGTTTGTTAATGAGATATGATGGTAGAATATCAGTCACCCCTTCATCAAGTTAATTTTTCTGAATTTCTTCGAATTTGGACTGGTCTAAAATTTTGTCGTTTGGGAATGGGGTAACGCAGTTGACGGATCACGGATCGCGACTGTCAATCAAAATCTTGATCGACCGATCAGATTATTCATTTAGCTCGGAAAGGAACTTTGAACTCCAGCTTATATCTTGAGCATTTTTTTTCTTTTGGTTTGGCGTCTTTAACTTCATAACTACATATCTTACTCAAACTGTAGTTACGACGTATAGGTCAACAAACAACCGTTTTTGTTACATATGAGTGACCCTATTAGTGACCATAAAGTTTGAAAAATAAACCGTTAAATATATTGTTCGTACTCCACAGCTCAGTTAAAAAAAACAAAGGTAAAAAAGGAGAGAATTTTGAAAAAAAGGTTCTCTTTTCCTTAAACGTTTTCAATCCGTAGATGGAGTGACGGTTATCGTCCATTTCTAAGGTACAACTGTTTCCCATTTTGAACAAATTCAGATTTTTCTAAACAAGTAAACGGTTGAAGGATAGTTGCCCCGTGATTTTCTCATATGATGCATTCATTGAAGTCGAAGCTGAATACGACTCTTCAAAGAATATTGAATGAAAAGTGTTATGTAAAATCAAAACTGATAATCAAACAAAAATAAAACAAGACTCAAGGAAGTCTTGATATTTTTTGCTAAAATAAAATGTTTTTAGACAATTGTCGCTGTCTTTCGAGGTAGAAAACGAGGTTGAAAATGAAGAAATTGACTAAAAAAGTGGGATAGTGTGGGAATAGGTTAAGTGAAACAGATATCGACAACATTGAATTTGTTCATAGCCATAATGTATCAGTCTTTTTAAATAAACATAGATATAAACGCTTTCTATAAAAACACTAGACAGATTTCTTCTAGAACTTTACAGCAAACAGACAAATGCTTTTAGGATAGCAATATTCAATTTGATTTATTGATAGAAAGCTTTTTATAAGAAACGAAAAATAAAATAAACTTGTAACCGACAATATGTTTATGGTATATTTTCAGACTATAAACCATTTGCAAGTCAGAATGATATAAGTAGAAAACTATCATGGATCATTTTGTTCGTATTATTGTAGCACTTTATTGCCGAATACTGATTGCAACGAAGATAGTGGAAATCATGTTTGACATCTTCTATAAGGTCTGTCTGGATAGAAGGCGAAAACCTTTAAGTGAAATTGAAATGCTTTTTTACCCTTCTTGCAAAACAGAAGAATCCTTTCTCGAAGTGCACCCAAATTGTTGTTCGTTCCAACTAATAAATGTCATGGCCAATTCCACCTTTCCATACACTTCAGTACTAGCCTTATAAAAATAACGATGCTATCTTTACTTTCGTGAAAATTTAAATGAGTTTCCTTAACGCACCTTTTCGTATGACAAGCTCTTTGTCATCATATAAGAATACAAATAACAAAAAGAGCTGAAAGATCTATTTGCCGTGTCCACAGGAGCTCTGTGTTCGACCCTTGTTAATCTGTATTGTACATACAAAAATATAAATAGTAACGTTAAAGATCAAAGCTATTTTCATATGTTTGAAATAAAATTGTGGAATCCTTTGCATTAATTATGTAGAAGGGAGCTACCATGAAGTCACGAATCCACTTAATTTAACCTAATTGACGGATCGCTGCTATCAAAAATCAAAGTATTGAAAGTACTGTAAGCTAGCAAAGCATTGTTTTGTTAAGTAATCCTCTTTGCCAAAGGTTATCATGATAAATAAACTAAGTTAAAGTAACAAAGGAGTTAATCCACTACAACATGTCAATATCTTATACTGGATCAAATTGAAAGTAGTTTCAGACGACAATTTCAAGGTAGCGAAATTTGGAAGAAAACAATGTGGACAATGAAGGAATTGCTTGTAACAAGCAATTTCTTCAATGTCCACAATGTTATCCAAAGCGTTTTTCTTGAGATGCTAAAAAATTGGAACTGGGTGGGAATAAGTTAGATAGCATACTTTGAAAGAGTGCACTATAATTTGAATAAAGTTTGTAGTCTTAGAATACATCAGAACTACTTTTCATGGTGTATGCATTCAACTGATTAGTGGTTAAGCCTCCAGTGGCAGTTTACACTCGTTGAACTTTGAGATCACCTCAAATTTTGTCTGTTAACTTAAGCTATCAAAGCTGACGCTTTGCTAGTTAAAATTTGACTGACCAATTGAATCATTCATTTGAACCTGGGGTGAACACTGAACTACGACAATTATGTTAATATCTTTTATGGTTTTACGACTTACATGTCGTAACTAAAGCTTATCGAAGTTGCAGTTTTGATGTTAAGGTCACAAACTTTAGCTGACCTGACTGCGCTCAACGTGCTCAAGGTTTTGTGGTGTCCGTCTTCCGTCCGGTATTGTCCTTTGTCATCATTTATTTTGTTATCATTATAGAGCTAGCAATTTTTGTTCAATCACACCGGAAATTGGTCGGAAGATTTTCTTGGTAAAATCTGCGAAGTTTGATATTGAATCAATTCGGGTAAAACACTGGGTCACTGGGTCAAATCTTAAAACAACATATTTTTGGCGCTCAAAGGTCTCATTTCATGCTAAATTAACTAGGAAATAAGTCTGAATATTCGCCTCTAAAAATTCCTACACAAGCTCGAAATTTGGTGACTTATAGGTTAAAATCCATGTCATTAGGTCAAGTCTTCGAAAATACTTGTTGGTACAATGGAGATCTAGTCTATGCCCAATCAACTAAACATTTGTCAGAATTTTTTTCTCTCGATAAATTCTTCCATTAGTCCGATAAAAAGCCCCCCCCCAAAAAAAAAAAAACCTAGGGCACTCAGTTAAATAATAGAAAACTCAATGGGCACTTTAGGGGATTGTATGGATTTATATTCTTTGACAGCTTCAAAATTGAGTCACCGTTTGTCATAAAGCGGGTCATATGGTCAAATCTTAGAAAATCGTTGTCAAAAGACTACATTGCTTTCTTGGTATTCTGAAAATAATTAAGAAAATTAATTTAGATAGAATAGTGTACGCCACTTAAGATAAATACTAGGTCACTATAATTAGGATACATAGTTTTTACTCTCTGAATTCAAAACTATACCTTAGAGTCAATTCATTATAATAATAACAAACTTTATAGAAACTGAAAACCACTATTTTCGTTCAACTGACCTGAAAATTGGTCAGTCTGTATGTCTAGATGGTAGTCGAGGTAAACGATTTAGGGCTATTACGGCCCTCTTGTTTGTAACGTCAGACTGACCATATTTTGTTTACGAAATAAGGCCTTTGATAGCTAAGTTTAACTTCCTATCGCAGGATAGTGGTCATGCCCAGCGTACCGCCAACTATTGTGCGTTTAATCGTTTATAATTTTAACCCATTCCCAAACAGTGACGCTTTTTGACCCCCCCCCCCCCCCCCCCAAGAAATCAACCAGGAAAACATTATGTGAAATAAAGAAATTGCTTGTGACAGCAATTTCTTCATTTTACACAATGTTTTTTACCAAGAAAGGTGAAAAATCTAAAATTTCATAAGTTTTTTATTTACGTCAGCAACTTCTTTCATTTCGCACAAGTCTATAAATTGACGTGTGGTAACGGGTTAATACATCAGAGATATTTGATGAAAGAGTTGTTTGTAAACTTCTTGACAGCGCTTTAATCTAGCTCAATTATTCAAGATACACCCGTTTATATAACACTCTTAAAAGGACCAAATATTTTTCAAAAAAAGTTTTATTCTTCTTGTCGACGAAAACTAAGTTGTTTCAGGCGCTTGCAGACATTTTCGTTTCATAATTCAAAATTTCCTGGTAAAACTGATGCTGTTTTACTTTTTTTTACATATCAGTAGATTACGATTAACATGAGCATATACTAGGCAAACCTAACAGTATTCAGTAGATCGTCTCAAGAAGTTGAAGTTTTTTTTTTTTGATTCTGCAAATCGACATTGGGTTAGTATCACAAACCATTAAATTGTCCAATTTCAATTTTCAGGAGGATTTTAATCCAATTCTTTTAATGCACCCATACACCAAAAATTGTAGATGACAACGTTATTTGTTTATTCTCGAGATATCGTCCATCAATTAAAACTTTGAAGACGTACATACATTACATAAAAATATATATCGTCAACAGTATTTAAAATTTCTGATAAAGGTAAAAGCAAAAATTCAAATAGATGTCACTTATTTTAATTTTATTAGAATAAAAATGAATATATTAATAAATCCACTCTTTTGGCTCCTTTATCAAATAGCTTCCTTTAATCGGTTTTATTAAAAGAATCAGTGAAAGAAACAACCAATTTGAGGTTTACAATTCTATTGTTTCGTCGTTTGCCATTTTATTGGAGTCGTTGGAACTAAAAACATGAATAATGGTTAATTGATACTTAGACGATTTGCACCGAATTAAAACCACAATCTAATCCATCAAGAATACTACTTTCAATTTTGCAAGAAATATACCAAAGCATCGACATGAATTTATTCTCGACATAGTACACTGCAGGCGTGTTTTTAACCAACATGCACCCTGTTGTTTCCCCATTAAATCTTTAGGTCACTGTCATCTCATTTAAACGTAAATACATGGCTCAAAATGCCGTTCTGATTTATTGGTTGTAGGCTAAGAAGATAAGACATTCCAGAATTTACCATGAAAATAAATCTAGTAGAGTTACCACCTCGATCTTCAATCTAATTGAATTATTTCTAAATAAATCAGAATAAGCTAGACTTTCGTCGAAAATTCTTTGTGCAAGGTTTATTGTAAAACCTTATTAAATAAGTTATTTTAATTCCACACGAAAAAAAATCACATTTTTAGTTCCTTTTTTGCGAGTCTTAATTCCCTCAACAAAGTGCCATTTAACCGCTCTAGGTCGGAAGAGACTGTTTTCAAATAATAAGCCCGCAGTCATAGCGCAATCGGTAGCGCATTTGACTCCTAATCTTCAATCATGGGATGTCATGGGTTCAATCCTCGGCGGCGGCATATATACTTTCAGACATTTGTCTCTTACCAATAGGTGGATAATCGAAAACCTAAGTGGACAGCACTGGATAAAAGCTGGAGGCTAGGAAAGGATGTAATGGTGGTACTGATGTGAGAAGTACCAGGAATCCATTGTTAGGTGCTCAAGCCGCCGCGATATTACTGAAATACTGTTTAAAGTGGCGTTAAACCCCATTCAATCAATCAATCAAATGATATGTGATTTTCTCTACATATTTCAGAGTGATGTAACCTTACATGTATTTGTAATTTAATGACGAACGAAAAATAGCTGAATAGAGTTAATGAAAAGGAACTGCCACTTAAATTTTACGTTTTTGACAAATCAAAACAAAAGAAACAACGCATGGGAATGTCTCGGTAGCGCAGTGTGTTAGGATGTCGGACACTGCAACGCTAGGCGGCGTTGTAGTATTCGCGTTGGTTCGAATCCCCTTGAGTCGTTTCTAGTAAAACAGACAAGAAATACCTCAACATTTCCGTTATAAATTAAATGGATAAACACTATGACATTTCTGAAAAAAGAAGAGTGAATTAACACAAAGCATGCACT
The DNA here is from genome assembly GCA_946902895.1 of Fragum fragum. NCBI lineage: Eukaryota > Metazoa > Mollusca > Bivalvia > Cardiida > Cardiidae > Fragum > Fragum fragum. Next base: position 51,633,945 of record OX336366.1, read on the forward strand.
TCTGCTTAGCAGTTTTTTCCCCTCCATGATCTTAATCCGTACTAAATGTTTCGATAGCTTAAAAAATCAAAAATATCTCGATACAAATTTGTAATCATAAAATAGAAAGGGTATTGATTAAAAAAATGTAAGCACATGTTATGATTCATACACGCTTCATGTCTTCTCGTTAGGATATATGTACCCATGAGGTTTAAGTTGATTTCCACCATACTTTTATATATATTTTTCGGACCAATTTTAGGTGTTGAAAACAAAAAAGGAGAATAAATAATAATGATATTGAAATGGAAAAGTAAAAGTATACATTCTTGCACTTTTCCTATTGAAGGTCTGCCACACTTTCATAGATAAAAATTGTTGAAGAAGCAAGTTTGTGCTAATATTCTTGTTCTCTGAACTTCTCGGTGAGATATTTATATCATTTAAACCAAAATATGTCAGAAAAAACAAGAAAAGGTATACACAAAATATAGGTAATTCGAACGGACAGACGGACGCGTACTTTTATCATAACTCCCTGAACCAAAATCGGAATTTAATGTTCTTTCGTACATATGGAACCAGTTTCTTTCCTTTCTTACGAGGAGTATTAACCCTTTCCTGGTTAATCCCTGGTTTTTACGTCCTTGTGATTTTATAATAGAGAAAACATTTTGGAAAAAGTAGAAATTGCTTGTGACAAGCAATTTCTTCTTTTTCCACAATGTTTTCTAACTCTACTAAATGGCTATTTATAAAATAAAATCAACTTTAAAGTTTCGTGAGCAAAACCTTTGAATTTGGACGGGTCTAAATTTCTGCAAAACAGGAAAGGGTTAAAATTAAAAAAAAAAAAAACGTCATCGTTAATAAATAATTTATAACAGTTATAATATTTATCAGTTAGCTTTAAAACGAAAACATATATCTAGGAACCTCTGTCTCAAGTGTTTGCTCTTATACAGTCCCTAGGTTGGTACTTACTTCATCGGTAGAGGATAACAATTGATTGAATGGGTTTAACGCCACTTTTAATAGTATTTGAGTCATATCGCGGCGGCTAGAGTACCAAACCATTTCTCACACCAGTACTACCACAACATCCTTTTCGAACCTCTAGCTGCTTAAAATTATGATTATCCATTTATTGGTGGATGACAAATGTCAGAAAGGATATTCGCGAAGGATAACAAGTTTTACTATCTGTTTTCGTCTTAAATTAGCTCATAAACTTTGTCATTCTTGGAGTAATATCCTGTCTGATTCGGTTTTTTTGTAGTAAGTCCTTAAAACTACAGTTTACTACACTAAATCCGACATTATCTGTGTTTTATTGCATCAATAAGGCGAATTCTTTATTGAATTAAACGAACTCCGTTTGGGATCTGTATAAATAACTTCCACGCATTTATTACAGCGAATTTCCCATTTCAAAGATGATTTGTCGTATTTTTTACAATTTTTCCTCATTCCCCATTGATTTCTAAAATGTTCATTTTTTCACGTTTTTTACCGTCAAACCACTTGTCTACAGAATTTTCCAGTTTGCAGTTGTGTGGAAATACAGATTTTCCCCACTTGTCCCCGGAGAAGCCAAACATGATTTTCGACTTGTGTAACATAATCCATGATTCGAGCCTATTGTGGAAGCTCATATAATTCTTTCGTGAAGAAATAAGTAGAGATAGCTCAATATACTCATCGTTGTAACTTTGATGGGAACATCAAAAGGCACAGGAGTTTCCTTCGTGTTATCTATGTAGCTCAGTGCTTAGCCAATCGTCACAAGGCGTTGTACATCACATTGAACTTTGAACTGCGATGTCAACGGGGTGGCGAAGAGTGTGATGATTTGCAATAGACCAAAATCTGAAAATTGGGTCAATGCAAGCGATTCTCTCATGGAAACGATAAGTAAACCATGGACGTTACGGAATAAAGATTGTTTTTATCAGAAAATGAAATCATGGTTTGAGGGTTTCACATGCCCCATAAAATGTGCATTCTTGGCATCGAAATTCGTTCAAACCATTAGCACTTTGCAATGCAGTTTTTTTGTGTGTGTGTGTTTTTTTTTTATCTGTCAGCAGATGCGGACTACTGAGTATCTACTTGATTTACGATTCCTATTATCCTTTGAAACATTTTTAACAGAATATGACGAGACACCAGAATGCACTTCTACATGGGTAGACGAACCAATTGACGCATAAAAAATAACGTATTACAATATAATTTAAGCTTGTTTAAGCAGTTGTCTCCTCGTGTGTTGTTGGTGGAAATTACAAAAACATATTGCGTTTCGAAACGCCATTACGAAATGTGTATAAAAACCTCGATACACATAAGCAGCATGAAACATTTTACTTAAGTTGCAATCATTAACCCCCAGGCAAGAGAATAAGAAGCCGGACGTAAAAAGCCTGTTACGGCAAATATTGAATTGATTATGACCACTGATATCACTTTTAAGAGGTGTCAATCATTGTTGAAACCTGATAAATGGCCGCTGCCTCTCTCTTTTCCTAGAGAGATCTACATTTCACCGCGGAATAGACATGTAAGGTGTAGAGATAAAATGGTAAGCCTTCTGGTTCGAAACTGACAAACGCTTTTTCCTAACTCTCTCTCTCCTTCTGTCTTTCTCTGTCTCTCTCTCTGTCTCTCTCTGTCTCTCTCTGTCTCTCTCTGTCTCACTCTGTCTCTCTCTGTCTGTCTGTCTGTCTGTCTGTCTGTCTGTCTGTCTGTCTGTCTGTCTGTCTGTCTGTCTGTCTCTCTCTCTCTCTCTCTCTCTCTCTCTCTCTCTCTCTCTCTCTCTGCCCGTCTATCTTTAATTTCAAACGTTTCTTAACCAACCCTCATTTAGTTTTGGAATCCCTTTTTTAACACTGCGTAATCTTTGTTGATATTGTTGTCAGAGGGACAGACATACATGATAACTATTAATCAAAGAACTGAAAGTCCTTAAAACAATTTCGCTTGCTTTACAGTAACCACGTTCAATAATGATGTCCACATACCACCCAATTATCACCATGATAAAAGGTTTACCGCAGACAGGTTTACCTGTCTGTGATATAAAAATCGACAGAATTATATTTTTGTTACAGGAAGCCTTATAACCAAAACTGAATCGTTGCAAGCGAATTTGTTTCCCGTGATACTATTTCAAAAATTAGATCCATTCAGGAAACTAACCTTGTGAAACCAGCAGCAGGAAGTCCAATACTGTTGCACGTTATGATAAATGGTGACCACGACTTGTAATAATATTCTTTCCATTTTGATTAATATCCTAGACTGGTACTACTGGGCCTTCTCGATTTAGAAATAAAAAATCACAAACGACTTTCAAAGAATTTTTTCAACCTTTCCTGTATAAACCTGGGATTTTACGCCGCTGTGACTTCATACTTGAGAAAAAATCGTGTTAAAATGAGAAATTTCCACAACATTTTCTACCATATAGGATGGTTGTATTTCAAATCGCATCCAATTGTCATTGTCATCTGCAATTACTTTCAATATGGTCCACTCTCAAATTTCAAAAACAAAACACAGAACAAACAAACAGGAAAGGGTTAAAATTCATAATCAAGTGCGGACTTGGGCAGTGTCTGCTTTAAACCGATTAGATTTAATGTCGACTTGTTCGATAAAGGTTAGATGATCGTGAGCTATATTTCCCCGGAGAATGCATGCGATACTTTATTGAAGGGATTCACTGATACCCGAATAAGCACTAGTAACTGGATAATAATGTCAGGCGCACAAAGGCATTCAAATTAATAACATTAACAAGTTTCTGCTAGCATTAATATGCAGTGGTGAAAATTGATAAATTGTTACATTCGACGTACTATCATCAAAATTTGTCTACGTCATGGTGGCCTCCGTCTGTCTCAATTATGACCTGGGTTTACCCTGTCCTTGGCCTAGTCGACTTTCTCCATGGATTATATTTACAAGCATTTCATATTCAAGCAGTCATGTTGATCCTCTTACGAGTAAGTCCTTTAATCCCAAGTGGTCAGGGCACTCCACTTTAACCATCGAGGTTGTAGACTTGCTCCTTGTGCTGAATCACAGGCACTTGGTTTCCAAAAATTAACCTAAATTCTTACTGCATAATAGCTTGTAATGATTTCACAGCTACAATGTTTTAAGCCTATTGGATTTCTTGACAGCACACTTGGTCTGTCATTTTAGAGACAAGACATTTAAAAAAGAATAATGGAAAAGACAAACGTCTTCAAATGTGGTTTCATAAAAGTGGACACTAAACAGACTAATCAGAGAATTGGCTAATTGTTGCTACAATTTAGACCGTTCAGGCTTCTGATTTTTTAACATTGACAATAAATCACCAATGTAAGGAATGTGCAAGTTGTGCAGTTGGTATGTAGGTTGATTTTCAGCTTCTCTCGGTCTCAATAACAACTCAGGTACACAGAACTGCTGATGATAATTCTCAAGTACATCTCAAAAATATAGGAGCTTATTAATCACACTTTTGTTGACCACATTTTAACTATATATTTATTTTAAACATATGCAGTTAAAGTGATGTATAACAGTCCGTAACACCGCTAGAAAATTTGAAGAGTGTACATCCAGAGTATCCTTTCGTTTTTAAAAACATTGACGTCATAATATTCGAAGTAAAAATGTTTATATTACAAGATTTATCATCCATCGATCAGTGTCAAAACTTGTACTGACTCATCAATAAAATGCTTATCCAAATTTTGAAGTAAATACCGAATTTGTGTTTTCAAATACCAAATTATGAAAGTCGCCTTCTAATAGAACAGTGCAAAGATTTTTATTTGTTTATAGATGACGTATTGAATGAATTCCATGTTGATGACCATTTATCAAACATTAAGATAAGCTTTTACTACATAAAAATGAAAGTGTGTGGTCGTTAGCTGAGTGGTTTTGTGATTTATTTATATCAATTCTGTTCAACGACATTCCTACGGCATCACGAATCCATAAAATTTATCTCAATTTCTGGAGGATTTTAATCTAATTCTTCTAATGTACTCATACATCAGAGAAGGGGAAGGGATTCCAGGATTCTGGAGATGTCGCTTTTACATATCGTCGTTGCCGTTCTAAAACCTCGTAACTACAGCTTGAATTAAGCTGTAGTTACGAGGTTTTAGAACGACAACGACGACATACGAAATCTAGTTCAATTGACAAATCGCTTGCCCTGCCCACGTAGTCCCTTTGCCACGCCCATCTTCTCCGCAAGCAGTCACGTTTCGATTTTAAACGGTGTTATTTTGCAAAATTTATGGTAAGTAGCATGAAACAAGAGGGTAGAAAGGTTCGTTGGCGACCGAAAAGCCGTAACTTCAGCTTGAAAAAAGCTACAGTTACGACATTTGCAGCCAAATGTGTGAAACATTTTTGTTGATTCGGCGACTTAAACGTAGCAAATACATTTTAGTTTCGACATGTACGTCGCCAAACAACAATTTCACCTTCTTGTTACACGCTACTGGCTATGCATTTTGCAAAATAACGCCGTTTAAAATCGAAGCGGGACTTCCTGTTGGAGTCGATGGGCGGGGCGAGGGGTGTAAGTAGGCGAGGCCAGCGATTGGTCAAATGAGCTGATTTTAGTGTACAGAAAAGCAAGAACAGTTATTATGAGATACATGTCAAATTCGGGGTTCGTTTTCTTCCATATTTTATTGTTTTGGCCAGGAGGGTAAATGGAATTTCAGAAAAACAGGCTTTATATAATGGCTTTAACCATTTCATGCGCAAGACGGCAAGATTCTAAACTATTTCGGCGTTCTTGTTTCTTTGTTGTAGTGGGAGTGTGAGTTGTTCCTTTTGTCTTTTGCATGTACATGTGTGTCATTTATCTCCCCCCTCGTTTCGTTTTGTCATTTTCTCCTCGTTGAATTCTTGGTAAAATGAAATTAAAAAAAAAACTTTTACGATAAATACCGGATGTCGACTGATTTTCTTTTTTTTACACGGAAGATACGCCAGATTTTTTTAAGTCAATTTGATTTCGCCAAATTTAACTGAACTACCGAAGGAACTAATTGTGCTCTGGGAGAAAAAAAACAATCGTTCTTTTCCGAACAGTAATTATGATAATATAACTTTCATTTGTACTTAAATGAAACCCTTTCACCTTCATAAGCTTGTTGATCTTGTCGAGCCTGATAACCTTAGTCGGCATCGTGTTGGAGTTAAATCTTACACAATTGTAGTTCTTTTCGTTGAAATTTATCTTCAAAGCTATAAATGTGGCCTTTATTTAATCAAAATAGGTTTTTGGCCGAACAAAGGAAATATTTATATAATTATCAAAGACGGCTTATTCGATTTTACTTTCAAACGATATTCTTTTGTGAAAGATAAAAATTACTTTCACGGGATAGGACATTATCCAAAGTACTTAACACGTTCCCTCATAGTGAAACTTTTAGACGCTCCCAAGAAAATAAAAAGCTTTTGAAAACAGTGTATAAAATGCAGAAATTGCTTGTTACAAGCAATTTCTTCATTATTCACAACGTTTTCTACCCCCGAAGTAAAAAGAATCCAAACTTTCACGAACACAAATTTGTCGTTTGCAACTTTGAACAGTCTAAATTTTTCGTCTGGTAATGTGTTTATTGGCCATTTGTTGCATCGTTGTGTCTCTTGCAGAGACGGTTTTATTTTCCTTAAAACCCATAAGGATAACATAATGGAAAGCGTTGGAAATATCACTTATTCGTAAGCTTAATAAGCCCTCTATGTCACTTAAGTTTTTCTTATTAAAGTTGATTAAGTTCTATAAAGTGTCATCTGCCTACAATACGCCTAAAAGAATATTTCTTGTATGTACGTTTATTTATCGGCGTTATTGCAGGTTTTACCCATACATGCAACGCTCCAAGAGGACGGTTAGTTCTCAATAGGGGAGTGTAAGGAAACATGTCCAAAAAAGTCGAGAGCCAGTTCTTTAACGTGCTTGATTTCTAAACCCGTGATACAAGACCTCAGTTCCTCTTCCTAGGTAAGCCTAGGGCTCGCACCCTGGATCTTGAGGTTTTGAAGTCAAGCGAACTACCAACCGAGCCAATCGTAACAATTAGAAACTTTTTATAATCTGGACAGAAAGAAAGTACTTGATTGGTCAATCGATTTTAGGAAGGAACTGTATAAGCGATAAGAGACGGTGGAACAAACTCGCTGTTGACCATACTTTTTTCAAGTCCCTCCCCTTTACTCAGCTGAAGTACACACTACTGTTTAAACTTACAAACAAGAAAATCGAATTGCTGCTACGAAATAAGCGTCTTTGAGTGTTGAGCCGGAGGTAGCTGTTTTCAGAGCATATCATAAAGAGGTAAGGACATTAAAATTCTCTACAATCATATTAGGTTTTGTGTATGATTTGTAACGAGTTCCACGGTAGAGTAAAGGGGGAAAGATCAGCGATCTTGAATTCGGAAAAAGATATGTACAGAGGGCAATCTACCCTATTATCTAGTTCCATAGAACTTGGCCGAAATATTAGGAGCATTACTCGACTATTCCTTTTAACTTGAAACATACTTCGAATATCTAACAGTCGGAGAATGATGCAACAAATCGATGCATTGTTTTGTGGTAAAATAGACCGAGGAGTTCCGGTTGTGGTGTGACAAATTGATTAAAACATAATATATTGACCTATCTAATAAATGGAAAGAATGCAGCTAAAATAGGACAGTTTTGAAATGTTATTTTTTTCTCTTTAAACAAGTTTTGAATTTTTACTAGACTATCTACTGTCTATGTAGCATTTAATATATTAAAACAAACATTTAAATGGAATAAAACTCAATATGGAAGGAGAAAAGGCTAATACTGTAATATTGTCACTTAATATTGAACAAATGTGTCAGGTTATTTTGAATTCTATTTTCAAATATTGAAGATATGGCCCGAAAATTTTAGTATTTACACTTGACCTTTATTTGTGACTATGAAATTCGGCGTATTAAGTCGCCAGACCAAAAATAAATTTCTACACATAAATATCTGCTAATATTGGATTTTGAAATTCTCTTCCGGTCCAAAGGAATGATTTGATTGATCGATTGTTTATTTGATTGACAGTGGCAGTTCGTCAATCGGTAGTGTATGGTCAATGAGTGTTACTGATTTGTACAGGGGTATGGTGTAAAGAAAGCGGACCGTCTTGACCCCATTCCCACACAATGACGCTTTTAAACGCCCCCAATATGAACGTTTTGGAAAACATGGTGGAAAATGAAGAAATTGCTTGTTACAAGCGATTTCTACATTATCCACAATATTTTCTATCCCATAGACAAACATTTTAAAGATTTCATCAACTTTCATCGTCGTCTGCAACTTCTAATTTGAAACTAGTCTAAATGTCTATTATGTGGGAATGGGTAAAATGAATCGTGCTGATATTTAACCCATCCCCACACAATGACGCTTTATGACGCCCCCGCCCCAAAGAAAAACTATTGAGAAAACATTTTGTGAAATGAAGGAATTGTTTGCAACAAGCAAATCTTTTACTTATTGTACACAGTGTTTTTTACCCGAAAGCTGAAAAAATCTTAATTTTCGTAAATTCTAAACTGTTTTCTGTAACTCCTTTGCATTTGGACCAGTCTAAAATTTGCTCTGTGGTAATCGATTAATCGGAAAACAACGCTAGCGTGAGCGTTGATTACATGTTTCAATTTTGGCACATTCAGTTCAAAAAAGCTAAAAAAGCTTGCATGAAGATTTGTTATCTCTTGATTTTAGAATAACTGTGGTATGGTGGCTTAGGATTGCCACTACTTGCCAAATAATTTACGCAGAAATAGCGGATATCGCTTTATTTTCTCTGTATGAGTATGCACGCGCGCGCGCGTGTGTGTGTGTGTGTGTGTGTGTGTGTATGGACCTTGAATGTATAATTCTTTTTATCATGATATCTTTTTTTTGTCATGTTATAATACCAGATAATAATTTAACGTGAATGCCATCGTGTTAGTGCTCTGGACATGCCACTACTTACTAGATTATTGTCACATTATTGGCGTATTTCAAAACTTTTTATGTGTCAAGATATATTATGATTAAATTGACATGAATTATGTCTGGTTAGTTCTCTAGAACTGCAACCTCTAGCAGATAGCTTGTAAAATGGCAGATAATACTTTATTTTGTATGAACTGCAACCTGCTATGAACACGTTAAAGATAATTCATCGATAACATAATATCCGCCCTATTTTTGCTATGAATTATCTTGAATATGATATAAGTTACAGAGCATTAAAACGAAAAACCTTCAGTAACTTAATTATCTAGTATTTTACAGAATGAAAATGACATCATCCTAGACTGTTGAATATTACACTGTCTGATACTGATTTTCTGACCTGTCCGATATTTGGCTGTGTGGATTGTATACTAGTAGTATTTATAGGTATGATAAATCCAAATGAGATCATTTGGCAATGATCTGAAATGCACAAATCTAAGCGTATTTCAAGCCAAATGGTGACACCTAATGTGTTTTTCAGTCAAATCAAATAGGCGAGGGGGTTAACGATTGCTTTAACCGTTGCGATAGCACTTGAAAGTAAGAATTTTGTTGTTCGTTTTGAATTTCTTCCAAAAGAAAGTCTCTTGTTGATTATTAAGCCTGATAGTACACCTGTTTTATAAATGAAATTCGCATTTGATATATGTTTTTGTTTGCATTTTATTATTTTATAGGTAAACCCCGCGTTGTTTACAGATATTCTTCAATCAAAACTATAACTCATTTCGTGGTTTAACCTATCTGGCACTTATGTTTCAATGTAAGTGCAATTAAAAATACGGTCTGTAACGTCTTTGATTTTTGGACGAGTCCAAAATTTTAATATTTGGTAATGGGTTAATTCAACCCTTGTTTTTTCTAAGAATTGAATGTCACCATCTACTTTCGTGTTGCTATAGTAAGTATTTTAGATGTTAGATTTTAGAAATGCACATCCAATCACAAACTTGTAGCCTCAATACCAATTCAACAGCCATTTTTATGCAAAAAGATTTAAATGAAATTTCAAAAATATTTGTCTTTTCGGGTAGAAACAAAGTGAATAATCAGGAAATTACATGTAGCAAGCCATTCTTTATCACATTGTGTTCTAAAGTTTTGTTGTTTTTTTTTTTCTTTGGGCATCAAAACCGTCATTTCTGGGAATGGGATAAAAAAGAAACCCAGAGTAGAAAAGTACTGATGCACAATGTGTAGATATATTTATCAAACAATTAACTTATCAATCACCAATCATTGATTGTGTTATTTTAAAGAAAAAGGTAAATATGTAATCTCGCTGTGTTATATCACCAAGAAATAATATCTATTAAATAAGACGTATTGCACGTCTGAAACCTATTTGAAATACGCAGAAAATTATACATTCCAGTGGTGTTTGAAGACTGCATAATTACTGCTTGTGTTGAAAACCGACAGACAATGACTCCGTAATTTTCATCCGGAGAAAGTGCATTATACTTGTTAGCTGTCTTGTTGAGACATTTCGTGGCAACATTTCATTGAAAAACATAATTTAGAATCGTCTGAACTGTGTTTCCTACACCATAAATTCTTCTAGTATAATATCGACATCAACGGGAAGCAAAAATTTAAGGTCGAAAGGCCCTTTTTTCCACCGAAGTTTTTTTTCTTCTTCTTTCTTTTCTTCTTTCAAACATCTGTCACGGAATAACATGCTCAATAGTTTTAGACAAACTTTCAAGGTACCTTATTGAAAAAAAATAATGATGATAATTCCAACTGAACAAAAAGAAAGAAAATATGGGTTTAAAACATTTTGCGAAAACGATAAAATGCATGTAATAAGTAGTATCCCCCTTCTAACAATATTTTACAATAAACTGTCAATGGTGGGAAAGTGTAGCAGAGGGTTTACTTCAAAAGGATTTATGAAAATCTTATATTTTTAATAACTTATTATGCAAAAAAGAATCAACATAAAATGCGACAACTATAGACCCATGCTAGATTGCATGTACCGCGAGGAGTTTAAAACTTGATTGCAGATCTGTGCTGAAGTCAATCTCATTTTCAAATATTTAGCATACCCCTTATACAACGACGTATTACAAGGAAATTTTATTCCCTCTTGAGCTTTGGTATTAAGAATATCTAGATTCTTTAAGCAGCCTTTTTAAATAATTTGATTTTTTCCTTCAATCGGTACGAAAGAAAGAAAAATGTGCCTTAGAGAATTTATTAATCGCGGCTGTCAATTGAAAAACCGATCGACCAATGGAATCATTCATTGAGACAAGACATGAGCCGCCATTTTCGCTAACGCTTTTGGTTGGCAGCATTTGGTTAACCATAGCCCTTTGGAACACAAAACTGTTTTATTATATAACTATAATATTACGTTGTCTAAGATCGAAATCCTTATATAAAACCGGATTGAAGTTTTGAAGAACGGCAAGTCTTTAAACATGTCTTGCTTGAACATAACACTATTTGTGACGGTAACTTTCACAGGTGTTCCATAAACGACGCTCTATTCCCAGCATGTATTTCTGGTTCTTGCAAACACTTTTTTTTAATTGGGTTCTACGCCGCTTTCAACAATCTTTCAGTTATATCGCGGCGGCTGGAGCACCTAACAATGGATTCCTGGTATTTCTCACACCAGTACCACCACCACATCCTTTCCTAGCCTCCAGCTGCTATCCCACATAGGTCTACGATTATCAACCCATTGGTGGGAGACAAATAGTCGGAAAGGATGAGTTTGAAATGGACAACAATTAAAAAATGGGATTTTTTGCATCTTATTAATAGAAGAGTATAAAAGTATGTGTTATAGTACCCAATATATTAGCCTGACCCATATTCCGTCGAAGTTAGACATTTTGAAAATTGTGTCCATTCTGAGTTCATCTTTTACTTTTTTAACTCCTATAATTGATCGATGAGCGGTCCTACATAGATCCAGCAATTTTCGTGAACTTATCTTCAAACATGGCTGAAATAGTCCTATCCATTCTTTCTTAGAATAAAGCCCTTTTGAAAACGGTGGCCTTTTGAAACGTCAATGATGAATGCGCAAGTATATTTCTTGAAGTCCCGTCTTCATAAGTCTGAGGCATAAGTAAGACTTGTACTTTCTTTTATGTCGGCCATTTGAAAACAGAAGCCGTCCATTTTGATTTTTTCATCCATATCAAATTTGAAATTCGACGGTCACTTTGAAAATAAAAGCAATAAAATTCATCGACAGGTGAACATTATCATATCGACCAAATTTAAAAAAAAACAAACTTGTGGTTAAAATTTAGGCTTGTATAATAATTCCTTTCGTTGCAGCTACTTTGAAAATTGCAGACATTGTGAAACTCCGTGAACTATTCGCACACCATACAATGTTCTTTATCATCCTACAAAGTTTCGATAAGGTAACGTTTTCGAGCCAACGGGAAGGGGACGCTTCGGATAAGAAGAACAAATAGTCATGGTGAGATATAATACATACAATCGCTGCTGTCAATCAAGCAACTGATAGACCAACCAAATCATTTATAAAGACCGGAATTGACCATTGAGCTTCAGCATTTATGTTAGCCGTTTTTTGTTACTTTAGAGACCTACCTAATTCAAGCTAAAGTTATGGCGCTTAGACCACCAACCAACAATTTTACTTTTTATTTTTTGTTACATGTTACTGACCATAAAAACTAACGCTTTTTAACCCTTTCCTGTACAAACACGGGATTTTACGGTGCTGTGATTCTACACTTGAGAAAACATTGTGAAAAAAAGAAGAAATTGCTTGTAACAAGCAATTTCTTCTTTTTCCACAGTTTTTTCTACCACATAGGATGATTTCATTTCAAATTGCACCCGATTTTTATTGTCGTCTGTATTCTCTTTCAATTTGGACCAGTCTAAAATTTCAAAAAAACAGGAAAGGGTAAATATCTTAGTTGAACTTCCTATCGGGATTCGGCGGCGGGCGTAGCTTGATTACATTGCATAATGCTACCAGGGGCTTTGGACAGACGGACGTAAAATCTTAGGATAGAACTTTCCACCATTTATGGAAAAAGGAAAGATAAAATTAATATTAAACTAATTACGCCATCTTACTCCCAGTAATAACGCACTTGTTTATCATTATTGTCGTTGAAGTTATACAATCGATCTTGCTAAAGCGATCACTTCTATTAATCGACAACAATCGAACTCATATTCATAATTTAAAGCTCACATAAAGAGATGGTCGTCTTTAGTTAAAAATCATATCTAAATCCAGTGCTATTGGAACTCATTGGAATCGTCTCCACGAGACGATTCTCATGAGACTAAATCATAAAGGATTTGCGAGAACTCTGTAATACTTAAGCATCCAATCAATGCTTGGTCGTCTTTGCTTCAAAAAATCATATCTAATTTGAGTGTATTGGAACTCATTGGAATCGTCTCCATGAGACGATTCTAATGAGTTCCAAATAAAATAGGATTTGCGAGAACTCTGTAATAATTAATTTAAGCAATCCAATTAATCCTTGGTCGTCTTTGCTTAAATAAATCATATCTAACTCCAGTACTGTTTGAACTCATTGGAAACGTCTTATTGAGACGAGTCTAAAGAGACCAAATAATATAGTATTTAGCGAGAAGTCTGTAATGATATTTTTGAGCAATCGAATCAATCCCTCATATATTTTACAAATACGTGACCAATTCTTAGCGCCCGGATTTTTATCGTCACATGAATAGTCGCTTAATACAAGATTTACTTTTTGTGGGCTAAAGGTTTCTTTACCTTAATACTTTAACTGTTTTGTAGATCTGCAAAACCAGTCAAGTTCTCAAGAAGCATGACAACCACTCACGATTCATTGCCAGTTTTATCTGATAATCGTGAAGATATCTTTGTTTTCATCAGACAGTTTGGCAGCTATGAGGCCGATTTCTTTTTATATTTGAAAATATATATTTTCAGGTTAATTGATTTCCGTTTACTTTTCTTGTCTGTATTCGTCTCAAGTAGTAAATGCGCAATAAAACCATTCTATGAAGACAAATTTAAACTACAACAAACTCAAAGTAGTCGAAGAGTAAAATGAGTTGTTCTTGAGCTGAGCACTTAGCGATGATTTCGGGATTTTACACATCGCCCATCCGCTTTGAGCAGCACCGAAATATCTGGAATTAAGAGAAAACTATGCTTGCTATTTCCTCCACATTATCACAACTTTGAGACTCATTCTCAGTAAATATACGGTTTCAAACAAATTGATTATAGACGGTGTTTTCTATTGGCATTTCTGCAACATAAAAAGTAGAAAAGTTGAGAGGGACTGATTGTGAACTGCTAATTCTCCTTTTCAGATAAGGTTTTCAAAACATAATAATTCAGAAGCGCACAAACACAAAAAAATCTTTTAATCGCTTTTATGGTTACCCATTTTAGTTATTAGTACACTTAAAACTGATGTCTATCCCGGCAAAAATAAAAGAAGAAATACTTTTTATCAGTGGGAATAATTTATATAACACCATTTTGCTCATAAAACATGTTTTTGTCTTTTTTCCAATGGTATCGTTATATATTAACACTTGTCATGCTGAATAAAATCCTTTTCAAAATTGCATGAAAACCAAAGGACTGAAAGCACTGAAAGTACTAAAGGCACTAGTTGTAGGTCAGTATTTCTGTTGAAAATTTAATTTTATAAACAACTTTGATTTAAAAATGGCAAACTGGTGGTGTAGACTAAGATCAGACTGCACTTATATAAATAGTACCGGAACTCGACTACATTACGTTACATGATGGCAAAATGTTATTTATAGGCTCCCACATTGACTCCTTGTGCCATACAGTTTTCCATTCCTCATGCAATGATTCAGTTAAAGCATGGAGCAGTGTAAAATATCGATTATTCTGATTTACTTATCCTTAATCCGACTGACCAATCGCTGGTCAATTCTGATCTGATTGAATGACTTCATTGGTCGAATGGTCCTTTAATTTACAGATTGGTAAACTATGCCACAAGATGAAGTTGAATGTCTGTTCATGAACAAAGACCAACAGATTTACGTGTTGTTCGAACTTCAACACTTTTCGACATAGTCAGCTGCGTCAGAAAAAATAAACTATTTTTTCCCAAAATCTATTGAGATTAACCCTACATTTTCTGATTATTTCTGATAAGTATAAATTGAACTGCGCATTGGCGGATCCAGGATTTCTGTAAATGGGGTTCAAACTTACCAATGGGCAGTTCGTTTTCCTGTTACAGTAGATTTTGTGTGATCGATTTCTCGAGGGACGACCGTAAAAGTGGTCGCTTAAGAGAATGGTTGCTTAGTACACTTGTTTGCAAAAGATATCCATGGATTGATTCGATTGCATACATGTGTTATTTCAAAATTTTCGCTAAATTTTATGTTTTTGGGGCTCATAAGACTCGTTTTATTGAGAAGATTCTAATGAGTTCCAACAAAAAAGGAAATATCTTTATGATTTTACTTGTTAGCTAAATGTCTTCACTTCATAAATAGTCTTGCTTTAAAAAGAAGGGATTTCGACTATGGTCGCTTAATGGAAGTGGTCGCTTAATAGGAGTGGATGCTTGGGCAAGATTGACTGTATCATCACATTCATAGAATCTCTACATGAATATTAAATAATTAGGCTACAAGGGATAGGGTTGTCAAACGAACTCTATGAACCCCTCTGAATCCACCGCTGCTGTATTGATGAAAAATCTCACGGAACAGTTTTCATAATTTTTTTTCTTCAAAGAAAAAAATCTTAAAATTTGGGTAATGCCACTAAAGGTTTGACACCTATGATAATTGGCCATGTGTCGTTCAAAATCTGATTTGGTGACCTCGTTTTCCTTTACAATTTTGGATTATGCATACTTTAATATAATCTACGCATGCACGCGTTCTTTATGCTACAACGACTTAAAAGTGACTTTTGACCCATACGGTACACCATGGTATATTATGTCAGAAGCTATAACACCACGATCCACCTCCTTCCTAACTACATGACCATTGTTTACCAAAGTTGACAGCAATATATTTGTTTAATAAGACTCCTTAAGAATTGTTCATGATAGTTTGATAGGAATTTAAATAGAGTCGTACAAAGTCAATCCTTTTCTCCTTCTAAGGCAACGGGCACATGCAAGCCCAACTTGGCAGTAATCTTCCTTTGGTGTCATTTAATTACTTGTTTATGAACATCACATAGGTTTAATGTTCGAATCCTTCAAACACCCAAGCGGCCAATAACAGTCAGCTGAGAAATTAAGGCCGATTCTTGTCACCATATCAAGGGTTTCATAAAAACGCTTATAGCTTCGTTTGTACTCAATGTCATATTCAATGACTGTAGGTGCGACGTTTAGGTCGCCAAACCAACATAAATGCTGAAAAAGAATATTGGAGTTCAAAGTTCAGTCCTTTCTAAATAAATGATTTGAATGGCCTATCAAATTTTGTTGATGGGATGATCCTTCAGTTCAAGCCGATGATATTGAAAAATGTATAGTTTTTTAAGTATTATTTCTGAACTACAAAAGAACCCCTAAAATATTATTGCACTGATGTTCTTAGATGTTTCTTTTAGAGAATTCATAATTAAGATTGTATTGTTCAATGAAGGTGTAATATGTGTATCGTTGTCAAGGCAACAGTTTTGCAATTAAACTTTAATTTGAGAATGATAGAATGTGAGTTCTTGTTTTTCCAGCAGAAACACGAACTTGGTGACAAAAAAGCATTCTTTAGACGTCAGGTTTCCTTATAAATCAACCCGTCAGGCAAAAACAATAACAGATTGGGATCCAAGGTATAAAACATGAAAGAATATAATGCTGTGCTAACACAAAGATTGTGTCGTACTGATGGATCGCTGGCCATATCCATTGAACTCCGACATTGCGGTTGGACTGAGGTAATAAAAAGGCTCTAATGATATAGTTGAAGTAATTGATTGATTGAATGGGGTTTAACGCCACTTCTACCAGTATTTCAGTCATTTCGCGGCGGCTGGAGCACCTAACAATGAATTCCTGATATTTCTCACACCAGTGCTACCACTACATCCCATCATAGCCTCTAGCTGCTATCCCACTTAGGCTTGCGATTATGTCAGAGTTCAAATTCCACTTCTGTTCAAATGAATGATTTGGCCGGTCGTTTTCCTTCAAATTGACAGCCGCGATTTGTTAATTTGTTAGGAGGGGGGGGGTTATTAGAACCTACAGACGATTTTATCTTTAATGATCTTTAGTGTTAATGAATAATTTGGCCATTAAATCGGTTATTTGACTGACAGTAGCGATACGTCATTTATATCACATCAGCCTACTAATCGGGCGATAAAGAATGGAGATCTTTAAAAAAAACTCCTTACGATCCTGCTTGTCTACAGCCTTCAATTTTTCATAGAAAGCATTGTCATATGCTCCCTGATAATAATCTTTCAATTATTTCTATAAGATACACAAAAGCCTGTTTTATAGGTTCCTGGATTTTGCATAGAGATAAGGATACGCATATTCTAAAATCTTCTCACAAGCTATGAGGCTTATTGCTTTCAAACTTAGCAAGCATTATTACCATTTCGACATCAGCCACAATCCTGCGATTCATCCCCCATAATCAAAAGTAGATCCACGGTAAGGGTTCAATATTTACAAAGATATGATATGGAGTAGAAACATGTGGAACTATTTTCATTAGAGCTTTTTCATGGAATATAGTATGGCCAAATCTAAGAGTATCTTGTAACTCGTGTTATTACTCTACTGTTGAAATTGACACTTTAATGCGTTGATGTATGATTCGAGTCATAGGTTAAGGTCTCCTTACCATAAGGTATAGAATTTTCTTCCAAATAAAATGCATAAACATTAATTATTTAATAAAATAGCTGAATACGGGTAATCGATTTAGAATCATAATAATATATAACATTAAATAATGATAAACTAGTAACAAGAGCCGTCAGAGACAGATTATGCGTCCCGAACAAGTGAATTAATGTATTTATAAGTATTATAGTTAGTAGTTTATTGGGTTATCTATATATAGACAATTACGGACAAGATATTCGATTTGGTATGAATTGTAATACTTGATGCAGGGTTACTTGAATTGTCTGTGGAATGAGATTTATAATCAGAATAAAAAAAATGTATTTATTTTGAGCATTTAAAGGCAGGTCTCTTTTTTTATGTCACTTACTCTAATTATTTTTATTCCTTTGTCTTGCATTATTTTGATAAAATATTCTGAAAAGTAGTTTTGCGAATGTCAGAGGTCGTTTATCAGGTTAAACCGGCGTATTTCCATAAAAGCCTACGTAGGCTGTTAATCTGATTCTACATTAAGCCGAGACAGTTGAATATCGAGTCATTCGCGTGTTTCTTATCATTGGAATCGCGCATTCCGTTCGAATTTGATCAAACCAACGTCATCGTTACGTCATTGGGAGTTATGTTCGATAGCCGGTCTTCAGTTCTGTAGATGAATCCAAAACTGTCGTAAGAGTTTACAAGAATGGAGACACTTTCCCTAGTTTTGCGCTAGCTATTTGATGTGACATAATTCATGACATTGATTGTTTCTTTTGTCAGTTTGTTAACTTCCGTGATATCCAAAAACCTCCCTTCAATTTGAAGATATTCGGGGAAACTTATTTTACATTAAGTGCCTTTTCTGCGTGACAGAGACTTAAAATGAAAAGTGCATGGTCTGCAAAGTTTGATATTTAACTTATGAATACAAAATATCAAAGAATTCTAACCATTAAATTAGAAGAAATTAGAAATAAAAGAATTAATAAAACCATTTTTAGATTAACCCCCCTTTTCTGTGAAACATCCTTAAATTGAAAAAAATATTAAAAGGAGTTAGTATGTGAAGTTTCATCCAATTTGCTTCAGATATTGTGGAGATTTGGCTAAACGGAGGAGAGGAAGGGCGGACGGACGGGAGCATATCGTGATATGAAGCATTTTTCGAGGAGCATAATTATGAGGAGGACTTATGCAACAAATCAATCAATGCCTATTCAAGAGATGATAAGATCTATCATAATCTCAATGTCTATAGTAATAACTGTACTGTTAACCCTTTCCTGTATAATCACTGGTTTTAACGTCCATGCAATTTTATACTTAAGAAAATTTTGTGATGAAAGAAGAAATTGCTTGATACAAGCAATTTCTTCTTTTATCACACTATTTTCTACCACATAGAATGGTTTTGTTTCGAATTGCATTCACTTTTCATTGTCGTCTGCAAAAAGTTTGGCCCAGTCTAAAATTTCGAGAAAAAGGAAAGGGTTAAATAATATGATGAGTACACCGATGAAAAGATATTGAAAGACAACTGTTAACGATAGCATAATGAGAAATAACTAGAAAACAAAATGCCGTTTCTCTATATTCACGTGTAATCATGTAAAAATATATATTACATAAAACGATGATAATAGCGATGTAAATTTTATAATAAGGAATTTTCTACCGAACTGTATAGTTTTGGTTGGCATAAAACAATTCGCGCAGCCTATTTTAGATTTGATTTGCTTTTAATTTATGATGATTGACAATGGAATGCATCCAAAGTCAAAATATGGAGTAATATGAAAATTGAAAAACATTTGTTCCATTTCATTCGTAAGAAAGTTTTTTATTCTTTTAAGTAGATAGAGCTTCGATGACAGGTTTGCATATAGAATTTTTAAAGACAAAATACTGTCCATGTGTACACATGAAGCAATTTTTCATATAATAACTTATATTCTTTCATGTTTCGAATTCTTAATTTCAATTTTGTTAAACCCTAATACCATGCTTTTAGTTACTTTTTGTTGTTGTTGTTTTGTTTTGCAAGGTTCAGACTCATGTTGTTATGCAATAACAATGCTTTCACCGTGTATAACCTCTTTCAAAATAGCTAAAATCATGGTCCTCGAGTCCCCAGGGGCGGAGCCCCAGTGGGGTGGGGTTTGTAAAGAAATAAAGAACACTTTTTAAATGACATCTGCTCCAAAACAACTAAGCCAATTTGAATCAAATTTTGCAGAAATGTTCCTTAGGTGGTCCCCTTTAAAAAATTTTTAAAAGAATTGAAATCTGCTAAAAACTCTAGTTGCCATGGCAACAAAAGTGAAATTTTAAAATAATCTTTAAAAATCTTCTCCTCCTGATCCAGAATGCATAGAGCCTTGATATTTTGCATGAAGCATCAGTATATTGACCTCTTTCACAAAAACTAAAATCATGATCACGTGTCCCCTGTGGTGGAGCCCCCCGGGTGGGGGGGTTATATTGAAATAAAGAACGATTTTTAAATGACATTTCCTCCAAAACCGCTTGGCCAATTTGACCCAAATTTTGCAGAAATGTTCCTGATGTGGTCCCCCTTAAAAAATTTTAAAAGATTTGAATTCTGTTAAAAACTCTGGTTGTCGTGGCAAGAAAAGTGTAATTTCAAAAAAAATCTTTAAAAATCTTCTCCTCCTGACCCAGAAGGCGTAGAGCCTTGATATTTTGCATGAAACATCAGTATATTGACCTCTTACAAAATAGCTCAAATCATGATCCTCGGGAGCACGGGAGGAGCCCTGGGAGGGGGGCTATAGGCATGAAGCGCCAGTTCACAGACTTCTTTCTTATTTCTGAAATTATAACCCATGGATCTAGGAGAAAAAAGTTCATTCCATCTTTCAAAATTTGCCCAAAAGCCTTGGAATATGTTATTTAGACTTTTTGATCCCTAGGTACATAGTCTATATATGTAAGTATGGCCCACTTGTATCATAATCCTAACCCTTAACATGAAATTAGACTGTTGAAAGAAAAAGTGCCTTAATCTCAGGTGAGCGCCCCAGGGCCAACGGTCCTCTTGTGTTTTAAATAAATGAGCAAATTAGATATTTTTTATATAAAAAAAGAGAAAAATAATATGAGTTATTAGTGAAAGATACATCAGAAAAAAATATCATTGTTTTTCCTCAATTTAAAATTGGACTCTAAATGAGGCATGTAATTTTAATGATATGGTAATTACACAACTTTGTGGAAGCATGTTAAAATCCAACACAATTTTGATGATGTTTATTCTAACGTTTCAAGATTAAATATAGGTCTCCTTCTGTTAATGTACTGGCAAGTCGGTTTTGTTTGAAGAGTTTCCAATCGAAATTCGATTACAAAATTAATTTGTTCAGCCTTGGAAAGCTTTGGAAAACATTGTTGAAAATGCAGAAATTGCTTGTCATGAGTAATTTCTTCATTCACACAATGTTTCCTAACCTAGTATATCTAAGATTTCACTAGCTTACAATTGTCGTCTGTAACTTCTTTGAGTTGGACTAGTCAAAAATTGTGTCGTCTGATGATAGGTTAAGATAGGTTTTATGTACAACATTTTCAGAAAAATTAACTGGTGAGATCCTTCTTGATCCTATTAAAACAGTTTGTTAGGCAGGTTTTGTAACAGTTCGTGATTTACACATCAAAGCCATTAATTTTGATTGTAATATAAGTTCACATGGCATAAATAAGAAATCGGTTAATACAAAAACTAATTATTTCATGCTTAGCCACATGAACGTCTAAAAAGATTGCAATTATTTTGTAAACATAAATTTGATTTAGATTGTAAAGAAATTAAAGCAACGTTTCTTTATTGCGCACTTTGCTTTGATGTTGCAACAATCGACATAACAAATCGGCTTATTTTGTATTTTACAATCTCCTAATTTCACAGGGTTGTGACTTGTTTTCTCGGAATGACACAAATAAATCATTAGATAAATCGGATTACCTCTGAGCAGATCATCTAGTCCGCTGGAGCGGTTGAATCAAATATTCTACTGAACCGATTTCCATTTTTAGCAATAAGATTAATTTAAATCAAGCCACAGTTCCTGTTATATCATATGCTCAGGTATTGTTAATTGCTTGCATTTCACAATGTGGTTCATTTCTTCATTATTTAATAAAATGTGCCTAATATGCCAATAAGGCACTCACTCCTTGCTTAAAAAGGAAGGAACCTTCTTAAAGCGTTCACGTAACAAAATTATGGATACATTTATTTCTCACAACAATACTGCAGACATCTTAGTGTTAATTACAGAGGGCTTTTAGAACATGTCTGATCTGTACAATTTAAATGCAATCATGTGGTTTTCAGAAGCCGTTGGCCTTTGGCTTCTATCTGAAATCAAGAGCAGGAGACGTCGTTAATAGAATTTGATTGTAACAGAACTATTGTAGTCGTTGAAATTCAATATACTCTTATGAATAACTTTCTATTGATGCGTTCTCAGATATTTGATAATTTGTGACCTATATCAAATAAATCGTGCCTAAAATACTGATTTGTAAATATTTCAATTCTCCTGTTCTGAGTATCCTGTAAACTTCGAGATTGTACCTTAATCCATTACCAGTTGATCAATTTTTAGACTGGTCCAAATGGAAAGAAGATGCGGGCGAGCTTATGAATTTTTATGTTTGTTCAATCTTTTGGGCAACAAAATCAACAAAAATAACCAACTAAGAAAAAAATGTGAAAAATGAAGAATTTGCTTGTGTTAAACAATTTCTTCATTTTACACACTGTTTTCTTAACTGTTTTCTGTTGTTGTTGTTGTTGAAGGGCGTGAAAAGGCGCCATAGTGTAGGAATTGGTTAAGCATTTTTTTAGCCCTTATCGTTCACTAATGCAAATTATATATTACATTGAAGATCTATTTATTTATCAATTTTACAACTAAAATTTTAAAGTATTGAATATCCATTTCAAATCCTACAGTAGCAATTCAATAGATCGGGAGTGAGAATACGGCCATAATATACAACCATCACACGTCAAAACTAACTTATACTGCTGTCATGAACTGATACTCTGGCTAATCCATGTAATTTACTTGGTTCGTTAAAACTCAAATGTGGATATACATGCCAGTCTGAATTTTGTATGAAATATTTGGATATTTCGTGACATGTCATAGATGTGTTTGAACTGGGTTTTACGCCGCTTTCAACAATCTTTCAGTTATATAACAATGGAATCCTGGTATTTCTCACACCAGTAATACCATTACATCTATTCCTAGCCTCCAGCTGCTATCCCAAATAGGTCTACGATTATCGACCCATTGGTGAGAAACAAATAGTCGGAAAGGATGAGTGCCGCCGTCGGGGGTCGATAATCGTAGACCTATGTGGGATAGCAGCTGGAGGCTAGGAAAGGATGTAATGGTAGTACTGGTGTGAGAAATACCAGGATTCCATTGTTAGGTGCTCCAGCCGCCGCGATATAACTGAAAGATTGTTGAAAGCGGCGTAAAACCCTATTCAAACAAACTTATTGGAAGCGGGAGGACGAAGGTTCGAATCTCGTTCGCTGGGAAAGACTTGACGCCGTCGATTGTTGAGCCGCCAGCTAGTTAAACGATAGTTAATAAAATGGTTAACGTTGCCCGGCAATAAAGAAAAGAGAGTCGGGAGATCCTATGCACACAAGTAACAGTGTGTCTTAAGTCAATACTGGCTGACCCCTTAAATATGGACTATACTAAATAAAGCCTTTGTCCTTTTACTTTTTACACAGCAGAGAATAAATTGATTAACGCCAGTAGGAATATTGCAACAAGATATTGTTATCATACTTTAATATTTTACATTAAGGAATGATTTGCTTTAAGAGTTTTTAAACAAAAAAATCTCAACAGTATCAATTGTAGACGCAGCATCCACCATACACTTAAAATTCTTATGCCCCCCCCCCCCCCCAATGTCGATGTAACTAAAAAACGACTTCCGGTTGTTAACATTTAACACGTTGTAATTTAGAGACAATGTAGATCTGCAAGTTATACTGAGTAATCAAATGTCAATATTGCTTATACATCGACCGTTGATCATTCACTATCAGTTGTACATCTACACCAGTATACTTCTTTGTATGCGCAACTGTTTCATTGTAAGAATGAGTTAAACAGAGTTCATACATGAAGGGATTCAAGAGGGAGAAAATATTGACACACTTATAATAAGCTATCGGCCAAGCCTCTGAAATATAACGGTGATGATAGACTAAAATCTTGCAGGTGACGCATAAGCAGGTGCGTGAGATGAGGACTGTAAGAGCGAATGATCTCTAATTTCGTGATTAAAAGAAACGGTCTGTCTACTGGTTGGCGGAAAAACTCATGAGTTTATATTTTGCGAATAAGAATTAGAAACAAATCCAATCTTTCATATATGCAAATGACGGATCGCTGGCCACGTTAACTGACCTCCGACATGTAGTTCAACAGAGGCAACAATACATTTTATTTCGTTAATAATGCTGTCAGAAGCATAAAATACAATGCAGAGTGTTGGTTCGCGACTACAATATCGTAACTTCAACTTGGGCAAGATGAAGTAACGACATTTAAGTCGCCAAATCAATAAAATGATTTATATAGATTTCGAAATTCAAAGTTCATTTCCAGTCTTAAAGAATGGTTTGATCGGTCGATCGATTTTTTAGCCTGAGTTTGCGTAGCAATCTGAGGCTAAAGTTACCAGGGTAAAATTTCAACCCATGCAGAGTTTAATGTAAAAATGTAAAAACATCTAACGCAATAGATATGATATTCTGCCACGTGGAAAGTAGATCGGATCCGGGCGAATTACATGACAGCGAGTATAAATTAATACGCCCGATTGGGGCAAGAAAGACGAAGGCAAGATATGACTCATTGAAAGCTGTCCGCTTGATGTACAGTACTTTCGCGTGAGTGGTCTGAATTTGGCAAAATTTGATGAGTGAATGGAAAGAAAGGAGATATATAATATATTGGAAATTATATAATCATATCATATTGTTAAGAAAAAACAAGGTGTTTGTTTCATACCAAAATAATATTACTTTTTCTAGAGTAACAATTTTTAAACGGTCCGGTTAGACGAAGTTGCTGTATAAAGCTGATAAGTGAAGCTGTCGGCTTTACGCACGATTGGAATGTTTTGTTGGTCATTTATAGGATCATATTCGCATCCTCTGAAAACAGTTTGGTCGTGCTCGGATTTGTTTCTATATATTTTTACCTCCGAATTCTACTCAAAGGATGCAACGTCTACATATCGCTTTTGAGAGGTGTACATAATTATGTGAGCCTGGTAAACGACCGCCCGCCCTCTCTCGCTCTCTTTATCTGGAGGTTATTAAGCGCATGTTTACATTACGAAATTGGTCTATGTGGTAGAATACTCGCATCGCATTCGAGAGCCTCCTAGTTCAAACCTGGCTACACGCTCCATTTCCCCCTCTCTCTCATTCTCTAGCTCTCTTTCTCTCTCTCTCTCTCTCTCTCTCTCTCTCTCTCTCTCTCTCTCTCTCTCTCTCTCTCTCTCTCTCTCTCTCTCTCTCTAGCTCCACTGGCTGAAAGCAAACGGACTTTTGTAATGATGTAATATCCGTGGTCCGTCTGTCCGTCCGTCAACTTTTACTTCAAAAATCTAGGTTATACATCTCATGTATACATATCTGAGGCTTTCAGCGCTTTCAGCGCTTTGATTAATTGAAAGCTTCGATCCGTCGATTTCCATGATAATCTCAGTTATTGCTGAAGGTCGGCGTTGTTTTGTAAAATACACCATGCAGTAAACATCTTCGTGAGAAATACACAGACGGTGTCAAAGTAATTGGTTATCGATGATTTACATTAAGATTGCTAGACGTCTAGTTCAACGATAACACAGTGAAATTTACAGACAATGTCAGTTTTACTTTCTTGTCTGTTTCCTTGATTTTTTTTAAATCCGTTTAATATACGACTTGAGGGTATAGCTGATCGAAAAGTACCCGCTTTTTTAATGATAATTGTTTGATAGTATGTATCACTTAAATTAGAAATATACAGTAAAGTTGAATAGATTAAATATGCAACTATTTTGAATTAGATAATCTAAATTATGCTGTTTTTTAAAAAGGGGTTCAATGCCGCCTTGAAAATGTTTCATTTTTATTAGGTGCCTAACGGGTATCACTAGGTTTCGACTTAACCCATTCCAACAACGCAAAATTTTAGACTTGTCCAAATTGAAAGAAGCTGCAGACGACAATTTCAAGTTGATGGAATTTATTTATTTTTTTGTTAATATTTCTGGATAGAAAACATTGTTGATAATGAAGGAATTGCTTGGTACAAGCAATTTCTTTATTTTCCACGATGTTTTCTATTTTTTTTCAGGAGCATAAAAAGAAGGAACTACGTGAAAATGAGTGTAACCTAACATGTTTTCCGAATATTTTTTTTATTTTTTTTTTTTTTTTTTTTTTTGAGCATAAAAGGATGAATTGTGTGGTAATGGGTTAAACCTGACACAGAATTCTTTTATTGTGCAAAGTAAAAAAGATTTAAGAAAAACTTATGTATATTTAATTTAAAGTCTAAAAAGAGGCTAGAAGGAAGTTATTGAACTTTGTTTTAAAGAAATGAAAAAATATCGTAAATAACTCTGAAAACGCCATTTTAGTAAATTAAGACAGAAATCGATTAAAAATACCGCATAATTCTGCCACTCTGCAACTCTGCTGGCAAAATGCTGACAAAATGTCAGATTGGCAGCCTAAAAATGAAAAATTTCTGTAAAAAATATGTATGAGTAATTTCGTTTAAAATGGTATAACATCAGTTCCAGAATAATCTGACACAGAATAAAGATTTATTCAAGTCAATTTCTTTTTTATATTTAATTTTTTTTTTTTTTTTTTTTTTTTTCAATCAATTGTGATTTTCTTGCTGTTGTTGTTTTTGTAATCTGACACAAAGTATCGGAGCACCAAAAAAGTAATAGGTACTAGCTTCATGGTTGAAAATTGTTGAAGATATGTATAAACCTGCTAGCTTTTAAAACCTGATGCCAAACTCAATCAAAATCTTAAATCGAATGTTACCATTCTGCTAACATTAGACAAAAGCAATAAAAAGGAGTCTGGACTCAAACATCGTTGGTGCCTAATCGAATTGTTCATTTCTTTATAAAACTTCATTTTCTTTTACCCTAAAAGAAGTTGGGAATTAGTTTATAGAATGCTGAGGATTTTATTCAAAATAGAGTAACTAAATTTGCTGGTTATCAGACAGCGTTTATGACCGAATTTGGTTTGATTTTCGTTTTTTTGTCAAATTTCCAAACTAAAATCACCAAGCAACAATTTTAATGACAAACACTGCGGAGATTGTAAACAAAAGCATTCTGTTTATTTTAACTGTCTAAGACAAACACAGCCGCCGTCATAGCGCAGTCGGTAGCACGTAAGACTCCTAATCTTCAATAATGGGATGTCATGGGTTTGATCCTGGCACATATTCTTTCCTACATTTGTCTCTCACCAATGGGTGGATAATCGTAAACCTAAGTGGGATAGCAGCTGGAGGCTATGACAGAATGTAGTGGTAGTACTGGTGTGAGAAATACCAGGAAGCCATTCTTAGGTATGACTGAAATACTGTTCAAAGTGGCGTTAAACCCCATTCAATCAATCAATAAGACACACACAGTATGCTTTCATTCTACCTTTCGGCTTTACTACTAGCTTAATTCTGCTTTTCTTCTCTCGACCATTCTTCTTAAGTGAGGAAAATGAATAACGGCTCGATTAATTTCACCTAATTGTTTATGATTATTTTGCTTAGAAGTATTTGAATTTGTCATATCGGCCGTTTTCGACGTTTGTAAAAGAGATTAAAAGAGAAGCTGATCTGGGAAACAGGCCCCTGCATTAAGGATGTCCTCGGCAATAAAAATATTTCATTTATTTCATGAAAAAACGTATTAACCCCTTGCCTCACAGTGACGCTTTTGGACGCCCCTTAATAAAAACAATCGGGAAAACATTGTGCAATATGAAGAAATTGTTTGTAACAAGCAATGTCTTCATTTACACAATGTTATATCCAGAAAGTTGAAAAAATCTTAATTTCATGTACTTTAAATTGTCGTCTGCAACTCCTTTCAATTAGGACCAGTATTAAATTTTGCCGTCTGGTAATGGGTTAAAAGGAAAATACTAGAGGTGTAAAAGAATAGTTAATTCGTCGCCGAGACCAGTCGCGCCAAAATAGACCATAAAGCAGCATGGAAATCGAAACGTTGAGGGTTCTGTCACCCTTACTTACTGTTATCCTAACTGATCTCTCTACCAAACAATTTTCTCATTAACAATAATACATATTGTCGATGTAATTCTGAAACCTCGTAACTACAGCTTGATTTAAGCTGTAGTTACGAGGTTTTCGAATTACACCGACGAAATCCTCTTTTCGATTCACACGTCACGCTCCCTTTTGTGAACAAAAGAGTTTTGTAATTTTGCAATACTGTATTACATGTGCCCGGAAATTAAAGTTAGTCTGGAAGGTCTGTTTTGAATAGCTTCAAGTGATATCACTTATCTTTCTTTCAATTTCTTTACATGGTTTTAATCAATTTTTGTTCTCTCCTGATTAAAATCTGATACTTTTGATTTGAAAAAAATATTACGAAAGGTCAGAGACGATTAGGGGAGTTTGTTGGTATTCGGGGTCTAATTGTCCACCTTGTCATTCGTCCAACAGCGGCTAAAAACCTACTGAAATCATTTTCTTTCTTTTTTTGCGTTACACTAGACCAAAAGTAAAATTCTGCAAGCCAGGGCTCCTATCCATATTTCTTCCTCAAAACTTTCTTGCGTAAGAGTCTCATTCTTTCCTTTATATTTTTGCTAATCCAAAATGCTAATGTCGTGATTCATTTTAAGTCGACTTTCATTATTACAAACGAACGCACAAAAGCACATTTGGTAACGGAAAAGAATTATAGAATCTTAAATCACTAACAGTATCAAATATTGAGAATATTCATACATCATATTGGATCATTTTAACCCATTCTCACAAAATACCACTTTTTTACGTACCTCAAGAAATAATCTTTGGAAGACATTGAGAAAAATGAAGAAAATGCATGTAACAAGCAATTTCTTCATTGTCCACAATATTTTCTACCCCAAAAGACAAAGATTTTTTTAATTCCACCAACTCAATTGTCGTCTACAACTTGTTTCTTTTCGGACTAATCTAATATTCTGTTGGTGAGAATGGGTTTATCTAAGCACTGTAGATTTAAAAAAATAGAATTGTCATTCTACCATTTCCTATATATTCATATTGAAATTATTTTATCTACTTAACCACTGCTGCATCTTATCTGATATTAAATTTGCGGAGCCTCTAGCAGGTCGCCAGAGTTCGAACAAAAACTCGTAACTACACCTTTGAATAAGCTGTAGTTATGAGGTGTTGGTCGAACATCGGCGACATATGAATTGCTCTGCCTCTCATACAATTGACAAATCGCGGCTGTTAATCAAGCAAATAATCGACTAATCAAATCATTCATTCGTCCCGGATTTCAGACTTCAACTCTAACAATGGCCGCCATTTATGTGAAACATTTTTGTTGGTTTGGTGACTTAAACGTCGTAACTACAAGCAGTAGCTACGACGTTTAGGTCGCCAACTACCTATTCCACTTTCTTTTTACATCCTACTGGCTATAAAATTTTGCACAATAACGCCGTTTAAAATCGAAGCGGAACTTCCTATCGTAGTCAATGGGCGGGGCAAACGGCGTAAGAGGGCGAGGCCAGCGATTGGTCAGTTTACTTCACTGGGTAGCTCCTACTTATTATCAGCCGTCAACGCAATGAACACACAGCTTTGAATAATTTAGAATTAAAAAGCAACTGTCGATTTTGTTCAGTTGATTGCATTACAGTTTCAAATTGGTCGGATATCCTGCAATGCAAATTGTACCTTTGTGTACTGATATTCACTACTATTCAAATGGTAAATTTCAATCATGTTAACTGAACTAGAAAACTAGATACAATACCAAGGAGATGATTTTTAATTAAAAGCATAAATATTTGCTCTATCATCTCCACAATATGACGTTTACATCAGTACAACAAAGGCAAACCTCGAGAAATCTCAAATGAAATTGCCCTTTGAAGGAAAGAAACAAGGTGTTGCCTTCGTTGATTAAAAGTTGTTCTTGCTTTGTTTAGGCACTTTCTTTTTCAAAGGATCTCCGATATCCCTCTCTTAAGTATCAGATTTTAATTAGAGTGAACAGGTTTTGATCGTTATTTCCTTGTCAATGCCTTATTTCAGATCGTCTTGTTATTCATTATATCCTTTCTGAGGTCTGGGGATATTAACCCTTTTCTGTTCAACCGCTGGTTTTTATGTCCCTACGACAAGCAATTTCTTCTTTTTCCACAATATTTTCTACTCTACTGAAAGGTTTATTTTTCAAATTAAATCCACTTTAAATTTGCGTTTGCATAACCTAAAAATTTGACAGGTCTAAATTTTTGAAAAAACAGGAAATGGTTAAAGAATAATTTAACCCGTTATCTAGGAACAATCCTGTTTTGGCAGAAGGTAAAGACAATGATCACTTGCATATATGTGCAGTCTGATCTTAGTCTTCACCTCCTGTTTGTCTCAAAAAAGAGCATTTGATTTTCAATGTGATTTTTTTACCTTTAACTACTGCTTCCAGTGCTTTCATATCTTTGATTTTTATGCAAATTCAGACAAGGATTTATTTAGCATTGCAAGGGTTAATTTGGACCTGTCCGAAATTTTGTCGTCCGGTAATGGGTTCACAAAACATTTGTAATTTTGTCAGTTGTTAAGACCTTGACATGTTTTTTCTATTTTCAAATTTTTGATAGATAGTTTTTGACAGATAGTTCATTCAAAAAAATTGAAGAAAACAAATGATTTTCCACCTTTCGTCATACAGAGAGTTTTCCCGGATAACGGATCTACGTCCGTCTGTCGGGCTATAACAATCAATCTACGTCAAAGTTAAAGGTGACAGGTGGAGTTTGTGCTATAAAATATATTCGATTATGGTCTATTGTTTTAGATCAAGTTGACCTTATGAAATACTTAAAACTTTCGTACTTCACCGCGCCATATTGGCAGTTTAATTGCAACTAAAATTATTCAACCACTTTGGAATCTCGAGACTAGTGAAAACGTTAACATATGGTAAGTCATGAATGGTGCTCATTTTGTATAATTTCTCTTCTGTCCTATTTTCTCGTGATCTGTCTCAAGAAAACCTTTTTTTCAAGATAAAGTATGTGACACTTCAAGCGTAAAGTGGGAACTCCATAAAATTTTCGAAAAGTGATTGGATTCACAGGAGGTCAACCAGAGATCGCATTTCTAAAAAAATATATAAACAGTCAGGTAGAATTAATATTCTGCACGTAGAAAAATCTAGACCTCGATCACATGCAAAGATAACGTAGGTAGACTAAGAGGATACTTTTGGCACCTCCAAGACGGTTCCCTTAACCTAGCGGATCGAATATCGAAATAAGTAGACGCATCATCCGTTCCGTTCGATCTAGCGCTTATTCAGTTAAGAAGGACTGCATGGTTTAGTTAGTCGCTGCGTTTGTGACAATTTTAGTTTTTGCTATTCGCAATATTCCCGAGCCCTTTCTCCCAGTCTACGGGGCCACGATCTATGAGATCGCCGTACATCTTAATGCAGATTGCCATGGCGACTACATAGATATCCATGATCGCACAGGTCGCCTTCAGTCTACTCCAAAATACAAAGATCCGGGGCGATGTGGTCGCATCGACATCAGATTTGTACCTGATCACTTTAATAGGTATTTGAACGCTACATCGTTGATTTAACCCATTCCCACATAAGCCCTCCTTTTACGATACTCAAGAAAAGAGCTTTGGCAACATTGTGGAGAATAAAAAAATCGTTTGTACCAAGCAATCTCTTCATTACCCACATTGCTTTCTATCCAGTTAGACGGAAAAATTAAAAATTCCAACATTTTGTAACTATTGTCTGTAGCTTCTATCAACTTGAACTAATCTAAAATTTTGTTGTGTGAAAATGGGTGATGACTGACGCGCGATAACATCGCCTAGAAAAAAGATCTTCTCTAGAAAATGGCATTTAAATCCTCGCAGGGGAAGCTTTTTTTAAGTCATTTTGTTTGGCATATTCAGATTTAAATCACATTATTTAAAGAAAGACATCTATTTCTTTCTTTTTGCTATACACTTGAAGAAATATCCAGCCTGAAGTTTCCAACATCTCGAATGTAAAAAAAAGTGCTAAACAAGTGCAGACTATAGTTCAAGTGGAGATGGCTATTAATAAAGTGTGCTAGGTCTCTTTTGTTTTAAGTTATTGAACCCATTTCTACACAGAGACGCTTTTGGACGCCCCTTAACCCATTCCCACACAGTGACGCCTTTGGACGCCCCTCCAAGAAAAAACAATTAGGGAAACATTGTGCAAAATGAAGAAATTGCTTGAAACAAGCAATTTCTTCATTTTACACAAAGTTTTTTTTATCAAGAAAGTTGAAAAATTCTCAAATTTCATAAACTTAAATTGTTGTCTGCAACTCCCTTCAATTTGGACCAGTCTAAACTTTAACCGTCTGGTAATGGGTTAAGAAAGCCCATGGGAAAATATTGTTCAAAGTGGTGAAATTGCTTGTAACAAGCAATTTATTCATTTTTCACTATATTTTCCACCTAGAAAGATGAAAAAAGCTCAAATTTCATCGACCTTGAATTGTCGTCTGCAATTTCAAAAATCACCAAATCATCAAAAATCATGTATGCCAAGATTTTCCGTAGTGGGATGCATAACTGTGAAATTTTCCATCAAATTTCAATATGACAAGGGCTTTAAAAGATATAAGCCTTCGACGAATTTTGAGCGAAAGGGTTTCACTATTCCTCTATATTCTAAAAAGAAAAATATCATTAAATCATAAAAAGTTTACACATGCGTACAAATAAAAAGAATCCAAAAACATTTTAATACTTTTAGAATATTAACAATTTGATTTTTTTGTTTCTTACACTTTTTCATAGAAGTGCTCCCACAAACTTGAAAAATTAGTACGAATACTCATCAATTTGGTCCATTTAAATGGCAACAAAGCAATCATAAAAGAAAGGAAATATATTTTGGCAAGATAAATTGTTGGTAGGAGATCTCCAGGTAATTTTGAACCCTTACTAACCGTGTCCCTGCCAGTATATCAAAGCACAAGTGCTTACAAAGAATCGCTATATACATTAAAACTCTCATACGCACTCTTTTATACAACAAGTCTGAGACGAGCAGAGCAGGGTTTTATATTTGTTTAGAAAAAAGATACATAGGCTAGACACGATTTGGACTTGAAACAGCCTTATCACTAGGACCGGTTTTTAGCCTGAGATTGCGTAAGCAATCTGAGGCTAAAGTTACTATGCTAAAAATTCAAACCCATACAGAGTTTAATGTGAAAACATAATGTAAAAACATCTACCGCAATCAATGTGATCTTATGTCGCACGAAAAGTAGATCGGATCTGACCATAAATTAATACGCCCGATTGAGGCGAGAAGGACGATATGACTCATTGAAAGCTGTTGGCTTGATGTACAGTACTTTCGTGTGAGTGTTCTGAATTTGACTAAATTATCAAAACTTGACGAGTGAATGGAAAGAAAGATAGGAGATATATAATATATTGAATATTATTAAACATGTATAATCATATCATATTGTTAAGAAAATATAAGGTGTTTGTTTCATACCAAAATAATATTACTTATTCTAGAGTAACAATGTTAAAACGGCCCGGTTAGTCGAAATTGCTGTAAAAGCTGATAAGCGAAGCTGTCGGTTTTACGCACGATTGGAATGTTTTGTTTTACAAATTAATTGGTCATTCATAGGATTATATTCGCACTGTCTGAAAACAGTTTGGTCGTGCTCGGACTTTGTGTCTATATATTTTTACCCAAAGGATGCAACGTCTACATACCGCTTCTGAGAGGTGTACATAATCATGTTAACCTGTAAAACGACCACCCGCCCTCTCTCGCTCTCTTTATCTGGAGGTTATTAAGCGCATATTCACATAACGAAATTGGTCTGTGTGGTTGAATACTCACATCGCACGCAAGAGCCTCCTAGTTCGAACCTGGCTACACGCTCCATTCCCCTATTTCTCTCACTCTCTAGCTCTCTCTCGCTAGCTCGACTGGCTGAAATTCAATGAGCTTTTGTCATGATGTTGTGTCCGTCGTCCGTCCGTCAACTTTTACTTTCAAAATCTTCTTCTCAGAAAGTACTGAACATAATTCAACCAAACTCAACCAAATTCACAGGAAGGATCCTTGGGTGGCCTTTATCAGATCCCTTAAAAGCATTTTGATCGGTTGAAAAATATGTAACGATATATACATGTAAATATATCGTTACAATATCTCAACGGGATGAAAATTATTGTGGGCAGGTTGTGTCCCCTAGTGCACAATTTGGCAGTTCTGCGCATAATCGACAGTAGCTTTGGGTAGAAAGTGGCACCTCCGATAATCCGACCAACAAACTTTTTCTGCCCACATTATATATCTCCTGAATACATACCACAGGCTTTCAGCACTTTCTTATTTGATATTGAAACCTTTTATCAATACAACAAACGAATTTGACGGATGGAAACTCTCATTCAAAGAATCAAGCAAACCAATCAAACCATTCGTTGAGATCGGAAGTGAACTTTGAACTCCGACTTCGGCCGACTTTTATGTTTAACTTTTTTATGTATTGAATAAGCTGTAATCTAGACGTATATAGTTTTACAACCAGCCATTTTACTTTTTTATTGAATATTGCAGCTAAAATAAGATCGTTTGATATTGAAGCAGAATTTCCGATCAGAGTCAGCGGGCGTTGTCAGCGGGATCGATTGGCGGAGCCATCGACTCGCCATTTAAAGCTTCAAATATATTACTTGTTTGAAGAAGTTTTGAAGTTTAAAAAAATCAACATGTTTTGACCCATATCCAGAGAAATTCTACAACACGATTATATGAATTAGTGTATTAACCCTTTCCCTTTTTTTCAAAATTTTAGACTTGTCCAATTTAAAGAAGTTGCCGACGACAATTTAAAGCATGTGCAAATCTGGGTACAAAATATTGTGGGAAAAGAAGAATTTGCTCGATACAAGCAATTTCTTCTTTTCCTACAATGTTTTCTTATTATAAAATCACGGGGACGCAAAAAACAGGGATTGTACAGGAAAGGGTTAAGCTATCTCGATGACTAAGTGCAGATCTGTTGTAAGAGCGAGTTTAAATATAGGCTCTTACGATAGTAATATTCTTCCCTCGATCTGTCGTAAAAATATAGGCTCTTACAATAATAATATTTTGCCCTCGATCTGTCGTAAGAGTGAGTTTAAATATAGGCTCTTACGATGGTAACATTTTGCCCTCGATCGGCGCTTTTAATCCTTCCCCTTTTTTTCAAAATTTTTGACTGCTCCAATTCAAAAGACGCTGAAGACGACAATGAAAAGTGAGTACAATTCTAAACACAACCATCCTTTGTGATAGAAAATGGTGTGAGAAAAGAAGAAAATGCTTGTGACATGCAATTTCTTCTTTTTTTCACGATGTTTTCTTAAGTATAAAATCACATGGACGTGAAAGTCAGGGACTGTACAGGAAAGGGTTATTTTTTGTTTAGGATCCATGTACCTGTACATCGCTGGTGAACAGTTAAAACGTTTTAATAAAAGCTAATTCGAGATGACGGTACGATTTTTTGATCGCCCATTTATGACATGGAATCCACCCGAGGCTTGAGATGACAGAAAAGGGAGAAATTCTTACATTGCCATAACACTAAAAGTTGAATTTTACAAGAAATCGATTCACAATTTATATGGAATCTCTTCCGAACATCTCAATTTAGACAAAATTGCTTTTTAAATGAGCCCTATGATTTCAATAGTCCGTAATTACGCTTAAATTAGACTGGAATCTCTTTCACCGCCCGTAAGGTTTCATCGACTTGTGTAAGACTGAATAATGATTTTAAAACGATTTACACGCTATATATGGGTAAATACAGCTATATTCAAGATTTATTTCCCACATTATAGACGTGCAAAGACGATTTGTGCGTTTCAACACACGGTGAGGTTTATCGATACATCACATGGTGCAACTATCAGGACAGCACTTGTTACGTTATAATGTCATTTTCTTAGTATTTTTCTGTGTAATCTGTCCATTTCACATTGGTATAACCTAACACTTTGCGACAATGTTATATTTGAGGAACGAAAGGTTTATTCCATTGTACACAATTAATTACCATCTTTTTCTTATATCACGCTGACAATCGGGACCCGAGTTTATAAAACTTATTTTGTACTGAGTTGAGAGTTTACTCTAACTTCGAATTTGGAATAAAGGTGTTTTTCTTTCTGAGATCCTATATATGGTAATTTTGCATGAAAAGAAATGACAATATTAGTTGTTACTCATTACTATTAATATACATTTGAAATTAAATCAATATATTTATTCCAATTTGAAGTTAGATTAAATTCTCATTTGAGTATGAAAAAAGTTTGATAATCTCGGGTCCAGATTGGCGGATCGCCGCTATCAATTAATCAAAGTACTGAAAAGTACTGTAAGCTAGCAAAGCATTGTTTTGTCCAGTAATCTTCTCTGCCAAACGTTATCATGATAAAGAAACAAGGTTAAAGTAACCAAGGAGTTAACCATTCCCGCACAGTCCTTCCTTTTTACGACACCAAGAAAATATTTGTGGAAAACGACCTCAAAATTTTGTCTCTTAACTTAAGCTATCAATTATATTACCTAAAACGAAATGCCTCGTCGAATGCAATTGGGTGTGGTCAACGGTCCGTTAATTTAGAGACAATCAAAGTTGGAGGTAAAATTGTTTTTATTGATGATATTTTGTGTGTGTGTGTGTGTGTGCCTGTGTTTGTTTCCGGTATAAAATAATGTTGTTAAAGGGTACAAAGTGCTTACTAAAAGCAGCTTTCCCTTCACCAAGATACTTTTCGTGATATAATGCCGAATAAAAGGTTAGCCTATATTGATACCTAAGGGAAGATTTCTTAAGAACATATCGTCAGCTTAACAATTCGCTATTTTTAGACGCACATTTTTACTTGACCGACGAAACTACAAAAGTGCGCCCTGAAATTAAACCAGTCTTATGATTTTTATTAAAGAAATTGTTACCCATAGGAACTGCATTTTTAATCAAAATATACTGCCCAGGTGGCCTAGTGGTAACAGTGCTTGACTGGTGTTCTGGGGGTAACGCTATCACCGTCTACGGAATGTGTTCATCGGCAAGAAACTAGCTAGCCCCAGTCTACCCAGCTGTGCAATTAAGTAGCAGTGGCTTTAAGTCACTACCTCTCTCTCTTGTGGACGTGAAATACAATGAATCTTTATCAAGGACCACCTTTATTTAGCGACCTTTCATTAAGCGACAAGCATCATAACTCCCTTTCCAGAAACAAAGAATCTGCATAAATGGATGTTTTTTGCCAATGGAAGTTTGAAAACTAAATCTATGTTGATGGACCGCATTAGAATCGTCTCAATGAGACGGGTGTAATGAGTTCCATCAACATAGGATTATTTGTGATTGCTTCCTCATATATGTTTCAAAAAAGAGTATTAAGCGACCATTCTCACAAACAACCAAACTTTAGCCGTCCCTTGAATGGTCGTTTAAAACAAGTTTAACGGCTACTTGATTGTATGTTTGAGAACGACTCTATAAACTTAAAGTTTTTGTTTTACTAGAACTGAAACAAACTTAACCCTTTTCCGTTTACGAAATTTTGGACTGTACCAAATTGAAAGAGGCTGCAGACCACAATGAAAAGTGGATGCAATTTGAAATTAAACCATCCTGTTTGGTAGAAAATAGTGTTGGCACAAGCAATTTCTTCATTTTCCACATTTTTTTCTCAAGTATGAAATTATAGCGACGTAAAATCCCGTGTTTGTACAGGAAAGGGTTAAACTTAGTATACTCTCATGCAAATAGAATTGTCCAGATTAAAAAAAAATATATTTCAAAGCGCAAGTCAAATAACTATAAAGGGTTCCGTAATCGTTTGCTGGTGTTCTGGATGGGGAATACAAGTATCAACGTGCTTGGTTTTCAATAACAGATCACATTTGTATTTGAAATAATGTGAAAAAATAAAATCTTTGAGTTATTTCGTACTCTCGGTGCAGACTTCGTCGCGAATCCTTGACGACTTAACCTTGCCATTTAGATCGTAGCCCGTAAGATATACAAAGTATGGCATCATTGCATCGTCTTTCTTTCAAATTTCACAATGCCGACATCCGGGGAAATTCTTTGTTGCTTACATCACAGACGTGACAGTGTAAATAGTAGTTGCGTAGTAACCACGGTAAGGTTTATAAATCGCTTCCTATGCCTTCAGTCAATTGAAATTTGTATAATTTTGTTCGTTTGATGTGGTTAATGTTTGAAATATTCACACCTCCGAGCATCTTCCAGGCGTTTTAGACATTCTGATTGAAGATGCTCCTTTTCTGTAACCTATTCCCACATAATGACGCTTTTTAAAAAAATGAAACACAATGTGGAAAATTGCTTGTTATAAGCAATTTCTTCATCATCCACATTGTATATTACCCTTTAAGATAACGATCTTTAAAATCCAATCCACTTGAAATTGTTGACAACAACTTTTTTAAATACGGACCAGTCTAACAATTTCGCGTCTAATAATGGTTCTTTAAGGGAATTTATTTACTTTGCGTCCTGGTTTAATTTGAACTTCCACAAAATGGCAAGCAGATAACAGCATTACTCATTAAACTGTGATGCATGGCAATATACATGCCTTGTTTATATTATCCAATTAATCAATCTGATACTGATCTAAGATTATGCTTTTTATATTATTTTTCTACGAACTGGTTGGCTTACAATCTTTCTGTTTTTTACACATATAAGCTAGAAGCGCTTTCAGTCTCTATGATAATTACTAGTTTTGATAGATACGAGTTTAGTTGAAACGTTTTTATTCTCAAGCTGTTGTCTCTCTGTTTTGCCGGTGCGTAAAGGAGGTAATTTCAGGAAGTGAAACGTATTTGCATGATTGGTGAACCTTAATTACTTTCAAACCCACACATGCTGACAATCTGGGAGACAGGCTACGTATAAGCCTGCGTTATACTTTTCTCTAACATTTTCGATGTGCGTGATTCATAGACACTTAACGGACATAACAACTACATAGATTATTGGTCGATCGTCTTGTTAAGAATGCCTTGTTTCTATCTTTAGAGTGTAAAGTGATGTGAAGACTCTTGTTACGGGTCTGATCTGAGTCTTTACTTGGTGCACAAGTGTAGTTGATGGGAATGTCAAGAACATGCTCGAAGTGAAAATTTTCTGCGATAACATAAAACCTTTTGGCGTCGTATGCTTTGCTTGAAATATCATCTCATAACTCGTGATAAACAAATATGCCCTCCAATCTCCCTCAAAATCTTCTCCCTCGATTTTTTTCCGTTTGCAAGAACCTTTACTGAGAATCTTATTTATGAAAGCACGAGTAGTTATTATTATTATCATTATTTCACCACTGCATTTCACTAAAATTTTAATAGCTGATAGCTATTTTTTGTTCTTATTATTAAGCATTTTTGTTTAATTGGCGAGTTAAACGTCGTAACTACAACTTATTCAAGCTGTAGTTACGGCGTTTAGGTCGCCAACCGACCATTCTTTTGTTTCATTTACATGCCTATGGCCGTAAATTTTACAAATTAACACCATTAGATATTTAGAGCAGAAATTTCTGTTGGGTTCATTGGGCGGGGCTAACGGAGTATGCGAGTGGGGCCAGCGATTGGTCAATTTAAATTCAAATTGCAGTGTTCTAGTCCTGGATGAAAGAGTCGATTCCGAAATTGAAATAAAAGCGAATAATTTAATTTTTACTTTCCTCTGTCAAAAACGGGCATTCTGATTGGTCGGAAAAAAATATTCATAACTCCACGAACAAAATTTTGAGCTTGCAGCGATTTTGTATGGTTTCGCACAAAATAGTCCCATATAAAAAGGTATCAAAATCTGTAAAGTTTTTGCCTTTTTTCACCCGATGCTATTAAATTATAAGAAATGAAGAGAATATTTTTTGTTTTCGTTGAGGTATGAACCGAAAAACCTAATCACACAATGTATCAATCTGCTTCGCGTATTCATACAGTGTGATTAGTTTTTT
Organism: Fragum fragum; assembly: GCA_946902895.1. Lineage (NCBI taxonomy): Eukaryota > Metazoa > Mollusca > Bivalvia > Cardiida > Cardiidae > Fragum > Fragum fragum. The sequence continues at coordinate 51,674,227 of OX336366.1, forward strand.
CGGTTCATACCTCCATGAAAACAAAAAATATTCTCTTCATCTCTTAAGTGCTTTTATCAAGTTTTACATTCATCAGAAGCTTTTACTTATAATTTATTCTCTAGAACAATGACTGGTTGTATAGAACTACCGCGTGTTATCAAATCGGATTACTTTAGTATAACAGAGGAGAAAAACTGTGCATTTTCAAATATTTGCATGGATTAAACGCTTTCTTCTTAAGGTCTTTTACCATCAAAACAGTGAAGTCGTGCCGAATACCAACCAATAATCCTTTCTAGAAGCCCTTTAGCTGTTATACAAAGTTAACTTTGAGAAGATCAAGCTCCGATTTTATGAAGACAAGATAGAGCTATAGTCGGTAAAAAGATAGACAAATATTCTGACATATCGCTTACTAGGAACACTTTCCATCCATTTTATGAAATTGCCATTAGTTCTAAATGCACCCTTAGGAGTTTTTTTCATTGGTAATAGGCAGTAGGGCAATTTCTACATTTCAAGACGTAAGTAACCAAAAGAACGCCCATCACATTCTTGTCCTGAAGGGCTAAATTATACTGCCTTTATCAAATGAGATTCGTCCTCTTTTCTTACCCCTTTCCTGTTTTGTATAATTTTAGACCTGTCCAAATTCAAAGGTTTTGCAGACGGAAATTCAAAGCTGATTCAATTTGAAAAATAATCATATAGCAGGTTAGAAAATAGTGTGGAAAAAAGAAAAAATATGCTTGAAACAAGCAATTTCTTCTTTTTCTACAATGTTTTCTCAGTTGTCAATCAGAGACACGTTAAAAGCAGGGAACGAACAAGAAAGGGTTAAAACGTATAGCATGACAATAGCCTATGATTTGTGAAAGATAAGAGAGACGGAATTTCGGAAAGAACATGCATGTTGTTCTTTGTCGTTGTCACCGATTAATTAAAACAATGAAATAATGCACTTTGAAATCACTAGACAAATCTACTCTACTTCAAATTCTTCTTGTATTAACCCTTTCCTGTTTTAAAATTATTTAGACCTGTCCAAATTCAATGGTTTTATAGGGGATTTGATTTAAAAATAACCATTCAGTAGGGCAGAAAATATTGTCGAAAAAGTAGAAATTTCTTCTTTTCTTACAATGTTTTCTCAATTATGATATCACAAGGACGCAATTGTTGTACAGGAAAGGGTTAACGCTAATAACGAATGGTAGAAAAAGCAGAACTCACCTTGTTCAAATGAGATACAGCCGTTTAGAAGTGGTCAAAGAAAAGAATTATTTGTTCCTTCTTCCTCTGAAAAAAGAAATAAAAGAAATATAAATGTCTTCTTAATGTTTTTCAGTAGATAATCGTGTTTGATTTCCTAGGTATACTTGACGATCAAACTCAATTTTTGGGTTTATTTTACCCCGTTTCCCTTCTGCTTTAATGACGTATATACTGGTCAAAGCCTATCATTAAAACATAAAATTCCGATGCCAAGCACGTGCAAGCAGTAGTATTAATCAATGCACTGTACGAAATGCTCAGTACTGAAAAAAAGAAATGTTTGTCAACTTACTACCAACCCATTTAGGTCTTTAATCATATAATATAATATACATGTAGGCCATCACACATCATGAATTTCTGTTCCTAAATTTGGTTTTTAACCGACTTCTTGTTTGGACAAACATTGCAGGTCTATGTCACACCGGAGAGAGAATGCCCCGTTGGCCAACTCGAGGATCAATGGTTAGCTGTTAATAAGGCACAACACTAAAATCACTAACTTTAATCTGAATTGAACCATCTCATCGACGTTTGGACCACATATATATTTCCTGCTTGTCCCCGATGTAAACAGGTGCAGCAGTAAAAAAAGTCAAACATTTGTAAAACCGCTTTATTTAGATTTACCGATCGCGTGCCCCACTCCCTTTCTCCATTTTCCACGCCAATCGACTCCAACAGGAAGTCCCGCTTCGATTTTAAACGGCGTTATTTTGCAAAATTTATGGCAAGAAGCATGTAACAAAAAGGAAGAATAGTTGGTTGGCGACCTAAATGTCGTAATTACAGATTAAAAAAGCTGTAACTACGAAGTTTAAGTAACCGAACCAAAAGAAAAGGCTAACAAAATGGCGGCCAATGTTGGAGATCAAACCTCATTTCTTGTATCAATTAATTATTTCATTGGTCGATTAGTTATTTGATTGAACACACGATTGGTCAATTATACAACGGAACTTACTCATCCCCGCTATTATAATTAGTTACGGCAAAAATTAGCTAGAGAACTCATTTACAACGTACTTCAAAATTGTTAATCGTCATATCTGCTTCTTATACTGATTGCATAAGGAGAACCTACCTAAATAACGTTGTTGTAAAGGTGTTTAGCAAAAAGGTTAGTTGAAAAACCTTGCATCGTTCACAAAGAAAATTTGTAATCATACGGTTTTGAGAGAGAATTAATATACTATATAAATGATTGATTGGTTAAAACGGATTTAACGCCGCTTTTAACAGTATTTCAATATACTATATAAAACTGTTAATTCTCTCACGGTTATTAACGACAATTCACATTATAATATAAAAGAAAATATTTTGTGAGCATTGTAAATTATCGCTACACACATTGGTACGTAAAGCATTGTAAATAGTTGTTTTATATTATTACGTTATGTACTGGAGCACACAGCTCCCTTTTAATAGCAATTCGTCGTCGTCGTTCTAAAACGACGTAACTGCAGCTTGAATCAAGCTGTAGTACGTCGTTTTAGAAAGACAACGACGAATTGGTCAATTTCTGGCCCCGCTCTGACTCCGCTGGCCACGCACTCTGAATCCTACTGGAAGTTCCACTTCGATATAAAACTGCGTTATTTTGCAAAAGTTATAGCCAGATCCATGTGAGAAAGTAAACCACTTGGTTGGCGACCTAAACGACCTAAACATAAAAGGCCAAGCCAACAATGTCGTTCAATGTCTGAGTTCATAGTTTACTACCGGTCTAAATGAATGATTTAGTTGGTCGATTGCTTTGATTGATTATCACAATCGGTCAATGTTTCTCTTACATGTGGATTATCACTTTTATGGTGATGACATTCTTTGTCAACTTATTGTAAATATCGTATCCGTGTACCGTTTCATTACTTTTGTCTAACTCGTCATTCTAAAAATTACTAAAAACTCAGCATCGCTGCGTTTTTATCACTTTTAAAATGGCTGTTTAAATAAAACATCTAATTAATAAGCACCCGTCTAATATCCTATGTATATATCACTTTATTTTAAAAACTTGCTGTTGGTTATATATTTTGTCTAAAATTAAGAAGAGTATTCTTTTTTCTTTGTTCAAATCGTTTTTGCGTAATTTGTCCTTTCGATGGATGCCCTCTTTACAATATTTGCGTTTAAAGCCATCGTTTTGTTGTTGATGTTTTTTACACTATCTGTATACTTTCATCATTGATAATTTTTTCTTCGATGAACCGTTTGATTTCTCAAAAAGGTTCTCGAATCTTTATAATTCAAATTACAAGGAAACTAATTCACACACACGATCGTGTATTTTCTGACAAATGAAACAAGTTAAACACAGAACCATATTTGGCATCTCAATATAATTCTCAGAATTCTGTTGATACGAGTAGCCTCCGGTCGTATACAGTAGACAGTGTTTTTGTGCTTAAATAGATTTTAATTCTCTGCGGGTAAATTGATTTGTAAAGGTTTATTGTTTGATCGAATTATTTACATTCTTTGATTATTAAAGATTCTTATTACGCCTGCACCCCTGAATTGAACACTTTAGTATTTAATAGTAACTATAGGAACATTTATACTAGAAATGTGTTACAAAAAATGACGTATAACAATCATAATTGACCAATCGCTGGCACCGCCCACTTACTCCTTTGGCCCCCACCCATTGACTCCAACCGGAAGTTCCGCTTCGATATTAATACGTTCCTCACACCTTTGCGTATCGACCCGCGTAAGCGTGGTGTATCACGATAAGAAAGGAACGCCGTGACAACGTAGCAGGAACGCGTGTTTACGTAGCGCATACGCCTCGATACGTAGCATGATCTCCTCGTACGCCGAGGGTCGACGTATTTTTATGTGTGCACTTAAAAATACGTAGCACGTACGAGACAGCTCTGATACGCCGCGCTTACGTAGTGCATACGCCGTAGAAAAAGAAACAACGTAGAAGTTACGTAGCGGGAACGTAGCTCTTATGCCTTGTACGTGGCACGAACGAAAAGATAATCATGCCGCGTAACCACGGCGTAAGCCCGCGTATGCGACGCGTATGTGCGGCGTATGTGCGACGTAAACCGCGTTGTCACTACGTTTTCTTGGTTTTGATTTCGTAACCACGGCGTAAGAGCTACGTTTGTATGGCATATCTTGCGTTCATGCTACGTATGTGCTACGTATGTTTCGTTTCTATTTCGTTGCAGCTGCATTGGTGTTGCGTTGTCGGAGTTTCTATGGCGTTCAAAGAATTTGTGTCTGAATAGCGCCATAGTACCAGTATCCTTTGTCTGCTCTCATTATTTCCAAAGTCATGGACCAAGAAGATTATGATATTGCTGTTGTCGGTTCCACTGCAGTTGTGGAGGTAGAAGCTATCTGATGCCCTGATCGGGAAGCAACAGCTGGCATTTTTCCCTTCCCCCTACCACGCACTTTTGACTTAGGTGGCATCTTCGGTTGCTTTCTGATGAATGACTACAACGACGTGAAATAAACAGTTTTATACCCCAAAGTAAACAGTAAACGTCGTGATTACGCAGCAGCAATGCCGCGCGAACGAATGGAACGCCGTGCTTACGTAGCGGTTACGCCGCGACAACGCCTTATACGCCACGCTCACGCCTCAGAACGTGGTACTTACGCCGCTGGATCTCCATACAAACACGGGAACGTAGCAGGAACGCCGCGGAAACGCCGCAGGAACGTAGTACATACGCCATACCATTGAGATCGAACAAAATACGCATTGGGCATCGGCGTTTGATCAACGTAAAACATTTTTGGCTCAAACGCCGCAGATACGCAAAGGTGTGAGAGCAGCATAAGCGGCGTTATATATGGCCAGTATGTTTTGCCAGTAGTATGTCACAAATATGTAAAATGTTTGGTTGGCGACCTAAACGTTGTGACTACAGCTACAATTACCTGTAGTTACGACGTTTAAGTCGCCTAGCAAGCAAAAGGCTAACAAAAATGGTAGCCAATCTTCGTCGGAGTTAAAGCTCAATTCCGAGGTTAATAAATGATTTGATTTGTCTAAATACAGAAGTCATTCTCCGTTCACACTAACTCTAGAACGCACAGAGCTACACACTTCTTCATAAAAGGCTGTACTGATAAATGAATACGGAATAAAAAGGTCCGAAATAATAGCACTTATGCAATTTTTTACCAATGCTTGTCGGGAATGCATCTTTTTTCAAATTATTTTTTTACTTAAAGTATTCATTCTAGTAACTGATAGCTAACCGTCACCTTCTATGTGACGGTTTATCAACACTTCATTTGTTCTAAATAAATGGAATTTATCATCTGCGAAAACCGTCTATCACGTTTCTATTCTTGTTAACGCAGCGAATATTCTAATTGCCCCGAATGGCTGTCCAGGGTGCTCAACATGTGCGAGTCACGCACATTTGAAATGGTTGGAAATGTCACCCATAGGCTCAATTGAAAAATAACGGAATGCAATTTAACGATACATTCAAGCAAGTAATGCTGTAATACACTTAAAGGGCAAATCCATAGGGGTTACATAATTTTAATTTTGGAAATTCTATTAATAAACAAGTGCATTGATATTCGTTAATTTTTCTTGAGAACGTTTCAAAAGCACTTAATTGGAGTTTTTATTTTTACCTTTTCGTTTTTACGGCCTCGCTTATGTCCCTTACCTATTGGTTACACATGCTTAACTCCCCTGAATTGTGACGTCATAGTGGAAGCTAATTAGAAATGGACGTAGAGTATGACAGCGATTTGAGCGATATTCCCGAAGAAGAAATTGATGTTTCTGGTACTGTAAGGCCATATATGTACGAACCAGTTTGTAGGACAATTGCTACAGAATTGTCTAATACATAAGGAATTTCAACACTTGGAATGATGAATCTTCACTTATTTTTTCCTTATCAGAGATGGATAGCTGTCATTGACAATAAGACGATTTTTAGATTTTTTATGAAATGATTTAGTTATGACCATCCATAACAATGAATGTTAAAGGTTAGCCATAGATACTCGACTGTTATCAACTAGGTTCTGAAATCAGATTTTCATGCTCTTAGTCAAAAGGAAGGTCTACGATCTCAAACAGAAACTGGTGACCACTACGTGTTGCTATTGACGGATCGCTGGCCACGCCCACTGAGCCTCGACAGGAAGTGCCACTAAGATATTGATGTTATTTTTCGAAGAATATAGCAAGTAATATATTATGAAAAAAAATAATAAAATGGTTGGTTTTCGACAGAACGCCGTTACTACAGAGTAAATAATTCAATGATTTCTTTCCAAATGACGGATCGGTGGTCATACCGAAAGACCCCTGACAGAATGTTTGTCATAGATACTGAACAGCGTTTTTTTTTTTTTTTTTTTTTCTGTGTCTATGGTAACATGTAACTAAAAATTAATATGGGTTTCTATGTTGTAAAACTTTTAAAATCGCCCAACAAACATGCTTAACATAAAATGTTGGAGTTCAAATTTCACTTCCGTAATAAACTAATGAAGAGGAAGATTACGGTGGCCGGAAAAGAGAAGATTTGATACAGGTTTAAGGTAATTAACAGCCGAGTCATCCAAAATCTGTAGAAGCTAACGTTAACCGAGCTGTAGTTACTCATTTTTTATTTATTTATTTTATTTTATTTATTTTTTTTTTCGAAGAAATGGACCAGCTATTTTAAATTTCATAAGTATTTACACAAGTACTTGATATACAAACATACACCAATCTATAGATATTTTTATCTTCCAAAGGCGACCCAAAACACGGCGACTGCAGAATTATTCTGCAAGATACATTACAACCATATGGTAAATAGTTGCAGTATCGGGCAAAGGATCAAGATTGGACGATACTGAACGAAATGCAGTTAGCTCACGAAAATGAAACAGGTGGCTTTGTTAACGGTTTCCGATAATTCTATGCGTCATTATTAGCCTTCCATTAGCCTGCATTATAGCCAGGCTAGAAATAGTACAAAGGTAGACTGTATTGAGAAGATCTCACATGAAAAGTGAGTTGTTCATTCAATGATTTACTTAAAGACATAAACACCTCTCTCATGGTCTAGAAACGGATTTATCATTTATATTTCACTGGTTCGATTGGCTACAGTTTTAATTCACTTGGTCCATTATAAGGGAAAACCTGCCTAAATCACAAAAATTCAATGTTGGAATATATTTTCTCTCTGATTCGCGAAAATGAAAAAATAACACCTATATCTTATATCTGACAAATTTACAACTGCATTAGTGCATTTATCTGACACATTAAGCAACGGACAAAATTTTAGCCTGGTCTAAATTAGAAGAAGTTGCAGACGACAATTTTAAGTTGATATATTGTTATGTGTGTATTTTAGGAATTAATCATTAAGGATAACTAAGAAATTGCTTGTTACAATATTTTACAATGTTTTCTAATAAGTTAATTGTGACGTCACCAAAATATCGGAATTCTCAACGTCATAAAGTAACGTTATTTAGACAGACCTGGATTTTTTTTCTAGACACATATGACCTTTCTGTGAAAAATGTATATCTCGGTTTACACAATACCGGCTTTCGTTTTTGACCTCGACATTGGAACCAATAGAAAGCTCTTACAAATCACACAGTATATCATTGTATTAAACCTAGAATATTGATTGATTGATTGAATGGGGTTTAACGCCGCTTTTAACAGTATTTAGACACATCGCGGCGGCTGGAGCACCTAACAATGGATTCCTGATATTTTGCACACGAGTACTACCACTACATCCTTTTCTAGCCTTCTGCTGCTGTCCCTCTTAGGTTTACGATTATCCACCCATTGGTGAGAGACAAATATCGGAAAAAATATGTGCCGCCGCCGGGGTGAACCTAGAATATAGTTATTCACAAACACGGTTGAAATTAGGGTTAAGTGCATTCGAAGAGCAATAATAGCGGGAAAATTACGTTTGTAAACGGAAGAAAAGTCTCTAATTGCTAATTTCTGTCAGTATGTTTCACCTGCGAATTTGTCTATAGAATGCAGATTCGTCGAAACGAAGGATTTTTATGGCTTTGTCATAGGTACTCTGGAATCGAACTGTTGACATTTTAACATTTTTATAGAAATCAGTTGTTTTTCTTTATTTTGACCAAATTGTTACCATTGATTAAAAAACAAAGAAATATGTTTATTTGTTTCTGAAAGATATGAATATTTTAGGTGTCGCACCTAACATTAGTAATTTAAGGATATGGTGAACTCTCAAGAGGTTGTAAGTGTCATTAGATTTCTCATTAATTCCCCAAGTGTTTCCTTTTGGGCAGTCCTTTCAGATTTGACGGATCGCTGGTCACGCTTCGTAATACCAAAAATTGCTCCGGCCCATGTCGCAGTTCACTTCCGGTGAAAATGAATGTCTTGATTCCTTGATTGACTATGGCTATCCGTCAATTGATGGTCAAGTGCAGGAGGACCATAAGTGGCGTTTATTTATAGTCCTATTTCAAAGTAAGCTGTAGCATTTTATTTTCATTTAGCTTATTTTCCTCTAGATGGGCTTCGGCTTCTAGATCGTTTAAACGATGCTTTGGTCGCCTATAGATATTATGAGCCTATGCATGACATTTCAAACAAGTTCGCATGTGCGTGACTCGCACACATTGAGCACCCTGGACAGCCATTCGGGGCAAGTAAAACATTCGCTGATTGTTTAAAGAAGCTTTGAGTCAGTATCTGTCTACAGAGCGCAGAGTGAAGACTCTGATCAGACTGTGCGGATGCACAGGCCGTTCTGAGTCTTTACTTGGCGCACATGTGTAATGGTTGGAAATGTCACGCATGCGATCTTATATCTTTTGTTTATAGTTCATGTTAGTTTCATGATGTAATACTTCGTTCATATTTAACTTGATACGAATATAGTATATTGAATAAGTGGTCATGGAATACCGAATTATTAACGAGTCACGTATAAACAGATAAAAGCATCTGCCGATGTTTTCTACTTCTTTTTGTAGAGGCGAGTTTAATTAATTCGGGCTTTTATTGACACGAAATAGATAATCTATTGCTAAAATGACCTTCACCTTTGCATTTAAACACTAAGGATTTATCGTATCATCGATGAAGGATATTCTTCGAAATATATAATGGCAATAGAAAAATGGCGTCATTATACATGTGCTTTGGCGTCATTTCGAAAAGGCGTTACCATAGGCTTCGAATTCATTTATATAGCTTTTAAACTATAGTCAAATATCAAACGTGTAATATCAAACATTTTTAACGGGTTTATTTAAATCCCGGACAGTAGGCCATGTTAAACAATGAAATAAAGAAGCGTTTTCTCTTTATATGTAACGCCATCCATTTTCGTAGCTCTCTTGAGTACGAAGTGCTCAAGGTGAGATATTGTGATCGTCCAATGTCCGGCGTCCGGTGTCGGCGTCGTGCGTCTGTCAAATATTTCTTTAAACATCTTCTCCTTCTGAACCAGTGAGCCAATCTTAAAGAAACTTGGCAGGGATGATCCTTGGAAGAAGCTCTTCCAAAATTGTTCAAATAAGTGAAATCCACCCTTAACTCTCGTTGCCATGGCAAAAAACAAGATAAAATCTTTAAAATTTTCTCTGATACCACAAAACCGAGAGCTTTGATATTTGTTTTGCAGCACCTCCTAGGAGACATCTATCAAGTTTATTCAAATGAAACCCCTTGGTCATAATTCACCCGAGAATACCCCAATTTTATATAGAAGGAAAGCTTAAAAAAATTCTTCTCTGAAACCAGAAGACCGAGAGCTTTAATATTTGGTAAGCAGCACCTTCTAGGGGACATCTATCAAGGTTTCAAACGATGCACCTTGGGTCATATTGGGGTTCCGCCCAGTCGCACCCATTTTACATTGATACAAAGAAGGAAAAGTTTTAAAATCTTCTTCTCTAAAATCAGGAGACCGATACTTTTCATATTTGGTATGTAGCACCTTTTAGGGGACCTCTATCATGTTTGTTTATATGATGTCCCTTGGGTGATATTTGGGCTCCGCCTAGGCTCATCCTGTTTTAGCATAGAAACACAGAAGAAAAACTTTAAAACCATCTTCTCTAGAACCATAAAGCCTAGAGTATTAATATTTGGTATCTAGAATCTCAAATTGAATACGTACAGATTTTGTTCACGTGATAGCCTTTGGGTTATATTTGTGCTCCGCCCAGCCCACTTTCATTAACATAGAAAAAAAGAAGGAAAAAATCCTCTTCTCTGAAATGAGAAAGCCTAGATCACTGATATTTGGTATGTAGATCCTCCTAGTGAACTTCTAAAACGCTGTTCATGTATTAACCCTAGGGCTCTGCAGGGGCGTCCTATCTTTTACAAGGAAACATAGTAGAATACCTTAAAAAATATTATCTAGTTCATTAACCCAAATCTTCCTTGCACTAAACATGCTACTTTTCTTGCACAAAAAAAAAAATCTTTGTAAAATGTCTTTTCGTTTCTGATTTCTTATACAAGATTTGCTAACAGGTGACTTTTTGCCGAATTTAGGTCAATAGCGCTTTGATTACTTCTGCAGTCATTGACTCAGGAGAGCGCTTTACGGCCAATGGCCCTCTTGTACACTCATGTTAAGGCCTATCTTATAGCACTTTAGTATAGATCTATTATATCATCGACTTTGATTTTTTTATATCTGTGTTCCATCAAAATAAACATACCGTCGGTGTTCTACGCAAATCTCGTCACTACAGCTTGGAACAAGCTGTATAGTTACGGGGTTTTGGTAAAAAACCAACGGTATGTGCGGGGATTTTTAGAACACCAGGATAAATATATTACCAGATGATTAAAATGTTTAATTGGAAAAATTCAAGGAAGCTTCAGACAGCAATTTTATAAACAATCTTACAAATGTTTCTCTTTTTAGGTAGAAAACATTGTGGTAAATTAAGAAATTATTCATTTTGAACTCTTTTTTTTTTCGTTTTCCGCAGTATTTTCTTTTCTGTTTCCCCATTGAGGAGCGTAAAAAGTGGAATTGTTTAGTAATTGATAACTGTATCATTTTTCTTCTTCTTCTACCTTCTTCTTCTAAATTTGAAAATCGCTAGAAAAAATAGAAAAAGAAAACTTTTGAAATCATGACCTTTCAGCTAAGTATATCGGAGACTTGTGTTACAAATGAAAACTGTCGTGGAGTATTGTCCGCCCTTATCTGTCGCAGACATCAGTCATTTTTCTCCAAAATACATTAGATAAATGAATGTAAAGTACGGGTCTCGTGTGACAGGCTGATACGAAAAGGCGAATAATTGATACCGCTTCAACACATTTTCTTGCAACACAAATCCTTGTCTTGTTTTACCGGACTATTCCTACATTGACGAGCAAAGACAATTTGACCAATCACTGGCCCCGCCCATTTACTCCTACTCCACATCGATTATAATTTATGACTAGTATCATGTAACAAAAAAAGAAGAATGGTTGGTTGACAACCTACACGTCGTAACTACTGCTTTAATAAGATGTAGTTACAATGTTAAGTCGACATGCCGAGAAGTTAAAATGTTAAGTCGCAAATCTAACATGGATGTTTCACATAAATACACTCAAAGTTTGGAGTTCAAACTTCACACCCACAATAATTTTGCTCGTGCTATTGAGGTGAGTGTTCGTGCTATAAGGGCTATAGAAAAAAGACTATGTGAAATGTAGTTAACAATTGTTGGCCTAGGTGGGTGTCGAACCAGTAAATTCAAAAGTGTATATAAAGACATCAGCCTATATGCACATGCATTGACTTCAGGTCTTGTAAATAGTATTCCGCGAACAAAAGCTTTTCGCGGACTCATGGCATAGTCTGACACTAGGAAAAGAGTTATGCATGGGACAAGTTTGCAGAACGATTCAATTATAGATATCGTCGTTGGGCGTGCAAAATGCTACTACAGCTTGGATAAAGCTATATATAGTTACGACATTTTGCACGCCCAACGACGATGTGTATAAAGGTACCTTAAAGTAAGGTCAATGAGCGTAATGCAAAATGACACGATCTTTAAATCAGTACTGACTTAGTTAAACTCTAACAAAACACAGATTAATGAAGTTTTGTTGGCGATATTATGCATATTACATTATTACTTGAATTACCGTGTTTTGTTTAATATAAAACTAGAAGCATATTGTTTGGTATACACGATTCCAAAGACCGAAATAGCTTACATTTATCATTGACAGGAAGAGGCAATATCTTGTTTCAAATATATCTGTTCTGTGCGATCAGTTTACAATGCAAATATATTCATATTATATTTGTTTCTTTACCGACAGGGATTTTAGAGAATTCGTCTTTGGAGCCAACTAGAAGTTTAGTAATTTGAATAGGTCAGTTTAGAGGATCGATAGTCAGTTGCAACGCACACTTAACCCATTCCCACTCAACCCCTCCATTTTAAGCCGCTCAAGAAAAAAGATTTAAAAAATATTGTTGAAAATGACGACATTGCTTGTATCGAGCAATTTCTTCAATATTCACAATGTTTTCTATCCAAAAAGATGAAACAATTCACTTAAAGTGTGGTCTGCAGATTCTTTTAACAATGGATTGTCTAAAAGTTTGCTTTGTTGGAATGGGTTCAATGGAAGTAAAACAAAATATCAGAAATACAGTCATATGTTAGATTTCATAATGTGGCTGAATCATTCGCTGAAAACACACACACTTACACGCCGGTGCGCCCATTACCAAACAGCAAAACTTTAGACTGGTCCAAATTGAAAGGAGCAGCAGACGACAATTTAAAGTTTATGAAATTTAAGTTTTTTTTCAACTTTTTGAGTAAAAAAACATTGTGGAAATGAATAAATTGCTTGTAGCAAGCAATTTTTCATTTTACACAATGATTTCGAAATTGTTTTTCTTGACGGGCGTCCAGAGACGTCACTGTGTGGGAATGGGATAAAGGGAAGTAAAACAAATATCACAAAAGAGTAAATTATTAGAAATACAGTCATACGTTATATTTTATATTGTTGATGAAACATTAGCTCAAAACACACACTTACACACACACATACACAATGGGAACATTGTTGGTGAATTTCCTTAACATGGTACATACAGCTTGTTGACGAAATAAAGTTTATATATCAACGGGGGAAACAACTTAACACCTAGACCGAATAAATAATTTCGCTAGCAAATCTACTGTTTTCACTGACAGTCATTGCAATTTACTCGTCGCTGCTGTCAATCAAAGAACCATTCGACTAATCAAATCATTCATTTAGGGCGGAGGTGAACTTTGAACTCCCACACTTACCGAGTTTAAAGTATTTTTTTTTTTTTTAGCTATTGTTTAGACATTTATGTCGCTAACAAACCAGTTTACATTTTCACATGTCTCTGGCCATAACTTTTGCAAGATAACGCTATTTGAAAGTGAAGTGGGACTTCCTGTCGGAGTTAGTGGTTGTGGGCCAGCGATCCGTCAATTTTAATGAAGCAATCGGTTTTGACATCCCTCAGACATTGTTTCAGATGCATGTTTTTGCGTGTCTTACAAAATAAACACTAAACAGTCCGCAACATTTTAGAAAAAATAGTGCAGCGTTAAAGGTAAAAAAGCAATAGGCTGGATGCAGGATTTATCTAATTCTACGTATAATAAAGTCAAAATTATTTCAGGGAACGTGTCATTTCACGAGTCAGATTAAAATATAAAGTTGAAGTCATTTTAATTGAATTTTGCCAACGAACAGAAAATTTGAGTGACATTTCGAAAAATTAGACATACGGGGCTACTGACACGTAAACGAAAAGGAAATATGGTGAATAATGAATACATTGTTATTTGAAATGTACGGCCGCGGCATGCCTTTTGGTACGCCTACTCCGATTATTTTGTGGCAAATCGTCTTTGGGCGAGCAAAATGTCGTAAATACAAATTGAATAAAGCTGATTTTATGACTTTAGCTCGCCAAATGAAGACTACTTTCTTGCACTCGGTTCACTCCTGTAATGGGCTCAGTCAATAGTCTGCAAATATCACATGCCTCCATACACCTCAACTGAAGTCAATTTAAAAACCGTCGCATGAATATTATCTTGAAGGAAGGAAAAGAAGTTGTACAATATTTGAACAATTTGAGTGAGTACTTGGAATTCTATGAATGGAACGGTGAACGAGCGATTTTCAATGATTTGAGTTGGACTGGCGTCAATTTCACGAAGTTCTGTTTATACGAGAATTTGTTTGCCGACTGACAATTCGTGTAAGTACTGATCAGCGTGCATGGGGTAGCTGGAGAAGGAGTGACCTCACAGGAATTTATTTCCGGAGGTCGTTGTAGTTCTTTGACAAAAACTAGTCCGATACGGAAAAAAACAGAAATACTGTGCACATTAGCGATCGACATGCTCAAATGTTTACTTTTTCATTAATCATGCACGTATTCTCCAGTTTTACGCTTGATTTAGCCGTCTCCGCCCTTTACTTAATATTCTAGAGGACAGCTAATGGATTAGGGCGTACCCAAACTAACCGACCTTTTCCTAGGTGGAACAAAGACGGTGCAAAGATTAGCAAAAAGTCATCTTTCATGACCTATAGACCTATGAATTAGGATGAATCACTTAAGAGGTCATATGTCAACGAATGTTTTGTTACATAAACATGTGTAATTTTATGTAGAACAAAGAAGGCCGGTAATCCGGTGATGTCTAACCAGAAGAAGCAGACAGATATATGACGTCATTTCAAATCAAATTACTGAAAGTACTGATAGCTAGCAAAGCATGGTTATGTAATGTAATATTCTTTGCTAAAGGTTATCATGATTAATACAAACGATGTTAAAGCAACCCAGGAATTAACAGATAACAACTTGAAGAAATCTCAGACTTGTCCAAATTTAAAGAAATTGCAGACGACAATTTCAAATTGGTTGAATTTTAAAAATCTTACCTTTGCATTTTTTCATTTGTCCACAATGTTTTGCAACTTTTTTTCTTGGGAAAGAGGGGAAAGGGGAAAGGGGTTAAATTGCATGCTTTGAAATAGTTTTCTTCAATTTGAATACAGTTTTCAATATTCCTTCAATACGTAAGAACTACTATTTACGGTTTAGGCATTCAATGGATTAAGTGGTTAAGCCTCCAGTGGCAGTTTGCACTCGTTGAACTTTGAGAAAACCTAAAATTTTTACCTGTTAACTTCAGCTATCAAAGCTGACGATTCGCTTGCTAAAAATCAGTATAATACGGCACAAGAGACAGAATATGAAGAGGAAGTAGATGTGGTCCAGTAGTCACGTTCCTCCAGTCTTTTCGACGAGACTTTTAGCCGATGCTCCGATTATCCCGTTTTTTTTTTTCAATTGGAAAAAATCGGTTTAATCCTAGAATTTTACGTCCTGTGGCATTATTATTGAAAATACATTGTGGAAAAAGAAGAAATTGTTTGTAACCAGCAACTCAATCTTTTCCCACTTTTTTGATATCGGATGGTTATTTTTCTAATTGTACTTGCTTTATGATATCGTCTGCTACCTCTTTAAATTTGGAAAAGTCTAAACTTTCGATATACAGTAAAGGATTAAATGCAAAGTTGAGAAAATAAGAGGATCAATATGGCCATGAACCGTTCACTGAGTCCCCTAGTAAATTACAACTTCCGAAATTGATATCCCTTCACAGAAAAGTGAAAACAGCACAAGGAATTTAAAAAAAAATTAAAGTGCTGAAAGCCTGAGATATGTATGCATGAGATATATAACCTGGGGCAGAAAAGTTTGATGGTCGAATTATCGGAGTTGTCGCTTTCTACCCAAATCTACTATCGATTCTGCGCAGATCGTCCAATTTGTGCGCTAGGGGACAGAACCTGCCCACAATAATTTTCTTCCAGCTTTTGAGGTATTGTAACGATATATTTACATGAATATATCGTTACATATTTTTTACTCTGTGTGGGTTGAAATTTTACCTCGGTAACTGTAGCCTCAGATTGCTACGCAATTTCAGGCTAAAAACTAAATAGTTTCTTTGAAGGTCAAAAGGTTTGCACAAGGTGGAATCAGATACATTTTGTTTAATTCTATGAAACACTCACGTCTGACAAATTGGCTTAGATTATTTTAATAATGTATATTTAAAAAGGCTGTGTCTGGATAGTATGAGACATTGTGACAACAGAGACAAAGTAGCTAACCTGACACTGCAACATGTAAAATATTTTCTATGTCGTATAAATCGAAACGAGACAATTTCAAAGATATTAATTGTGCAGTTTTTGTAGGGATTTTTTGTTTTGTTTTGTTTGTTTGTTTGTTGTTTGGTTTTTTGTTGTTGTTGTAATTGTTTTGTTTTTGTTTTTTCATAGAGTTAGTGAGTTGATCCACTGGAAACGATTTTCTAAACTGTGTCACAATATTTTTAGATGCGGTAATAAAATAACTATTTTCGTGTTTCATCGCCTCCTTTAGTTTAACGGATCCGATATCCGTCCCATAATGCAGTTGGTTTATATGTATTTGACCCAAAACATGCTGAATCGTAATTCCCTTTGTTACGCTGAAGTCTTTGGATATTGAATCTCGTCTTTGGACGAGCAAATTGTTGTAAATACAGCTTTTTCACAATCTTTATTTACGACATTTTGCTCGCCCAATAACGAAATGAGCTTGTGCGTGACACCCCAACCTTTACACATATGTATGTAGTAAAGAATCGGACCAGCCTCCGCATATCTGTACAGTCTGATCAGAGTCTTCACTATGCGTACCGCATATGGATACCGACTCAAAATTCTTTATACGATCAGCAAATCGTCGGTGTTTTACAAAAACCTCGTAAGTACAGCTTATTTCCAAGCTGTAGTTACGAGGCTTTGGTAGAACACCTACGAGATGTTCAAAGTGCCCCGGATGACTGGCTAGGCTGCTCATTGTCTGCACTTCATGCACAATGTAAATGTTTGGAAACACCACGAAACATCTGATATTAGCCTGGGTTATGTCTTTTCTCGGAATAGATCCTGTTCAGCCGTTCTGAATTTAAGTTATTGTATAATTAGAAAACTTTAACTTCAGTGTAAATTCGTTTCAGCTTATTTCCTCTGACAGGCTGATCAGTTTCAGTTTGTGAGAATATTGGAGTTATTTTTAGAGAATGACTAATTGAGTATGAGTCATGTTCTGTGGTTACCTACACGCACACACTGGCAACCTCGGAGCGGGGCATGAGATTTCAAACAATTGTTGATTGCTTGTCCCGCCCACTCAATTCCGACAGGACCTTTGACGTAACATTAGACGTTGTTATTTGCAAAGTTTATGAACATGTAACCCAAAAAGTTAAATGGTTGGTCGTGGACCTATAAGTCCGAGCTAGAGCTTGAATGATCTGTAGTTACAATGTTTAACCCATTCCAACACAGAAAAAATTTAGACTGGTCCAAATTGAAAGAAGCTGCAGACGACAATTTCAAGTTGATGGAATTTTGAATTTTTTTGTCGTTTTGGATAGAAAACATTGTGGATAATGAAGAAATTGCTTGATTCAAGCAATTTCTTCATTTTCCACAATGTTTTCCAAAACTTTTTTCTTGATGGGCGTAAAAAGGGGGGATTGAGTTGGAATGGGTTAAGACGCAACACCAACAAAAAAAAAAGCTTCACATAAAGGTCGACCACTGTCAGAGTTCAAGGTTCACTTCTTGTCTGTGTGTACAATTTGATTGGTCTATCGAATTTTAGATTGACAGACGCGATCTTTCATTCTCTGTGCTCGTCAAGTGAAGACTCGGATCCGTCTTTGAATGCTCAAAATCTCGCCATAGACTCCACTGTGTGTTTCGAAGATATATACAGATCTTAAGGTTCAGATGTTTATAGTATATTGTCGTTGTCGTTCTAAAACATCGTAACTATAGCTTGAATCAAACTGTAGTTAAATGACAACGACGATATACTAATATACTGCCGTTGACTCTTGTCAAGACTGCTCAATGACTGCCCTTCTAGAACATGTGGAATTGACAAATCGAATCTGTCAATCAAAGAATCAGTCGATCAGTCATGTAACTAATTCAGATCGGTTGGTTTGGCGACTGAAACGTTGTAACTACAGCTTGAATAAACATCAGGTCTAATGTTTTTTACATGCTACTGACCATATTTTTTCTTCCAAATTACGCCGTTAAGGATCAAAGTGGAACTTTCTGTTTGTGTCAGTGGGCGGGGTCGGCGAGCCGTTAACTATTGCAAATGTAAAACACGGCTGATGAAAGAACAAGGGTCAAAATGAAACTATCGTCTTCAGATAAAGGTCAATTACTGTTATCTAATAACATCACGTTGTTATTCATTCTCAACAAATCCTCTCGATATCAAATTGCTCAATTGTTTGTATCATTTTTGAGATTCGAAACATCTGCTAGGAGTAATCTACAAATCTCCTATCGCGAAGAAAATTACATCAATTTCCTAAACACAACAAAACTCAATCAAAGGCAGAATTGACCAATCGCTGGCCCCGTCCATTTACTTCGTTGGCAACGCCCAATAACTCATACATGAAGCTCCGCTTCGATATTTAACGAGCTTTGTTGTTGTTGTTGTATTTGTTTTCAAAAATGTATTACTAGTAGAATGTAACAAAAACTAGAATGGTTTGTTGGCGACCTAAATGTCGTAACTACAGCTTGAATAAGCTGTAGTTACGACGTTTAAGTCGCCAAACCATCAAAAATGCTGCACGTAATTGGCGGAAAATGTTGGATTCCATAGTTAACTTCCAGTTATGAAATGAATGATTTAATTGGTAAATTGATTAATATTTGAATGACATCCACGATCGGTCTATTGACTTATCTTTTCAACTTTGTATCATTATCTTTCATCTTACTGGTAAGACTAGTAGAATATTTAAAAGAATAAGAATGTTGCAATATGAACACCATATGACGGATTGCGTTTGTCAATCAAAAACTGAATAAAACTAATCAAACCATACATTGAGACTGGAAGCGGACTTTGAATTCTGATATTGGTAGACATTTATGTGACATAAGCATAGTATCAACAGTTTATTCAAGCTGTAGTTACGACATTTATGTCGCCAATGAACCATTTTTACATTTTTGTTGCATGTAATTTACATCTCCCTGAAGTTGGCAGCCTGGCAATCTAGCAGCCTAGCTGCCTGAAGTTTGCAGCCTGGCAGCCTGGCAGCCTGGCAGCGTGGAACTAACTTACTATGAATTTGCCAAGTAACGCCGTTTGATATCTAAGTCTAACTTTTTATCGGGGTCCATGGGCGTAGCCAGCGACCCGTCAATCTTCATTTCGTTGTGTGAATCTGTTAACACTTTTCATGCTGAACCCGGAATATTCCGGTTTTGGCAGGAGGTGTAGACTAAGATCAGACTGCACTTATGTCTACACCTCCTGCTTGTATTTTTCCTGACAGAGTTGTTTACGAAGTCGAATTCTAAAATATAAAATATTGATTTTTTAACATGTTCTATCAGTGCTTTCAGCCCTTTGATTTCATAGAAATCAAGTAAGGTAATTCATACAGCATGGCAAGTGTTAAAAAGCAAATTCGGGAAGGTTTCTCTCTACGGGTGGTTTATTTCTATTGGCGGTGACTTGGTAAATTTGAAACTCAAATGACCTTGAAAATGTCTGCAAACACAAAATTAAAACATTCACGTTGTCAGTGAGAGGATAGGGTTTTTGTTTCAAAACGAAAAAGTTCTTTCAATTAGGTCGAATACCCCACAGTAGGCACCAATTGGAATCGTATTGTTTAAGTATCCCCTACATAGTGTTGGAAAGAGTAATTTAAGATTGAGTCTGAAATAAACTGTGCTAGCTTAGAGCTTTCTTACTATCCATATTTTCTGACTCACCTGAATTCATTATCGTTCACTAAAAATTGACATACTATAATAATAAATAAAACTTGGCACCTTATCGTGGTTGTTCTACCAATACCTCTTAACTACAGCTTATTCCAAGCTGTAGTTACGAGGTTTTGATACAACACCGCCCTGTGTTATCAATTAACTTTTAACAGGTTATAATTGTGATTTATAGTTCCTCTTAGACTTTTTAGCAAATATAACCTGCTTCGTTTCGTGAAAGGCTTACTGTCAGTTGCCGGGAGAAAAGTTATTTTCAGATTTGTGCTGTGCTGATATACAAAACATACATTCACCGAAATATTGATCCTTCACGTTTCAAAAAATGGCATTACTTCTATCTTTTTGTTTTTTAAGATCGGTCTTATCATTAGATTTCAAAAAATAGATGAATCAAAGCATCAAATCATCACCTTAACTGCATAAAATGATAGTAAAAGCCAGAAGATAGGAAACAATCCAGTGAATTCGAGAAGTGTGGCTTGACCCATTTCAACACAGTGATGCTTTTTTATGCCCCTCAAGAAAAACGATTGGGAAAACTTTGTATGAAATGAAGAAAGTGCCTGCACCAAGCAATTTCTTCATTTTTCACAAGGATTTTTACCAAGAAATTTGAAAAAAAATCTAAAATTCCATAAAGTTTGAATTGTAGTCTACATCCCCTTTCAATTTGGACCAGTCTACAATTTATTTCGTTGTTGGTAATGTGCTAAAGATCGCGGTCAACAGACATGAAAATACTCTTCAGGTTCTCCTAACTGAAACTATCTTGACACAATTTTTCCTACAAATCGCCACATGATATACAGAAAAAACAAACCGGGTATACCAGATATTATACTAGACCTTATGTTGTGAAAAGCTATGAATGTATTTTGTATGACCATGGAAACAGTTTCATACAGAGAATCCGAAGAGACGGACGTTTAGAAGCTGAAGGCTTCCCTGCGGTTCTAGGAAATGAGAAAAAAATTAAGGTCCTTGCTAAAGGCTCTACGAATTGACCTGAGCACTGAGAGTAGGAAAGTTCTTATGCCTTGTCATAAATAAACTTTGAATACAGTGTGGATTTCTTTTGAAATACTCTATCACAATTAATAGAATACATATATGTTTTTTATCACTTATGCATTTATCTTCATTAGAAAGAAACAACTATCAGAGAATTTCTGTTTGAGTGGCAAGGCGAATGTTTCTCACTATTCATGTGTCTAACAATGTATGTAAACACAGGTAAGGGATAATTAAGCATGGAAGGAGGAAGCTACTATAATATAGGAAACATTGATAGTTATTGAACAGTTGATTATTAATTATAAAAAAGATGACGGATCAATGCTCCCGCCCACTGATTCCGTTTGTCACATCTACTGATTCCACTTGATATTAAACGAGACTCAAACCTATGAATCCATTAACATGAAACAAAAGGAAGTTTAAAAGTTTGTTGACGACCTAAAGGTCGTAACTACAACTTATCCAAGCTGTAGTTACGATGTTAAGTCTTCAAACCAATAAAAATACTTCAGCTAAAATTCAGCTAACGACGCAGTTTAAAGTTCACTTTCTGTCTAAATGAATAATTTGATTGTTAGATTGATTCTTTGATTGACCAAGGCGACCAGACAATTATTATACAGCACATGGATTTGTTTTAATGAAATCAATCTAAATAGAAAAACAACAAAGTTTCAGAGTTTCCGATTTCAGTGGATATGTTAGAAAAACTGAAACTTTAGGACAAGTATTCTTGAATTAATTTTTGATACACGGAATAAGTTATGGGGATCTTATATAAGTTTGATAATGGATTACGTGATATAGTATCTATTACAAACCTACGCAGACCCATTACGTCCCGGTGAGCATTTTTGATTTCGCTTCCATCCAAAATAACCACGCCGTAGCACTTATTAATAATTCAGTTTTAGTTTCGTCGACGAAGAATCAGGCATTTTTCATGGATGTTTTTAGCTAGCAAAGCGTCAGCTTTGGTAGCTTAAGTTAACATACAAAATTTTGAGGTCTTCTAAAAGTTCAACGAGTGCAAACTGCCACTGGAGGCTTAACCACCAGATCCATGGAATGTCTACGTCATAAAAAAAATAGTTATTACGTATTTCGGGAATATTGCAAACCTTATTCAAACTGTTGAGAACTCTGTAAAAAGTATGCAATTCAACCCATTCCCACTCAATTCTGCTCTTTAAGCATCTCAAGAAAAAAGCTTTAAGAAACATTGTGGACAATAAATAAATTGCTTGTAACAAGCAATTTCTTCAATGTCCAATATGTTCTCTACCAAACAATGGAAAGTTTTTCTAAATTCAACATGCTTTGCTAGCTTACAGTACTTTCAGTACCTTGATTTTTCACGTAGTTCTACGAGTAAAATATTGATTATGCATCTGTTTTGTATGCTTGCCCATAAAGTAGGTCCTTACATTTCTACTCAAAATTTCATATTTGCTTTATTTTGCTTGATAGCATTAAATTTAAAAAGAAAAAAAGGAAATGTATTTGTTGACATCGGGGTATGAACCTAAAACTTAATCTCAATATTGTATGAATCCGCTTCGCTAATTCATAGTGTGATTAAGTTCTCATTGAAAAAAAAATCTCTTCATTTGTTATTTTATCTCAAAAGATCATATATGCTCTGTTCAATAAATATCATAATCTGATAGACATTTTGAAAAAAAAAACACTTTTGCAGGCTTTAATTTATTAAAGCAACCCGCCCTCCGATAATTGATCAATCACTGGCCCAGCCCGATTACTCCATTGGCCCCGCCCAATGACTCCAACAGAAAGTTCTGCTTAGATGTGTGACGGGATTAATTTGCGAAGTCTATGACCAGTTGCATGTAACAAACCTAATATGGTTGGCTGGTGACCTAAACGTCGTTACTACAGCTGGAATAAGCTACAGCTGGAATATGTTGTAGTTGCGACGTTTAAGTCACCAAATCAACAAAAAAGCTGAACAAAAATGGCGGACAATGTTGAAGTTCAAAACTGTCTTCTAGTCTAAATGAATTTGTCAATGGTCGACTGATTGTTTGACGAACAATAGTGATTGGAGACATAATTAACCCATTCCAACACAGTAAAAATTTAGACTGGTCCAAATTGAAAGAAGCTGCAGACGACAATTTCAAGTTGATGGAATTTTTAATTTTTTCGTCTTTTAGGATAGAAAACATTGTGGATAATGAAGAAATTGCTTGATACAAGCAATTTCTTCATTTTCCACAATGTTTTCCAAAGTTTTTCTCTTGAGGGGCGTAAAAGGGAGGGATTGAGTTGGAATGGGTTAAAAGGAGCAAACCATAGATTGCTATCCCTTTTTTCGGTCGACTTTAAGGCAGTGGAATTATCAAGCAAATGATCAATTTTCTATAGTTAAACGAACATTAGTTTCTCAAATTTTCTATTATTACACGTACATCAGTTTCTCCAAAACGCATTAAAGCTCCTCGAATATCAATTATTCTTTCTAGAAATAAGGATACTGCCTACTAAAATTATATTCAGATAGGAAAGAAAGACAGCAGATGTATTTTCACACACAAACGTTGAATTTACATTTACAAAGAGATACATATTTTTCTGTATTTTCCGTTACAGAGGTGTTTTGACTGATATAAAATAAGGGTATACGGTTTTAGTTTATATCCCCAGAGACAGGAAGAAAAATATTATGAATGATCAAATAAAAAAGGGTGAAAACATAAAAGGGGTCTACGACACATACTCCGATTATCTTCGAGTGCTATTTCATCAATTGTCTTTCCGCGGCGGTCAATTAAAGAATCAATCGACCGTTCTAATCATTCATTAAGATCGGAAGTGATCTTTGATCTCAAATTATGAGATGCATTTCTGTTCGTTTTGCGACTTAAACGTCATAGCTACGGGCGCGTCATAAATGTTGGAGTTCAAATTCCGGTCTGAATGTATTCTGTATTTATTCGTATGTTTATTTATTTCGATCCGCCAACTTAAGACGAGAAAGACTCTTGATAAATCTTGTCAGACTTTAAATCACTTGCTTTATAGATTGAAATATGATTCTAGTCCATTCGAATTATCCATCTGCAAACCAATGAAAAGATAGCTAAATTTTCACATAGACAGTTAGCAGCCATCACGAATATTCTGATATGACGTCATCACCATATAGGCGAATTATATTGCTGATTTTCATAAGTCCTGGATTATAAAGCACTTAACTTTTATTCATAATAGTAAACGTATATCTACAAGCTGTTAGATTAAGGCTTCCAATCAAAAAACACGATACACTAATCAAACAATTCATTTTGACCGGGAGGGGTTTAATGTGGTTTAACGCCATTTTTAACGAAATCGCGGTTGCTGAAACACCTGACATTGATTCTTGGTATTTCCCACATCACCATAATACTACATCCTCTATTAGCCTCCAGCTACTCACTCCACCTAGGTTTACGATTATACAATCATTGGTGGGATAAGGATTTTGAACGCTACCGGGGATGGAACCCGGGACTCAATAATTGAGAGCGAAGCGCCCAAACAACTGCGCTAAATACGCGCCCTGGACCTGAAGTCTACTTTGAACTCCGACATCGGTTGACGTTTATGTGAAGCATTTTTATATTTTTTCGGGGAAAGGGGGGGGGACTGAAACGTCGAAACTAAAGTTTACTATATTAGGGTAACGACGTTTAGGTCGCCAATCAACCATTTTAGATTTTGCATTAATCTGACTACAAATTTTGCAAAATAACGCCTTTCAATATAGATGTAGAACGTCATGTCGGAGTCAGAAGGAACTGCAGAGAACCGAATTTGGCTCAGAAATGTTTAATAGGCACATCATAATTCCGTTATGCGGTATTCCGGTCTTCTCTTCATAAGAATTACACTCTATTTAATTTCCGTCGCGGTGACCCACTGAACGTGGTGTGTATCCTTTGATGCGATATTTAACTCCGTCCCATCGAAACATCACCGCGGCGGAAAGAATCGATGGAAGAACTGTCACGAAAGGGGATGTGCACCGTGTAAATCACCGTCTGCCCCTATGGACAGTCTGGCCGCTTAAACTCCATTTCTACCCGTTCTTGAATGCAGTGACGTAACGTAATCAAAGTACCGTGAGTAACCGACGGTGAGTGTAAATACACGTGTACAATGTACCAACTGGACTATCCATCCAGCTATCCAACTCTTTCACTTCGACTCCTCTTTAACTAATTTCGAAATAATGGCGCTTTTTAAACCCCCCCCCCCCCCTCCCAAAAAGGGAAAACATTGTTTAGAATGAAGAAATTGCTTGTAACAAGCAATTTCTTCATTTCCCACAGTCAATTCTAAATAGAAAGTTGAAAAAATCTAAAATTTCATTAACTTTAGATTGTCATTTGAAGCATCTTTCAATTTGGACCAGTCTAAAATGTTGTCGTCTGGTAATGAGTTAATCAGGAGTCAGCCGTCCTAACACTGAACATGAAATGATATTGATAGTTTTTAGGTTTGGAAATGAGTGCAGGTATCACGATAGGAATATAAAACATTATTCACATCTCTTGTCCATTTATCTTCATTATACAGATATAGATACACGACTCTTGGTCATTCGGTTTGATTGGCATGTCGGTTGGTAGTATTTAATCACATATCAACTAGTACAGTAGGATATGGTGTACAATTAGGGTCCAAATTCCCTTTTTAAGTCGCATGTTTAACTTTAGGCGGGCGTGCTTATATTTTGACAGCGTGCACAATCAAAATATAAGCACGCAAGCGTAAAAAGTAAACATCTTCATGTTGTGCGTGCACTTGTAGTTTAGGCGTACGCGCACATGTTATACCCTTGAAACTCAATAGTTATGCACGCATACCTAAAATTTGTGAGTTCATCGGTATTATTTACGCGCGCATGCGTTTATTTTAGCATGTACTACCTAGGGTGGACTTTTGTCCCATTTAGTGCACAAAGTAGGATGTAGACTGACGTCTAGGGTAACATGTACTAATTGTGACGGTTGCCGTGACGGATAATTCTCAACGAATAGCTTCTATCGCAGCATGTAAGTCTTATTCTGGCTTTAATTGTGAAAATGGTAGTGATTTGAAATTGAAATCAAAGAACTTATCAACTTTCGGTACTGAATTCAAAGAACTTATCAACTTTCGGTACTGAATATATCCAATAAAGTTTGTTAAATTCTATATTACAGTATTCAATTTATAAACCCAACTTCTATTCCTTAGATGCGAGCCATTTTTAAAGAAATGGCCGTCTTCGTAATTTGCCTAATATTGATATATGGGTCGTCCTGAATTCATGTATAACTTAATGTGTTTATAATTTGAGATGTAAGCCCGATACATATTTCCTTTGATGGCGACCATTTTAAAACCGCGACTGATTAGAATTACTTATCAACTTAATCGCATGACAATTTCAGTCACAACGTATATCTGATTTGACCTAAACCCTTTAATGTCGGCCATTTTGAAACTGGTAAACATTTCAAAAATAGTTTGTTAATAAAATCGGACTATATATCCACCAAAGAAATTATCCGATAAAAAATACGAAAATATCGAAAGCTTTGAAAAATTAAGGCATTTTTTGATAGAAAATGTTTCAGATGTTTCCAAACTGGAGATCCTCGGTCATAATTGTGGAGGAAGAAAACAAAAAAAGATTAGGAATAATAATGATAAGAAACAGAGTATAGTCGTTGGGCATGCAAACTGTCCCAAATACAGCTTTATTTAAGCTGTATTTACGACATTTTGTTCGCCCGACATCGGTATAAATGATATATTGTTAAAACTTAACTTGGCGAACATTACTCCAAAACGATTGTTCTTGATTACATTTTGGATATATAATGATACTGATAGCTATGCCGGCGATGTTATTCTAAAACCTTGTAACTACAGCTTGATTAAACCGGCGATGTGTTGTGAATTGTTGAGATTCACCATCTTGAGAAAGTTGTAATACTGTTCTCGTCTATTATGTACATATCATAAAATCAAATCTGGTTGTTACGAATGAGAAAGAGCAAAATTCTACCCCCCCCCCCCCGCACACACATACCGGGGGCGGGGGTCAAAAATGTAGATTTTGAATTTTTGACTGGACAAAGTTATGGATGTATTCGTCAAATAGAAGGAATACTTGTACTTAGAAGGTATGAGGAAATTCTATGCTGATAAATCATAAGAACAGTTACTTTAAAAAATCTGCTTAAATATGAATAAATAAAAACATGAACCTGATGCATTATAAGCACAACATAAAACAGTGTTTATATGTAAGTCGATATAGTCTAGTGAAAAGAAACCTTTTTGCGTGTGATCCCGCATACATGAATATTAAACAAATTTGTTTCTAAGCTGGGTCAGACAGACATTGAAATGTCAAAGTTCTTGTTAATGTCTAGCGAGGTTTTGTGAAAAGTAATCAATTATCCATTGAAAAAGAAGATAAGTTTCCTCAGGAAATAGGCCGACCCTTTATAACTCGGATGAAAGGACTGGGTTGTCTTGTTTAACATTACCTCAAACAATTTTTAGAACGGTCTAGATTAAAAGAGGATGGCAATTGGTTACCCACCGGGAACACTGTGACTGCATCTACCCAAAAATTTTTGTAAAGGCAATGAAGTTCTTATTTTTGAAATAATTCCAAGAGTCTTCAGAAAAGTTGCCAACGATCATTTCAAATTGTTGAACTTTCTAAAGTATGTCTTTCTTTAGGTGGAAAACAATGTTGAAAAATTTAGAAATTGCTTGTAACAAGCAATTTCTTCATTTTTGACATTGTTTTCCACAAGTATTTTCTTGAGGGGCGTAAAAAGGAGGGATTGTGTGGTAATGGGTTAACTTCTTGGTTACGTTGACCTCGTTTTTTTGATCGTTTTAAAGTTTGACAAAGAAGATTACTGAAAAAACAATGCTTTGCTAGCTTACAGTACTTTCAGTGCTTTGATTACATCTTTGTTTCTGTTTGAGTCGAAAGACAGAGATCATATTTGACCTCTGAAATAACACATTTACAAACTCTGTAAAAGATAACTAGGGCATGCTTCAAGTTACCATATACCGATGTTTCTGGTTATATTTCTGCCGTGGTTTCGGATTAGAAACATTTTGAAAATTTCCTCTCTTTTGCTTCAGTAAAAACAGACCTCGCCAAGGTGGAGCCTGATTAGATGAAAAGTTGTGCAAGCGGACGGACAAAGGAATTACACAACGCTAAGAAAAACCCAATCTTGCCATCGGTATGTGGAGCTTAATCATATGATATTTAAGTACCATAAAACTACATATAAACAACGTGCGCGGGGTTAATGTGATTCGGTATTGGGTAATTAGAGGCGTCAAAAGGTGTCATTGTGTGGGAATGAGTTAATATGCCTCGGAATTTCCTTACAATTCGAATGTACTTATACCTAAGGTTTTTTATCTGCAAGCCCTATAGATGTTGGCCTTTGATCTTTCGAATGTCGGACCGAAGAATATTGACTCTTGACGCTTACTTTCGTATGGTAAACAGGAACCCATAAATTCTTGTCTTGTTTTTTGAGACATACTTGAGGTGTCTGAGAGGCAGGAGTATTTTCGTCAAGTGATCAATTTTCTATTGTTACAGGAACATAAGTTTCTCGGAAAACAGATTAAAGCGCCTCAAATCTTAATTACTTTCCCCTAGAAATATGTATAGCTCCTACTAAAAACTATCTACAGGAAAAAAAAGAGACAACAAATGGGCCCCTGTAACAAAAGAAGATACACTGACCTTTAAAGGCATATATACCTCTTTTCTTAATAATTTAAAAACAAATGTCCTTTTAATGAAATTGAACCAACGATATTCACGGCGAAAGTTAGTACAATGTTTCATTTATTTATTAAATATTTACTTTTTCTTTGTTTTTATTTATTTGGCTTATCATCATCATTATTATCCATTCATTCATTGTAAGGTTTACAATTTGGTACTGCAATGATTCACCATGCACTTGGTACGAAAAAAGAAAAAATATTAAATGATAGGAAGAAATGTATTTTCCTATGAACAGAAATTGAATGCTCGCCTAGTGTCAATTTTGTTATTTGAATTTTCTCAAATAACATGATTACGATAAATGTTGCCAAGTGTTTATTTTTCTTTAGGTTTTAAAGCTCATCTTTTGCAGGCACGGTGTTTGAGGGTTATGTGTGAAATATGTGTAATTTCTACAAAGAAGAAATAGGAAATCTTTAGAGTCCGTAGTAATCCTATAATTCCGGAACAGCAATCAGACCAAGTGTCAATCTCTGTTTTCGATGGGAAATATAAAATAATTCCATTATCTTGCCTTCCATTATCTTCTCTGACATAATTCATCACACCAACATGAATCTCGTCCAGAAACTTCAATACTTCATTTTGAAAGATTAGCGCGAAAAGTGTTCTTTGACAAACTATAGCGTCACTGCAAGACCAAATTATCCTAAATAAAGCTTGAATAAACCTTATTTACGACAGTATGGTTATTAAGAATGAAAATAATTAAGTTTCAAGCATATCATGATCTTTCTAGTTTCAAACCAAAGCTTTTACTCACAATTTCAATTTCATCCATAATTATTGCATTGCCGTTTGTTATGGACGTTTATGTTAGAAAAAAATGCACCAATCAGTAAAAATGCTAAAAGTACTGATATACACATCACCGTCAATGGTTTTGTCCGTTGATACATACCTCTAACGAACAGATTACGAATTTTGCATTATTGCATTCAAAATGCATGATTGGATCATTTAAGCCAAATCCGGCCGTTATAGTCTAATGTTTTCGACGAAGGTGCTTTGATGTTAAGATTTTATACTTTTCCCGTCTTGATTTAATTTGCAATTCTTATTATTTCGTGGGTTTTCGATAACAATTGATAATGTGCAGTATTTTGAAGCTACCGGCTTTCTAAAGATAGAACTTCAATCTTATTTAACTCTAAAGCATGACGTGAATGGTCTTTCTTAGACAATAAATGCCTTTTCGTAAACTACTACTATTTTCATAAGCTACGAATTACCGAAATGATAGGAATAGATAGCTTGTCTGATAGCTTTTTCACGCTGATTAAGCATTATTCGATTATTCAATAACAATTTTCTGTAAGCACATACACTTTAACAGAAAACGGACTTAAAAGTAAAAATAAAAATTGGCTTAAACGACCCACCTTTAAGGTACATGTATTTTTCTAACTCGGACACTTGCACTTCCATGAAATATTGTCATTAACATTATTGACGTCTGTGTTCTCAAACACTAAACAATTTAAAAAATTTAGTTTTGCTTTAATAATTGTAATATCTGTGGCGAAAATGTTGAGTTGTTGGGTTTTTTTTCAGTCTTTTCAAAAGCCGGAAAACACTTCCTCTTTATACTCATAATCACCTTTAGTTTTTTTTTTTTTTTTTTTTGTTGTTGTTTTTATCTTTTTGGCCCTATTATATTTTCATGGTATTTCTTACAGTTGGGCATCTTTATTCAGGTTTCGTACAATAGGTATCTTTTCACGAATATTTTATTGCCGTTGAGACAGTCCAACGAAGGCTAATATAAACATTTTCAAATCATTTTTTGAGGCAACACCCCCATGGAGCATTGTCAAAAATGTGTATGATATGTATGATCTAAAACATGTGATGAAAGTTGTTTGACTGTATGGGGCTTAACGCCACTTTCAATAGTATTTAAATTATATCGCGGAGGCTGGTGCACCTATGTTGCAATTATGAAAAAAATCTCAATTCATATTCACAAAATCTTTAGAGTAACCGTTCGTCCACTCTGAAGAATAAAAATCTTCGTCTTTAGGCTACTCTTAACAACGGTATAAAGCTTCAATAACTTTTTTATAAATGTTAACTTTATCGAAGCAAACTTTCATTTTATTCTAAATTCATCATATCCTAGTTTTATATATAAATGTTTACCTTGTACTGTCAAAATATTCTTATCCGGGTGGAGTTTGTAACAGAATACAGATCCTATTAGGGCGACGGAAGTAAGAAAGTATGCAATCATGAGACGGAAGTAAAATAATCCATAACACGATGTACACCGGGATTGTTGTTGTTGCTGCTAATGCTGATGTTGTTCTTTTGTGTGTGTGTTGGGGGTGTCGAACAAAGGTTCTTTGGAAAAACGCACTATTTTCAGAGTTCACGACATCCTGGTGTTGACAACGCGTAACCTACGTTGCATTTTACCAAAATTTACGCTTTCTTGCACTCCCGTTCATTCGGCATTCATACGGTGGCGTAGAAGTGACATGTGCGGTTAGACATACCTTATAAAAAGATTTCTAATCATTATTCGGTCTATAGATTTTGTTTGTTTGTTTGTTTGCTTTTGATAAAGAAAATGAATTGGATTTAAAGAACTGTTGTACGGTAGCATAGAGGTGGCAGGCGCGTTTTTTTTTTTTTTTTTTTTTTGCGTGTGATGCTTATGTTGTTTTTTGTTAATGTTGTTATGTTAGAAAGCGTTGTAAGAAGAGGGAAAATTGCTTGTTACTCTCGATTTTTGTGTTTCTCGTGGTGTTTTTCAAAGCTGTTTCCTTTCAGCGCGTCATAATGCGTTGATGTGTGAGAACGAATAAAGATAATTACGTTGATTCATATTTAACCCATTCCTATACAATGATACTTTTGGACGCCCTTCAAGAAAAACAATTAGAAAAACATTATATGAAATGAAGAAATTGCTTAGCATTTTCTTCAGTTTACCCAATGTTTTCTTCTCAAAAAGTTGGGAAAAAAATCTAAAATTTCATAAACTCCAAATTGTCGTCTGTAACTCATTTCAAATTGAACCAGTCTAAAATTTTGCCGTCTGATAATGGGTTTAGCAAAGGTATTAAATCTCCGGACAACTGAAACGCCTATGAACTATGTGAGGTTTCTGTTTAACACATTACCAGACAACAAATTTTTAGACTGGTCCAAGTTGAAAGGAGTTGCAGACAATAAATTAAAGTCTATGAAATTTTAGATTTTTTTCTTTCTGGGTAGAAAACATTCTGGAAAATGAAGGAATTGCTTGTTCCAGGCAATTTCTTCATTTTCCAAAATGTTTTCCCAATTTTTTTCTTGGTGAGCGTTAAAAAGTGTCTTTGTTGGGAATGGGTTAAATCAGGACAAGGAACAACCTCGTTTCTTCATCCGGTATATTCGTAAGTGCGATGAAGGCACACGTTTCATGAATAGAGTTTTATTTTGTAAAACTGAAATGCCTTTCAACCTGCAGGCAGTGGGCGTTAAGCAGTGCTAAAATGATTCTTTTTTTGCGCATTTTTATGTTTCATGCACTCCAACATCCGGTTTGATCAACAAGGATAAAACTCTAAACAATTAAATCTGCTATTTAATACAAAATGCACGTTGTTTTGCAGGGTTCGTTATTCCTATTTTTCACCCTTATCGTAAAATACAGCCAACTAATCGACTAAGTTCTTTTCACACAGTTCTAAGCATACGTAATTAAACACGATATAAAAAGAATATATAGTATTTTGGCTATGGTTTTACCGAAGTTAAATGCTTTCTTTCTTCTTCCCATTTTTAAAATTAAATCTGCTGTCCGATTAATTCAAAGAAAGTTTGAAAGGGGATCAAATAAAAAATAGATCAAATGAACAAGGATACCCGAGGAAAATGTTTGGTCTTAACTCTTGTCATGCTGAAAAAAATCCTTATTCAGAATTCTATTTAAATCAAAGGGCTAAAAGCACCTGAATGCCCGATATCAAGGATTATAATTTTTTGATAATTAATACAATTTACTACACAGAAATTAAAATGTCAAACAGGTGGTTTAGTCTGATCTTCGTCTAAACCTCCTGCCAAAGCAGGAATATTTCGGGCTAAGCATGACAAGGGTTAACACCTAGTGAGATCTAAGTCTAGAACAAACGGATATGAATGCTCAATGATAAATAATGATCATCATGCACCTACATTAACGCTTGTTTTTCGATACATAAAGGCAAAGTGGTAACATATATCAAGATCACACTAGCGGCTGTCAATCGAAGAAATCAATTGACCAATCAACGCACTCATTCATACACCAAGTGACTTTTGAACTCCAACATTGCCTGACATCTAAATGAAGCAACAGCTTATTAAAGTTGTAGCTACGACGTTGAGGTCGCCAACAAATCAATTTACTTTCTGATACATACTAATAACCACAAATTTTGTAAAATAAGGCCGATTAATATCGAAATGAAACATCCTGTCGGAGCTCAGAAGGCTGGGCTACCGTCTAAACATAAGTATGAGGCGATTTTTATCTAAGCTACGCAAACATACTTGACTATTTCATTTCACAATCAGTATGGGAGAAGTTATAAGCAAAAAGTTACCTGTACTTTATATAGGGCACAGACGGGTGATTCAATAACAAGATCTGAGTACATCAGATATGAATTTTCACGTCATAAATTCTTTAATACTCTTGATTGCAATTCGTTAAGCTCGGTTTTGAGTTCATTTCGTCGGTATTCAAAGGTTATCCGGTACGGAACGGGAGTATACCGCTATGAAAATTGCTAAAAACACGGCCATTGTGTATGTATGTGTGCGGAGGATGTTGCAGGTTAAATTGAAGTAAAGTAGGAATTCTTTGAACAACGTCGATTCTCAAAATGGTTGAATGTCTAATAGGTATCGAAAAAAAAAATCGAAAGCGGTGAAAGTCAAAGCACTGAAAGTACCTATGATGGACGTCCGTGTTGGCATTGTATAGTGATATGCCAATTTTGATGTAGAAAATGGCACATGTGACATAGATAATCTTATTTAAGCATAACGTCACGCCTAGCCTGGTTTGTTTAATAGGTAATACAGTGTTTTCTTTCACCGATGGAAATATGAAAAGTAATTTGTTAAGTTGACTGGGCAACTACACATGTAATACCTCAAAATTATTGTTGCAGTTATACATGTTTTTGGTGTAAAAACTGCCAGTAAGCCGTGGTTTTGTGCACCTGCCAACCGCCGTTTTACTGAAATACCACTGAAGTGACATTTAACATAATTCTCTTGATGGCAGTCTAACAAGCTTTTAAGAACAATACTTATTTACTTTTCCGAGATTATCCTTTTCCGATGACGGTACACAAATAATTAAGATATCATTTAAGAAACTTGGACAATATCAGATTATATTATATTACCAATAAGAAACAAATGTATATCTTTTAAACTTTCTACTACCCAGTAGTAGCTTAACTCATTCCCACACAATCACTCTTTTGTACGCCCATGAAGAATTGCGTTAAAGAAAACATTGTAAAAAAGGAGAATTTGCTTGTTTCACAATGTTTTCTACACTATCTGGGCCTTAGTTTACAATTTCAAAGCGATTTAAATTGTCGTCTGTAACTAGTCCAAATTTTATCGTTTGGGAATGTATTGAACGAGCTAATTCAAAATAATAATAAACATAATTATGTAACTGTATACAGCTGGTATGCTGAGAAAGCAAATTACTCAATTTATAATTGAAAGACTGCGCGTTATTGAAACCCTGACTGCATCTACGCTAAGCGGGTTATTAGTAGGTGTTTTCGTATTTCAGAGGAGTCTTTACGCGTTCTACGAATTATATAGAACCCTCGTATTACGCACGCCATTTTCAAAATGTACAGTTTTTTTGGGGGGGGAAGTTTTGAAAAATAATAAATCAAACCTGAGCACTTCTCTTCTAACCTAGTAACATATTACTGGATTATTCTTCGGAGTCCATCAAAAATGAAATAATTTAATTGTGAGTTTCGTCTATCAAAAACGAGCGATCTGATTGGTCGAAAAATTTAATTCATACCTCCATGAAAAAATTTTTGAGTACCCAGCCATTTTGAATGCTTCCGCACAAAATAGTTCACTACAAAAAGGTATCAAAATTTGTTAAGTTGTTGCATTTTTCGCTCGATGCTATTAAATTATAAGAAATGAAGAGAATATTTTTTGTTTTCATGGAGGTATGAACCGAAAAACCTAATCACACAATGTATGAATCCGCTTCGCGTATTCATACAGTGTGATTAGGTTTTTCGGTTCATACCTCCATGAAAACAAAAAATATTCTCTTTATCTCTTAAATAAAAAACATGAAAATTGCAATGGTTTTGTAGTAACTTGATATACTGTCTTGTTTACGTGTACAAAGATAGATTTCATTTGATACACACATGCTAACATGGGTTTTAAAAGATGACTCGGCAAACGATGTCATTTATTTCATTTCGAGCAAATACATATGAAATACGGGTACTAAATTTATCTAGTGTTTTCATATCGATGGGTCAGCGTGAAACAGTTGTAACTGCATATAAACATATAAGCAGTTATAACTTATTCTCGCTGACCAATCGATATGAGCCTGTGCGTGATATTTCGTGCTATTCTATATGAGGGCCATGTATCAGCTTTTACATCTGCAAAGATTTACCAGATTCTTCACTTTACTCTCTTTATGAAGCTGTAGACTCCTTTAGACCACCAGCAAATATTCTATATGCACATACAGGCCATTATAAACTGTAGGAGAGTGGGACATGGGTGATAAGACGGTAACTAGATGGTAAATATAAATCATAACTGTCAAACTACTGGTCCTGCTGTTAATGGAAAAACAGAGTCTTAATGTACTTCTGTCAGAGGAATGCCTTCCTTGTGACAATAAAGAAGACATTCTATAGATTGTATTTGGCAGAAGACGTACTTATATGCCGGCGCCAACAGAGTTTGGCATGTAATAATATGATATAACAAAACATTTGATTATAAGTTACAAGGTGTTGGCTTAGGTTGTAGTACTTTTAACGTTATGTTGTCTTTTAGTTTGATTAATGATGTTAAGAATTAGGAAGAAGAAGAGCACGATTTCCTTAAACAGATATGAAGGACATTATATCGAATTTTATCTACAATTCAAACAAGTAGTTGCTTTTTATTTTCGAGGTAGATGCATGTCCTCTTTTTAACTGAATACTCGATAGATCACTGGTCCCGCTGACTGACCTCAACAGGAAGTTCCGCTTAAATATTCGACGGTGTAATATTGCAAAATTTATAGTCAATATCATGTAACAAAAAAATAAATATTTGGTTGACGCGAACTAAATGTCATTACTACAGCTTCAATAATTCCAATAAATATTATATACTACTCAGAATTTGAAGAGTATCAAGATTTATATTAAGTTTTTCTTGTGCGAAATAAAGACGTCGCGAATTTGAAAAAGTATTAATTTGCAAAAGCAGAAAGAGTTAACAAACTATTGAAGCGGTTGAAACTTGGATAATTAGACTTAACAAGCAGTGGTAGAAAAGGGAGAATATTTTTTAAACCAAGGCGGGTACCTTACATTTGATGTTGCATGGGTTCACCATTCTAGTGCTTCATCTTCATGTGTGGCTAACAAATCCTCAAAATTTAATGTTTTCATTGTGGGACTTTAATTCCTGATTCATCATTGGAACCATGGAAAGTTAGAACGACCGTGGACTTAGTATAGTCTGCAATATGTCGCATACATGCTCAACCTGAGCTCTATAGATATGTTCTCTCTAAGGCTGCGGTCAACAGGAGCTCGCTTGTTACCTTAACCTAGCTAAATAACATGAAAAATGTATCCACTAAACCAGCGCGGTGCATTTTACCCAGATCTTAAATGACAGACAGGCAACCAAAATACAGAAATCCGACCCAGTAGGTCACATGTCTCAAATGCGCGTCCACGACAGCTGAACGTCGAATGACTAGATCCTATTTTTGTTCAATCCATCTTTTGTTTGAACTTCACGTTAAGGGTTGCACTATTACGGAGTTCTCTAAAACGTGTTTCTCTTCTGAATTCGTTTAAGCCATAAAGGGGTTGCAATTATTCAGTTCTTGTGGTATAAGATTGGTGTATATAAAGGACAGAAAAAACTGTAAAATACGACAAATTGGCGTCTGTTGGTACATAAATGGGGCCTTAGTTATGTATATCGTGTATAAACGATGGTTTAGGAATGGTTTATTTTTTTATAAACGGCATTGTCTGTAAAAACGAGGCACTGGTCATTTAAGATTTAAGATAAGATACTAAAATGTGCTGACATGAAACTCCATTTGATATCTAGAGTGGCTTTAGAAGATGGCTTTACAAACACGAATTTGTGTCTTTTTGGTGAAGTTTATCTACCGTTTTCAGATAGATGATATATTGGGAATCTACTATCCCTAGATGGAATTGACAATTAAAACATCGATTGTCAAATCCAATCTTTCATTTAGAACCGAAGTGAATGTTTACCTGCGATATTTCCATGAAACACGTATGATATTTGGGCGACTATAGCGTCGTAACTGTATCTGATTCAAGCTGTATTATTGACATTTAGGTCGCCAACCAACGCTTAACTTCTAGGTCACAAATTACGTAAACTAACGCTGTTTGGTATCTCTGTTAAACTTTCTTATCGAAAGTAGGTAGGTGTTGTCAGGGGCTCGTCATTTGTGATTCATAGGTACATTTAAGAGATGAAGAGAATATTTTTTGTTTTCATGGAGGTATGAACCGAAAAACCTAATCACACTGTATGAATACGCGAAGCGGATTCATACATTGTGTGATTAGGTTTTTCGGTTCATACCTCCATGAAAACAAAAAATATTCTCTTCATTTCTTATAATTTAATAGCATCGAGCGAAAAATGCAACAACTTAACAAATTTTGATACCTTTTTGTAGTGAACTATTTTGTGCGGAAGCATTCAAAATGGCTGCGTACTCAAAATTTTGTTCATGGAAGTATGAATTAAATTTTTCGACCAATCAGATCGCTCGTTTTTGATAGACGAAACTAACAATTAAATTATTGTCTTATTAGACATAAAACAAAGTTGGTTTAACGTTAATGCAATTGACGGATTGTGAATGTCAAATCCTATTGAAAATTTATTGAACAATCAAACCATCCAATTAGACCGAAAGTGAACTTAAATATATACTAAAAGATGTCAATATCTTATAAACTGATAAAGGCACAGCTGTTATGTACTTATATCCAAATTACTTGACTGAATTTTCCTTTTCGATCAGGAAATTTTGCACACATTTGTTAACATAAATACGACATGGTGTATCAGAATCTTACAATTATACTGAATCAGGGAGACAAATGCGATAACCCTCTTTGCTACGCACTAAATCATTTTTATTCGTATTTGTTTTGACTCTTTAAATTTTGCATTTAACTACAACCTCAAGTATTTGTACCGTACATTTGTTTAAAAAACAACACTACTATAATCCTTGATGAATATGCGCCTACAGGTTTTGAGATCAGACAAATGATGAACTATATTCTGTTTGTATTTCAGAGACTACGTGACTCGTGACAATAAATTTCTATTAACCACACTCAATTGTGTCTCTTGGTAACAAAATTGCCCTTCAGGGTTTTGGTAGAAATAGAGAGAAATTGTAAATACATGTTTACAGAAAATATAAATTAATAAATGTCATCGAGAGAGCTAGTTTTCATTCCTCTTGCTTTTAAATGAGAGACGCGTCTAGGACAAAAACTGCCATTTGAAACTTCGCTTTTATTTCAAACACTATCAAAATTAAATTCCATTAAAACAATTAACTTTTTCAGCAAAACAGTTTCCTATAATTTCGGTACATAACCAATAACCTCTATTTCTTCTAAGATTTTAAGTGTAACTGTTTGACTTGGCTAAATTCATTCAGAAATCGTCTTCGAACATGACCTACTATGACTTTATATATCAAAAAAAACGAATTTACTATGCAAAGCGTTTTATTTCCTTTAACTCATCGTCGTCGTTGTTGTTGTTGTTTTGGGAGGGGGTGTCTTTTGTTGTTGTTTTTGCTGTTGTTGTTGATGTTACTGTAATTAAAGCATGATTCAAAAAGTAGATATAAGTAGTAATAACATAGTTCTGTTTAGCATAATTATTTCATTTTGATTGGCTGGAAAATTCTTGTCTTTAAAAAATAAGAGCTTCAAAGTGCGGCGCATATACGCCCGAAGGGCATGGTCAGTGAAAAAAAAACACTGTAATTTTAAGCTCTCTTTCTTATTCAACGGCTTGATGGATCAAATACAGTCGATCTTGCTCGAGCAACCACGTCTATTACGCGACCACGTCCATAAAGTGACCATAATCGAAATCCCTTGTATCAAAGCAAAACCTCTTAAGAATTGAATGCATTTCGCCAAAAATGAAAAAATCATAAGTAAAGTCTATGTCGCTGGAACTCATTAGAATCGTCTCATTGAGACGATTCTAATGAGTTCAAACAACATAGGATAAAGCGAGAATTCTGTTAAAGTTTATTTATGTGATCGAATCAATTCTTCATAATTTTCACCAGAAAGTTGATAAAGCGATCATTCTTTTTAGCGACCATTTATTAGTTGTCTATTGAGTGGTCGTTTAATACAAGATTGACTGTAATTCGTGTAG
This sequence comes from Fragum fragum, assembly GCA_946902895.1. Lineage (NCBI taxonomy): Eukaryota > Metazoa > Mollusca > Bivalvia > Cardiida > Cardiidae > Fragum > Fragum fragum. Next base: position 51,713,961 of record OX336366.1, read on the forward strand.
CACACGTAATCATCATGGATATTCATTTTGATTAGTTCAAGTTTGTGACAATTGAAACTTCAAGAGGAGTTGCGCACACACAAAAAAAAACTAATAGACTGTCAGACAGACGGACGGACGGACAACCGGGCAACGTAATACGACCCTTCGAGCGTATAAAAATGAGCAAGGGACTGTTTCAAACACCTAGTAGTTTCATACTATTTCGGTATAGAATCTAAACACATTTTTAAAAAATGTTTTCATGTTTTTAAAAAGCAGCATTTTTTATCATCTTTCTATAACTGCATGTGTGCCAATATCGGATTTTAAGTCACAAACATTTTCAAATGATAGTCGATAATAATTAGCTTTGTACAATTAGGATTCTAGTCTTTCTTTCTGTTTAATCAGAAGCTCTGTTTCTGTGCAAACGAATTAATTAATGCTAAATGTATCGACGCCGACTTACATTAAGGCATTTTGTTTCATTTATTTTATCTATTTTGGTACTATTGAAAAAGAAAAGTTAAATGGTGACATAAAATTTACAGAAATCAATTAGGATGGCTATTGGGTATATGCAAATTCACATTATTTAGAAAAAAAAAACCTTCTCGATACATGTTAAACAAAGGTATCATTTTGACCCAACTTGTATTTGATTGCTCATGTTTTTCGGGGTATGATTATCCAAGTTCGATAAAAAGCGGTTATGCTCTATGTATCATTTTGCATCACTTTCTCGGTAGTTTTATTTGTTTTCGTGTGGTGTTGTTTTTTGTTGTTGTTTTTGTTGTTTGTTTTGTTTTGTTTCTTGTTTTGTTTCTTACTTTGTCTTGCTGCTGCTGTTGTTGTTGTTGTTGGAGTGCATGTGTGTGTGTTGTTGTTGTCATTGTTGGTTTTGTTTTGTTGTTATGTGTTGTTTTATAGTTGTTGTTGTTGTTTGCTTGTTTGTGTGTGAAAAGGTTGGAGTTTTAATGGAAATTATGTAATATATGACATGTCTCTTGTGCTAGGTACATGTCAAAGGTTCCTCCGCATTTAAACTCCCCCAAAATAAAGACACTTTTGCAATCTTAAACGAGAGTTATCGTTCGTTAAACACGGAAATATGATGGTATCCTGTTCAAATAAAGGCGAAGTCATGCTTATCTTTTGGATTGTTAGGCTGTTTAGACCTGTCCGGTTTATTAGAAATAACTCATTTTCCAACTCGCTTTAATTTCTGATTAAAAGTGAATTAAACATTTTACACATATTTTTTTCTAAAAGGGGACAAGTTTATTTGAATAAGGTTTAACGCCAATTAAATAGTATTGCAGTCATATTGCGGCGGCTTGAGCACCTGACCTAGACCCGTGGTATTTCTTACACCAGTACTGTAACTACATCCTCCGAGCCTCAGCTGCTCAACCCACTTAGGTTTACTATTATCCACCCATTGGTGGGAGACAAATGTCGGAAAGTAAATTTTCCGCGACCGGGGATCGAACCCTATACCTCATGATTGAGAATCCAACTCGCTACCACCTGCGATATAGCCGCGGCCATCGAGATAAGTATGCTTCTCAAAGCTTTTATACCTAAAAATCTTACTAACTCGTAGAGTCATGAATTGGTTAGGGTGGCGAATACGTAAAAGGAATAGAAGTTCATCAGCTCGAAACACGACCGCGCTGCGGATCACATGGGTACATACATGTCATCACAAAACGAGATAGGAAAGGGACAAATGAGGAACAGTAAAGGGAGATAACGTTAGTTTCGATAGTTGGTATGTCTTTTAGATCTGTCGAATATTCATAAACGTTCATCATTTCCAGCTTGAAAATGTGAATACTCTAGATATCAAACATGGTTACTACAAACGTTTCGGTTAGGAAATCGAGATATGCTTTATAAAAAAGCTAATAATCGTTGTTGTTTTTTTTCGCATCGTATCATGTCGTATTTGAAAGATCAATGTTTATCCACCGACCACATAATTTTTCTCTAATTGTTTACCCAACGTTGAATAAACATATATTTATCTATCAGAATGCTATTTTTGTCCCTATAAACTTACTTGCGTTTAGATTGAAATATAATGAAATATTTGCAAATTGGTAACCTTAATGGTATGTTATATATCAATTTGGAATAGTCTAAGTAAAATAAATGTGCGTTTAGAGTAGTGGATAATTTCTGTGTATTTAAAGGCTTTGTATTACTCTAATTGTGTAGAGATTCGGATAAACTACATTTTTTGCTACACCAATGCATTTCCTCAAGTTTTGTCATTTTTAATGAATAACATATATAAGATTTAAACTACAAACTTATAATTTTTCAAAAAAAATCTAACCACGCACGTTTTTAATTCGGTTTAGAGTTATGAGCCTAAAAACTTAAACACGCTGTATGAATACACGAACGCTGTATCAATACGCGAATCGGATTGATACATTAGTGTGATTCAAGTGTTTAGATTCATAACTCAATAAAAATAAAACATGTTCTCCCCATTTCTTATAATTAATGCCATTAAGCAATATAAAGAAATATCTTACTAGTTTTGAATAAAAAAAACAAAGACTTATTTCGTGCGCAAGCATGCGATATACAGTAAAATCTGAGTGAGCAGCCAACCCTGAACAGCAGCCAATCTGTGAACAAAGGCCAGGTCAAATCCCTCCCATGCAATTTCACTCTTTAAGTTTACTGTAAACAGCAGCCAATCTGTGAAATGCAGCCAGAGGCCACCCTCAATGGTCAAGTTTCTTCTTTATATGACACCTGTATAGCAGCCACTTTAATCACTTCAGACCAATTTTCACACCTTACAATCAATAAGATGTGAATTTGTTATACACCCTTTATATTATCAATGCCCTGATTTCCCTTCATAATATATAGAAATACTTATTTTTTCTAAAATGCATATGCTTTCAAAACCATGGTCAATTATGTTTTTTCTCACTTAGATCAACTTGCTCCTTATAATATGCACCGTGTGATTAAGCTTTTACAAAACAGCCATAATTTCTCTTCTCCAAATTTTCATATATAAGTCGAAAAACAAAACAGAACAGAAAAAAAAAACATTATTTCACTTAGTAGAACTAAACAAATATCTCACACATTGAAATAGTAGATGTGAATAGAATTACATCTTTCAAATTGAACACTGTGAATAGCAGCCAATCTGTATACAGCAGCCAGTTTAGGCACATCCCTTCAGTGGCTGCTGTACAAAGATTCTACTGTACTTGCGCGCTCAAAATTCTGTTCATGGGCGTACGAACAAAAGATCAGCCAATCAAAACGCTTGAATCTTCATAGGTGACACTAAAACTGAATTAGTACAAATCAAATTAAGTAACGGTAACATAAAAGAAATAAACATTCGACAGAACATGTTAATCTATTTAAGTCTCTTCTGTAACAATTTTGTTTGGAATATATTACGGACACTTTTACTACTCTTTTACCCTTAACAAACAGAAAAACACATACACACAAACGTGCACAAATGACATAACTGATTATGATCAAATATAATCGATCAAAGTAAAGGGAGTGTCAATATTTTTGACGCAAACAAAACATGAAACGTACATTTTTCACCTTGGTGAAGATTTTTATTTCATTTTGTTGTTGTTTGTTTATTCCTATATATTTGATAACATTTTAAAGGCTTAGAAATTTATTTCACTGTCCGTTACCCGTTTTCTTTTATGTATTCGAAATACAGAGGGATAGAAAAAAAATTAAAAAATACCTGCAATGGCAAAGACTGTCTGTAAAAGTCCTACAATCCGCACACTCAAATATTTTCTCTCTAGGGGGAACAACTTCAAAACCCTAGCGATAACAAGTCTTTATTCGTAGAAGAAGCAAGAATTACATGAGTTCCCAGTTTGATAGTAACAGTATCGGAAAAATCTGTACTGCTTTTATCCACTCAAAATAAAGCTCCATCCCCTTGAAATGAAATAAAATTCTAGTACCCTACGAAATTACAATCGTGGGAAATCAACGCAAATTATGCAATTGCTGAGTTTTTTAATGTTCTTACACGTTAGCAAGGTGTAAGTAAAGCGTGTGCAGATTTAGTAACATATTTTTGTTTGTTTGGAATGGGTTTTAACACCACTTTTAAGAGCATTTCAGTAATTTCGCGGCAGCTTAGCACCTAACCAAGGATTCCTGGTATTTCTCACACCACTACTACCACTACATCCTTTCCGGGCCTTCAGCTGCTCATCCCACTTAGGTTTACGATCATTCACCCATGGGCGAGAGACGAATGTAGGAAAGATTATTTTCCGCAACCGGGTATCGAATCCTTGGCCATTTAGTTAAATTTCATGTTAGCATATACTTAAACAGGCTACAATTCTATAAGAATTGTGTAAATCTAGACAGACGAGATTATTGTCTAATACATTATCTCATTTTTTTACGCTTTGTGGACGAGGCATTACTCCAGAGTTTCTGCCTCGAAAATTAACTTTTCGCGGTTGTCAGTCAAAGAATCAATCGACTATTCAAATCATCCCTTTTGATCAGAAGGGATCTTTGAACTTTCATTATTGGCTAATATCTATGTGAAATATTTTTGCTACTTTTAAAAGTCGTAACTAAAGCTTATTCAAGTTGTAGCGACGACGTTTAAGTGGGCAACCAATCATTCTATTTTAGTTACATACTAATGACCATACATTTTGTAAAAATAATGACATTTGATATCTACGTTGAACCGTTTCTGCAGGTGCTCATTGGGCGTGACCAGCTACCCGTCTATTTAGATTCCTTGACTTTAAAAGAAATACAGTTTAACACAAAATAAAAAAGTTGCATGTCTCGCATGTATTATATACGACTTGTAACAACCCTCCCGTGGAAACAGGGGCGAGATTTAACAGTCTTAAATGCCGCGTGTCTTTTTTTAATTGAGGCATCCTGAAATCAATCTTAAATCATCTGTGACCAAGACTATTCTAGGGTTTTATAACATGTTGTATTTGTCTACAATGAACGAGGAGACATTTGAGCTCGACACCGGGGAATTTAAAAGCCGATGTCTTTTTCTACGTTATACACCGGTATATAAGGCTGTGTCCAAGGCTGTCAGTAAGTGTGGGTTTTATAGTAACTAAGGCACATCAGCCAAGCTTTACATTTCATTCCCTGAAATAAATTATCTTACGTCTCACCAACTACTCACAACAAAAAAGAAAATCGTTTATGGGAGACCTACAAGTCGCGTAACTTATATGTAAATTTGAGAGGTCGGTATTGCTCTCCGAAACTGAATGAAAAATTTATAGATAAATTAATATCTTTTTCGATACCAATTACCCATAAGTGAGAAACTTAGAAGGATCGACCAATCAAATTTGACATGAAATCTCTGGCATTTATGCTATGCTTTTTGTTGTTGTTGTTGTTTTTTTTTTGTTTGTTTGGTTTTTTTTGGTGGGGGTGTTGTTGTTGTTGTTGTTGTTTCAGAATTAAACGTAATTAAGCTTACTCGAGCTGTTATTACGACGTTTATGTTGTAAAATAACGATTTGCCATTATTTTTATGTCCCTGACACACTTTAAAAACAATGGCGTTTATTACCTCAGTCGCATCGTTGTATCGGAGGTCAGTCGGCGTGGTCAGCGATCCGTCAACTAACAAGAATAATACAACACTTCTTTTCCACTTGGTTGCTATCCACAGAATTCAACGAGAGCACCATATATCGCAATGCGAATAGCTGAGTTCCCCAAAAGGGCAATCCCGTTTTTTAGAGATCTTCATCATCAGGAAGATCTCACTCAGTCTACACACCAGAACAAAGATCCGTTTGAATCCTACAAGAAAGTTATTCGACCGGTATCCAGTAACTTAAGTCGTTATTGGAGCTTAGCTTAAACACAAAACATCGTATCTTAAGCGCTAGCGTCGATGCACAGGTACATCACATTGAAAGATTATGCGATTTTTCATCTAGCATGACATACTAATTCCACATAAAGGAATATGTATATTACCTCCTCTATCAAAAAGGGAATGGTTTTAATCGAGCAGAACGTCGTACCACAGCTTAAATAAGCTGTAATTACGACGTTTAGGCCGCTAAATCAACCAACTTTCATCACCCAAATGTCGACAAATGTCGGTTGACTACCCGTTTAAATGTATTATTTGATTAGTCTATGGTATTTTTGATTGACACACGCGATCCGTCTTTTGCATTTTTATAGACTAGACAATTGCAAAGTGTAATATCATCCTAATCATGTCTTACGCACATAGTAAATATTTCTAACAAAATACTAATCAAGTAGTTTTAACTTTTTGTCAAAGTCTTAAATATCAGGAATGCGATACCATCTATTAGGAAATAAAACATTTTAAATCTCACGCAAAGTTTCAAGAACGACATAAAGAGGCCCTATAAATGTTTCAAATAGCGAGATCCCTGGCAATTTATATGTCTGTAAAAGGCACTTTAAGATGTCAAGTGGTCCGATTTATTGGCATCTCGAGACTTTGCAACGTTTGAGGGTGTTCAATCTGATTTATGCATGCCAGGAGAGCAACATCTTCGCAATGTAAGCTTTCCAACTCCACTTTGTTCCTTTCGTAAGGAACAAAGTGGGGTTAGAATTCTTGGCTCGCGAAGACGGGGGAGCAAGACTTCGGATTCTTTGAGCTGAGAACTACACCATCTGACAATTAGTTTTCGACATCACAGCAAAGTTTTCGCACGAGGCTAGTAATCACTATTTTAAAAGCACTTTTTGCTTTCTTGATTGATAAAGAACCAAAGATATTACCAAATATTGTATATATGAAAGTAAACCCCCTTCTATACGGGCCATATTTTTGACGCATCCTAATTGACGCATCCTAATTGATTAAAAGAATAAATCGGTCTTTCATAACAACATTCTTGCAAGAAAATACTTAGATCCATTTTACAGATATTTTAAGTAAAGCGGCAAGTCCCGCTCTTTAATTAACCAAATACCAAAATTAACTGGGTGGATCTGCATCTAGAAAATTTTCTGCAAAAGAATAAAGAACAAACGAATCTCTTCTGTCGTTTTAACAAAGGGGAAAAAAGAAAAAAAGTTCTAATTTCTGTTATTATAGTTTGAATAAGGGGGATTCTTCTGGGAAAATAAATATTTGAAAGAGTCTGAAACGGGAACATCTAGGAAACATGGTTGATTTAAAAACAAGTATGGAGCGCAAAAAATAAAGAAAAGGGGGACACATGTAAGGATGGACACAATATCACGAACTCCGACCAGTGGTGCTAAAATCGGCAGAGCACCAACTGAATGTGAATAAAGGCAGAGAAATATTATTTATTTGTTTACAAACAAAGCCGATCATTGTCTCCTTATTGGCAAATGTATCATGAGATCTTATTTATCCTGGTAGAATTTGTTATTTGTACAAGCGGAACGTTGTGGCTGCAAACTTATAATCTTAGAGGCGCCGAGAGTTGTAGGTTCGAGTCTCGACCCGCCTCTTAAAATAAGCGGGTGCTTCCGCGGGCATGACTAACAAAGCCGCAGGCCAATATGCTATAAAGGAAGCACACGAAGAGGTGAACTTCGAATGATATACCTGAAATGCTGACAAAAGCGAGATTAAATCTTGGTGGTTTTGTAACATTTAGACCATCGTATAGTTCATGATCTGATCAGATATTCACAATTCTTTACATATTATTATACAATATTTAACACATCGGATTATGACAACTAGGCTTTAAAATTCTAATTCGAGGGTACATTCGTACACAGAAACGTAGCGAAACAGGCAATTAATGAAATTCCGCCTAGCGGAGAGCCTTGCAAAATCAACTTTAGCTTTTCTTCAGAAAAAAATATATAAACCGTGCTTAAATGGAAGTATATTGGGATAAGAAAAAATAATGCGTGTTTCAATATTGTAGGACAGAAATATTAAAGAGAAAAACGCAAATGTGTTTTGCTGGTGATGTGCTCTTTTACAAGGCTTTCAAGGGCCCCCTATCAATAATTTCAGAATAGGTCACGAGGAAACAATAGAAAACATGGCTGAATAGAAAACGAAACTAACTTAAAAACTATTTCATGTTGCCAACACAATACAATTTTGAAAGTAAATTCCGTTTTCTGTTCGGCAAATCTTTTCATGGCGGTCTTGTGTCCTATGATAAAGGGTTCTGCAAACAATTTTAACGAAGATCTCGTCTAATATCGAAATGTAACTTCCCGATGGAGCTCAGTAGGGTGTTTTCAGCGATCTGTTAATTGATGATACCACGCAACCGTAGTGTTGTCAATACACCCCAGACTGCCCGAATTCGTTCCGTTGCCCTTTACTGGGTCAGACAGTGCATGATCGACCCAAATTTTCAGGGAAACACATGTTATAACGTGTATGTTCTCCCATTACCTTCGATTTCACAGGATCCTATTCCCATTGGGCAATTTATAGGTTTGTAATAGCTGATCGACGACCGAACGGCTAACAGATATACAGATACACGGTATCCATTATATTTGCAATGCAGACCGAGATGCAAGAGTTAGCCATACAAATTCTACGTCGGATATTTTCAGTTTCATTTAAGTGAAATGAACAAACCACTCTATCGTTAATGTTCTGTAGGCTTTTCTTTTTTTCTGGAGCCCCCATCATAGCGCAGTCGGTAGCGCGTCAGACTTCTAATCTTCAATCGTGGGGTGTCATGGGTTCGATCCCCGGCGGCGGCAAATATTCTTTCCGACACTTGTCTCTCGCCAAATGGGTGGATAATCGTAAACCTAAGTGGAATAGCAGCTGGAGGCTAGAAAAGGATGTAGTGGTACTACTGGTGTGAGAAATACCAGGAACCCATTGTTAGGTGCTCCAGCCGCCGCGATATGACTGAAATACTGTTAAAAGCGGCGTTAAACCCCATTCAATTTCTTTTTTTTTTTTCCTGAACTGTAACATATCAATATCAAGTTTGTCATGATAAATGGACCTGACAGATCTATAGCCGTGCCCACTAACCTCCAATAAAGTAGTTTTGCAGTGGTACCTAGTTGTTAAGCATGATGGGTTAATTGTGCATAAGGGGACCTAACTTCATAATAGTAGCTTGAATAAATTGAAGCTTCGGTGTTTAACCCTTTCCTGTTCAATCCCTGGTTTTTACGTCCCTGTGATTTTGTACTTGAGAAAACATTGTGGGAAAAGAGGAAATTGCTTGTGACAAGCAATTTCCTCTTTTCCCACAATATTTTCTACTCTGTGGGTTGGTTACTTTTTTGAATTTGGACGAGTCTAAAATCTTGAAAAACACGTTGTTAACTTCGTTACAGTAGCTTGAATAAGTTGAAGCTTCGATGTTTTACCCTTTCTTGTACATCCCTGGTTTTTACGTCCCTTTGTTTTTGTACATGAGAAACCATTGTGGGAGAAGAAGAAAGTGCTTGTGACAAGCAATTTCTTCTTTTCCCACAATATATTCTACTCTGTAGGTTAGTCTCATTTCATATTGCGCTCACCTTTAATTGTCATCTGCAACTTCTTTGAATTTGGACAAGTCTAAAATCTTGAATAACAGGAAAGATTTAAGTCGCCCGCAAACGAAAATGGCGAACTTAAATGAAGGAATTTGGGGATCGTTGGCCATGTCCTCTGGTCACGCCGACTAACTCTGACAGGAAGTTCCGCGTCGAAATTAAATGGCGGCATTTTTATGGTAACAAAAAGTAAAATTGTTGGTTGGCGACCTAAACATCGTATCAGTCACAAATCCCACAAAAATGCTTCACATAAATGTCAACCAATCTAGGGAGTTCAAAGTTCACCTCCCGTCTAAACGAATGATTTGATTGATTGACTGATTCTTTGATTGACAGCGGCAATACGTCAAGTTTGATACTGTCTAATGGAAGAGTCTACTCTAACACAGTGACATGGCGATATAGGCTGGAAGAAGGGTTTTAATTGTCCAGTTTGCTTTTGATTAACGGCGACAATTCGTCAATTAATACAACAGTGACATTATTGCGTTCCAGGACTACTTCTTTTTATTTTCTGTCTCAAGTTGTAATTGACAAAAAAAAAAAAACAGTGATGGAAGAAAGTGGTTCCAAATATTCTTTACAGAATGGGGCGTATTTTAGTCTTGCATCATTTCTTTACAGATCTACCAATTTCATTTAAGCTAAAGTCAAATTTATTGGGGAAAGTAGCATCTTTTTGGAAGTCTTGGACAACAGAGATATGAACATTTAATGTCTCATCCGATTTACAGTTGGCAACATTTAAAATTTATCCAAACTAGAAATGGTGGAAGACGAATGTAATAAATCGTGAATATAGCTAAGATGATATTCACAAACAACATAGCGCTAGCAAAATGTCGTAACTACAGTTTACTAAATCTTTAGTTATGACATTTGCTAGCGCACCGACAATATTCAGCCCTTGATTGTCTGCCCATCTGTTTGGACTTTTAAAAACGATCATGTATTATCCACCGTCAATATATTTTAATGCCGTTATCCGTGTCTGGGCTTGCCTGGAGTATCACATATTTATGTGTGTATTTTCAAAATGATTTGACACAGTTGTTGCGTATCATAAGAAGATGAACAATTTGAAACAGTTTTAAGATATCTTCAAGGTTAAGGTCGCAGATTAAAGCTGAGTTTTTCCGGGTAATCATTCCTACATTTATTTATTGATTTCAAAATAATGTGGCAGAATGTAGAGAATTCATATTATGAAAACTATTAGTCTTGGATTCACATAATCCGAATGTTGTGGACACCTGCGTTTTACAAAGGGACAAAGAACACGATAACTCCATCTAAACGTGTAAGCGCGTAGAGCGTTCAAGTTTGGGATTTAGAAGTGCATCTTTGTTTACTATCAAAATATTTTAAAATATTACTTTAGGACCAGCATGAAGCCCTATGTTGCGGGTTCCTGGACTTTACATAGAAATAAAGAAAGACTTTTTTTTAATGTTATCCTCCAATATTACAAGGCCTAAGGCCTTCAATTTCTGCAAGCACTGACATCTTAGGTGCTGTACCAAAATACTTCAAAATTATTACTCTGGAATTAACATAAGCCCTAATCTTCCCCCAACCCATAAGGCCTAGAACTTTCAAATTAGAGCACTCACATTTTGAATTTAGAAATGGATTAATGATGACTGTCTAGAATACTAGCAGTTCTTACCATTATAATGAAATTGGCCCTTTGCTATGTTGTCCTTGATAGAGCATTCATTCGTAGCAAATCGTGCGGCACATTAAGATACAACTACATAACAAAGGATTAGATCTTTTAGTTTTCAGATTTTGAATCTAGCAACAGTTTTTTGGTATTCCATCAAATCACATAAAGTTATTATTCTTATATTTAATTTAGCCCTTTGTTGCGTGATCCGGTTCTTGACTTATAGATAAAGGAGGAACATTGTTAAGTCTTCTCCGTGAAATTGTTATGCATAGAGCTTTCAGATATTACATGAAACCTAACGTTTTAATAATGACATACTTCAATTTATCACTCAATAATCAAATGGTACCGAGTATGGTAAGGTTGTGGATTTAGCTAGAGGTAAACAAAGCTAAATTTGTATAATGTCTGGATACTCTGTACATCTTTAAAAAGTCACCTACCATAAACTTGTAAACTCATGTTTCTATGTTCAGTAGAGAACTAAGGTGAGCGATCTAGGGCCATCTCGTTTTTAACTCATCGCTTCAATTGTGGCTTAAAATTTGGTTGCCTTTTGAAATCTCAGACAAGCAATTGACTAGAGCTTAGGGTAACTTATTATTTTAAAGAGAGTCAGTTTCAAACTTGGCTACATCCTAGCCTCATATTCGCGTTGGATCCGTTGTGACTTCTCGATAGTGTTAACTTACGAACTAACTTACTAACGTAGAATGATTTCCTTTCAACTTAGAACTAATCTTCTAAGCAATCACGCACGGATGAACCAACGTACATACACATAGTTGTAACTTTGTTTCGCTCAACGCAAGCCAGCTCGACAATAAAAACAACTCTTGATTTTGTGCACTAAAGGATAGTTACATTTTTACTGTTATGGCTCATGGCTGTGAAGCCAAATAGATTAGTTAACCAGATATATAAAAGAACTTAACGCTATCCTAATAAGTTCCTGCTCCTTTTATCTTTCTCTTTTTTTCTGAAATCAAGAAAAATATATATATATTTTTTCCTTCATAAGAAGTACGACAGTATTGTATTACAGAAATGATTTCCACAGGGATTCGAAACAATATTTTCTATCTGCTTAATATCTATTTGCTGTATCAATCAAACTTATCTAATCCCAATTGTATATCATGGTATGATATATAAGGCTTGAATTTCATAGATGTTTTATCATGAATTGTTACTTTACATCGTCGTGATGTCGGTTGGTTTTAGCGGAAGTTGTAAGAGTTGTACCCTCCATGAAATTATTTTTGAATGTAAAAAACGGGTCATTATATATCTTGTTCGAGTAGGAACCAATATCGGTCAATGTCTAGATATTTCCTTCGAGGACCCCTATCTAGGAAGGTAATAACATATATTTGTAAAAAGCTTTAAATGTCGTCAATATATGAAAACAGTGTTGACGATACCCCATCCCACCCCCACCCTCATTCCTCTTTTTGACGTTACGTTTACAGTCGTAGTTACGTTATCATTTTGCGGAGTTTGTACTATTGTGTTTGCTATTTAACCAAAAACACTCATTCATCAAACGAAAAGTTTTAAAACTGGTAAGTAGATGACTAATTTTCATTTCAGTCAAAACTGCATGGTTAAAAATAGCACTATTTAAAAATGTAGATCAATTCATAAAAAGTAATCCATCTAAAAATCCATTCATAAAAAAAGCGGAAATCTAGTCAAATGAACTTAGTACGCCAGTTTACTTATATCGATATTTGTTATCCGGCCATTCCCAGAAATTCAAAAAAAAAAACTATATGAAATTCTTTAAATGATATTTGCCTGAAATATATAATTTTGAGATAATTCAGGGAATTCTCGGAAATGCTTTTTAAGCTTTTCAACCTGTCCGTCTTTTTTGTTTGACGAGCTCCGGAATACCGTAAAATTACCGCACCGTTTTTGATGGACGTCTCAACGTAAACCAGTGTTACCAAGTTTCGAAAATCCAGTTTAATCTTACTATGGTGTAGGAAAAGAAGTACCCAGTTAAGCTAAATTTACTAATTTTTTCCCCAAACCAGCTGTGAAATTTTGATTGAGTGTATTGAAAACAAAACACCTTTATATAAAACGCCTCCTTAATTCCCACTACATCCATCGACGGCCTTGTACATGATATAAGTTTGGTGACTTGCCTGTCATTCAAACCGCTACAGCTCACTTTCGTGATTCACTTTGCTTATCTTGGGATTAAAGAAATTCTATCTTTTAAAGTTATATCAGGAAGCCATTACCCATACTACACTACATAGAAATGTATAAACAAGCGTTCCTCCAAAAAGGTCCGTGAATATTTCAGTGTCAGTGCGCGACGATATAGAGTATTGTTAGTGCAGTAAAGCATTAACTGTTATCGTAATAAAATACAAATACTTGTTTGTGTATTCGGATTTTATATAACCTATACGAAGGATATGACTATACAACCTTTATATGAAAGATAAGGGTCAATTTTTGGTTCAGTGGAGCTTTCAACGGCTTTCCAGATGTATGAAGTCTCGACACAATTCGCGAGATCGACGATAACCGCAATGAATTAACCGATTGTTTTGGGGGTTTTTTTTCACAAGAATATCTTTATTTAAGCCATAATTTGTTAACTCGCTATGTTGACAATTTCTTTAAAAGACGTTTTAGGATTGTAGCAGATGTGGTTAATGGAATTTGAATTACAAAATGTAACTAATATTGTTTGGATTGATAAAATAAACCATTCGCTGCGTGGGAGAATGAGTCCATGTGTAGAGGGAAACCGTGACTTTGTGGAGCATCCAGTTACCCGAATCCTTAACCGGGGCGGTGTCTTCGACCAATGGGCTCATTTGGGGCATGGTGCCTTCCGACACTCAGCTCTTAATTTCAACGTTTTGAAATTTTTAATATTAACCAATTAATGACTCCAGAAACTTTTAGTCTTTAAAAAAAAGTACGTGAATGGCTGAATTCTCAGTATAATCCGATAAGTGCCAAATGTTGGATATTCTGGGTTATATTTTCCTCGTCAAAATGAATTATTTTATTTCACCGTTTTCACCTGTAATCAATAATTGTTCATTTCCATGCGGATAAAATGAATTGTCTTATATTATATCATCCCCTATCTATCTTTTAAAAAACGGCCCTGTTGTTGAAAAACTTTATTTCCTCCAGTTATAGCTGAACTAAAGAGAAAGAAACAAAAAGTAATCATTATTTATTATATTTAAATAAAGATCAAATTATTGCAATATTTTAACGTCATGAAACATTGAAAAGAATCTCCGACGCCGTTGAATACATGTGGAAGACAGATGACGTCCCTGATGACGTCCCTGGTGACACCGCTTCTTTTAGATGACGTTATTACTTCATGAGTCCTGTGTTTGACATGTTTGTATCAGTTCTCAGTGTCAACCAGCTTAAAAATTTGTAAACTTGGATACCCTATTGGAACAATTGGGGCCGTAAAACAATCTATTTCCGAAAAAGTCACACGGACTGACGCTTTTCTTTTTAACCTTGACACGATTTACGAAAATATGTGTGATAGTATGAGGTTTATCAAATCGATGTTTTTGTTCATTTTTCGCGTTTCTCGTTTCTGATATAAAAACGAAATTGTAAAAACGATATTGTAAGATATATGAGCGCGTGCGTGACATTTCCAACCATTACACATGTGCGCCAAGCAAAGACTCAGATCAGCCTGTGCATCCGCACAGTCTGATCGGAGTCTTCACTCTGCGCTTTGTAGATAGATACTGACCCAAAGCTTCTTTTAACAACCAGCGAATATTCTAATTGTCCAGAATGGCTGTCCAGGGTGCTCAATGTGTGTGAGTCACGCACCCGCGAAAATGTTGGAAATGTCACGCATAGGCTCATATTTGATCTTCATGCAAACGGGACGTACTTTCTTGATCTAATCATTAGGTTAAGTTATCAAATACGTTATTACATAACTTTAGGAGAACAAGTGGCTTCTAAGAAATAGATATGACTGTTGAAAAATACATGAAACAAAACCTTTTTTATAAAAATAGTTTCTATTTGTTATTATTAAAGACTATACTAAATTTAGTCACTCATATATCTTTCTAACAGCAATAGATCTAGTTCTCATTTAGAAGATAGCACCATATGAAATATTGAAAGAAAAAAAGATGTGGCGAATTTAGGAGAAAGGCAGAGTAAAAAATATACATACTGTAGAAGTATTTCCAATAGTTATTATTTTTTACTATATAGTTTATTATTCTTATTATCATTTAGATTATTCTTTCATGTATTTGTGTTTAGGAAATGCCATGCCCGAATAGCCCTTGAATAAAGAAAATTGCCTGACTTGCTACAAAAAAAAAAGATTTGTATGCCAGTGCCCTTGTATTGAAAACTGACCGTCAGGAAAATACCCCTTGGAAGCATTTCATATACATGGAGAAAAGTACAATGACCGTATCAACATCAAGTTGTATTTGGTATGCTTGATAAATCCCGATTGTGTTTTGGCAGTTATGTGAACCCATGGATATCTGACGGTAAACAATTTCCATCTAGAGACCATTTATATTGTCAAATCACATCGAGTTAATCAAATAAAAACTTCTTGTTTACCCTTGCTTACATGCGGAATAATAGACCAGTCGAAGACATTTATTCGATTGTTATACAATTATTACAAATGACATAGGTACATGTCCGACCGTTTGTGAAACCTTCTTTCTTTTTCACATGAAGATTTGTGGATCAATGATCGGTTATAGATCCACAAAGTTCGTTGTTGTTGGCTTTTATAGGTTAGAACGGGATTCATAATCAATACATGTGTATTTGTATTTTCACACACGTATTTCTGCAAGTTTGTTTATTAAATCTCAATGTTTTTAGGGTGGTTTGTTTTGTAGTTGTTTTTGTTGGGCCGTGGATGTTGTTGTTTTTTTTTATTGCTGTCGGTTTTGTTTTGGGAGTTTTGTTTACTTTAAACATTTTTAAAGTATTTATTTCCCAAATCATAAAAAAAGTAAAAAATCGGACAAAACACAAGATATTTGGGCCAGATATAAAGCTTACACGTATTCAATGTTTTTTTGTGATATTTTCCAGTGGCCCTTTTTACCCCAACTCATCGTTATCCAAATCAAACAGAACGTGACCAATACTTGACGTATCCGAGATGTAACAGACACAAGTATTTTGGCCAAGTTTCAAGAAAAAAACAAGACATAACTTTAAGAGTACACACAAGATGGCACAGGACAAACAGTGTGTTCTACAAGATGACAAAAGCCAAAGCTGAATACTTCGAGTTCAAATGAGCTAAGACAATCCTCTAGGGATTGAACATGCGTTGACTAACGGTATTTTTCGATTTAAAAGGTGAACTGAATTATTTGTCTCCTTACCAACTGTGTAACCGGAACAGCCAAAAAAGTTTGGCATATTATAGAATATATCAATCTAGCCAATAAGTACATTCAAGGTCCCAACATTATGGTCGTTTGTTGGTCAGTTTTAAAAAGATTCTTGCACTATCTGTGCCTTCGAGAAGTCATTGTGAGAGTTTGATTACCTCCCTTTGAAATTACATAAGTGTGCATCTTTGTCGCACGCAATATCTAATCTAATGTTTGCATAGCTTTTTTTTATTTTGGTTAAAATAAAAAAATGAAGATTAGCTACAGGTTTTAGATACGGTTCCTATTCAAATTCATGAAAAATCCAAGTTATATTTTTGTGTTATTTGAAGACGAGGAGTAATACGGTTCGTTACTTAGATGATTCCGATCTTTTACATTAAATACTTTCGATAACTGATTGTAATCGGGTAGGTGAGCAAATGAAAGGACTGTCAAAATATTTAAAAACAAAAGTTCCATTCCTCATTTAACATTTTACATGTTTTAAAAGTAAATTTCAACCATGTGCCTCCTACATTTTAAAGATCGAGGAGGTGTTATCGATATTTTTAAATACTAGGGAATAAATTCCCGAAATATACAAAATACAACCAAAGGGATATCTTATTCTTAAATATGAACCAGATATTGTCTAAATTGTTAAGTGGTTTTACTGGGTATCTAGCAAAGGTTAAAAGGAATCAAACATTATTTTTAGAATTTACAACATTCGTTTCTTAAAACAGCATGACTATTTTTGAAAATGACCCAAATTCAACGGAAGAAAACAAAATGACTAGTGCAACAACCAACGTCATAAAATCATCATATCAAGAATTTAGGGCAAAGCTGTTGTAAGCGCATACTTTGATGTGAGCTCTGTAGACTGTTTTGAGCCGAGCTTTACATAATCAATAAACGGCTAGCGAATATAACCGCTGATGGCGGCAAGGTGACGTTAATTTGGAGGCGAGAGTGATTTATCAACCGATCCACGCAACATACGACTGCCTTACAATCCATGATTTATTTTGATTATCGGCCCCTGATATTTTGCAAATATACTTGTCAGAATATTTTTTTCCAAACAATATAGATGTATGAAATGAAAAAGGCATAATACGTGCTATGAAAATTATCGATACCCCCTTTGATTTATTAAATTTTAGAAACGACTTCTTAAGACATACCTCTTTACTTTATTAATTGTTTGATTGTCTTGTTTGTTGTTTATATTCATGTTTCGTTATACCAACCGTTTTCCGATTTGAAATAGTTCCAAGATCAGTATAGTTGAGCATCACGTTTGCTTTCAATTTCAGCTTTGGTGATCTAGAGTCGTATGGCGCCCTCAATGTGCCATCGTTTGTGCACTCTACAAGCTACATTTGGATTATCTGTTAGACCGTTTGTCTCCGTAATATCTCGCACAAGTTTATTAATAAGTCATATTTTTCAAAAAGATGAGCAACTATTTCAAATCTTGAAAAACTTTTTTTGTTATTGTTATTGTTATTAAAATTTCTTGAAACTGCATTGTGTGCACTCTACTGGCTACAATTTCGGTTAGGTGGGGTATATGTCTTGAAAATTGGCCCGATTATTTTTCTTTTAGAAATAAGTGTTTTGGTCGTCCCTGGTTATGGTTAAGTAGTGGATATCAGCGACTGTCGATACTGTTTGTCCTTTGATTTCTTTTTTTCAGACCTGAAAATATTTGTTTATCTCATTAAGTATCAAACCGATAAAAATTATAATTGATTGAATGGAGTTTAACTCCACTTTTAGCAGTATTCCTGTCATATCGCGACGGTTGGAGCACCTAACAATATATCCCTGGTATTTTTCACACCAGTACTACTACTACATCCTCCAGCTGCTATCCCACTAAGGTTTACGATTATCCACCCATTGGTGAGAGACGAATGTGGGAAATGATAAGTGCGGCCGCCGCGAATAGAACCCATGACATCCCATTATTGAAGATTAGGAGTCTGATGCAGTACCGACTGCACTATGGCGGCGGTCCCCGATGAAAATATATAAAACGAATAATTTCGCCCCCTTGGTGCAAGAAGGTACCAACTGACATTTTCATAGTTTTGAGAAAATCGAGTTTAAAGATTTACACAGCTATATCAAATCAGGTTTTTATTCAATGAATATGATATTTGGTATGGTGAAAGATATCAACCTTATCTAAATATACACAATTTGACAAGTAGATTGGTTCATCAATAACCTTTATTTGATTGATTTTGTCTTTTGGTACCTTTTTGCACTAAGCATTTTCGAATAGTTTTTATGTCAATAAGGTACCATGTGATCAATGGTACCTTATTGCATTTATCAAATCCATGTATGTAGTTCAAAATAAAAACAAAAACGTACCTTTTGACAATATGGATCCTTCTTGCACAAAGTTTTATTTAAAGTATTAATAACTTTGAATGAAATGTTTTTATGAATCCACCACAAAACGACACATATTTTCCTCACAACAGTTATCTGTCTAGGAAATTAATTGAAATAATGAATTGTGTCATATATTAAAATGAATACAATTCTGCTTAAGCACAAATATAGGAATAATATACACTGATAGAAATTTGACTGTAACTAGTATAAAGTGACCTAATCATCACCAGTGTCGTTGTCATCAGAATCAAAGGGGACAATGTCCTTCTCCGTTTTACTTGTTTGTAATGCCATGTAGTACTGGTGAAATTCCTCAGGTATGATTTCCTTAGTGCACAATCCAACCAGGTCAGCCTTCTTTTGGATAGATACTTGCAGTTTTGAAATATAACACATTTTCAAGTCCGAATGACTTTTTGGCCACGACATTTTGTAACGGGTAAGCATTTTTCTATGTCTATTTTTATGAATTTATCTGTTCATAACTGTAGTTTACAAAGACAGATCTGGGGTTGTCCTTTCGAACTTGAATTCTTTTAACATTTATCCAGATTACCTTCTCTACTGTAACTGTTATCTTAAGATTTGGACATAGTTTCTTTGCAAAATCCTTGAAATCAATAACATGGTTGAATTTCATTGGAACAGCAATGTATGGTTGAGATTTTCTTGCAAGTGCTATAAGGGTGCACCACTGAGATGGAACATACACAGGAGTTATCTTCTTGGCCCCTTCAATGGTGGAGTGTACTGAATCACACTCCATCTGTGAATGGCCAGACACAAGAAATTTATGACTGATTCTCTTTAATGTTAGTACCTGTGATAATGTTTACAAAAGGGAAACAGTTACAAATTTGTTCCTGTTCTGTCCTCCACAAGAGTCAGAATAGTAGATTATTGTCCTGAATGTTTTTATTCTGACAAGCAGGTAGTGTGTTTTAACAAACAAGTTGCTATTTCACATGAACCCCGTTTACACTGTGTTTCGTCCCAAATATGACAAATGACTTGTTTATCACATAAAGAATATATTGGCAAATTATAACAACACAATTTTCTTGAGTAATAAAGCTCATTGACAAGTGAACATTGTGTGGGTAGGACAGCCTGTAGGTCAAATGTTGCAACATACAGGCTTTGATTAGTTTTTGCCGTTTCTTTATCTTTCATTTTTTCTTCTCTGGCTTTTTCTTTATTCTGTTGATGGGTATCATATTCCTGTTGAAATGATTCTGCCAGTGTTCCAGCAGCTTTTCTTCTATTGTACAAAGTGCACATTGAACATTGATCTTACTTTGGCTTATAAAATACGAGGTTAAAGTTCTCACAAAACACTTTCTGATACAATGACTCTTTAGCAGAGGGTTTTTCTTTTTTCACATTTACTTTTGTATAATGCCTACATCTTTTTTATGTTTAAATCATGAGACAAGTATTCTTGTAAGATTTTCTTGCATAGTTAGATTCCATTCTTGGGAATGATTCAATGTGACTATAAAGTCAACAATTTCTTGGTCTGTCTTATTGACAGCGGATGCTTTCCCTCTCATATCTATTCCACTGTAAGCCTCGTGTTTCATTTTAGACAGAGTGTAATCAAATGTTTTTCTTCCTATATCTAATGTTCGCATAAAGAAGTTTCTGCATACCCTTTCTTTTCTCTCATTGAAGACAAGATTAAACTTTTGTGAGTACTTTCTTTTCCCTTTTGTCCCAGGAGAAGTTAGAACTCTTTCGACCATATCACATATGAACTGTCTTTGGCGCTCAAAGTTTCCAAGTTCATAGTACATTTCAAATATTTCTCTTCGTTGTTCTTCTGAAAATTTCTCACTGTATTTAAATTTGCATTTGCTGCAAGTATGTTCTTTAAGCTCTTTCGCTGGCATGACTTTTCCAGATACAGAAATGTACTCCTTTCCTTTGTTCTTTTCCCTTTTTCTTACTCTTTGCTTCCTTTTCTCAGGGTTATTTCTTCTTTTCCTACTTGACTTTGCTGGACTTTTGTATGAGGCCCTTTTATGGGGTGTAGACTGGTCATTAGATGTGTTAATCTCTGTATCTAATGTTTCCTTTGTAGATTTAGAATTGTTTCCTTCACTGTGTGCAGCATGTGATGCATCTGTTTTTGCTGGAGAGGAATTCGAAATAGTCTTAGTTGCATCATAGTGTTCTTGACCTTTGATAGCAGTATATGCAACATTAACTACTCTCTCTATCGCCTCTTCAGGTCTGATATCTGCTATGTCCAGATTCCATTTTCAACTACATTTTATTTCTATTATCTGGCTAAGGAATTGTTCTTTGTTGTGAACATCTTTACTGGCACAAAATAAAAGGTATTTATCCGCTTCCGAAGCCATAAATTCACACACTGTGGTATAATAAGACTCCATATTTCCTTTTTCCACTAAAATCCTTCTCTCATACAAATCAACAGTTCAAGGAAGTTGAATAGCTAATCTTCAAATGAATGACCAAAGACAATATGACTTCTCACCTATCAACTAATTATAAAGATAGGAATTTGGCTTATCAGCATATGGTTTGTGTATTCATTACAGTGCTAAAAGGTACCATTTGAATTATTTTGATAATGAATTTGTACCATTGTCTGAATATCATCGGAGCAAAAAGGTACCAATTGAATACTGGTACCTTTTTGATGAAGAAAAATTATAACATAGAAAAAAAAAATGTTAGTGCAAAAAGGTACCTTCAATTCAAATGGTACCTTTTTGCTCAAACTGCATGTCATATGGTACCTTATTGCAAGTTGAAAAACTCTGATTTCTTCCTGGTACCTTTTGACATAACCCTATATTGTAGGTATTTGAAGACCTACAGCTTACAAATTTTTACACATGAAAGAAATCATAAAAATACACTTGCCAGTACAAAAAAGTCATTTTTGCCCAAAATGTCAGTTGGTACCTTTTTGCACCAAGGGGGCGATTTGTTTATTGCTCTGAGCTGTGTGAAACAAGTTTCAGAGTTTCCTTTGCAATGCGCTGTGAATACTTTCCCGTGAACCTATTAGTTCTTAGGATTGACGGATCGCGGCTGTCAATCAAAGCATCTATCGACCAATCAGATCTTTCGTTTAGAACTTAATTGAACATAAATTCCAACATTGGTCGAAATTTGGGTTTTGTTGTTTTATGACTTAGACGTCGTAACTACGACTTACCCAATCTGTCGCCACTACAACTTATTCGATTAGATCGCCAACCAACCACTTTTCCTTTTTGTTAAGTGTAACTGACAATAAATTTAACAAATTAACGCCGTTAAATATTGAAATGGTATTTCCTCTTGGAGTTCAGTGTACAGGGCCCGGTCTTTGTCACTTATAAACACAGACCTAACTATGTCCATAGTTATGAAATACAATGCACTAACAGATGATTCATTTTACGTCCCATTATCAAAAATTATTACAAGCAATTTTGACCGTTCCATGTTCTGTACTCGTTTACCTGAAAAAACGTATTATCATTATTGCATTTTGAAAATATACGCCGTTTTGTAAAAAAAGACGACTATTAATTGACCAATGCAGGCTCTGTCCACTTATTCCGTTGACCCCGCCCATTGACTCCAACAGGATGCCCCGCTTTGATTTCAAACGGCGTTATTTTGCAAAGTTTATGGCCAGGAGCGTGTAGCGAAAAAGTAGAATAGTTTGTTGGTGAGCTTAACGTCAAAACTACAGCTTGAATAAGCTGTAATTATGATGTTTAAGTCGCCATACCACCAAATAATGTCAACAAAAATGTTGGCGGATTTCTGAACTTATTTCTGGTCTCAATGAACGATTTCATTGGTCGACCGGTTACTTGATTGACAGTCGCGATTGGTCAATTGGGACAAGTTTGTGGTACTCTTACAATTAACGTATCTAGATCTTGACAAATCAAGGTGTAGAGATTTCTGTTGTAACGTCTATCTGCCTATCAAATCGAGCTGATTAACCACGATAGAAAGACCTTCTGTCAAAATAAGGACCTCTGTAATTGACAGCCTTAAGAGAGAAAGGCAGACATCTTAAGAGTCTGGTATTTCTAGCTTCTCTAATAAACCCCTAGTATTTTCCTCTAGATGTGACAGATTTTCTTATTAATAACCTGGTTTCAGATAGTGAATGAGTCGAATGGACCTAATTTTCGATTTAATGATGTGAAATAATTTCTTTAGTGTTGTTAATGATTCTTACAGTCAAGCTAAGTTAAGAAATGTAGCAAACTATCTGCTAGAAAACTTAGGTTATAATCCGTAAGTGGGTGACTAGACGAAACTTAGACTATATTCGTAAGTGGGTGACTAGACGTTTCGGTAGCCCAAAGACGAATTATTTTAAAACTATTTCTCTGAGCAGTATATATCGATCCTTCACATAAATCTCAATCCTTAATTCAAAAAAGCAACTTGGAATTTTCAAAAGGGGGGACTTTACCCTGGGTGACCTCTGGTCTGGGAAGAGCCAATATGTCTCCGTGCTCACAGTGGGTTATTCACATCTTTGCACTTATTCATAACACCCTTAAAATTCATAACATTCTCTTTTCCATTGGGGGAGACTTTTCCATGACTGGCTCCTGATCTGGGACAAGCCGATGTACCTCCGTGCTCTCATTGAATTATTGTAGACGTTTACATATTTTCATAAAAAAATTTCATACTTAATTTACCATTACTTAATGAGCATATTATATATCATTTTAGTCTTTAGCCACCCTTCACTGCCATTCAGAAATTATATGTGTGAATTTTCAAGTAGAGTGACTTGTCCATTGCTGCCTCCTGGTCTATGGAGAACCCATGTATCATCATGCTTTCAATGGATTGTTTCAGTCCTCTACAGATATTCCTAATACACATTTCTTACTGCATTTGCCATTGATACAATGATTCACACATATACATATGTTCATAGCAGTCTCTTACGATTTCCTTTTATCTTATATAACCAATATATTGTAATCACTTTGAATTTTACACTTTTTAGAAATTCTTTATTCGTTTATAGATGCCATCAGCTGTCGATACGCCGCAAAACCTAATACATGTATTAATTAATTGTCAATTAAGCAATCATTCTTTAACATTTTTTAATCATAAACTATTTCGTAACAAGCTACTGCAGTCAATTGCGTGCTCAATTAAGATAAGAATAGCCGCGATCGTCTATGACGTAAGCAATAAATGCGTTGTGCAAAACGTAGTACACAAATCACAAAGTTAGGACAAACAATACACATTTTTATTCACTAACACGATCTTGAAAAGAATTGAGATTGAACATGATCAATACAAGGGAGCTGATTCCCTTTTGAATTTTGTTTTTAAATGAACTTCCATACCGACCATACTAATCATATCGTAGGACAATCTTTATTTGTCCTACCTTTCGGGAAGCGAGACTCGCATGCGCAAAGATTGTGTCTAATTTTATTAACAAATCTCTTAAACGAACGCTCCTAATACAGCTCGACGGAACAATGTTCCCTAGCAAAAGTTTGACTTGATTCGTAATAACAAAATTTGAAAGCTCTTGGTCTCTTTGTTTGAGAGATTTTTAAAAAGAGTGTCATTGGTCCTGTTCTGCTTACTTGAAATAGAGCTCGTTTTCTTCAAAGCTCAAGGCCAACTGGGTTTGGAGAGGACTTTTTGATTTGGCTCATGTTATCATGGCAACAAGAATTTTCGAAGAATTTCAATTCGTTAACCTATTTTTAAAGAGAATCATAATGGAAGATTTCAGCCAAACTTGGTTTAAATTAGCTTTTTAGTTTTGGAGGAGATGTCATCTCGAAAACAATCTATCTCTTTTGGGTCGTTTTTAAAAGGGTGACGCTTTACTCTTAGATTTATAATTTAAAAATTTAGAAGGGGTCCTTCTTGAATCTCACTCAAAGCTGTGTTATTTATGCTATGATTTCAAACAACTTCGTCGGAACTCAAATTCAATCTTTGAAACTCGAACAAAATGTTTGTAGGACCACGAAATACATTGTTGTTTGGCGAGCAAAATGTAGTAAATAAAGGTTGAATAAATCTGCGTTTACGACATTTTGCTCGTCCAACGATTATATGCCACAAAACGAATTGCTCTTTAGTTAGCACAGCGCCAGCTTTGATAGCTTAAGTTAAAAGATAAAATTTTAAGGTCTTCCCAGAGTTCAACGAGTGCAAACTACCACTGGAGGCATAACCACTAAATCCATTGAATGCATACGCCATAAAAAGTTCTAATTCAGGAATATTGCAAACTCTATTCAAATTGTAGATAATGCTTTCAAATGCATCCTATTTAACCACTCAATCCCGCTTTTTAAGCAAACCACGATAAAAGCTTTGGAAAATATTGTAGACAATGAAGAAATTGCTTGTAACAAACATTTTTTTCAATGTTCCCTATTTTTTCCACCCTAAAAGAGAAAGATTTTCTAAATTTCTACCAACCTGAAATTATCCTCTGCACCTTTTTTGAATTTGAATCCGTCTAAGATTTCGTCATTTTGTAATGGGTCAACTCCTGGGTTACTTTAACCTCGTTTATTTATCATGATAACATTTGACAGAGAAGATTACTAAACCAAACCATGCTTTTCTAGCTTACAATACTTTCAGTGCTTTGATTTTATGTTCCTGACAATACCTTATGTAAACTTACTACGTTCCATATATAAGTCGAACAGCCAAACCGTGGCCAGCGCTCCGTCAAGTGCTAAAAATGAGTTTCACAGATTCTTTCCATTCCTTAAGAACATTTTTTACACTCAAAACATTCCCGATTTTTTATATTTTGAGACCTGTCCAAATTCAAAGGTTTTAGAGACGAAAATTCGAAGTTGTTTTTATTTTAAAGATAACTATTCAGTAGGGTAGAAAAAATGTGGAAAATGAAGACATTGCAGGATTGAATGTAAAAAAGCGTTGCTATTAGGTTACATGTTTCGTCGCAATCTAATCAAAACAGATCAATAATAAATTGAATATTATTAAACCATTTCCGCCCAATCCTTTTAACTCCCGTCAAGAAAAAAAAACTTTGGAAAACATTGTGGAAAATCAACTTGAAAGTGTCGTCTAAGCTTCTTTTAATTTGGACCAGTCTAAAATGTTGACGTGTTGGGATGTGTTTACGAAAGTCCATAGAATTAACGGATTGCTTTACACGCCCACAGACCTCCCTTCGCCTTGGATATTGAACGGCGTTATTTTGCAAAATAAAATGAGATGCATGGCATTCCTGTAACTATTAATTTCTTATAGTATCATTATATCCAAACAAAATAAGAAACAAATAAAAGAAACATGTTTTCTTACTAAGATCGATTCAACTTCAGCGATATCATTTTATTTGAAATAAACATTTTATAGCTGAACTGATACGATCAGAATACTCATGAGTGAAATCAAATGTTGTTTCTGTTAGACGTCAAACATTATCAGTAATAAGAATTGACAATTTTAACCCAGTCTCAGACAACAAAACTTTAGACTGGTTGAAATTCAAAGAAGTTACACACGACAATTTTTTATATTTCAAAAATATCTGTCTTTCCGATCAAAAAACATTCAGAATATCAAGAAATTGCTTGCTACAAGCAATTTCTTAATTTTCCATAATGTATTCCAAATGTTTCTTTCTCGGTAGCGTAAAAAGGCGTTATTATGTAGGAATTGCCATGGTTAACCGAATGGCACTTTCATGGGTAATGAGTGTTTTAAAAGAAGTCATTTTTGTACAGTTTAAACT
The DNA here is from genome assembly GCA_946902895.1 of Fragum fragum. NCBI lineage: Eukaryota > Metazoa > Mollusca > Bivalvia > Cardiida > Cardiidae > Fragum > Fragum fragum. The sequence continues at coordinate 51,740,749 of OX336366.1, forward strand.
TATCTTAGAATTTTTCATTGATACAAGTCTTTGGATAGCTTGACGTGCATTAAGCTGGTGGCACGTGCCATAGAGATACAAGAATATGCAGCAAGTCCAGGGTCTGAGTCTAAAACCTCCCGCTTACAGGGTCACTGATTGAACGAGGCGATTAGTAACTTTTCCTCGGAAAATCCCATGAAAATAAACGGATCGCGGGACCCGTCCACTGACTCAGCTGTCCACGAAAACTGCCTCCAACAAGAATCTCCGCCAACATATTAAACGGCGTTATTTTGCGAAAATTATGGCCAGTTACATGTTCCTAAAAATTGAGATGGCTGGTTTGCGACCTACACGTCGTAACTACAGTTGACCTATGTTACTAAAAAAGAATCTAAAATACTTCGCAAAAATGTCGGCAAAAGTCATTTCAAATAACGTATTTGATTGGTCGATTTATTCTTTGATTTGATAGATGCGATTGGTCCATTACCAAGCGAACTTGAAATTCGTCCTTAAATTCTAGAACGCCAGCATTTGAAGCGTTTTAATATTCGTTTATGCATCTGATCTAATACAACCATTGTTGTACTTTAGTTAAACTTTAACCGACGTTTAATCAAGTTTGTTGTGTATAAATCTCATCTAAATGAACAAAAAAAGTTAATTTCCACATAGAATGTAAAAGGTTAGTGCACTTTGCGCAGGTATACAAACAAATGTTCATAATTTTATTCGTAAAGTGTTCAAATTGCTGGAAATATAATATTGCTACCTTTTGCCCTTCATAAACGAATAATTATGAAAAATTATATCTTAAGCTAACTTTTGCTACCCTCGTTCTTCAAATATATAACATACAAACATTTGAAACTCGTTTACCGAGATACAAAAAACATACAAAGGATAACACTGTCCATCTCTCTTCATGAACCTTTGATTACTTGGTTAGTGATGCACTGATCTTTGAGTGCTCCAATTAGGAATGTAATGTTTTTGCTCTCTCAGCATAAGTAACTCAATAAACCTTCTGATTGACGTCGTACTTTGACATTCTTGTGTCCTATGCCACACTTAACTCCATGCACTTATGTTTTCTCAAGAAGATATCTATGGGGCATCATGAAACAGTTGTAACTGCCTATAAACGTATAGGCAGTTACAACTGTTTCCCGGTGATCCATCGATATAGTCTCTGAGAATTATCATGAAAAGGGGTATTTTAATGGTGTATCAGGTCATGTTCAAGTTTGTCGTTTTTCTTAAGTACATGTTATCAATATGTTTTGTGTATATAGGGACACCTTTTTACATAATAAGGGTGTATATTCATTTTTTAGTATGCATTGACTATATAGATCTGCGATGTGAAAGTAGTTTGGATGATGAGAATGGTACCACAAACTGGTTCAGTTCTACACACATTACAAATTCTTACCATAGAGCTGGTGGACGTCAGAAAGCAAGGCAGACGTGTTGGCAAAAAAGCCATTGTTGCGAAGATGAGCAACATGAATAAGATTATATAAGGAACCATAGTGCAGCGGTTCAATAATAATTCAAAATAAAAACCTATTGAATACAAACCATATATAATAATATATATGGGCTTAGTAGCCTAGTCTTTGGCATACCGTGACCAATCTCGAACTTGACTGAGGTTTCACAGAGACAGAATTTTTACCAAGATTCAAGATATTTGAGAAAAAAAATGTGGCATCGTGAGTGTACACACGATGTATAAGCACGATCATAAAAGGTAACGTTGAGCACGTTGAGCTTAGCTGAGCTTAACAATATAGTCTTGATATAGCGTTAATTGAATGAATCCTTAATCTGTGTTATTGTGACTGGAGAATCTTGAAAAACTTCTGAAAGCCAATATATAGTCTGTATGTCATTAATATTTTTGGGTATCTTTTTATTGAAGTACAACTGATTTATGATATACAGCTTTATTGAAACAAAACCCACATTAGCGGTAATTCACTCCTCCCACTTTTAACAAGAGGCACGGCTTCAATGGCAATTTTCAAAATATTTGTGAAAAATGAGTATTAAAGGTAAATAAATATGTTTTTTTAATGTCACAGATTTTTTTTCTTATTCCCTCTCACATACTATTTCAATACAATATTCTGAAAAGTAGTCGAGGTCGTTTATCAGAATAAACCAGGGTGTTTCCCTGATAACCTACGTAGGCTCTTAATCTTTTTTTAGATGAAACCGAGACAGTTGCAAAGGTTATGAGGTAATGACGCGGTGCGTATAACTGTTTGCATCCCGCATCCAGTTTGAATTTGTTCAAACCAACGTCATCGTTACGTCATCAGGAGTTATGTTCGCTAGCGGCTCTTCAATTCTGTAAAGATCAATCCAAAACTTCCGTACGCGTGAATACGTATATCGACACTTACCGTAGCTTTTCGCTAACCATTTGTTGTGACATTATTATGACGTTAGTTGTTTCGCTTGTCAATTTGTTACCTTCTGTTGACTAGGGGCCATATTCAAATGAGGCCATGTGGTGTCGACAACCGAATTCCAAGATATCTAATTATAACCTGGAATCTCGCTAAACTTTTCCTGTATAACCCAAAATAAAACCATGTTAAGCCTGTCAGATTACCGGAAAGACATTATCTCACTAAAGTTTAAATGTTAAGCCTCCGTTTAGGCATATTTTTAGGCAAATTTTCCAATTTTTTCAAGGTTTCAGAAACATCGACATCACCCTTTGTAAGCAAACGTTTGAAGAAAATTGTTTCAAGCCTTGAAAATACCAATATGGGGATCCGTTCATTTGCATGAAGAATCATCATTTTCTATTTTACAAAATACTTAGAATTGTTACCCTGAAATTAACTTAAGCACCATGGTATGGGTTCCTCGATAAATGAAGAAATATTAATTTTTTTCTTATTCCAATACCATAAGGTCTAGTGCTTTCAGAATGGGATCATGGTACTCTATGTTATTATTCTGAGATTAATTCAAGGCGTTGGTTCCTAGATTTTACAAAGAGATGAAGGACGAAATCTTAATAATGTTTCTTCCAAAATAATAAGGTCGTGTATTCCGTTGATGGTACACTACTTAAGTACCTTAAGTTAAAGAACTTTGCGGACTAAGCAAGTCGTATGCCGTAGGCTTATTTTGTCCACAAACCAGTATCACTTAAGCTCATTAATTGCACAAAGTAAAAAATGTGTTGATACATATATTGAGAGAAAGCTTCATTTTGTTGTATAGTTAAGATTTAGCAAATTAAAATATTTGGTAATTTACATATTTTCATCCTCTAATTAAAGCATTGAAATTGAGCTGTATAAGTGACGTAACAAAAGGTAGACGTCCTGAGCCTGCAAATAACGTTATGATGAAAATAATAATTGATAATTGGTTATTCGATCATGAGTCAAAAACTTTGAAATTTCGAGAAAATCCTTAATTTGATTAAACTCAATAAAGAATGACACAACAAACAAAATGCTTTTCTGAGTATTTAAAAAATGAGAAAACTATGTATTTCAAAAAATATCATTGTCAATTACTTTGAGCTGCGGTACAATCTCGGACGTGTTACTAATGTGCCTGTTTCTCAGCTCTATCATCTTCGTCGTTTATTTACATATGCAAGTAAATGAAGGTTTTGCTGTGACATTTTTTTTAAATTTGCGAAATAAAAAGAAAATGTTCACGAATGTCCAGATCACTTATGGCTTTAACATTAAATGTTTAAACACGTGTACACGTGCATTGATTTTTAGGTCCAAGCATTTGGAATTTGAAAAGACTAAAATTATAATAGCTTCTTGACAACAAAGTCAGGTAAATAATCTATTTGACCCAAAGCTTTAAATTTCAATAAGGAGAGCCAAAACGTTCATGAATATTTCACGCGAAGTTTTGTATCTTATATCCCCTCTGAATTTCAAGAAAGCTCTTTACGTTCCCTGACACACGCGCTATATGTAAAGAAATTTCATGTTATAGAATCAATCGGGCGTTCTGTTGTGGTGAGACTGTCTTTTCATGCCAGTAGACAGGCATATTTAAAAGGAGGTATCAATAGATCTCAACTAGAATGGTCGTTTAATTTCAATCTTTTTCATGTCACACTATTAGTATATAATGTTGTCGGTGCTGGATAGGAAGAAAGTGACGAACACACCAACACAGCATTTCTTATAACTACAATTTTTAAGTAACTTATATTTCCACTCCAAGTTACGCCAGTTATAGATGTACAAGTTCTACTGAGTGATCAAATGTCATTTGTGTGAATACCTCTATAGACAAATTTGACTTTTGATCACTTACTATAACGTGTACATCTATTGCCTTAATTTGATCAAATCGCTCGAAATAAAGAAACGAAATAAGCATAAAGATCAAGTTCACTATAATACAGTTCTGGTAGACTAATTTGACGTTTTCAAGACACCCTCATCGTTAGCTCGACTAATCACGAAGTGCTGAAGGCTAGATTTTATGATCGCGCTTCATCAGTCGTCAGTCAATTACCGTCCGTCAAGAGCTTGTGTGCACTCTAGAAGCAATAGTTTTGGTTAAATGGTAAAAATATTGAAGATTGACTCTAGTTACAAGCAATTTCTTCTTTTTCCACAATGTTTTCTCAAATATAAAAACAAGGGGACGTAAAAACGTAAATTGAACCGGAAAGGGTCAAGAGACGTTGATCTTCACTTTATATTATGAAGTACACGAATTTTCATATTCATTTGGTTAAGAAGGAAATGAAGAAAGGTAACAACAACGTACAATTAAACAACCAATTCAGACGTTATGCTTGCCCTAGGGAGTATTTCGATACAGCAAGCATGTAGTTGTGATAAAAGTCACTCTGTACCGGAAATGTTAGATGATGTTAAGTGAACCGAGTGAGAACCATAAACGTACTAACTACAGTGATAATACACAGAAATTGTATTATATGTATTTGTCTTGGTATTTTAAGTACAAGATTGCTTTACAAGCCACAATAACTAAGTGAATTAAGCTTGCCAGAAGACAAATATTTTTTTTTTTTTTTTTTTTTTTTTATTATTATTAAATTCTTGCAGTTTTTTTTTTTTTTTTTTTTTAATGCTAGTATCTCTTTTTATACTGTAATTAGCAATCTCAGGGGTGACTAAGGCACTATATAGAAAACACCAAATCAACTAGACAATGTTTAGACGGATATGAAAGTATTCTTTCTACAGACAATGATAAATCGTATATTAAACAGTCCGTCTGTATATATTGTAAGTATAAGAAAGATTCTTAACATAAATGTTTGCTAATGTTGGGGGTCACTTCCGGTCGAAATGAATTATTTGATTGGTCGATTAATTCTTGGATTGACAGTCGCAAGTAGTTTGAGAAGTATTGATTCAGAAATCTTAAATGCAAATATATCAATCTTTGATTTTGTTTCCTTAACCTTTGTCATGCTGTCAACCTGTAATATTCATGTGTGCAGTCTTATCTTAGTCTACACCACCTGCTTGTCCCTTTCTAGCCAGAATTGTTTATAAAATCAGCTTTCGGTTGAAATAATGACCTGCAACTAGCGCCTCCAGTTATTTCAGTGCTTTGCCTTTGGTTCAATTCTAAACAGGCTGTTTATTCATCATGACAAGGGTAAATAATAACTTCAATGATAAGGTTCCCTATCATTTTTAGATCTCTACCAGTCTCTATCGCATGTACATGTTTTAGACACGATAATGATCCTTCAAATCGGGAATTTGTTTTAAAATTATTTACTAATGGCTGGTACTTTAAGGGCTTCCTGTAATGTGAAGACGATATCTTATTGGCTTCTTTGTTAATCTAATAGCGATTTCCAAGATTCATTACCTAAGCCATGAGGACTTTTTCTAGAGTTGGTGCATTTCGTTTTTTACAACGACTTATCAAATCTGAACCCCCGGATGAAGGTAGCAAAAAACACTATTCCCAAGGTTTGTTTCTGTTTGATATCCTACACAGTAGTTCACTCTTTATCTACAATCTACCTCCCGACGTTAACAATCGATATTTTTGCATCTGTTGTTTATTCAAATATCAAATGACGAAATAAACACTTATCAGGGTGTCATCCACCTCTCGACATTGAATGTCTGTGCTTTTGTTGTTTATTCAAATGACAAAAGAAATTGTTTATTTGTGTATTATCTGCATGATCTTTGATAAGCAACAACTACCTGACAGATTTACTACGACTAATATTGTTTAGCGATTACACTTCAAAATCAAGACTCTAACGACCCGTACAACACTGAATCGTCTTTAAGGAATGGTGTAAGTGGTATTTTAAATTCCATCGACAACTAATTTCATACTGTGCGAAATCATATAGTCCATGAGAGGCAGTAAAGGTAATAAGTATTTTTTTCTATAGCGTATAAATATAAACATGATTAATTAAAATCTCTGGCTCTCGAATGGACAAAATCAACACATAAGAAATGTGTATTCAGACCGATCTATCAACAATTGCAGAATGGGTGACAAGCCCGCTATGAAAAGCTTTGCAGAAAACAATCTGTATCATTTTATGTTGGTCGAAAGTTCCTACACATCTCGATTAATTTCGTCAGCCATCGGCGAACACTGGAATTGGTTACGGACGACTATTTATGTCGCCATAGCCGTAATATTACGCGCTAGTTATTTGAAAGCAAAATGGACTTAGAATAGATAGCCGTCCAGAAATCGAACGTCTATCTCTTCTGACAGAATCAGCGAAGAAATTGCGTCATATACTTGCTTTAAAAGTAGACAATCAAATGTCCGTAGGAAAACCTCAATGAAGATACTCTTTCTTCTTTTGTGTATGGCTTCATCAAAAATTGTTGTCACTTAAGTAAGTTAATACTATGTAAAACAAACATTATGCGATTTCATTTTATAGGTCACCGACTTGAACCGAGCTAGATTCGGAAATTTATCCGTTCTGATGTGTCACTACTTTTCTATTAATGTTTTTGCTTAACCACTAGGTTCACATCTATGAATGGTACATTTCAGTGACAAACAAGTTCTTTCTAAAAATCGGTATATTCTTCCACACAAAAACTTATGAAATTGAAGCAATAGGGTCTTCAAAAGATACTAATGTAAATATTTAATAAAATTGAAATAAATGAAACGAATCAGTGGTCAATAGAACTCAAGGTGTACGATTATCTCAATTCCATTCAATAGAACCTAAAACCAAATCGTTCTAGTACGTGCTATATTTCATCTCTTTATCTAATAAAGATGAAAGGGAAATAGTTTTTGACAAAAATCTAACAAATCAGAGTTCTAAAGATCTAACGAAGCCTCGCCCTCTTTTTCAAGCTCTGTTCACATCACTTCCACGTGTTCTCTCAGTGCTCTACGTCAACTAAGGGTTGTGCTAACTTTTGTTCATTCAACGTGTACTTTTGTGTCTGACGCCCCCCCCCCCCTTTCTTTTTAGTTGTTGTTGCTGTTTGATTTTGGGAATTTTTCATTCTATTTTGTAATTTGTGATTTTCCAGCTTGTTTTTGCCAATCACAGCGTTGACAAGTCTTGCATTTAGTTTGTGGGGGGGTTGTTTGTTTTTTTGTGTGTGTGTATTTGTGTTGTTTTTTTTTTTGTTGTTTTTTTTTTGTTGTTTTTTTTTTTGTTTTTTTGTTGTTTTTTTTATATTGTTGTTTTTGTTGTTGTCATTGTTTTGTTTTGTTTTGTTTTGTTGGCTGCCAATGTTGGAGTTAGATACTCACTTTTGATCTAAAGGAATAATTGCAGTTGGCCTTTTGTTTGATTGACAGCTGCGTTTGCCAATTGACATGGAAGGTAACGATAAAATGAACGGAAATAAACAGTCAGTAATACTTATAATAACAGACCTAGATCAAGGCAACGCATGCATGCTAGTATATCAGCTACTTTATGGATTACTAACAACCCCGCAATTTACAAGCTGAGAAAAACATTGTGATAAAATGTTAAAAAATGATGACCAAGTTTTTCCTCTTTTCCCAACTTAACATAATTTTTCGAAAAATTGATTACATTTAAAAAAAAGTCTTTTCCGTAAAAAAACTGTGAATATTTTTTCCCCCAGCTGAAGATAATTTTCAAAATGTTATTTACATTTAGGTAAGAATCTTTTTTTAAAAAAAAAAAACTTGGAAAGTTTTCTCTCTTTTTTTTTTAACCAGCTAAGAATAATTTTCAAAATGTTGATTGCATTGAAATATAAGTCTTTTTCGTTAAAGAAAATTCCAACATATTTTTTTAATACTTCTTTTCCCAGCTTAAGATGATTTTCAAAATGTTAATTAAATTTAGATAAAAGTCTTTTTCGTATAAAAACAAGAGATTTTCCGAGTTCTTACATCACTTGTTTGACGCTGCTTGAGAGTAAGCATGTTATAAGGACTTTTGTAAAACGTCTATCTTTGAAAACTGAAACCGTGTCTTAATTTTAAGAAACCTCTCGTGAAAATTCGATGCTAATTTCAAGATAATCTGAAACCCCCTACTGTATCACAAAATACCAAGAACCATGGTTATAAGCCGTCCTCTAGCGTATAATTAAGATTTAAATTGGAAACAAAGAAAGAAGATCTATTCACCAAAGGATATAAAAGAATGTGATACAAGATAAGGGTATTATTTTTATCCTATAGGCATTTCTTTCCAGCTAAAACTGTTGTTGAATTTTAGAAAAAATGATTCTTTTGCACTGCGTTTTTCTGTTAAATCTGTCAAACCTAGGTGCGTATGTAGACAGCTCTGTTTTCTTGATGTCATCTGGTAAGATCTAAATACGAAAACAGTTTTTGTTTTTGTAAACTGTGCGACAAATCAAAACATTCATTTAGATCGAAAGTGAACTTTGTACTCTGATATTAGCCGACATTTATGTGAAGCATTTTTCTTGCTTTGGTGACTTAAATGTCGTAACTACAGCTTAATCAAGCTGTAGTGACGACGTTTATGTCGCCAACCAACTATTCTACTTTTTTACATGTTACAGGCCATAAGTTTTGCAAACTAACGCCGTTTGATATAAAATGGAACTTCCTCTTGAAGTCAGTGAGCCCAGCAAGCGATCCGTCAATTCAGGTGCAGTTCATAACACAATAGTTGACTTTCTGATATCTTGTAGAAACATCGAATATGGCGCGCAAAGTGTATCTTCATCAAAATATAACAGTCGTAAGTGATTATTTAAACAGCTTTCCGTCTCCAGATAGAAGTCTAGACAGTTCTTAATTACTACCACGTCATAGATGTTATTCAAGAGGTTAGTCAGAATACATGCTAAATGTTATCTTGGTGGATGCAAACATACTTAATCTAAATTAAGATTGGACAGGTTTGTGCTTATCATGAATGAATTCTTTTTGTTACGGTTGTAAATCTTTAATAAAGCTAGTCGTTATTCATTCTTGAACCATTTTATTATCCCTAAGAATGCACATGAGATTAAATAGATATCGGGAGCATTAAGACAAAAGAGATACTAAAGTGTGTGCTTGAGATTATTCTCACCAAAACATTTGTAACTGTTTGAAAATATTTGTTGATCTGATGGATGTGATCAGAAATCTGGCATCATTCTCTTTCGTGGTTTTCATGAATCTTCTAGTCATAATTATGATCTAACAATTTGTTTCTAAATGAATTTCGAATAATGCGTCTATCTAAACTGAAGAATCGTTGCTGACGATTGACCAATTAAATCAATTTTTCAGACCGGAAGTAGATTCCCCCCCAAACTGATTACTTCGGTGGTCTAATTACAATAATGAAATATTGTTCAAGCTGTAGAACGACTTTCACTTTTAGCGGACCAAAGATTTGCTATTTGTTTTGATGTTCCTGGCTAAAGATGTTCAAACTTGATATCACAGTCGAACCACCTTGACGAAGCTCAGTGGGCGTGTCAAGCGAGCCATCAATTCTTAGGAAACTAGTTTTTCTTATAATTTATCAAAGCAGGGGGTTCACTTCGTAACTCCAGGGGGTTCACTTCGAGACTCACGCATGTCGTTTTTCCTCACAAGGATTTTGAGAACACTGATATAACAGTGTCACTTAATTTTAGTTTCATCAATCTAGATTCATTTTTGATGATTTTTTTCATATTTCAATGAAAAAATGAGTAGGGCAACTATCTTGTATGTTTGCGAACAAAGTAGATCCAAAGAATTTTAGTCAAGACTAGAAAAATATTTGCTTTCTTGTGCTTGTTGGCATTGCACGATATAAAAAAATGTCGAGATTTTTTCTTTTGTTTTGTTTTGTTTTCATTGAGGTATTACCCGAAAAACTTAATCACAACAATGCTTGACACCGCTTCGCGAAACCATAAATTGTGATTTAGGTTCTTGGTGATACATATTGCTCACGTGATCGTTATAAATCAAGGCTTTGCTGTGCTAGTAAATTCGGATAGAATACTGTGAGATAATGCTTTAGACAAAATGTTTGCAAAGTTTTAAAGATCGTGCCAGTTGGGGTTAAGCAGTAGGTGATTTTCTTAAGCTTTCCTTCCTTACCTCTATGTAAAATCCAGGAACGTACAACATAATGCTTATGTTGATCCATGGGTGAAAATTCTTAGTATTTGAAAAGAGGACTATGATTCTGCACTCAACATGAACGCTCTAGGCCTTTTGGTTTAAAGAGAGAATATTTTTTCTTAATTTCCTACTTTATCGTCATGTAAACTCCACAAACAAACAAAATAGAGCTTCTGTTGGGGTTTGAGGTACCGTCGAAAAATATCAAAAGAATTAATGTATGCAAAATATGAAGCTCTAGCCCTTTAGATTTTTAAAGTTTTTACCCCTTCTTTCTTTCGGTTACCATGGCAACAAGAATTCTTCAAATTTTGATTAGGCAAAAAAAAAAAAAAAATAACATGAGATTTGTGAGTGAAGCTTATCAGCACCACATACTTAAATTGTTTTGATTAAACATCATCTGTTTCTCTGGAATTACTTATTGAATATTCTGGCGGCAATATTCCTTGGGTATATATCTCTATGATTTATTCAAGAATGTGGGGCATAAACATGTGCTTTCATGGGCGAGTTTTAACGGCATCATATAGAATACGATTGAATGTTTTCAAGGAAATAGTCATTGCACATAAATGCTTTTTGTTGGAAAAGATTCTTTGTTCGACATCTCAGATTTGTTAAAGAATATACTATCAGGCTTAAAACTCTGGTTTAGTGGACGGGACTCTTATATGGGTGAAAAAATAAGAGAAATTTCTCTAAAACAACTAAATGTATATGGAATATAGCATCAGTGGGGGTTGTTGTTGTTGTGGTTTAATTTTTTTATTTTATTTTTTTTTTTTTTTTTTCTATTTGTTTTTATCGTTGTTAAGAATCGTTTTTAGGTATTTCTATTGGACGAGACCGAAAATAAAATCATTAAATAAAAAAACTTACGCACGATTCGAGAAAAATATGCTGTTGTAATATTCCTTTTATCATATACCTTTCGAGACTGAACATTAAGAAAATGAGCTGAAAATAGATAAATATAAAATACAAACGACATCGGCACTTTAACGGGAAACCCCAAACTGAAATACACAAAAAAGAAGTCCGTGTTTAGAGGTACACGACGAATACGTTTTTTGTTGTAGTTGTGGTTGTTGTTGTTGTGTTTTTGGGGTTTTTTTGTTTTTTTTTTGTTTTTTCTCGCAAAAAAAAGGACTTTTACTGTCGCTTGGTATAAGATAGATAGAATATAATTCAGATCATTTATAGGTATAAAACAAAAATTATCTTTTGCAGGAAGTATCCTTACGTGGGCCTATCTTTTTTACTCAAAAAGTATATTTTGTACAATGAGTAATTACGGCTTGAAAACAAATCTTAACGTTAACCCTAAAACAAGCCTATTATAAGTATTTAAATCATGCCTTAACACTGCATTTCTGTCAGTTCCGTTGCTATCACGGTGTTTTCATGACATAACAAGTATTACCGACTTAAAAATCCGACCTCTGAACTTCAGCTTTATTAGTCCATCTGCTTTGTTCATTACAAAGAAAAAGTTATAAAATTGTCAGGCAACTGGCTTCAAATGTCACGGAATCTGTGGATATATATTATGATTGGAGAACAAAGGCACGTTCTGTCGACAGTCCCATTAGTTATATATGCCCTGTTAATGTTAATGGGTCTCAGATGGACAATATCTAAAATTAGATTGTCACAGGCGTCATTATTTCCTCGTTTATTGCAGAGATATAAGACAATATTTATCATCAACGTTGTTAACTGGGAGAAACCTGAAATTCATTGCGACAACTTCACGAGCCGATTTTAGACCGCATTGAAAGTAATTATTTTCGAAAATGTTATTTTTTATTTTTTATTTGTTTATTTTATTTTTTTTTCGAGAATTAGACGTATGTATTTTCGCCAATTGCCTATTTAAAATACGCTTTGATAAAAGAGTTGGATACAGACCAAAGTTTGTTAAACGAACACTGAAAACTTTGGGCAATCTATATTCACTGGTCAAGCTGATATGCCCATGGGTAGGGTATTACGTATTCCGACGTTGCAATCGTGATATGCGTAAAGCACATGAAAAAGTGAATTTTATCTAGAAAACCTTTTGCATATTTTTGTAAACAAAGTATATAAGCTTGATAAAATCTAAAGAAATAATTGAGTTATCTCTACTTGATTTCGAATAAAATCTATTTGTGTGAAATTCAACATTATTTCTGTCCTTATATTTTTGTGTAAGGTCACTTCTGGGCTTTACTAATTCCCTCCAACACGCCCATACGTGTGGACATTAGTTGAGAGGTCTTCACATATCAGTTAATTCGAAATCGGCGTCGACCATGTATTCATTTTAAAGGGTAAAAGCGCTTGCTAGCAGCCACGGCTGCAATGGTACTTTACTATCTTGTACTATTTGTGCTGGGAATGTGCTGTTTCACAAGTAATCGAAATTCATTACGACTGAACTATCCTATTTATTTTAATAAAAAATACTAGCGAAAGATATTAACAGAGCTATAAGTATGCAATGAGGTCAATTAAGAGACTAATTTCTGAATTTCGATTATTTATAGCACCGTTAGTCGATGGTTGCGGGATCGACTCCTTGTCGAACCAATAGGCCCATGGATATATTTTGGGGTAGGCCTTCGTAGCTCCAGTCGAGTATTGATGGTACCCAGGAATGAGAGAACTAAGCCGTGAAAGGTTTTGTTTGTTTTAAGGGGTTTCAACACTGTATGGAAAATCTGTACGTCAAAATTGATGGATGCTTCCAACAAGGCTAGTGTTATTTATTTCTTGTCAGAAACTATAAGATATGCATTTTATACAAAGAGGTGGATATCGTCGTGTCATTTGGGTGGAGAACTAATGAGTATAACCCTTTTGAAAAGGAAAATAGTACCATTTGTCGGTAATTTTTGCCTGAACATGGTGTTTTTGTACATTGAAAATCGAAGCGATAGATTTTAAAAAATTCAGTCTATCTTTCCGAATGCAGAAATTTCCTGACAAAAACACATTTCTAGATGGGTAGAGATATCCTATCTTCACAACAATATTTAAATAGTTCGCGTCTATACTCCACTTTTGTTGTAATTAGAAAATCGTACGATGTGCTGTTCAGCGCATCACAAAACTGTCCTTCTACACTATTCGGTGAAACGAATTTCGCAAATTTTGGGGGCCATATATGATTCACAAAGTCTGTACGCTTGGCTTCGTCCTCCATAGCTTCCATGCCAACAAAAGATAGTTCATATGAAATATCATGCCGATCATTGTGGCAGTATGTTGACGTTTTAGACCGGGCTTTTAAATGGGGTATCATTTAATGATAAATTTGATAAACCAATATCAAGAGATTCAATCACTTATTAAGCGACATTTGGTCATTTTCTACAGTGGTGTGAATAATTTGCGGTACAACTTGGCATCATGGGAAAAGATGCAGTGTTGTACATATTCCCAATAACCAAATCACAGTAGTAGCAACTAAAACTCTTTAATATGCACCATACAATATTTCAAATAATTATACAATGCCTTTGGCTGTAGACCATTCAAAATTTATGTCTGATAATGATTTTAGAATTAAATAAAAACACAGAACGACATGAACCAGCTTCTAGTATGCTTGAAAATGTAAACGTTTAAAAATTTCTTGTTTCTAATTACAAATTTTGTCTGCGATCAATGAATGGATGGTCGAAAACCTAAGTAGGATTAGCAGCTGGGGGCTCGAAAAGGATGTAGTGGTGGCACCGGTGTGAGAGAGAAGAAAGTATTTTGATAAAGCTAAAGTTAACTTTTCTTGCGTAATTTCAAGAGTATCTAAGGTATGCTAGTAATTCTAATGAAATTTTCGGTAATCGATATACAATTTTAAAAGGTCAAGTTTATGGTAATGAAAATTCGACATTTCCGGGACCTAATTGTTTCAAAAATGCATCCTTTCGACCAAAACCCGTTATTAAATGGGATATAATGCGCATAAGGTAACGTCAGTTAATGACGAGGGCCAATAAATCATTTATAATGTAAGTTTAGGTTCGTCTATTAAGATGCAACTATCTTGTTTGGCTGATTATTTCTTCTTTTCTTTTTTCATAGTTTCATGAACAATAACTTTAGCACGCAACTATTTTATATGCTTACTCACAAAGTAGACAAACTAGTAAATTAATGGAAATGATAAGTATACTTTTTTTTAATTTTCGTAGCTTTATGTACCTTAAACCTTAATCAAACCAAAATATGAAGGTTTATGGGTATTCAGAATGTGTGGTTAAGTTTGTTAGGTTCATACCTCAATGAGGTTCATACCTCATTTAATCTCCTCATTTCGTAATAACTTTCCTACTAATTTAATTCCATTAAAATCGTCTGACATCAAACTTTTCCCGATATGGTCGATGCAGAAATAGGGCACTTTCTTGACGATAAAGTAATAAACGTTGTGACAAGATGATCATACTTTTTGAACATCTGAGACCCATTAACAGGACCAAAGCGCGTTTAACAAATTGGACTGTAGGGAAGAAGTGATTCGGTGTAATTAGGATAATACATCACGGTCAATACGACAGATCTGCACATTCTTAACTAAATCCAACACAATCTCGATTTCTTTACGACCCTCAATAATAAAATTTTAGAAAACACGATGGAGAATGAAGAATTTGCTTGTAACAGCAATTTCATCATTGTCGTCAACAACATTTTTTAAATTTTCGCCAGCTTTAAATTGTATTGTCTTGTACAAGTTTCTCAAGTCTGGACTAGTCTTAAGTATTATCTTTTAATTCGCTAAAGCACAAATTTGTGTCAAGGCAGGAAAAGAAAAACATGCCTTGTTATACTGCAAAAGTTCCGAATAAGATAGACCCTCTTTCTGCATGTCATCTCAATTTTGACGCAACCAAGAATCACATCTTGGAAAGGAAATTTGATGTGCTCAATTCGACCCTTACGTTTTGAATGTAGATAAAGATAAATTCCGAGTCATTTAAGTAGTTTTACTTTTCCTTGATCTTGTATTTCTGGATAGTTCTTAAGTGTCAATACGTAGCCGGGTAGTGGATAAGAGGTACTCATACAACCTTGCCGTAGAAGCTAGCAATGTGGTAGACGGCTTGCTTCGGGACAGAGAGGTCCCTTGTTTGAATCCCGACAGAGTCTAATATTTATTTGCGGCTTACACATATATGTATTATTTATTAAAGTACAATAGGTTGATACAATTAATGTTAAAGCTGATTCGCTGGGTAAACGTTCTTGATAACAAATCGGAATATGGAAAAATTCCTACTTAGGCAAAACCCTACCATACAGGACCCACTGTTTGCCATAAACGGTTAAAACCCAACACTTGGTAAGATATACCAACTTATCACTTTACTGTTAGCGGCTGTCAATCAAATAATCAATCGACGAATCAAATCTTTTTTTTTTTTTTCCGACCTGAAGAGATCTTTGAACTCCGACATTGGCTAACAAATATGCGAAGCAGTTTGTTGGGTTGGTGAATAAAACGTCGTAGCAACAAATAACTCAGGCTGAAGTAATGTCGTTATTATCGCTGACTAAAAATTTTACTTTTTGTTACATGTTACATGTTACTGGCTATAAAATTTGCGAAATAACACCGTTTAACATCAAAGGAGAACTTCGGAGTTGGCTTTGGCGTTGTTTCTATTACTTATTAGATTTTTTTTTTCAATCTGAATCAGATTTTTTTCAAATCGGTCCTGAGAACAATCGATGTCTCGTACATACCATTCAAAGCATTCTCTGAACTTATGACCCTGGTCGATCCTTTGTCCCGTAAAATGGCACAGTGCTTTGTTCAAAATGATAAAGAAGCGTGTCTAAAAACTTATAATTTTCTGCTAATGTGATGACAGCAACGTAGCGTTCGTTGTGAAACTTGGTATTTATCGTTGTTAATCAGAGTGAGTTGATTGGCATATTGACATCCGAGAACGGTCATTTGTATGAACCGGTCATTATGAACGACTGGAAATGTTTTAGATATACATGGTATAGACTACTTCTCAAGTCATTTCTAAATTAGAAATTTCTGTGATTACATCTCTCTACAAACCCGAAAGATACATGAACATAGTATCAGTTTGTATAACAAATTGCTAAAATCAAAACAAGATTTTTAAGTAAAAATGTGAAACCGCCCTAATTACAAAAAGCAATATGGAAACGGGCTTTGCATGCGCAATATAAATCAAATGCGAATTGACCATCTAAAACGCCTTTTTACCCCTTCCCTGTCAATCCCTTATTTTTACGCCCCTCGAGAAGAAAGCTTTGGAAAACATAGTGGAAAATGAAAAAATCGTTTGTATCAAGCAATTTCTTCATTATCCACAATGGTTTCTTCCCCAAAGAGTCGAAAAAAGTTAAAATAACATCGACATGAAATTGTTGTCTGTAGCTACTTTCAATTTGAACCACACTTAAACTTTGAACCACACTAAAACTTTGGACCACACTAAAACTTTGTTGTGTTGGAATAAGTTAAACTGACGTTCTGTCACTGCTCAAGGATTTCAATGTTTTGGTGTTGGTTCCAAATATAGATATGGGTTTCATTTGATGAAAATTCTTACTTTTCAAGTAACTATTGCTCATTTAGTGTAATATCAGAAAGTACGAATTTGATGAAAAAACTATAAGAATGCAAACTGTAAGAATTCATTCCGACTCTACTTGTGTTGTTGTTGGTGGTGGTGTTTTATTGTTGTTGTTGTTGCTGTTGTTTTATTTCTTTGTTTGTTTGTTTGTTTGTTTTTATCAAAAATCGCTCAATTATTTTGTACAAAAAACCAACAACGTCCGATTGCCTTACATTCTATCAAAAATGGGCCGTGAATGAGCTACTAATCTGACTTAACCCATTCCCACACAATCACTCCTTTTTACGCCCCTCAAGAAAAAAGCTTTGGAAAACATTGTGGAAAATGAAGAAATTGCTTGAATCAAGCAATTTCTTCATTATCCACAATGTTTTCTTTCCAAAGAGACAAAACAATTTAAAATTCCATCAACTTGAAATTGTCGTCTGCAACTTCTTTCAATTTGGACAAGTCTAAAATTACTCTGTGTGGGAATGGGTTAAATAGGACTATCGTACCCTTCTACGAGTACGCTTATATCAAAAGAATATTCGGAATCCGATCGTCGTTAATATTGAAACTTTTACGCCTTACAGTTTGGCTGACGGCTATCTATTACTTTCTTTGTAAAATCCCAGATGCCACGACTTTTGGCCTTTCTTCATCTATGAGACATATTGAAGATTTTGTTTGACGATCATTGGGAAATGTTACATGGAATTTTTTAATCTATAGGCCTATTGCTAATGGAATGAAAGTACTGTAAGCTAGAAAACCATGGTTTTGTAAAGTTATCTTCTTATTTTGATGAATAAACTAGGTTAAAGTGACAAAGGAGTTAACTCTTCATATCATGATAAAATCTAAGACTGGTTTAAATTGAAAGAAGTTACAGACGATAATTTCAAGTTTGGGGAATTTAGAAAATCTTAAAATTTTACCCTTGTAGGGTTGAAAAGATTGGAGACCTTAGAACATTGCTTGTTACAAAGAGTTCTTATCATCGTTCACAATGTTTTCCAAAGTTTTTTTATTGGATGCTTAAAAGCGGGATCGGGTGGAAATGGTTTGAATAGCATGCATTTGAAGAAATTCTCTATAATTTTTATAAAGTTATCATGTGGCATTACAAAGCAGTGCGCATAGTGCATACTCTGATCATAATTATTTGAACACAATATGCTCAAGTAAGCTAAAACAAATACCTAGGAGATGAACTTGCAGGTAGAGTTTGCAATATTCCTGAAATACATAAGAACTACTTTTATGACGTAGGCATTCAATGGATTTAGTGGTTGAGCCGCCAGTGGCATTTTGCACGTGTTGCTAGCTAAAATGCATCTACAGAACTCCTTATTTATGTCTACGTTTATAAGGGGATCCAACAACAAATGGCCTTCTTTCATCTCAGAGACATAATTGGAGTATTTATTTGTAATAAGAAACATATAACATTGATATATGCAAAAATTCAAATCTCTTTGTCTTTTATCTATTGCCATAGGACATGAATGGATGATTATTTTCTAGAGATTTCCTTCTACACCATCGTGTTAAATCCGTCATTAAAAGACAAGGAGCTGGTCGCAGAGCATAGTAATTTTCTATGTTTTTTGTCAAACCTGCAGTTAGTTTTTGTTATATCTGATTTTGTGGCTTGCCTATATAGACTAAATCACTCACTATAACCTGCACATCTATAGATCGGTCATCGGCTGCCATATCAGCTCCGAAAAGAAAGTTTTCAATGTCAAAATGGAAATTCATCATCGCAGTTCTTTTGGGTAAACAATATTAAATATATTGATAAAGATTTTCGTTCGTGTTTACTCTTTAGTGGATATTCTCCGCTTTCATTAACCCATTCCCCCCCACCCCCACCCCTACCCCCTTTTTACGCTGCTCAAGAAAACGGTTTTGGAAAACATTGTGGAAAATGAAGAAATTGATTGTTTCAAACAATTTCTACATTATCTACAACATTTTTCATCGAAAAAGACGAAAAATTTTAAATTCCACCAACTTTAAATTGTCGTCTTCAGCTTCATTCAATTCGGACCAATCTTAAATTTTGTTGTCTTGTAATGGGTTAGTACAGAGAAAATACCTCATTTACGGCTTTCTAGATCTACTTACAGGGAAATGACAGATAATAATTTCGATAATGAATCTTCCAGAACTTGCTTTATTAGAACAATTTGTGACAGACGACGTAATCTGAAGTAGTCTATTAGATTTACGCGGACGACAAGACGTGACTTTTAGTCGTAGTTTGTCCTATTTCTCCATGCACTATACACGTTTCCAAGGTTTACTTTAGTGTTTTTCTTTACCGACCAAGTTATGAATGTATTTGATTTTGTGATTTGACTTTTAAAAAACGGTACTTTTTGCATTTAAAAGCTGTATATACTATGTTTGTGTTGGTTTTTAAGAATTTCTCATTTTGATAAAAAGGGAAACGTGGAGAGGTTGAATAGAAAATGTCTATTAATACAAGCTATAAGGAATCTAACAGGAGTATATTTAACCCATTACCAGAAGGCAAATTTTAGGCTGGCCCAAATTGAAAGGAGTTGCAGACGACAATTCAAGGTTTAGGAAATTTGGATTTTTTAAAACTTCTTGGGTAGAAAACATTGTGGAAAATGATGAAATTGCTTGTAACAAGCAATTTCTTCATTTTCCCCAATGTATTCCAAAGCTTTTTTTCATAGGGACGTCTAAAAACGTTACTGAGTGGGAAAAGGTTAACAAAATAAATGTTCTAATAACCTAAGACTTGAACAACACAAACAGTAGTTTTAGTCGCTTACATATTGATTCTTGCTGTTTGAACGACGGAATAAGAAGCAAAAAAACGAACAGCGGTTTTAGCTAAATTAATACGTTTCTTTAACAGATTTGTTGGTTTATGTTTTTCTCTTAAACTGCGATTTATCTCATTTCGTATCGCGATTTAACCCTTGTCATGCTGTATAAATTACCTTACTGAATTGTTGTAAAATCAAAGGACTGAAAGCACTGATAGAACTTGTTTAAAAATCAATATTTCTTTTATAAATCAAGAGTTTGAATGTATAAAACAACGCTTATTTTTACTACATGAATATCACAGTAAAATCACTAGTATTGAAATGCAGTTCTATAGTTCTAAAATACAAGCATTATAACATAGTGAACACTTGAAAATGCCCTAAGAAATGTAAAAATATTTGTAAGTAAAGTTACATGGCATTTTATAGCAAAGTTAATAGGATTCGATGTTCCGAAAATGCTAAGTCAGGTTATTCCAGAACATAATGTCTTGGTAAAGAAAACCTACCTGTGTTTATAAAATATTAATATTTACTATTTTCAAAAAAAAGGTGGAAAAGATTTTTGTAACTTATGGACAATGTGAAACGTTCATGCAATTAGCTATAAGGCAAACAATATTCATGAAAATGTTCATGAGCCCTGTCTTATTTCATATTGTGATTATATTTGATCTCATGGCATAGTGTGGCAAGTAACCAGTTTAACCGGCTAACTTGTCTATAATGAAAGAAGTTTAATATGAAAATTTTAAGTAGCAGGCCGAAACTCTTAGTTCGAGATTCTTCGCATTTCGATAATAAAGAAAAGGGGAAAACTCACAACGCAACGCTATTTATATTCTGTTTTTGTAAAAGATGTCGGCATTAGTTGGCAAATGGATAATACATCTCGACCTACAAATTTTTTAGCAAATTTTCGAACGACGATCTTATTGATAAGATATAGATAAGATACTTTGATATACAGTGTTAATTGTCTGGTATATCATGTTAACTCTTATCACACTGAATACAATATTTATTCATAATTGCATTTGAATCAAAGAGCTGATGGAGCTGATATCATTAGTTGAGGGTCAGTATTTCTTTTAAAAATTAATTTAATATACAAGTTTTGCTTAAAAGGGATAAACAGATGAAGTAGATTAAGGTCATACTGCACTTATGTGCCGGCTGATCTTAGTCTATACCATGCCAATACAGAAAGATTTCTGTTTCAGCATGACAAGAGTTTAACCGTATTGGCTATCATATTTGAACTAGAGCCATAAGAAATTTAATGAAGTCAAATAAAGGATAAAACGTTTGGCGATGAAAAAATGCACTTGAATGTATATTGAAAACAACAAAAGTCATTATTTATAATTTACTTGTCATGCTGTATAAATTACCTTACTGAATTGCTGTAAAGCAAAAGGCTGAAAACACTGATGGAACTTGTTGTTTAAAAATCACTATTTCTTTTAGAAATCAATCTCATAAACAAATCTGGTACAAAAAGTACAAGCAGGAGATGTGGACCAAGGACAGACTGTACTTATGTGCAGGCTGATCTTGGTCTACATCCCTTGCCAAAACCTGAATACTCTGGGTTCAGCGTGACAAGGGTTAATTAAGTTCTCATGCATTCGGTGCATTCGGTCGTATATAACTCTCTCGAAAACTATTACATATAATGCACAAAACCGATTCGAGTCTACCTACCTTGATATTACCAGAACATTGAATATTTTGTATCTTCAGGTACAGATCTTTGGATAATAAAGAATTTGATCAAATAAGCCAGGTGACTGTCAATAATAGGACCAAGATCCCTAATGAACTTACAAGGGGTGTACTCTAGATCAGTAGTCCTATTGGACAAGAAGGAATTTTGGGGGTCCCATCCTGAGGGAAATGGTGCAAGACAATATACTACGAAAAAAGACTTCGAAATTATTAAACAAAAATGACATAATATGGCAAGTTTCCAACCGTTTAAGAGACAAGTTTGGTGTAAAACTTTCAAGCAACATGGTAAACTGTTGTAAAAAACTAGATCACTAGCAAAATTTCAAAAACTGGCCGTCCTCTATTCCCACACATTGCTTTTGGACGTCCTCCAAGAAAAACGATTGGGAAAACATTGTGTAAAATGAAGAAATTGCTTGTAACATTGTCGACTACAACTTGTTACAATTTAGACCAGTCTAAAATTTTGCCGTCTGGTAATGGATTTAGTTTAGATATTGCTCTTAATCGACTTAAAAGATGGATTAGAATGTTGATCTTGGTGACATAATGTTCGAGTCATGATCAAAATTTAGCTACTTGGATCAGTTTTATAGATACCTTAATGAAGCTCTTGTGATAACATAAACTTTGTTCAAAATGTCAGTCTAAGTAAAATTTTCTCCGGTCGCGCGAAATATTCTCTGCGACATTTGCCTCCCACCGATGGGATGTTAATCGTTGACTTAAGTGAGATGAGCAAGGGCTCGGAAAGGATGTAGTGGTAGTACTGGTGTGAGAAATACCAGGAATCCATGTTTAGGTCTCCAGCCGCCGCGATATGACTGAAATACTGTTCAATGGTGTTAAACCTCATTCAAACAAAAAGTAAAAATAAAATAAACTAATATAGATAAAAAAAATATGGTCAGTATGCCAATATACCGATTGAAAGTTAAAGATGTTTTGAATTCCGGTTTGTCCTCAAGACTCTTGGGCATTTTGTCTTTATATAGCACTTGCTAAATAGTTTTTGGTTTCCTTTTCGCATTGTGCAGTTTCATGTCTCTCGGTCGTAAAACGTTCCCGACGGAAAAGCCTTTTCTAAAATTTCTTAATGATGGTTATAAAAGGGACTAGAACACGTTCTCCTTAATGGTCGTAATAAAAAGGGTCTTGCTTTATGTAATTAAGAAATGTCAACGCTGGTGTCTGACAGGCTAGTTCTATATCTACGTTCATTTCCACAGTAAATTAGATATTGAAGCTTGGCACGAGAGCACTAAAGCATAATGTAATACAAGAAACTAACCATTATATAACAGGCGAAGTACTTGTTATGGCACAACCGAGTCATGATTAAACAGTATATCAAAAAAAGTGTTCTTGGTGCACTTAGGTCACTTTTTCTTTTTTCCTTTTTACCCATTCCTACATAATGACACCTTTTTACGTCCCTCAAGAAAATACATCTGGAGAACATTGTGGAACATGAAGAAATTGCTTGTAACTTTCTTCATTATCCACAATTTTCTTCTACAAAAAAAGACAAAGAATGTTTAAATTTCAACAACTTAAAGTTGTCGTCTACAACTTCTTTCAATTTGGACTGATCTAAAATTTGTTAAGTGGGAATGGGTTAATTTCATTTTCCTTCTGGTGATGCAATATCTTTTCTGTTGCAAATTTCAGTGCACCTATTTCGTATGTAACCGGAAATTCGCGTGCTCGAAATACTTCAATGGATTATTTTTGCCATTATTTTTTAATGAAGGAAAATGTTATCTAAACAAATATTTAAGAATCTAAGTGAACAGACCATCAATACATTCAGAAGATTAAATTGTAGTTATCATGTCATTCTGACATCAAATATAGTACTGTTAGGGCACAATTATTTGCCGCCGCCGGGGATCGAACCCATGACATCTTCAATCACGGCATGCCATGGGTTCGATCCCCGGCGGCGGCACATATCCTTTCCAACATTTGTCTCTCACCAATGGGTTAATAATCGAAAACCCTAGTGGGATAGCAGCTGGAGATTAGGAAAGGATGTAGTGGTAGTACTGGTGTAAGAAATACCAGATAAAAGGAAAACTATTTATAATCTATATTTGATTACGATGTTGCAATTCCGTATATACTTTTAATTTAATATGCCAAAAAGGTGAAACTTCCCCACAATAGGTTTTAACCCATTCCCACAAAATGACGCATTTTGACGCCCATCGAGAAAAAAATATGAAAAAAACATAGTGTAAAATGAAGAAATTGCTTGAACCAACTGAGAGAGTTGAAAAATGTAGAATTTCATAATCTTTAAATTGTCGTCTGCAACCCCGTTTTATTTGGACCAGTCTACAGTTTTGCCGTATTGGAATGGGTTAAAATTTACACCATACCCCAGCAGCAGACCTGTCACATACTGCCAAATTATCGATGTTCTCTACGTTTTTACAATTAGTATCTATGGGGTCATCGATTGCAACATTAATTCCACTTGCAATCCAGCCACACGTACACTTTTTCATTCCTGCTGAGTAAGCTTTAATTATTTCCGTGGATGTTGCTATTATCGATTCCACTCTTCTGCATTTTGCCTTGGCCTCGTCGAATGTAAAGTTGCTATAGCCTTCATTCTGTGCAAAAAACACTGAAAGTAAAACAAGAGGTCCAGAATCGCCCTAAATCGCTCACCTGACTAATTCATGTTCATTGAAAAAAAACTTGAAAGAACACTTCGCGAACAACTTCTAAGAAGGGTCACCCATGGAACATTCATGCCAAGTTTGTTTGAAATTGGCACAGCTGCTACTTAGGAGAAGATGTTCAAAGATATCAAAGTCAAAAACCGCCACGCCCTGCCACGCCCTTATTTGGGAGTCACTCAAATTTTTGTGAACAACTCTTGAAAAGGGTCAACCAAGAAACATTTCTGTCAAGTTTGGTTGAGATCGGCTGAGGAGAAGATGTCTAAAGAATCGTTGACGACTTCCGACGGACGTCCACACGACGCACGACTGACGAAAGGTGATCGTAAAAGCTAACCTTGAGCACGTTATGCTCAGGTGAGCTAAAAAGATGAAATTAGTTTATAGTAAAAGGACTTCGCCATGATGTAACCCTTTGCTGTGTTGCGAAATTTTAGACCTGTACAAATTCAAAGGCTTTGTAGACAACAGTTTAAAGTCGATTTTATTTGAAAAATAATCATTCAGTATGGTCGAAATATTGTGGGAAAAAGAAGAAATTGCTTAAACAAGCAATCTTTTCTTTTCCCAAAATGTTTTTTCATGTATAAAAGGACAGGGACGTAAAGACAAGGGATTTAACATTTTTTTCAAAACGGTGAGAATCCTCTTCAAACAAACAACTTAACAACTAAACAATACTTCTATTGATATTGAAACAATCGCTGAATCCATTCCAAAAAATTCGCTCTTTGACGAACCCAAGAACAAAAAACTTAGGAAAACATTGTGAAAAATGAAGAAATTGCAATTTCTTCATTATTCACTAGGTTTTCTTCCACAAAAGATAAATATTTATAAGATTTGATAAGAAAAAAATGAGGTCTGCAATCTTTTTGAATTTGGAACCATTCTAAAATTGTGTCGTGTGAGAATGGGCAAAAGATTCCTCCCCGCTATATATATGATCCCCCCCAAAAGGAGAATGTTCATAAACTGTAGAACAGAACGAACGGTGTATTACTCAGGCCTTGAATACATGTACTAAACAGAAGTGTTAAAGTAAGGTAATTACGGGGATCTTATCATTTATCCAGCTTGCTCGAAATATAGAAATTAGATTGGATTTATGCGTATGAGCACGAGTTAAAATAAGCGCTGGTCAAGTTTCTTCAGTTGAAACCACCTATAAACGCGTCTACTATACATCGAGAGTCTCTATATAGTACACAGCTTCATTACAGTATTCACTTTTGATCATGAACTAAATGTTCTAGAATTGTATTCGTTTAAAAGTGTTTAAATGCATTAGTCTCTGATTACCTTACATTTTTAACCTTTTCCTGTTCAGTCTCTGGCTATTACGTCCCTGTGATTTTATACCTGATAAATCATTGTAGAAAAAGAAGAAATTGCTTGTAACAAGCAATTTTAGTACTAAACTTCTAGTTGATTAGGTTTACCAAATTGAATTGAATTAGAGCTTTCAGGAATAGATTTAGCATTGAGCTGCAAACCATTCAAAATTATAGGTAGATTTATATATTTCCAAATTGCAGATGTTATTAATATTTAAGTGATAGTCACTCGCAGGTGCTGGATAGTGTGTTCCCGAAACAGCCGAGTTAAAAAGCGGTGAATAATCCAACATTTAACAATAATGAGTTATGGCCCTTTTGCATTGCTCTTTTTCTATCTATACATAAGATTCCACAGTGAAACTTTTTACAATCGTGGAAGGACGGGAGCATAGAAAAGACTATTTCTATATCCCCTTTGCCGAAAGATATTGGTTGAAAAGCTACTAACTATTCATGAAAATTAATCGTTTTCTGAAATAATGGCTGAAATCATGATAGGCCTTAACAAAATAATAAAAAAAGGCATTAGAAAATAAAAGTTGTTTGCAAATCAGCCCTTGGAAATTGCTAGTACATGTATCATGTCAGTGATATAATCATGACTACTTGCTTCAGAAACGTTGATTTTAAAAAATCGTCTTAAAATGTTGTCTTCTGAATTTCTATAGCTAGAGTTGATGAGCATTTGACATCGATGATATATTTCGTTGATTACTATTTCAGTCAAGAGACTCACTTAAATAGCTCATACGAAGTAAAATCATTGAGATCTGGTGCTTGGTTTGAAAGAAGATTCTCAGTTTCACAATAGTCTGTTCGATTACTATGCTCCAACCAACAGAAGTGAATGCATTTAATCTATTAAACCGCGATATAAGAAATTTTGTTATATTCAGGTAATATAGAAATTTAAACATGTTACACATCTTACACATGTACCTGTTCTATTAAAATGTACTTTATTCACCCTTTAAAATATTAACAATAGCGAATAAATTAATAGATTATTTAAAAGCATATATGGCTTTCGGCACTTGAGGCTATGTCGTAGTAAAATCCAAAATTAATAAACTGACAGAAGATATTGTTCAAACGCAATATTTGTTGGGGATCAGTGTTTACTTGCTTTTCATACCAAATTTTACAAGACATCTGTTATATTCGCTAAATTAGAAATGTTAGATTAGAATAATAACCAATAGAAAAAGAATCTTTTCATACCGGTTTGTCAGTCGATATCCTGTTCTTATTTCATAAAACGTAAGTTTGAGGGTCGTTCAAGGCATGTAATAACGGGCGAAACCCGGGCGTTTACAGAAAGAACAAAATCTTAATCAGTAAATACATGTGCCGTGTGCACCCGTTTTTTAAATGTTACTTACCTGGGTATCGATATTTTGCATAGGCTAGATAGGCTGGGTCATCTTCCATTTGGTTGTTAACTACACTTTCGTGTGTGCTATCAACATTAGCGAGCTGACATGTTTTAGCCAACGAATTCCAAGCAATACTTTTACAGCTAGAAGTATCAAGACAGTGTCTTGTGCATTCATATTGATTTATGAAGGTACCTTCTTCTATAACACTCAAAACAAACTTCTTCCCGGGAATAAACATATAGTAGTTACTGATGAATTCGCAGCGTATATAAGGAAGTAATAAAAATGACACAATACATTCAAAAACAAAGATTTGCCATGTCCACTTAATAAGTAAATAAATGCGTTTGTCTGACATCAAATAGAGTCGTCGAGTCTTATCCATTCTACTTCTTAACCCTGCTAAATCCGAAATATTTCTTTTTTTATAGACAAAGATCTGCCTTCATACGTACAGCCTGAATTTAGTCTACACCACCTGTGTATAGCAATAGTTGTTTAAACGTTAGTTTCAAAAAGAAATGTCGACCAATATATAGTGCCCCAGTGATGTACGACCTTTGATTTTTTAGTATGACAAGGGTTAAAACAACGTAAGAAAAACGTTTCACTTTCTAACCGACTGTGTATAACCCATTTCAGAAAAGCATAGAATGATTCTTGCGTTTTGTGTAGGTAGATAAAAGCAAGAGGTCTAAGTTGGCCTTTATCGCTTCACGGGTTTAGGATATCCTCCCATGAAAAGGACAATAAAATTCTATCAAAGGTATATTTAAGAAGATTTGCAAGTTTGGTTTTGTTATGACAAAAAGCCTCGTCCGTAAAATCCATGTCCTTTAGAGACAAGAAGATTTCAAATAATTTGATATACCTACACTAAGGTAACATTTCTGAAGTATGTATCCAAATAGAGATTTGAGCGAAAGAAACGTTTTTGAAGATATAACAAAAAGCCATACATTGAGAAAAAACGCCAATTGGAGCAGTTGGTTTCGAGGGATTGTTGGTGTCTTGATCGGCTATGGTCAGACCCACTGGTATCATAATCCTACCCTTAACATTAAATCAAACTATTGAAAAGAAAAAGAGCTTGTATCTCAGGGGAGCGCACCAGGGTCCTCTTGTTTGTTTGATTGTTTTTTTTTTTTTTTTTTTTTTTTTTCAACATCAAGGTCCTTAACCCATACCCACTTATAATCTCTCTTTTTTACGCAAGAAAAGAGTTTTTGAAGATTTTGTAGACAATGAGATGAGTACTTGTAACAATTTCTTAAATGCCCACATTATTTTCTATCCTAACAATAATTTCTATCAATTTTGAAATTTCGTCAGCAACATCTTTTAATAGGACACGTCTAACATTTTGTCGTATTGGAATGGGTTAATACTATGCTTCAAAGTCGTTGTTTTTAGAGAAAGGTTAATTCAAGCACAAATGCACAAAAAAGAAACATAACACTTATTAAACTACACATGTTTGTTAAGCGTTGTTTTTACTTGAAATGTTGTGACTTAACCCATTATCACACAATCCTTCTTTTTATACCTCTAAAGATAAAGCTTAGGAAATATTTTGGAGAATGAAGAAATCGCATATAACAAATAATTTCTTCATTATTCATAATGTTTTTTTCTGACCCAAAAGACAAAGAATTTTAACATTCAATCAAAATAAAATTATCATCTGAAACTACTTTCAGTTTCGACAAGTCTAACTTTTTTATGTGGTAATGGGTTAAAAGTATTTGTCATTGAATAAAAACCTTTAAAACCTCCAAAATTTCACACGAAATAATCTCAACTAAAGATAGTTGTTTCAAACAGATACTTTTAAGTAAATCTTGTCTAAATGGAAACATTGATTATTTGTCATTAGCAATGAGCTAATATTTGGGCGCCATGAAATAATGTGGATTTAAGCAAGAAATCTTTGAACAATCCGTCATGTATATAAAGCTATGGTTCTCTTATTTATGAGCTATAAGCACTAGTATTGGCCCTTGAATACGTTTATAAAGGACACGCCTAAGTAACTGGTTACGCGGTCTAAATTCGAGCCCGCACCCTTCTTTCGAATTACGAAGACGTTGCCAAAATCTGTGAGCCACATAGGAATAATATGTGTCTTTGCCTGTTTTATAACGTAAGACTGTGCTAGTTTTTGTTTCAAACTCAGGGAATTCTTTCGTGCAATTGTCATTTTACATGTTATCTGTCGTTGACTGTTTATCAGAAATTTTCGATTCCTTAATGAACTGATGTGCCGTTTCTTGTCTTAAACTTTTATCTTCAGATTAATCTATATTTGATTAGAAATAAAGCTGTAAAATCCACCAACTCGAAGAGAAATAGGGATAGGAAACATGATGATTTGGTTCTTTTCCCTATGGTGCTTCAGTTACCAAATAAAGCAAATCAAAAGAAAACAACCTCTATATACAAACACCTGCCTCAATCACTTTTTATGAGAACCCTTTAATGCTCGCTTTATTTGATTTTTTGTTTGTTTGCTTGTTTGTTTGTTTTTTGGGGGGGGGTTGTGTGTGTATGTTTTTGTTTGTTTCTGTGTTTAGTTTTGTTTTGTTTTTTTACTTAACATATATTTCCTGCATAACTAATCACCAATCTGTTGAAAAAAAAATCGTAAGCAGTTGATCTCAAATTATCAAAGATGAAGACATAACTACTTGGTATTGAAACACGATCAATATCACAAACATTACCACAGTTTACGAAACTTACATGTTTATTCAAAGTAATTAAGTGATACTATAGATGTAGAAGTTTTTGTACCCTGGCGCAAACGACAACAAAAACGGCGTAAAGGTATAATATCTATCAAAAACAACACCGGAAAGAAATCAAACTAACTGAATTTAGAATATCGAAATGCCATCCCTTATTGACCATTTAAAACAATATTAAAACATTTAAATGATTAACTGAAAAATGACGCTTTTTACCCCCTGAAGAAGAAAAAGAATTTGGAAAAAAAAAGTTGCTTGCAACAAGCAATTTCTTCATTTTAGACAATGTTTTACTAAGAAATTTGAAAAAAAATATCATCGAATAAATATTGTCTGCAACTCCTTTCAGTTTGAACCTGTCTAAAGTTTTTCCATCTAGCAGTGGATTAATATTTTAAGCCAAGTTTAATGTTTAATCCGAATCAGCTATTTTACTTTTATCACTATGTTTTCATTTCCTTTATTTCATGAATGTGTGAAATTTTGGGATTATGTGGTAATAGGTTAAATGTTAAAATGACAAGGTAATCGCAACCAACATTTTAAGGTTCTTTTTGTAATGACCGTTATATCATTAATACACATAAAGTGCTACATGCACTTTTCATGGTACGTTCGACTTCAAGAGGTGAAAAGGTGTTTGTTTCGGTAGTGTCTATGCAGAGCTGTTACTGTACTCTAAAAATATCTCCTGTAGCACACGGAGAGTTTACGTGTATTCGCTTGACTCCATTGACCACCAAGATTCTACCTTGAAACTCGAGTACATTATTTCTCTTATTTAGACATTTTATTTGACAATGCATCGTGAATATCTGAAGATACAAGATTATCGAAGTTTAATACCACTTTCCCTGTTTATCCATGACAATAAAACCGTCTGTGCATACGGCAGGTAAGTTATTTTCTAAATCAGCGATGAAACAAGATGGAAGCTATCACGGTAAGTTTTATTATGAAGCGTAGAAATGCGTGAAATTTACATCCGGTTTTGGGATCGATTTGACATAGCGGTTTTTATTAAGAAAACAGCTAAAAAAGAAATGAGTGTCAAAATTATTTCATGTTGGCAACAGGAAATAATCTGAAATTTATTTTCGTTTTGTGTTCAGCAAAGCTTTCATAACGGGCTTGTTCTGAAATTATTTATCGATGGGTCTATAAACATTTTGAACAAAGATTTCAGGATTCTTTTAGTTAGAAATTTTGTCCCCTTTAAAAGACATATGAAAATATATTGGTAACCGTAATTTGATTTTTCGAATTGAAACCGTGAAACGTGCTTTACTGAGAATAAAATATATATACATGTATATCTTTTATTTTTTTAACGTATTTTTCATTTTACAGAATTAAGTTTCAGAAAATTTGTGAATACCTTTATCTTTAGTTTATGATAATTCTGATGTACGGTGTCATTTTTAACACGGCGCGAATATCAGTTTAAA
Source organism: Fragum fragum (assembly GCA_946902895.1). Taxonomy (NCBI): domain Eukaryota; kingdom Metazoa; phylum Mollusca; class Bivalvia; order Cardiida; family Cardiidae; genus Fragum; species Fragum fragum. The sequence goes on from OX336366.1 coordinate 51,772,059, forward strand.
TCGAAAACCTACGACCAGAATAGTGCATTTTCTCTTTTGTGTATTTGCTGAGTTTAGCAAATATTGGTCAGACTATTTACGTACGGATTTAATGTCTATCAATGAAAATAGACTATGATTGAAGTAACATCTACTTATCGTTTAACAAACAAATGTTTCGAGTCTGATAGCTTTTTCTTGATACATGTGATTACTTAGTTCAAACTGGGTTTGAAGGAAAATTTAATCAATTCCTACACAATGACGCTTTTTGACGCCCCTTAAGGAAATTATTTTGGAAAACATTGCGGACAATGAGGAAACGTGTATCAAATGTGTATGGTCCTACTTCAAGTGACCTTTAAACTTTGCTGTCCCATTCCTGGTTTTTAAGTTCCAGTGTTTTTATACTGGAAAAAGAAGAAATTGCTTGTAGCAAGCAATAATCTATTTCTTCCTTTTTCACAATATTTTCTACCTTTTTTTCCAATAAAATCGACTTTAAAGTGTCGTCCCTAAGCCCTTTGAATCTGCACAGGTCTAAAATTTTGCAAAGCAGTAAATGGTTACAACCCCAAGCGTTAAAATGCTGTTATAAACTATCTGGCTTAAAACATTATCATTTTTGTGTATATGATGTATTATTGCTATCAACTGGGTTTATGGATCTTTTTTAAAGATACAATTGGCATAGACTAATTCCATTTATTAATTGCTGTTGTGTAGATTTAATAGATTCAAAAAAAAACAAGAAAGGCATTTTTCAATATATCTCTGAGTTGAGACTATATGGATGAAATCGATCGTTCCGAGATTTTTATCGTTTTATATATATTTATCGCTATGAATATCAAAGAAGTAATTGCTCAAAATAGAAATTCTAGTCCTTCAGTTCAGACTCCATACCTCAAAAACTTATTAAATCAAATAAAAAAAAATATTAACTACTTTCAATATAATCAAAGCACTGAGAGTGCAGGAGGAGAACAATCCTGCCAGATAGCTTATCACTTGCAATTGTTTTCAATACTGAATCAATTCAAGAAACAAGTATATACCCCAAAATAAAAGTCGGCATCTAAAAGTTTCTATAGAATGCTGTAAACAGTTTTATACGGGATGTGCTTTCAAAAACAATTGGTAAATCCGGATACGCCTTCCGTACGTTTGGTAACTGTCATTAAACATCTTTTTCTTGAAAATACGTTTAGAAGAATGACATGTGAGGATTCACTCTCGGGCTTTTTGGAGAAAACTTGATACATATCTTGATATGTCAAAAATTATCTTATCTGAAATTACATAGTAAATAAATATAGGTATGAATAAAGAGTTTTTTGGATGAACCTCTCTCCAAGATTTGTTTATGAAATTTTCAAGATCAAGAAATACGAGTTTCATGAGCGGGTCTTATCAGCAAAGTACGGAACAAATACGGAACTATTAGAAAAAATATTCGTCTAAAAAACTATTAATTGGCTTTTGGGGGAGGACCTCATTCAGATAAGTTCAAGTAATTGACCAATCGCTTACCCCGCCCACTGACTCCTTAAGCTCCGCTCATAAACTCCAACAGGAAGTTCCGCTTCGGTTTTTAACGGCGCTATTTTGCAAAATCTATGGCCAGTAGCATGTAACAAAAAAGTAAAATAGTTGGTTTGTGACCTTAACGTCGTAACCTCAGCTTGAAAAAGCTGTAGTTACGACGTTTAAGTCGCCAAACCAACATTAAAGGTAAAAAATATGGCGGAAAATAAGCTCAGGTCCGGGCTGAATAATTTATTTGATTGGTCGGTTGATTCCTTGATTGACGACCGCGATTGGTCAATTCTAATCGAGTAACGGACACGGATGTCATAATCGCAGTTTTTCTGCATAATACGGAACATATCTGATCATATATAAATGAATACGATATGAATATTTGTTGGATAGACCTATTTAAGGTTTGTAAAAGGAAACACTTGTCTTTTTAGCGGTTGGGGGTAATAGCACAATATTGAACATTCCATGAAATGTTAAAATATTTCTTTAAATTTGGCTTATTTATCGACAGGGATATTGAGGGAGATGTTAAAATTGATACGTGACCAAATGGTATAAGTACGAAACACTATGTTACGACAGCAATACAACATCTAGTGTTTGCTTTGAGCTGCAGAGGAAAATTTCATATCTTATGAGACCGAAGGTCGAGTGAAATATCAAATTCCTATCCGCAGCGAGACTTATCATAATTCAGCAGTGTGTGGATAGTCTCAAGTTCAAGGTAACATCTGAAGGTCACGTAACAAACAATTATGCAGGGGCATCCGTGTCTGTGACACATTTCTAGTCTTTGCAGGCATTTGTTTTCATGTTACTAATCAAAGCTTATCATTTTCCTGCTATTGAAACCCGCATATAAATTTTGTTAATCTGCTTTTTACCTCGATTATACATTTTAAGACGAAAATCAAACGGCTTTAAATTGGATTGACAGAACAGTTTCCGACATATTGTAGAGTATGTGTTAACCGTAAAAAATGAAAAAGCAAATCGTTAGTTTGAAAACTGTAACTACAGCTCAAATAGAATGTTCTTACGACAATTTAGTAGCCAAACCAACAAGATTGCTCGGCAAAAATGTTCATAGTTCAACATTCAGTTGAACGTATTGATTGTTGAATGGATTTTGGTTGACAGCTGCGATCCGTCATATTCCCCGCGTCGATATATCCATATTCCCACCCAATGTATTTGCCCGCTTTTCTATTTGTTGATTTGTCTACTAAAAAGGGGGGGGTAGAAGAAATCGCATTTGTCAATACTTCGATTGGTAAATGGTAAATGGTAGCCATTCATATTTAACATGTGTGTTCCTTGTTCAAAGAGGTTTTCTCGTGGAACTAAGTCCCCCCCCCCCCCCCCGGTACTCCGTGACCCTGCCCATCATTTCTGACAGGAAGTTCCACTTCGATTTGACACTGCGTTATTTTTCAAAAATTTATGGCCAGCATGTAAGGAAAAAACAAAAGGTTGGTGACCGAAAGTCGCCAAACCAACAAAAATGCTCCACATTAACGACGGCCAGTGGTGGGGATCAAAGTAATTCACGTCCGGTTTAAATGAATAATGCCATTGGTCTACTGAGTATTCGATTTACAGTCTCGATCCGTCAATTTCATTGTCTTCTTTAAAGATCAGGAAGGAAAAAGAAAAGGCCAAACACTTGCCATATTTTTACGTAAGTAGTGCGGTTCTTACCACAGAAAAGAATCGAAATTACTTTATCTTACTTTTCACATTTAAGGCGCATTCCTTGTTGTGGGACCATCTGGTGGTATGAATTTCAAGGTCGATTTCAGTTTTCAAGATTGCATAATAATCTTTAAGTAAGAACATACCTTTTACTTGGTAGAGGTAGAACCATGATATTTCACTTATATGTTTCTCGTTGCAAAGAATTTCTGTTGGCATTAACGCAAAAGTCATCTCTCGAGGTGAAAGTCTATTTCGTGGCAAATGTTAAGCTGTAACATTTGCAAAAACTTTTGATGGGTTTGTGGTAGGGCTTCCATATTTCATATGTATGCTTTTATTTGCATGGTCTTTCTTGAATCGAAAATATTTTATCTCAAATTAAGACTATAACATTTGAATTAATTGTAGAATTTGTTTCCTTGTGGTAAGATCCTCTCACTGGTTTCAAAGTCAAGGTCGTCATTCAAATAAAATGTCAATTTTCAATATCTTTTTTGTAATATTTGTCAATGCTTTTGGAAGGTAATTAACGGATCGCGTGTTAAAATCAAAGAATCCATCGACCATTCAAATTATTCATTTAGACCGGAAATGAACTTTGAACTCCAACATTTGACGACGTTTATGTGAAGCATTTTGTAGGTTTTGCGACTTAGGCGCCGTTACTACAGTTTTCAACCATTTTATCTTTTTCTTTACGTGTTATTGACCGTACATCTTGTAAAATAACTACGTTTCACATCGAAGTGAACGTTAAATGACCAAATAGTAGGCCCTCCCACTTACTCCGTTGCTCACGCCCATTAACCGTGACAGGTAGTGCAACTTCGATTAAAAATTCGGACCAATAGCATGTAACAAAAATACGTTGGATTGAAAGCTTCTAAACGTCTTAACAAAAGCTAACGACATTTAACTCGCCAAACTAATAAATATTTCGCGCAAATGGCGTCCAATGTTGGAGATCAAATTTCAATGCAGGTCTGAATGAATCTTTGATTGGTCGATTAATTTCGTTGATCAGTCGCGATTGATCAATTGGTCGGGTAATACACCTTAACAGCAATATTTCTAGTGGTAAGAGCTCCTTGTTGTTTTTAAGATCATCTATTGAGGTAAATGTTTCAAAGTCAAATTAATGCAAGATTACTTTGACTTTGAACATGTCTTTTTGAGAGCCTAGATATATCCTACATGAAACTTGTCTCTGTATTCCAAGTATCAAGTTAAGTCTAGTAAGACAAAGTTCGGAGACATTTCTTTATATTGGATTACTGAAAAGTGCAGGTGTGGTGCATCCGTATTGTAACAAGCAAACAATGCTTCACTAACCGTCACAAAAAATACACCAATCTTGAATACATAGCTTTTGTTGTTTACTCAAACGAAAAATTGGTCTAAGAGTGAAAATTAATTGTGCTTCTATTAAATAGACTGGCGTGGGCGCAGTGGTTAAATATTGTTAGATGTCTGTCAATATGATTTAATGTAAAACTATTTTCAAACCATTTGTTTGTTTATTTATTTTTTTCCTTTCTTTTCTTTCCTTTAAAACCCTTAATTGTCTTTTATTGACTTAAGCAATTCCTACACAATTCTCACCTTTACGTTCCTTATGAAAGGGGGTATTGAAAACGTTGTGGATAATGAAGAAATTGCCTATTACACTTTGACACTTATTGTATTTTAATCATCTTTAATATTAAGCAATTTAGACCTGTTTGGAATTTCGTTGTCTGGATATAATGAGTTAATAGTAACTTAACTTTGATCGTATACTTTCGTTTACCCATTCCCACACAATTTCGACTTTTTGCACCAAACAAAATGCGAGCTTTGGAAAGCATTGTGGATAATGCAGAAAAATGCAAATGATTTCTTCATTTCCTACAATGTTTTTTGGCCAAATAGGCATTTTTTTTTCAAATATAAATTGATGTTTGCAGCTTCTTTCAATTCAAACCAGTCAGAAATTTGGTTGTTTGGTAATGGGTTGAATGATTTAAAGTTGATACCTATTGCTTTGCATTATTTTGTAACTTAACAATTTTGTTTTTACAGGCATCGATTTGAATTTTGCTTAAATATTGCATTTATCCTGTAATTCTCTCTTGAAATCCTGCACTTGTTGATTTGATATAATGCATTGTAAGAATATTTTCCCGCCAAATTCATAGCCATTTTTGGCGTTGTTGCCACTGACGTCTTGTGACCTTGATTTCATGTGTGTGTGAGTGTGTGTGTGTGTTTGTGTGTGTGTGTGTGTCTGTGTGTGTGTGTGTGTGTGTTTTTATGCGTGTTGTTGTTGTTGTTGTTTGATTTCATCTAAGCAACTTAACTTGAAGTTTGATCTCTATGTTTCTTTTCTACTCTTAAAGACACAAAAAATGTTGTCTGCAACAAAACTGAACCAGCCTGAAAATTTGTCATCTGATTAAGATCAAAGTTCCCAACTTTCATAAATTATATTTCGAACTAAGCTCTAATGACCGAAGACTTAATGATTTGCGATTGCTAGTTTCTCTGTATCTATTAATAATCGATCTCCGGTCGCGATTAACACTTTCCTGTTCAATCCCTGGGGTTTACGTCTCTTTTGATTTTATGATGATTTTATGAGAAAACATTGTAGAAAAAGAAGAAATCGCTTGTCACAAGCAGTTTCTTCTTTTAACAATATTTCTGAATGGTTATTTTTTCCAAATTAAACCTCCTTTAATTTTAATTTTTTGAATTCGGACAGGTCTCAAACTTTGCAATCATCCTTTGCGAAATTTGTCTCGGACCAATAGGTGGATAATCGTAAAATTGGAATGGGGTGAGCAATTAGAGTGTCTGAAAATGTAGTTTTAGTACTACTACATAATTTTTTTAAGAAATACCAGGAATTCTTATTTGGTGCAAAAGCCTCGGCGATATGACTGAGATATTGTTTAAATGGCTCCCAAGAAAAAAAGCTTTGTAAAACCTTGTGGAAAATGAAGAAATAGCTAGTCACAAGTAATTTCTTTATTATCCACAATGTTTTCTAACCCGCCTGTAAAAAATCCCGAAATTTTATCAACTAAAAGTTGTCGTCTGCAACTTCTTTGAATTTGGATCAGTTCAAAATGTTGGCGTCTGGTAATTGGTTAAACACTATTCGATCAATTGATCTAAAACAAAACGATGTCAAGAAAAGTTATGAGTTTATTGTAAGTTCCATCAATAGTGTTAAGCATCAACATTTGATAGAGAACCGTGTAGTGAGGTAAAATAATTAACAAATCGCTGGCCCCGACCACTTACTCGTTTAGTTACGACGTTTAAGTCACCAAACGAACAAAAAAATTCCACACAGATGGCGGCCAATGTTGAAGTTCAAATCTCGATTCCGGGCTAAATGATTGATTTGATTGGTCGATATATTCCTTGACTGACAGCCTCAAATGGTCAACCCGTCTTTAAAACATGTTACTTTTAATATATAAGCAGTCAAACTACATTCATTACTCTTCGGTCAGCTTTTGAGACCTGGAGACCATAATGAAATGGACAGTCATTTTGAATAAAACTGGCCAACCTACTGTCCACGATTCACAGTCTTAACGCCGCTGTTAGGTTATCCAAGGATCGCCGTTCTCAGACGGGAAGTTCGACTTCGATATTAAACGACGGTTTTTTTTTTTTTTTTTTTTTTTTTTTTTTGAAAATGATCATATTCACTTAGATTTTTCAAAAATATAAAATAATTGGGGGGGGTTGCTAAAACAACGCTACTACATCTAGAAAAAAGCCGTCACGGCGTTCAAATCCCAAAATCAGCAAAATGCTTAACATCAATGTTGGAGTACAAAGTTCACTTCCTCACTAAATGAATGATATGATTAGTCTACCAATTCTTTGATTAACAGTGGCAATCCATAAAGTTAAGATATATCTCAAAATAAACACCAGACAGCCGCTTTAGACCTGCCACATTCAGCCAAACCGTCCGAATTTTTTACATATTCGCAATCTGTACTGCCAGATTTTGTCACGGCCACATTGATTCCTTCGGCGATCCAGCCACAGATACACTTTTCCATTCCAAATTCCTCCGCTTTCAATATGTCGTTTGACGATGCTATTAACGATCCTTTTGATCTGCATTTCTCCCCAGCATCATCGAAAGCCAAATTATTTCTGCCTTCATTCTGTACAAAATACACTGCAAAGTAGAAAAGCCGGTTTTAGTACTGTAATGTAATTGATTTTGTGTCATCATTTAGATGTATACGATACTTATAAGGTCAGGGCGACCAAATTTTGGCAAAATTGAAATACAGGCTGAATTTAGCTTTATTAGTTACATTTTAGTCGCCTTAACACGGTGTAGCATAGAGGAGCCGGGTGTAAGAGGAAAATCATCTTTCGGTTTGTACGCAGCAATCAAGTCGAACTCTGGTTACCTTTCAAAGGCAGTCGAAAGACTTCATCTGTCAACACAAATGAGAAAGAGATGGAGGACAACACCTTACAGTCCATAAATATATTAGATTCTTCTCGTAATACTCTATTTGAATAACCTAGGAGGAATATTATTTCTTCATAAGACTCTCCTCAAGGAAATTATACATTACTATACAAAATCCTTATTATCCCCCACCGTCTCGGCGAAGGCGATATAGTAATGGTCTCCGTCCGCTATGCCGCCATTCCGTCATTCCGCCACAAAGCTTGTCCGGAGCATATCTCATACAGTATAAATGCTATCAACTTGAAACTTCATAAGTGGATAGATCTCATAGAGGAGAAGTGCAGTGCATATCAACAACAACTCTTGCTTTCATTATTTTGGAGTTACTGCCCTTTTTGTTTTAAAGATTAAGATTTTGTCCGGAGCATATCTCTGAAAGTAAAATAGCTATTAACTTGAAACTTCATAGGTGGATAGATCTCGTTTAGGAGAAGTGCAGGATGTGCTCAAGTGCTCAATACCTAGGGGATGAACGTGCAGGCAGAATTTTATTTCTGAAATACGTAAGAACTACATTTTATTGCGTATGTATTCAATGGATTAAGCCTCCAGTGACATTTTGCACTCGTTGAACACTGAGCATCGTCTGTTAACTTAAGCTATCATTGCTGGCGCTTTGCTAGTTTAAACAAAACTATCTTCTGACCCCATCAACCAGATAAAAAGTTGATATTATTTATCAAATGGTTTGCTTACCTGGAAATCGAAATTTGCCGTATGCAAAATAAGCTGGGTCATCGGCCATTTTGTTTTTGACTTCTATTTCGTGAGTAATGTCGTTACGTCCAAGCTGGCATGTCTTGGCTAAGGAGTTCCATGCAATGCCTTTACAGTCACTATTCTCGAGGCACTTTCTGATACATTCAAAGTAATTCATAAATGAACTTTCTTCTAGGATATTTTTCACGAACCTTTTTCCTGGGATTAAAAGGAAATAGCTCCCGAGAAGCTCACACTCAATACTGAGGGAAAGTAAAAGCAATGTCGTCCAGTAAAAACTGTTTGTTATATCCATCGCTACAGTCACGAATGCTTTCCTTTGTTTTGGAATCTTTTCGATCTCCAACTTCTCTATATGTTGAATTAGCCATTCCAATTCTGAAACATTTCGATTCCATTGTTTCTTGAATCAATGACAAATAGAGTATCTGTAAACATTTACAAAATAGACCGGACATATTTTTATGGACATATTAATTGGACTGTCGAAGGACATCCAAGAGTTAGATTCTTCTTTTCAATCCCACTTATCTATTTATTTGTCATATATTTGTTTTTGATTATTAATCCTTTCCCACATAATCTCTCTTTTTTACTCTCCTCAATGAAACAATGTGAAAAATGAAGAAATTGCTCGAAACAACGTTTACTAACCAAGAAGATAAAACTTTTTTAACCCATTTCCGTATAATGATGCCTTTTGAAGTCCCTAAAAAAAGTTATGTAGAATATTGTGGAAAAAAAAGTAATGGCTTATTGCAATCAAGTATTTCATTATCCACAATTTTTCTACTGAAAAAGTAAAGAAAATCCAAAATTTCATCGACTCAAATTTGTCTTCTGCAACAACTTTGACTTTGGAACAGTCTAAACTTTTGTCGTCCAGTAAAAGGTTAAACATCTGCCTACTTTAAATTTTCGTCAGCAACTGCTCTCAGTTTGGATCAGTCTAAAATTTTGTTTTGTTGGGATAGATTAAACAACTAACAATTATTTTCATTGTTGTTCTAAGTTTCTTGTTTGAGACTCTTTGAGTGAATAGCGCGTCTGCTTATAACTTTTACCAACAGCATACACATGGTGGCATTTCTTTAATCCTTTCCCGGTCAATCCCTGGTATTTACGGCCCTGTGGTTTTATACTTGAGACAACATTGTGGAAAAAGAAGAAGTTACTTGTAACAAGCAATTTCTTCTTTTTTAACAATATTTTCTACCCTACTGAATAGTTGTTTTTAAATTGAATCCACGTTAAATTTTCGTCTGCAAAGCCTTTGAATTTGGAATGGTCTGAAATTTTGCAAAACAGGATGTCTGAATCTTATTAACCGAGACATTCGATTTCTATTGGGATTTGAACACGTGTTCTCCCGCTTCTCGAACTGTCTCCGTGCCAATCGGCTACATGTTTTTTAGACTGGATGAAAAGGAAAATTTATTTTTAGAAAATAACATGACCCGTTATCCAGGAAAACCTGTCTAAATGGCATCACCTAAGGACTTTGTGACGTTGAAATTTTTTGATGATATCACAATTGTCTGATAATTACTACACACCCAAGAAAAAAACTTTGAAAACATTGTTGAAAATGAAGAAATAGCTTGTTAAAAGCATTTTTTTCATTATCTATGACGTTTTCCAAAGTACCCCAAAAATACTTCTAAAAATTCATCAACTTATATATATCAAATTTTCGTCTACTACTTCTTTATTTCTGGACCTGTCTAAAATTTTGTTTTCTGGTAATGGGTTGAACCGTACACAAGCGGCAGTAACTTTGTCAGTATTTTAAGATTTTTCCATTTATATGGGCCAAAAAGATGGTTTGTTCAAATATGTAAAAATGAATAATAATAAAGAAATGTTCTTCTCCGATTTTCCTAGATTATGGACCATATGTTTATGAATATATGTGAATTTACCTTTTGTATCATTCTATCCTATGCGATGTGCTTTTGAAAAAAAGGTAAAGAGTGTTAGAGCATGGTCGAAGGATTGGTTTGGATCTTTCTCTGATACTATAACTAGGACTTAACTCACACTGAGCACACAGGTAGATATTTGGGCACCCAGATCGTATGCGCACGATCAGGCCCACAGGTGCTTTGGTTTCGTTAGAAAGTGTGATTCTAGTTTTGGGTAAAATGCATGTATCTAAAGAGAAGTCGAAGCTTGGTCGAAGGGTGTGTTTGAGCTTGGACCTTTCTCTGGCGCTATGACCGCACCCATGAACTTTGGTTATATTTGTTTGAATGGAGTTTTACGCCGCTTTCAGCAATTTTTCAGTTATATCGCGGCGGCTGGAGCACCTAACAATCGATTCCTGGTATTTCTCACACCAGTACCACCATCCCATCCTTTCCTAGCCTCCAGCTGCTATACCGCATAGGTCTACGATTATCGACCCATTGCTGGGAGACAAATAGTCGGAAAGGGTGAGTGCCGCACTTTTGTTATAATAAACCATTGTAAAAAAGGATTTTTATCTTCTAAAGTCACATTTTGATACATCATGTATCATTTTAAAGCTACTGGTCTTTGTTGTTGTTGTTATTGCTACTGTCTTATCAAAATAATTATTTTGGTTGATAGATTACAACTGTCAATCAAACAATGGTTAAACACTTAAATCATACATTTAGACCGGAAGTGAACGTTGAACTCCGATATAAGTGGACATTAATGAGAAGCATTTTTGTTGGTTCGGCGACTTAAATGTCGTAAGTACAGCTTATTCACCAAACCAGGCCTTTACTTTTTTTGTTACTGAACATAAATTTTAAAACATTGTTGTTTGATATCTAAGTCGAACTCCCTGTCGGATCTTAGTGCAATGGATGTGGCCAACGATTCGTCAATTTTCTGCTTTTTCTGGTCTATGTGTTTGTTATGTGAATACGTATTCTACTCATAGACGAAAATTCCAATTCTGCCTATCCCTAGTTTTACATGTAACCTTCATGCGAAAAAAGCTGTCGATTCTATCATCCTTAAATACGGGCGTTAAAGGTTGGAACTAACTCGAAAACGAGGTATCAAAATAAATCAAAGTGCTGCCAGCATTGTAATAGGTGACTAATTACAATGTAATTGAATAATTCTGTCTTTGTTTTTACGCTGGTACATCCTTTAACGAATTGCCTTTATCTTGTTATCTATGCATGAGTAACCACTGTACCATTCTAATCAGTCACCTATTACAGTGCTGGCAGCACTTTGATTCACTTATGGCCAAACCTCGAGCATTTCGGCGATCATCTTCGCATGTACTTATTGAGCAAAATATTGATACCTCGTTTTCGAGTTAGTTCCAACGTTTACCGCCAGTATTTACTGTAAAAGATTTAAACAATGTGTTGAAAATCTTTTTTACAGTTGATAAATCTATATTTCGTAGGATAATCATTCCCGTTCCTCAGAAAGTAATGTAATGCTATCTTTATTTGTTGGAAAAGGAGTTTTTGTTAGAATTTGAGGTATGAACGCTTTACAATATATTTTTCGTCGCCTCGGGTAAATCCTCTCTGGAAATAATTAACGGATCGCTGGCCCAGCCCACTGACTCCACTGGCCTTATCAACTGACTCTGATAGGAAGTCCCACTTCCAAATAAAACGGCGTTTGTAAAATCAATAGTCAGTACAAAGTAACAAACAGTAAGATGGTTCATTGGCGACGGACGCGTCGTACCTATCGCTTGAATGAGCTGTACGATTTTAGTCGCCAAACCGTTAAAAATGCTTCACATAAATGTCGTCAAATTTTAACTGCCTTGATAAATGAATTATATGATTGGTCTATTGATTCTTTAATTGGAAGCCGCAATTGGTCAATTGTTTCTTAAATGCTTACCCATAGCTATGACTTAGTTTTTGCCTAACGTCCATGATAACAGACCTTGAACTTGTCATGGACATGTGCATCTCTACTGAAAATAACCTTCACTCCCAAAAATGAGCATCATTATTATTGAAAATCTTTGAATTTCTTTAATGCTTTCTGGTAGGTTATCGAGAATTCTCGGTGGATTATCATTTGCGCACTATCGAACGTTGTCTACGCGGGATAAAAACGGCTGTGGCATCATTAGGTTTCCATGTTACTCGCGTGCAAAATGACGCTGTTTTCCCCCAAAAGATCATATTTTGTCTATGTTTTGCATTCGACTAAGATCGAATTAACTTTCCTGTCGTGAACAACAAAAGCGTATTTTCACTCGTGTCCAATGTGGCTTTAGTTGTTCACTCAATGAAAGATGTTTTTATCAATCTTACACTGAAACAAACAATTATCCTCTATATATATATGAAGGCTATTCTTAATACAGAGAGGTAAAAAGAATTAAAGAATGTGCACAGATCTTGCTGGAGTATGGATATAAATGGCTAGTAGTAAAAACTTGCTTAACTCTTCCTCGTTTTTGGAAAATTTAGACTAGTCCAAATTGAAAGAGGTTGCAGACGACAATGACAACTGGATGCTATTTGAAATGAACCCATCCTATGTGGTAGAAAATATTGTGGAAAAAGGAAAAATTGCTTGTTTCAAGCAATTTCTTTTTTTTCCACAATGTTTTCTCAAGTATAAAATCACAGGAACGTAAAATCCCGTATTTGAACGGGAAAGGGTTAAGAAAACGTGGACGAAGGAAATATTGAATGAACAATCCTGTGAGTGAGAGTGAGAAAGCGACAGAGTGGTGAAACATTCAGAGTCCTTGAAATTTTAATCGCATACATTTAACCCATTCCCACACAATCCCTCGTTTTTACGCCCCTCAAGAAAAAAGCTTTGGAAAACATTGTGGAAAATGAAGAAATTGCTTGTTACAAGCAATTTCTTCATTTTTCACAATGATTTCTATCCAAAAAGATGAATAAATTTAAAATTCCATAAACTTTAAACTGTCCTCTGCAGCATCTTTGAATTTGGACCAGTCTAAAATTTTGTTGTGTTGGAATAGGTTAAATAGCAGGACAAAAAAACTTTCTTCAAAAAACGAAGCAATATAAAACAATCTTGTTAATTCTTTATTGAATTGATTTGTCAGACCACAATTGAAGGTTGTCGTTCAATTTATCGTCGAATAAAATGTATTGATTTGTTTCGTAAATATTCGAATGTTATATAACCGATTTATATTCAAAGTTGATGAACGGTCTTTAAACTTAAATGAAAACTTAAATGTTACAATCTCTTGAGTAAGTTGTAGTTATGACGCCAAACCAACTTCATGCTTAACATCAACTTCGACTAGTCGGAGTTTTAAGTTCTGAAGGCACATCTCAAGGTTGTGCAGGATGCAAAACTTGATAGAAAAGGTGCGTATCAGTAGCTGTTGTCGGTGATTTCTAACTGATGAGCCTAATTGACGGATCGTGACTGTCAAACAAGAATGGATAGACCAGTCAAATCAAACAATTAAACCAGAAGTGAACTTTGATGTTGGATTATCCAAGGTTTCCATTTCTGCCCTGTTCTAAGGTCCAAAAATCGACTTTCTGTCCAGATATACGAAATGCAGACCATATCTGCCTTCATTCCGATAGATACCCGCCCATTTTTACGGATATTGTAAGGCTATAAATCATGAAAAAATGTTGCCCTCTTAAACCAATCCCACACAACAAGATTTTAGACTGTCCGAACTAAAAGAAGTAACAGACAACAATACAAAAGCCGGTGAAATGTAAAAATGTTTTCTTTTAGGGTAGACAACATCGTGGTCATTGCATAAAGTAACTTATTGTTTGCCCACAATTTTTGCTAAAGCTTGTATCTTAAATGGTGTATGGAAATGGATTCATGAATAGATCGACTCGAAAATAAGATCAGATCGGTTAATCTAAAATAATCAATACAAACAACTACAGGATTTAAGATAAGCGAGGGTGCGGTTGCTTTAGACTTTCGAGGTTGATTTGTCTATCTTTACACAATAAAAGAAAATGAATTTGGTATTGTCTTTACAAATATGGGTTGAATAATTCGGCATCAACTAACACACGTTGAAGAAAAGATGGCTCTTTAAATGACTTCTTTATATACATCTTTCACATACATGTAGGCCATCATAATCTACGTTGACATGACACATGGATTTCAGATTAAGTCTGTGTTTTCTATAGTATTTTGTTATTGTCGTTCATCTGGCCAGGGACTGTTTAAACGTCCCATGTGATATTTAAAAGGGTAAAATGAATTATGGGTTCACAAGAAAATTCCTATGAGTTTCTCTTCTCACACTATTCAATGGCATACCTGATGATTTGTTTCTATAATTGTCATCTGAAACGTTTGAATTCGGATCTGTCTTTATCTTATCTTAAAGCAAAGGCTTGGTAAAGGTGTCATGGAGATATATATATTTATCAAAATTCCAATTTGAATATTTCTTAGTTTTTATTCCATATCAACATGCTAACGATATAAGCAATTAGGTGCGTAATTCAACTTTTAGTTTTCGGCTGTCCAAATGAGCTAAGTCACCCGATCTCGTATAAAATCATTCTTTATTATCCAAGAGGCTCCAACATTTGGGACCTAGGTACCCTAGGTTATTGATTTAAATAAATCTTCCGCAGAGTGGTGGTAAAGAATCTGAATGAGAGTTAGTTAGTCCAACTAGCATATCAAACGACGTTAGCTTGCAAAATATATGGTCAGGGGAATAAAGCAGAAAGAAAATCTTGGTTTGACGACCAATGAAATACCCTTATAAATAAACCTGGTTTTTGACCTTTAGCTGATTTTTATTGGAACTTCACTCGGTGTATCATTTTAATTGGATTTAAAAAGCAACCAGAAAGGTTTTACGTTGATCGTTTCTTCGCTTTAACAAAACATTAACGGTTACATTTGAAGAGAGTCGTCAACAATTATATCAATTTTGACTTTAAAAAAATCGAGATTTGTTAGTTTGTTTGTTTGTTTGTTTGTTTGCTGTTATTGCTGGGTGTGTTGTTGTTGTTTGTTGTTGTTGTTGTTGTTTTGTTTGTTTGTTTTGTTTTGTTTGGGGGTGATTGTTGCCGTTGTTTTGTTTTGTTTTTAACAAAGAGGGAAATCATATAAAGTTAACTCAATTTTCAAAATCAAAATATACACCAAACTCCTGAAGTCGTTTTGTCACAATGTGCTAGCCCCTCCACATTCTCTGTGTGCGAACAGTTGTGGGTTCGATCTTGAAGTATAGCAACATTGATTCCACTCGCTATCCAGCCACAGTTACAGCGATGCATGCCCAACTCTTCTGCTTTAAAGACATCTGTTGATGATGCAATAGTGGATCCTTTAGCTCTACATCTCTCCTCCGCCTCTTCGAAACCCATGTTGCCATAACCTTCGTTAAGGACAAAGTGCACTATAATAAAAGAAAAATGAAACGTACTATAATTTATTATCAGTAAAATAATGCTTATTCGGCTGTTGGTTTGGATTTTAGAAGCCAAGCTTCGGATCGCTATCGGTCAAAACATCTACTGATCAATCAAATACTTCAATTAGACCGGAAGTAAACTTTGAACTGCCACTTTTATATGAAGCATCTTTGTTGGTTTGCTGTCCTACGTCTTATTCAAGGTAAGTCGCCAATAAACGATTTGCTTTTTTTTATTTTTGACACCTCTAACCACATTTTTAACAAAATAATGTCTTTAATGACATGAAAATGACTAGATCTACGATTTCGGAAGTAAATAGCCGTTGAAAACGAATTATCAATGGGACCCTACCGACATGCGGAGTAATTCCGGAAAGTGCCCTTTAATTATTTTACTTGACTAGACTGGGTATCTCCTGTTAGAATTTGCCACAAAGTGTGTAAAGGAGCTGATACAAAATGCTTCATTTGTTTTAGCAGAATTATATATTTTTCTGTTTTTCACGCAGGAGAATGTTGAATACTCTTGTTATACCATTAAAATATGAAGTTAGTATGATGACTTGATACATTTTAATCGTACTCCCTTCCGAGGTCTCAGTCAGTTTTCATACCTTATTTCTCGTTTTCGAAACAAAGTTAGCAAAGGCTCCCTTTATAGTGTATTATCATTTTTTTCATGCCTTAAAAAAATTATTAGAACAATTAAACAAACAAAACAAACAACAGCAGAGAACAAAAATAATGCGATACAAACGGTTTTTTAAATGTTTTTTAGCCCCAAATCCAGGAAAACCATTATTTTCGACACCCATGGTTACTAAAATTTCGTCTGTATCCTCTTTCGTTCTGAGATTTTTTTATTCTGTATAGAGAAAAATGGTACGTCAATTTTAAAAGTTAAAGATATCCTTCCATAGATTTCGGTTTAAATCCACGCAACACAAACGCTTCTATTCCGTATCTTTAATTGCTCTATAGGCAACGAGTGGTATTTGCTCAACCGGATCCGTATATGTGATTTGATTTTCGCCCAACTGCCCAGATGTCCTTTTTTACAAATGACCAAGAAAGTCGATTGACTAAAGTTATTTCATTTAGGCTTATTACATTAACGAAGTTACATTAGCCTGTCACATATTAATGTAATTGACATATGATATTTTGTCATTTTAAATGCTTTAGCTTAAACAATCTCACGAATAATGTGGAAAAGCAAAAATAATTTTGGCAAGATGAACAACAACGAGATTTGTGCATTCTTGTATCTTCCTGTGTAAATATAGTTACATATATAGACCGGCACCACCCAGAGTCCAAGGGAATCAACTGGTCAAGCGGAGTAAATCTGTATATCGGTAGAGGCCCATTGACCGGCCGCGAATCTTAATTAAAACTGATAGACCATCAAATCATACACTAAGACTGGTATTAGAATTTGTACTCCAACTGAAACATTTTTATTGGCTAGGCGACCTTAACGTCGTAACACCGTTTAGGTCACCAACCAACCATTTACTTGTTTGTTACATGTGACTGACCATTTTCAAAATATCGCCGTTTAACTCTTGTCATGCTGTATAAGTTACCTTACTGAAATGCTGTTAAATCAAAGGGCCGAAAGCACCGATAGAACTTTTTGTTCAAAAATCAATAATTCTTTTAGAAATCAACTTCATAAACAAGTCTGGCAGGAAAAGTACAAGCAGGAGGTGTAGACTAAGATCAGCCTGCACATAAGTGCAGTCTGATCTTAGTCTACACCTCCTACCAAAACCGGAATATTACGGGTTCAGCATGACAAGGGTTAATATTCACATGGAACTTTCTGTTGGAATTCCGTTGCCAGCGATCCGTCAATTAGCGTCGCATGACACATTCCCGATCGGACAGACTCTGGTCATCATGCTTTTGCAGCACTTCAACTTTTCGACGGGGTGGGGGGTCACACGTACTGATTTTGTGAAAATTTTGTAACTTTGTATTGAGCTGCGTAGCGTCTTTTCCGATTGTGGTAAAGCGTTGTTTTTATGGTCGGCCTACAGATATCGCCAGGTGACTAAAAGATCTTAATCGAACTTTACTACTGAATCCGCACGGTCCTTTTAGTGATACCATACGACAGCCGTATGGTCTACACTAGCTCTGAAGCGTAGTTTACATTTTGCCTGCTGGGTATACAAGGCTCGAGTAAGCTCCGACCCTCCAAAATCAAGCAATGTCCTAGCGGAGACATGCAATCGTCGAACATTTACGTCAACCGTAAACATTGCGATCTCATCAAACTATAACTAAAAGGCCGGAGACCAAAGCCCCTAGACATAGTAAATGTACGCAATGTCGCTATGATGATATAGCATTATGACCGTGTTTTGATATTTTTAGCTAAATCTTGATCGAAACATTCTGTAGTAGCCGCCTGCTTTACCTAATATTTAACAGACACAGCTCATGTTCTCCCTTGCTGTAATCGTACAATTACAATCCGGGAGCTTATTCAAGAATATTTTATGTTTAGTAAATATTTGTCTTATTTCCTTTTCCAGAAGCAATTGTAACAGGAAATTTCCTCTATTCTTAGAACATTTTCTAACCTACAGGTTGGTTTCTTTCTTCTAACGCGTCGTTTGATCGCCATTCGTCATAACTTAATGATCAATTTTGCATTTTATCAGGCGAAAAAAATGAAATCATAATTGTCTTGTATATGATTTTGGGTCTTGTATGCTTGAAGGGTTAGGGCCAAGGACTCGTATTCTAAGAGATGTAGAGTGTCGCTGGTCACGTGGGTGTCCTTGGCCAAAGCATTTGAAGCCCAAGCCTTATACTAGTGACATCCGTGAAGCACAGAAATACTCTTTTTATAATTTAAGAATAGTTCAACCCAAAAATGAGACATATTTCTTTCATCGTATTCTATTTGAATGGTAGATCTATTAAAAAAAAACATACGGAATCAAAAGCATACTTAAAAGCTTATAATACTTTCAGTACCTTGATGTTTATTTACAAAACGGTTGTCTCCTCGAGTATTAAGGAAAAGGGAATTATCTTCAACTGTTCATTTTCATTCAATTCCGTTAGATTAAACTGCCAACATGAAGACAAATATTTTCTATATCAAGTATCATTGGTTTGGTTATGTCTTTCGTGTTTCATAAATCCGAAACCATGCGAAGGCCTTTTAATTGTGAAAATAATTATAAGCTAAAACAAAGCAACTAACTGGTACGTTTGACTTCCAATTTCACATCATTATTCAGAAGAAAACACACATTTATAATTGAAGGACCGCTGGTCCCGTCCACTGAATGCTCTGGTCACACCAACTGACTCCAATTAGAAATTCCGCTTTGATATTAAATGGTGTTTTGTGCACCACGGCCAGAAAAATGTTAAAAAAAGTAGAATGATTGGATGACGACTTAAACGTCGTAACCAAAGCTCTTATGTACAAAAATTTATGCGCCAGACCAACGAATATCTTTCACATATATATCGGCCAATTTCGGAGTTCAATGATTAGCTTTCGGTTAAAATAGATGATTTAATTAATCTATTAGTTCTTTGATTGACAACCGCGATTCGTCGATTGACCAATCGCGGCGGTTAATCAAATAACCAGTCGACCAATGAAATCATCATTGAGAACGAAAATGAGTTATGAACTCTAACATTTGCCGCCATTTTTGTTAACTTTTTTGAATGTTTGGCGATTTAAACGTAGTAACTTCAGTTTTTCAAGCTGTAGTTTCGACGTTTAGGTCGCCAACCAACTATTCTACATTTTGTTATATGCTACTGGATAAGAATTTTGCAAAATAACGACTTTTAAAATCACGGCGGGACTTCCTGTTGGAGTCAAAGGACGTGGCGAATGGAGTAAGTGGGCAGGGCCAGCGATTATCCAATTAAACAAACATTCAAGGATGTCTTGATTATGTAAATTGAGGACACAATATAGGTTTTCAACTGGTTTAGACGTCAAGTTAATGCTAAACAAATGTGTAAAATAGCGTGCGACGTTCGCGGTAGTGTAATAGGACGTCATGCTCCTAGTAAATGACGTCAAGCTGAGAATAAAGGACAAAATAAAAGATACATCTAGAAAGATACTTTTCCCTTTGGCTTTGGGAAGACTAATTCCATAATATCATACGTAATCCTAATGTCTAGAATCCTATAACAGGACGATAACGTAATGGACTATCAATTTGCTACTTTAACAAAATCATTAAGGTGTCCAATTGAGGCTATGAGAACACCAAATATTATGAAAATATTCCAATGCTATGTTGCAAATTATTTGATAGTCGTCAATTACAATATAGTAAAGATCAAAAGCATTGTAATGAATTCTCACCGCGTAGGAAAAAAATATAGCACTTTAATTATCGGAATTCTGAACATTCCATACGCAGTGCGAATCCATTTTTTCCATGCACTAATCGAATATATGTATCTTCCATACGCAGCTCAATTCCAATTTATTAACAGTATCAGTTTATCCTCTATATAGTCTCGCGAATCGATTAATCCATTACCAGACTGCAAAATTTTAGACCGATCCAAATTGAAAAAGAGTTGCAGATGACAATTTACAGTTTATGAAAAATTAGATTTTTCAACTTTCTGGATAAAAATCATTGTGGAAAAAAGTAGAAATTGCTTGTTACAAGCAACTTCTTCATTTTAAACAATGTTTTTCCAATTGTTTTTCTTAAGGGGTGCCAAACAGTGTCACTGTGTGGGCCTGGCAATCCAAGAACCACAAGAATTCTGTCATCTAAGATCAGACTGATGCGATTGATTTATGTTCTTACCTGGAAATCGAACCTTTCCGTAAGCCGTGTAGATGGGATCATCTATCATTAATCTGTTGACAACAGAATCTTGTACGATATCACTGTTTCCTAGTTGACATGTTTTGTGGACGGAACTCCATGCAATACCCTTACATTTATGGCTGTCAAGACAATGGACTATACATTTGAACTGGTTGGGAAATGTAGCTTCTTCTAAAATCCCCCGGTCGAATTTTTTTCCAGGCACAACCATGAAAAAGTTACTGAGAAAATCACACTTTATGTAACGTGTTAATATCAAGTTTAAAATAATGATATAGCCGGGCATTGTTCCAATGTTGGGTAATATTTTGAAAAAAAAATCAGTGGGGTATTTTAAAAAAGGACATTCTATTAGTTTAGAAAGCGGTTAAAAC
This sequence comes from Fragum fragum, assembly GCA_946902895.1. Taxonomy (NCBI): domain Eukaryota; kingdom Metazoa; phylum Mollusca; class Bivalvia; order Cardiida; family Cardiidae; genus Fragum; species Fragum fragum. Next base: position 51,793,098 of record OX336366.1, read on the forward strand.
ATGTTATACGTTCTATTTGATTGAATGTATTGATCGCATAATATCTGTTTGATATAAATATCAAAGATCAACTCATCCTTGGCTGTTGCAAAGTCTTCAGAGGCGCACAATCCATACAAAAATAGACATTGAGTATGATAATACAATACCTCGGGAAATCACAGAAAACAGCCGAGCTAAAAAGATGTCCACTTTTATATATTAATCCAAATTACACCATATCATAAGTTTACGCATTTAGAAAACAATTAAGGTAATGATTTATTTCAATATTGGCTTTTACATTCAAGAAGCGAAGAGGTTATTTCTTTTTATTTTCTTTGGGATATGAACCTAAAAACTTAACCTAACTGTATGAACACGCGATTAAGTTTTTAGGTTCATACCTTAATGAAAACAAATTTTTCATTTCTTTTAATTCAATGTCATCAAGCAAATTAAGGCAATGAGCTTACTATTTTCTAGTAACATTGTATGAATCTACGTATAAGCGTACAAATAGTAGCGTGCTCAAAATTTTGTTCATGGAAAAGAAAAGTTCGGCCAATCAAAACGCTTGAATCTTGATGGATGGAATTGAAATTAAATTGTGTAAAAATAGATTAAAAGATTCAAGGAACACACATATACACAAACTGTCAACACTTCAGGTACATAATGTATTCAAAAGAGAATAATGTTTTTATTTCCCCGTATTTCAATGAGTCCATTATACAGTGGTCGAACAAAACAGATTGGTACTGGGCCATTCATTTTTAAAGCTTTTTTTTTCATGAAAGGTCGAGATTTTGTGATAAGTTAGGCTGCTTTGTGGCTTGAACATTATATCCAATAAATAATTTACCTTCAAGCGAGTTAATCTTAAAACCCTTTTTTAATTTTTGTCCAATTTTATCCGTTTTCAAGCGGCTGAGTCAGTGCTTCTTTTCGAAGAAAATCTTATCAGAATGGTAAAAAGCGACAACGTTGTATCAAAGGTCTACCTTTTAACAGTAACTTTTGTAAATTTTTTTTAAGTAATGTGTATGTAATTTAAGTAAATTATTAAATGGTTAATTTACCTGTGTTAACCCTTTCACGCACAATCCCTTGTTTTTACGTCCTAGTTATTTGGTACAAGAGAAAATATCGTGTGTAAAGAAGAAATTGCTTGTATAGAAAGCAGTTTCTTCTTTTCCCACAATATTTTCTACCCTATAGGCTGGTTACTTTTCAGATAACAATCACTTTTAATTGTCGCCTGCAGCTTCTTTCAAATTCGACAAGACTAAAATTCAAATGAATGGAAAGGGCTAATCTTACACCAAATATCTTTATATCAATTACGTGCAGTCAACCCACATGCATCTGATTTTCGATTTGTCGGTTGCTATTCATGGCATAATTTGTATCTACCTAATGGCGAATTTACTATTAGACTTTGGCTGTATGATATATGTGGATGTTAATTTCATGGTACTGCAATATTATGAAATAAGCACCTGACCCTTTATCCAATTACTGGATAACATTTTGCGGGTGCGCGAGCAAAATGTTGTAACTACAGCTTTAGTTACGGCATTTTGCTCGGAAACTGACGATTTAATATAGCTGTGATCACGACATTTTGCTCGCGTTCCGATTATATTTGAGAAATTTTCACACCGATTCTGACTGAATGATGTAGAGAGAACGAGATCGCTGGCCCAGCCCACTGACTCCACTGGCCACGTCAACTGACTCTGACAGGAAGTCCCACTTCCAAATTAAACGGCGTTTGTAAAATAAATAGCCAAACCATGTAATAAAAACTAAAATGGTTCCTTGGCGACGGACGCTTGAATTAGCTGTACGTTTTTAGTCGCGAAACCGAAAAAAGCCTCGCATGAATGTCGACAAATGTTTACTTCTCGTATGAATTATATGGTCGGCCTATTGATTCTTTAATTGAAAGCCACGATTCGTCAATTGTTTCTGAAATACCCATACCATAGCTATGGCTTAGTTTTGCATAACGTTCATGATAACAGACCTTAAACTGTTAATGAACAGGTGCATCTTGTACTAAAGATACTCCCACAAACACACATAAAAAGTGAGCATTATTAGTATCGAAAGTCTTTGAATTACTTAAATACTTTCTTGTAGATAATCGAGATTTCTCGGTGGGTTATCATTCGACAATCAAACCGAACAAAACGACAAAATCTTTTAAGTGAGGAACTCACTGTTTTGGTAGATCTGCTTTCGTTCATTGCGAACTATCGAACGTCGTCTTCGCGGAACACAAACGCTAGTTGCATCATCCGGTTTCCATGTTACTTGCGTGCAAATAAGATCCAAAAAGATCCTATTTTGTCTATTTTCGAGTTAGATTGATTTATTTTTCCTTTCGTGAACAACTATAGTATATTTTCATGGCCAATATAGCTTTTGTTGTTCACTAAATAAAAGATACATGTATTGTATTAATCTTTCGGTGAAACAAACAGTTATCCTCTATCTATATAAAGGCCATTCTTCACCCTTTCCCGTATAAACCCTGAATGTTATGTCGCTATAATTTTATACTTGAGAAAACATTGCGCAAAAAAGAAGTAATTGCTTGCAACAAACAATTTCTTTTTTTGCACAATATTTTCTATACAATAGGATGGCTTCATTTATCATTGCATTGATTTCTATTGTCGTCTGCAAATTCTTTGAATTTTGGCAAATCTGAAATTTCAATAAACGGGAAATGGTTAATACAGAGAGGTAAAGAGAGTTAAAGAATTTGCCTAGATATTTTTGCGCGGGAAAATGAAAAGACGTGGCACACTGAAGAAACCTACTAAAGAAAACGTGGGCGAAGAAGATATTGCTTGAAAAATTGTGTGAATATGTGAAAGCGTCAGTGTGGTGAAACATTTGTTGAAATTAATCTTCCTCGTCTAAACTTTCTTCCGCATACATTTGAGCAGTAGGACAAAAATACTTCCTTTAAAAAAAGTTACTTCGTCATTGAGTTGATTTGTCAGACAAGATCCGGAACACGCCGTTCAATTTTGAGTAAAAAAACGTAGTGATTTGTTTCACAAATATCCGACTGTTATACAACCGAATTATTTACAAAGTAGACGACCTGTCTTCAAAACTTAACTGGAAATTTACATTTTTCAAGTTCTTGTATAAGATGTTTTTACGACGTCAAAGCAACAAAATGCTTAGCATCAACATAAACCAATGCCGGAGTTTTAAGTTCTAGTGGCACATCTCAAGGTTGTGCAAGATGTAAAACTTCGTTGAAAAGGTGTGTGTCACTAGCTGTTGTCGGTGAAAACTACCTGATATGTTTAATTGACAGATCGTGGCTATCAATCAAGAAAGTGACATACCAATCAAATTGTACATTAAGACTATATGTGAACTTTCGTGTTTGGATATTCCAATGTGTTATTTTCTACCCAGATCTACGGTTCAAGAGACGACTTTCTATCTAGACATACGGAATAAAGTCAAAATCGTACTTCATTCCGTAAGATATTTACCCAGTTTTACTGTTATTGTAAGGCTAAATATCATGATAAAACTAAAGCCCCCTTTAATCCAGTACTTACAGTACTTTTCAATAATCTAATTCTGTTTTTCTATGATCATTGGTATAGTCATTTGGACTGTTTAAACTTTCTCAAACGTTAGATATGATATTAAAACAAATAAAAAAATAAGGGTGTCGAAGAAATTTCCAGCCGAAAACGGTAATTTTACTTCTCACACTATAGTTTTCTTATCTTTACTTTGGAATAGAAAACAGTGTTGGTAATGAAAAAAATGTTTGTAATAAGCAATTTCTTCATTTTGCGCACTGTTTTAAAGATATTTTTCTTTCGAAAGTTGAGTGTTAAAGCGCAATTGTACATTAACAAACACTTGACAACCGTCATGTCGCATTCATTTAGTGTTCATTTGACCATAGAGAAAAACATTTCATTTTCAAGTCACCGAATCGAACCAATACACGTCACGTCATGTACGAGAGACCATATGATAAGAATTTGACCTTGAACTGTGACCTAGACTCAAGAGCAAACTTCGTGTGCTTTGTATTTTGCACAACCAGTATTCGTACTGAACAAGTATTTAAAATTCCATCGGGAATACTTGTAGAAATACGGCTTTTAGGTCATGTTTACCTATTGCTATTGTGTTTCGTACGTCGGCGTTAACTTTTACATTTTTCGACTTCTTCTTAAGAAAACTTGGACGGATTTCAACAAACCTTACAGGAAGCATTCCCATGAAAAGTTCCTCCAGATTTGTACATATACTGGGGTTATCTCTCCTTGGGGGCCCTGTGGGTGGGGCCAAACAGGGGAAAATTTGTACATTTAAAAAATCTCCTTGTCATGAGCCGGCAGTCGGATTGGATTCGCTTTTGGTATTTGGAGTCTTTAGAGCAATGACTACAAATTTTATAAAAGAAAAAAAAATGTCAAGAAATGGCCGCCCTAGGATTGGGGTAGTTATGAGGTCATAAGGTTTCATAGTGAAATCATTACACAGCTCTGATATTTCGCATGCGGCTTCGCGAGGTAGTCCCCTTGGTCAAAATTGGCCAGTCCCCGGGGATCAAAAGTTTTACATACGGCCTATATAGTAAAACATCTTCTCCCAAACAGAAAGGCAGAGAGATTTTATAATCTGTTGAACCTCTATCAAGAGTGTCCAAATAATGGCCCTCTTCAAAACAGAATGGCCTTGTTATGTTGTAGCATCGTCTAGTTGACCTCTATCTAGATTATTTAAATTATGGCCTTGGGGTCGAAATTGGCCCATCTCAAGGGGTTAAAAGTTTAAAATGGGCTATTTTATTGATTTTTTAATTTGTTTCCTTGAAAAAGAAAGGCACAGAGCTCCAGTGTTCAATTAAGAGATGAAGAGAGTATTTTTTTGTTTTCATGGAGGTATGAACCGAAAAAACTAATCACACTAATCACAAATAAGTGTGATTGTGTTTTTCGGTTCATATCTCCATGAAAACAAAAAATATTCTCTTCATTTCTTATAATTTAATAGTATCAAGAGAAAAAAAAGCAAAGACTTTACACTTTTGATACCTTTTGTATAGGACTATTTTGTGTGGAAGCATACAAAACTGCTACGTGCTTAAAATTTTGTTCATGGCGTTATAAATATTTTTTCGACAAAACAGAACGCCCGATTTTGACAGACGAAACTAAATATTCAATTATGTAAGAATGTGTCATAGGCCCCCGTAATGGAAGAAATATGAATTGTAAAAAAAACAGACTACAAAGGACGCGATTTAAAAAGTGTTTACTAAACGTGGCTGACGAGAAAGGTAATACTATGCATTACATCTTTTGCATTTCTACAGCAAAACATAATTGCTCTGTAACAAATTGTCAGAAATGTTGGATATAGCCCCTGATCTCTTTTTACCTTCAATTGAACATTCAGCTGCACATTTTAATTCATTACTGCATAAAAAAACAGGCTGACAATTGCAAATAAATATATGCAAAGGATCATCATCTAACATGTAGATAATGAAAGGAAAGATAACAAAACACATTATGATAATGTTAACTTTTTATATCTAGTCCGATTGACCCTTCACCGTACGTCAAATGTTTAACCCATTCCATCACAAGGACATTTTAGACTGGTCCAAATTGAAAGAAGCTGCAGACGACAATTTAAATTTGATGGAATTTTAAATTTGCCAGTATTTTGGGTAGAAAACATTGTGAATAATGAAGAAATTGCTTGATACAAGCAATTTCTTCATTTTCCACAATGTTTTCCAAAGCTTTTTTCTTGAGGGGCATAAAAAGGAGGGCTTGAGTTGGAATGGGTTAAAATTTCAAAGAGATATGAAAAAATATCTTCTAGTCATTAACCAGCAGTTGGATGGGGTTTACATATGGCATATTTAGTGTTTAGGGCATTGATTACAAAGATTTTACAAGAAAAAAAGAGTTGGGAGAATTTTGGGGGATCGTCAAAATGCTGAAAAGCTATGAAGTACAAATTTGCTCAAAAACAACCAACATTTTGCATTGGCAGATATCTTTTACATTTGCAGTAATGTAGCAATCGTTCTTCCAGACTTGATATTATTTGGTATTTAGCACCCGGGCCAAACGGGTGGGGCCGAAACACTAGAAAAACAGTAAAAAGCAACTTTACTTGAAGACGGTAGAGTTTTGTATGGATATATGCATTTGGAACTTGTACGGTCTACAATGATATTTCTTTCGAGGAATACCTGATCTACGCCTTTGTGTATAACATTAAATGTGGTTTCATTAAAATACGGAACTCTTCTGTGAGTACAAAATGTCTCGAGATTAAAATCAGCAAAGGACTTCTTGGGCTGTTGCATTGGCTCAATGTCCTGTCTTTCAGAATGATGGATTTTTAGTTCTCTTAATCTTTGTTAATGGTGATATGTTAGGAGCATTTTGTCTGGCGGCCATTAGACTTCATATTCCCGTCAATATAGTATATGACTTACCCGTATATATATCAATGATTTTGTACTCTTTGTACTAAGGTGATCGATTAGACCATATGGGCCTCTTGTTTTATCTTCTATCGAATTCATTTGACAAAAAATGAACGCATACTATGTTACGATAGAAATCTCCGGTCTCGTGAAATATCTAATTTTCCTCCGCAGCTCAAAGCAAATACACGATTTTGAATCGCTATCGCAACATAAGATTAAATATTTATTTTTATTCAAGATGGTCATTATTTAACATAATCATTTCTTCAAACTCAAACGTGTCACATAGGATCGAAAACCAATCGCTATCAAAACATTTCACAGAGTTTGAGTTTCTTAGGTGTTTTTATTTACTTACCATAACTGTTTATTCGAGGATATCACTGTTAGTTAACGTGAATAGGTCAAATACTATTTCAAATGTCGATCCAGCGGAATAGATAAGTAATAAATAGATAAATATCGAACTAGAAAAAAATCAAACGTCGAACTAAATAGGAAATTAGATTTAGTGTAAATAAGGCTTTTAAAACTGTCATAAAACTACCTTAAAGGTATTCAACAACATCACCAACCCATTCCCACACAAGTCCTCCTTTTTACACACCTCAAGAAAAAAGCTTTGGAAATTATTGTGGAAAATGAAGAAATTGCTTGTTACAAGCAATTTCCTCATTTTACACAATGTTTTCTACCCGAAAAGACTAAGATTTTTTTTTTAAATCCCTGTAACAAAAAATAGTCATCTGCAACTTCTTTCAATTTGGACCAGTCTAAAATTTTCTTGTGTGGGAATGGGTTAAGTATTTACCAACTCGTTAGTTGCTCTATAATAGCTAGCACAGATAATGACGTTGATATAAGTGATATAAGAAAAAGATATTTGAAAAAATACTATTACACGCACCCTAACATGTTGAAATTTATTTCTCTTTTGAAAACAAAAAACAAAGTCATCCTTTTAAATTTAGCGAAATTCCTAAAAAGAAGGTTTTTCAAGAAGATCTGGTTTAGCGTATACTGTCTAGCTGAAGTAATATTTTAACTGTAATATCTTTGATTTGGCTCCTCTTCCAAGTTGTACATAGATCCATACTATCGATTGTTTGTTTCCATTGTAACTGCATTTTGATGTATTTTTTGTGAATTGAATCTTATTTGACGAGAAACTGTAAATTTTAAGTCAATAAACTATCTTGCATCTTGTATCTGATATATGCGTGCATTAGTAGGATACCCGATATATAAAGAGCGGATTTCGAATTGCGCGCATGCTATGCCGAGGAAAAATGATCGAATTTCATTTTATTTAACTGATAGGGGTCAGGATCAGGTTAAATTAATTCCACTATAGCCTTTTAATATGGTTTGGAGCATTAGTACAAAAGCAAATCTTTAGTTATGTGATAGTTGCGTATTAGTTGTGGTGGCGAAGTAGGTAGAGCCTCGAGCGTATATTCGCTTTTGTGACACATTAATGGTTACGTTTCAAGAAGTCATATCAATTTGCAATCAATAAAAATCGGGAAATTGTAACTTTATTTCAAATGGAAAATCAAAATCTGTTGAATAATTCCACATGAATTTAGACTAATAGTAACAAAGATGGCTCTATAAAGGACCTGAACTTTTATAAACATTTTCCACATACATGTAGGCTATCAAGTTCAATTGAAAGTTCGCTGGTCACACTTATTGACCTCCAACAAGGTAGTTAGTTCGACTGGCATATCAAACGACGTTAGCTTGCAAAATATATGGTCAGGGAAATAAAGCAGAAAGAGAATCTTGGTTTGACGACCAATGAAATACCTTTGTAAATGCACCTGGTGTTTGATCCTTTGGCTAATTTTTATTGGAACTTCACAAGTAGTACTAGTTTAATTGGACTAAAAAAGGAAACCAGCCGGGCTTTACGTCGAACGTTTCTTCGCTTTAACAACACATAAACGGTTTCATTTCAAGAAAGTAGTCAACAAATATATCAATTTGTGCTTGCAAAAAACGGGATTTGTTTGTTTGTTGCTATTATTGTTGTTGTTGTCTGGTTGTTTGTTGTTTGTTTGTTTATATTTGGTTTTTTGTTTTGGGGGGTTTTTTTTGTTTTTTTTTTTTTTGTTTTGTTTTGTTTTGTTTTTTTAACAAAGAGGGGAATCATTTAAAGTTAACTCAATCTAAAAATTTAAATATACACCAAACTCCTGCAGTCGTTTTGTCACACTGTGCTAGCCCATCCAAATTCTCTGTGTGCGAACAATTGTGGGTTCGATCTTGAAGTGCGACAACATTGATTCCACTCGCTATCCACCCACAGTTACAGCGATGCATACCCAACTCTTCTGCTTTAAAGATAGCCGTTGATGTTGCAATAGTGGAGCCTTTAGCTCTACATCTCTCCTCCGCCTCTCCGAAATTCATGTTGCTGTAACCTTCTTTAAGGACAAAATGCACTACAATGAAAGGAAAATGAAACGCAATATAATTCATTGTCAATAAAAAGAAGCTTAGAAAGAAGATTCAATTTTAGTATCAAATTAACGGATGGTCATCAAACGTTTTTGACCAATCGAATCATTCATTTAGACCGAAAGGTACTTTGATTTGAAGCATTTTCGGTGGACCCAGTTTTACCCAGTTTGAAAAATCCAGTTGGATGTTACTAGGCTAGTAGAGAAGTAGTGCAAGTTAGGTTCGATTTATTATTTTTTGAAACCAGTCACCTCAAAACATCTGTATGTTTTCAAAAATGGGTAACACGAGTATAATTCGTAGAATGCGCAAAGAGTCCTCTTAACCCATTCAAACACAGTGGAATTTTAGACCGGTCCAAATTGAAAGGAGCTGCAGACGACAATTTCAAGTTGATGGAATTTTAAATTTTTCGTCATTTTAGATAGAAAACATTGTGGATAATGAAGAAATTGCTTGCTGCAAGCAATTTCTTCATTTTCCACAATGTTTTCCAAAGCGTTTTCGTTGAGGGGCGTAAAAAGGAGGGATTTAGTGGTGATGGGTTAAATACGAAAGCGAAAGACTCCTCTAAATGACGAAAGCGGCAACAATAACCCGCTTAGCGTAGATGCGGTCACGGTTTCAATAACGCGCAGGCTTTCAATTATAAAGAGAGTAATTTACTTCTATTTCTAGAGCTCTATACCGCAGTGGTGATAAGCTATACAGTTACATATGATCAAAGATGTTTATTATTGTTCTTATTTAGCCTTATCAATTCATTACCAAACGACAAAATTTTGGACTAGTTACAGACGACATTTCAAATCGCTTCAAAATCTAAGACCCAGATCGGGTAGAAACATTGTGAAACAAGCAATTTCTTCTTTTCTCACAACGTTTTCTTCAATGCAATTTTTCAGGGTCGTGAAAAGGCGTGATTGTGTTGGAATGTGCTAAGCTTCTAATGGATCGTAGAAGGTTTTAAAGTTATACGGAGTCTCTCGTTTGTTTCTTATTGGTTATTATTCTCAATGAATACTGCTAATAAAGTAATGTCGAAGTTTATTAGATGATCTCTTAATTATTTGTCGATTGTCATTGGTGATAATCTCGGAAAAGTGAAATAAAAAGTATTGATCTCGAAAGCTAGTTAGATATTTTGGTTTAACGTCAATTTCAGTAGTGTTTCAGTAAAACCGAGTTGGTAGGTGCACCTAACCATGGCTTACTGTCAATTTTCACTTCAGTAATATGTACAACTGAATCAATAGATTTTTGCTATTACATGTGCAACTGCTCAGCCATTTTAACAGGCAAATTACTTATCATATTTCCATCGGTGAAAGACAAATGACCTGTGTAACGATGGTATTTTTGTGATCGTGCACAGAAAACATCATGTTTTACCTGTTAAACAAATCACGTTAGGCGATACGTTATGCTCAGCTCTTTCCCGCTTTTTGAAATTTTCGACTGATTAAAATTGAAAGAAGTTGTAGACGACAATGAAATTCGGATGCAGTTTGAAATGAAACCTTCCGATGCGGGTGAAAATATTGTATGAAAAGAAGAAATTGTATGTTACAAGTAAATTCTCCCTTTTCCAAAATTTTTTCTTACGGATGAAATCACAGTGACGTTAAATCCCGGGTTTGTACAGGAAAGGGTTAAATAAGATCATCTTTATAAATGACGCATTTTTCTACCCAAAGATGAACATATCACACTAATATGCCAACGCAGACGTCCATTATCAGTACTTTAAGTGTTTTGGTTATTTATATGGTGTAAATACAGATAAAGCAATGTGACTGTGAGATGTTTCGATACTTAATCATGACCGAATTTTCATACGAAACCCACAGGGTCGTCGTAGGGATACCACAGGACAGCCGTTATACTACTAAAATTCCTAAGGTCATCGCATGATAGATGAAAAGAACACAACAGTCTGGCAAAAAATCTTTCAGAAAATCCTAGGCTACGATTTCGTAGTGCGTCAGAGGCAAATATAAACCAGGGTTAACTGAAACCTCCAAAGGTTTCCGCAATGGGACTAAATGATAACCAAGCAAATATCGTCCGCTCTCTAACGTTGGTTGTGATAAGTTTTCGAAATTAAAATAAAAAGTCTATTTAAGAATGTGAATTAAAGTAACAATTACATGCGACTTCCGGTTTCATATAAGATAACCTGAAGTTAAATAAAAGCACACACCAATCGCTGATGTCATGTAAGAATCAATCGACCAATTAAATCATTTTTGAATTTGTCAAGAATTTGTCATCTAATATTAGATGGATAGTACTGACTGATATTCTTACCTGGATATCGAACTTTTCCGTAAGCCAGGTAGAGGGGATCATCTATCATGAATCTGTTGACAACAGAATCTTGCACGATATGACTGTTTCCTAGTTGACATGTTTTGTGGTCGGAACTCCATGCAACACCCTTACATTCATAGTTGTCAAGACAATGGACTATACACTTAAACTGGTTGGGAAATGAAGTTTCTTCTAAAATACTCCGGTTGAATTTTTTCCCTGGCACAAACATGAAATAGTTACTGAGAAAATCACACTTTATGAAACGTGTTAATATTATATGTAAAATAATGGAGTAACCACAGATTGATTTCATGTTGGGTAAAATTTTGAAAAGTCATAGACTTAAAAAACTGTTCAGTGTAATATTTCAAAAAACACCGTATAAATGTGTTTTTGGGGAAAGGGTATTCCGTCAGTTTATCAGGCTTTTGTTATATTAAATGTATCAACAGTTCCGTGTATTTTCTGTTTAATTTATATATCAAAGAACATCGCCAACGGTAATCTTATCCCAGGCTGTTGGTTGGAGGATAGTAACGAAGCAATCAGACGAGCAAAATTCTTATAAAATAAATTTTGAGTTACCTTCTTTATCGCAATACTCCGTATTTTCTCAGAAAACAGAAAAACTAAAAGGGTGCCCACTTTGGTATGTCAATCCAAGTTAAATGAAATTATAAGTTTACGCTTTATTTCCTTAAGGAAACCGTTGTGGTAACGAATAGCTGCTATCTCAACTCTTACATTATAAAAAAAAATGACCTTAAAGTTTCCTGACACGTAAATATAGACTAGCTGTCAACACTTCAGGTACAATTTAACCGGAAATAGGAATGTTTTCTAAAGAGAATTATAATTGATTTCATCGTATTTCAATGAGTCCATTTACAGTCTTCATATATAGTGTGCGAGCAAAAATGATACATTCATTCGTAAAGCTATTTTTCCATAAGAGGTCGAGGTATTGTGATGATTCAGATTACTTTGTGGCTTGAAAATTACAAGAATAATTATGTTACCTTCAAGCAGATACATAACTCTAAATCCCCCTTTTTTTAATTCTATTGTCCAATTTTATTCGTTTTCAAGCAGTCGAGCGAGGCTTCCCAAAACTGTGCAAAATATAATTAGAATGTTACAAAAAGGGCAGTGTTGTATCAAAGGCCTACCATTTTTCACAATATTGAAAACTTGTTATATTCCTCAGTTAGATGTTTGTGATTTAGTAGAGTAGCTAACCCACTCCCACACAATGACGCTTTTTGACGCCTCTCAAGAAATACAATTTTGGAAACGGGGTTAAAATTAAAGAAATTGCTTGTAATAATGCTTTCTACCCCTAAAGTTGAAAAATCTAAAATTCCATAAACCTTTAATTGTCGTCTGCAACTCCATTCAGTTTGTACTAGTATAAAATTTTGTCGTTTGGTAAAAAGTTAAGTGGTAATTTCAATAATGTTAATCTTTCGCCAAATGATATTTATCACCTACTTGCATCCCACCCACCGTGACATGCACCTGATTTTCGATTTGTCGGTTGTTATTTATGAAATGATTTGTATCTAGCTAACAGCAAAATTATCATTAGACTTTAGCCCTATAACAAAATTATGTAATCGTTTTGTATACGATTGTAATATTATGAAATAAGCACCTGACCATTATCCGATTACTGGATAAAATATATGACAAATGTTGACACCGATTCTAATTAACACATTCCCACACAATGACGCTTTTAGACGCTTTTAGACGCCCTCAATTTGAAAGCTTGGGAAAACATTGTGGATAATGAAGAAATTGCTTGTTACAAGCATTTTCTTCATCGTCCACTATGTTTTCTTCCCTTGTAGACAAAGATTTTGAAGATTTCATCAACTTGAAATTGTCGTCTGCAATTTCTTTGAATTTGGACTGGTGAAAATTTTCATCGTGTGGAAATGGGTTAAATAATGTTGCAGTAAGTGTTGGATTGGAAACGTTTTTTGTCTGTCTGTCTGTCTATTTTTGTTGTTGTTTTGTTTTTGTTTTGTTTGTTTTGTTGTTTAGGGGTTTGGGGGGTTGTTGTTGTTGTTTGTTAGTTTGTTTGTTCGTTTTGTTTTTTGTTTGTTAAGCTTTTTGTTGAGCTGTTTGTTTGTTTGTTTGTTTGTTTGTTTTTGTTGCTTTTTCCACTTGAGAGTTTGATTGTTGTGATATCGGTATTTCCTCTTTCCAGGCGGCCCCTTTTGGTGGCATAGGGTTTTGGTTGTTGAAGATTTTGAATATGAAAAGTACTTGAAACGAAGTAAAAATGTAGTTTATATGTGGAAAAGCCTACTGCGCTTTTTACCTACAAGCTTGTCAATTTGATTGAAAACCTGACCGTAACTTGACTAACCATTAGTCTATGTACAGTATATTGCCGTTGGGAGGGCAAATATCGTAACTAAAGCTGTATAAAAGCTATAGGTACGACATTTTACACGCTCAACGACGATATGAAGCCAGTCAGTTGGAATTGTATAAATCATTAACGTAAACGGTTTGGACCATTAAAGTAGATTCCCGTTTGTTTTCCAACATGTCATTTTATCTGACGGCAATTATTATCAATTATCATTCATATTTTATATTCATTTCAATTGAGTGTTCTGAATTTAAAATGTGGCCACCATCTCTTCTATTGTCTGACTATTGGCAATAGCCATTTTCAACATTAAATTCAGATGTTATGAATGGGTATAGTACCTTAACTATTTCTAGAAAAAAAAGAGCCTAAACAACATTCAAAGGTCAATGCGACCTAGTAAAACACTTTGTTAGACCTGATTTAGTTAGTTACTAAATTCAATCATGAATGTCAAATGTATATAGGATTAAAGCATCTTTTAAAGTAAGTCAATAGTCTATGACCGGATAACGTTCTCCGTGTCATCTAATCATATTACATATATGAAAAAAGAATTTTCATTTTGATAGACCAAAAGTCAAGGCCAACAGCCAACTAGCAAAATATAGAGAACCCATTTAGGATATATAGTTACCAATATTGATCCAGTGTAAGCGTTACCTGGTGGAAAGTACATTTATGGGAACCATGTAGGCAACCTGATTTAAGCCAATCTTTAAGACTTGTTATACTATTATAGGAAAAAATATGCGCTTCATTATCCATTCTGTAATTACTCATATCGTTTTAATCCTTGTTGGCAAAAACGTGCATATTATAGCCATGTATATAGTTCTGAGATGGACGTTAGCGTGTCAGTCAATGATTCGTGTGTCTTCTACATGGATAAAAGGTGTAAAATGCACTGATACAAATTTCACTTTTCGTGAGGGTGTCTGCACTTGGATCAATCGATAGAGGAGACTAAAGTGACAAAATTGCGATCTCATTTATCTATTATTTTGGGGCTGATTAGCAAAATATATAGTCTCCTGGTAGTATTTTATGATTTAACAGTTTTTCATCCCTACTGATTAAATTCCTTCAAGGTATACTTATTTTTCGCAGATTTGACCTTTATTGCCCAAGTTTATCCAATTTAAAATCCCCCAATCTAACTTTACATATAATCCAATTTTCAGGTTAATTGGGCTATGAATAAGGCATAAAGAGTGTCTAAAATTTTTGTAAGAACTGATCTTATAAGCTGGATTTGGTCCAAAGTAACCAAGACCCGAAAATGTCCAAGAATTCATCCAGACAAACTTTCTGACAATTTTTCCAGTTGATTGAGCCAAGAAATAAGGCCATCAAGATTCTCCTAAGAGTTTTCCTATGATTTGACATGCGACCTATTTTTAGATTAATTAAAGACTTGTACAAGATTTCAACATGACTGATATTCTGACCAAATTTGATTGGGTAAAAAATAAGGTATCTAGAGTGTCTATAGTGTATATCTAAGCACTAACCTAGACACCTAGTTTTAGGCCCCAAGTTACCTAATGCTGTAATTATCCAAGTTTTCATTAAGACAAATATTCTGACAAATTTTAACTTGATTCTGTCAAAAATATGGCCTCTAGAGTGGCTTCATTTTTTTGCCTGGTTACTTAGTTTTTTACTCTAAAATACCCAGTTTCAAACTTTTCCAAGACTCTACCTACACAAATTTCCTGACAAATTTTCAGGTTGACTGAGCCATAAAAAATCAAAGCCTTAAATGTCTCCACAAGGCTTTTTTTCGACAAAGTTTTAGACCAAGATTAATCCTATTTTGAACTTATCCAAGATTTTATCAAGATAAACATTCTGATCAAATTCCAGGTTTGTTTAGCTAATCATATGGCCTTTAGAGTGTCTACAAGGTGCGAGTTAATCTAGTACCACAAGTAACCCAATTAAAAGTCAAGGATTTTATCAAGACGAATATTTTGATCAATTTACGGCTTTACGAAAAATGAGGTAGATGAAGTGTGTATATGTGTTTTCTAAGATTTGACCTAGTGATCCAGTTTTTTACTCTAAGTGAATCATTTTCATCCTGGTTAAAGATTTAATCAAGACAAACATTTTGACCAATATCAGCAAGATGGGGCTAGAGGGAAAGGCCTCTAGAGTGTCTGCAACGTTTTGTTTGTTTTTTGGTGGTTTTTTTTTTGTTTTTTTTTTTTTTTTGTTTTTTTTTTTGTTGTTGTTGTTGTTGTTGTTGTTGTGTTGTTGTTGTTGTTCTAGACTGTCTGCAATAACTCTCTAAGAATTGACCTAATGACCTAGCTTTGACTCCAAGTTATCAAATTTTACACTTGTAAAAAATTTCATCAAGGAAGACATCCCGACCAATTTACCGGTTATATGAGCTAAACGGAAGACCACTAGATTATCTGTTAGGTTTTTCTAAAAATTGACATAGTGACATGTTTTTTTACTCAAAGTGACCCTATTTCATACTTGTCCGAGATTTCACCAATACAGACTTTATACTAATTTCAAGTTAGGCCCAAAAAAGGCCTGAAGGGTGTCTGAATGGTTTTCTAAGAAAATGAGAAAGGTTACCTATAGTTTATGAACGCAAGTGATCCAGTTTCGAGCCTGTCCCAGATTTCATTTTAACCAAATTTCAGGTTGATTTAGCTTTTAAAAATGGCCTCTAGAGTGTCTACAAGGTAAATGTTGACGATGGACAGCACACAAACCCAAAATGCTCACTTCGAACACATTTTACTCAGGGGAGCTAAAGATGTACCCATACAAAAATATGAGAAGACGCATCGCGAAAAACAGTCGACATACTGAATTTCGAGTTGTTGCCCTTTTCTTCACATGGCAGTTAATTTAGGTCTTTTATTGGTCCAACAGACCAACATTGGCAAAATTTCAGATATTGGACTGACTTAGGTTTTTTGCCCAGGTTTCTGTCCATATGCTAACAAATTATCACATTACAAAACCCTGCGTACTAGACTGTGACTGTAGGGAAAGAGAAATAATCATAACTAATTAAGGCATATCAAAGTAAAGAAGTTTCTTTAAAGTAGGTTAACGGTCAACGTCAAATTTACTTAGTAAAGTCTACAACCTGATAAAGTTTACATAAATTATTATAACAAACAGTATACATGTAATGGATATCAAAATAAATTTCAATCGAATTGGTAAAAGACCATTAAACAGCTATGATGTCACTATGTCAGTGCAGGCCCGTTAGAAAGTGGTGGCGATAGTTCCCATACTATTGACAGAACAGAAAAAACATTAATTTAGTACTGATTCGCATATATATGCACCAAAAAAATCCAAGTTCATAATTTATTCCCCCCCATCTTGGATTGTTTCAGAGTTAGCCAGCCCGATTTTTTATAACTTTCCGCGGGTCGAAATGCTTAATGGCGCGCAGAAATATTGCATGTTTTTACTATATCAAATCACACAACTCAATGTTCGGGGGTATTAGATTGGTGAAATATATCATGGCTGTAACAGACAAAATTCTGTCTACGGATAAGGATAGGCGGGCGGACGGCAATGGCGATTCCAGTTAAGAAAACAATCGAATTTGTTGTTGGGCGATGCGGAACATTTTCTGACAATGACATGAGAGCATGTGCACTAGGGGCATTATTTTGAGAACTTTAGTTGCGGGGTAGGATGCAACCAGTTGATGCCATATGCCAATTGTATTTTCTCTGAAAAATAATTGTCCAATCGCGGTTTTCAATCAAGGAATCAACCATCCAATCAAATATTTTATTCAGGGACGAGCTTTCAACGAAATAAGGACGTTAAAAATCGAAGCGGAACTTCCTGTCGAATCCAATGGGCGGGACCTAGGGAGACGGTGGGGGGTACCAGCGATCGTTCAATTATGTTTTCTGGGAGAATAGTTAGAAAGATTTTCTTCTTTGTTTCTATGTAAATAGGCTGAGCCAGGATGGAGTCCAGATGCCAACAGGAGTATCTTTTTTTCTTTTTTAAAAAGGGCTTGTACGGAGACACTTAATGATGTCAACTGACGTATCGCTACTGTCAATCAAAAATCTTTCGACCAATCAAATCATTCATTTACACCGGAAGTGAATTGAAATATTTATGTTAAGCTTTTATGTTGACTTTTGGTAACTAAAACATACGTAGCAGCTACCTCTTATTCAAGATGTAGTTACGACGTATAGATAGCCAACAACCATTTTGTTTTATTGCTAAAGTTACTGGTCGTAAATTTAGTAAAGTGGCACCGTTTAATATCGAAGATTAACTTTCTAGCGGAGCTCTATGGGCGTGGCACGCAAACCGCCAATTGAAGATTATTAAATCTCTATACTTTATGGTTTGTCAGAAGGTTTTTAGAGATGTCTCTTTGTTTCTTTGTGTAAATGGGTGCGGCAAACTGGAGCTTAATAGATACACCATAGGTATATTATCTTAAGATCTGAAGTAACCTAACAGGCAATGCAACTTGAAAAAATTCAAACCTCTAGCCCTGGTTTGTCGGACGAAGTTTTCAAATATTTCCTTCTTTGTTTCTTTGTAAAAAAGGAAGCACCAGGAGTAGCGCAAATAACACTAAAGGCATTAGTTTAACAACTTTTATAAAGGTCCAGGAGGTGATCTTTCATACAAAATACCAAAGCTCTTCACTCATGGTTTCTCAGATGAAGTTTTTTTTAAGAGTCCCTTTTATGTTTCCTTATCAAATAGTGTCAACATTCCTGTTGCCACAGAATCTAACAACTTTGGAAGTAAGTCACTGTACATGTATAACTTAAGTTAGTCTGAGGACGGACAGACGGGGGACAATGTCACATCACTTATTTCTTGCTAAGGGGAGTTAAACGCCAGAATTAAATCTCCTTATTACGTAGTGCTCGTATAATGTTAAGATATACATGTACTCCGATTTTCAAGCTCATGTCTTCGTTATTGTACTTAAATATTACAACTAAAGCACATTTAAGCCGTACCTGTGCTTGGGATCCACCCCAACATTACATAATTGAGAGGTGTCATAAAATGTCAAAGTAGGCGTACATAGACGACGCAAAGGCAAATTAATCTTTTTTTCTTTAAAAAAAAAAGAAAAATAGTTTTAAATTTTTGCCGGTTTCAAAATAGATAGACACAAATGGGGAACTTCTTCGCCTTTATTTTACAAACGTATCTATAAGATAAGATATATCTACAACCTTGTACACTACTGTTTGTAAATAAATACATGTATTTTTAAATACTCTAGCAATAGACACTTTATAATTGCACAAGTTTTGTGTTACTAATACTGGTCCGGTATTCTTTAATTTCTCATTGATTGTTAAAGCCTCTATGGCTCTCGTTGGGACAAAAATTCTCGAAATAAAGGAATCCTGAAATCTTCGTTAAAATGCTACAGACCCCTCTTTCAATAAATTCAGAATAGGTCACACGTCCGCTATGAAAAGCTTTGTAGAACAGCGAAAGAAAATAGATTTCAAAATTGTTTTATGTTTGCAAAGTAAAGGTTAAAGCCTTTCCTGTACAAACCCGGGACTACAGTGATGCGATTTTATACTTGAGAAAACATTTTGGAAAAAAAGAAATTGCTTGTAACAAGCAATATCTCCTTTTTCTACAATATATTCTACCACATAGGACAGATTCGTTTCAAATCAAGTCCAATTCTATAGTCGTCTGCAACTACTTTCAATTTGGACCAGTCTAAAATTTTACAGAAACGGGAAAGGTTTAACTAACACTGGAATCACGGATGACGACGCTGACCAAGACCACTGACATCCAACATGGCAGTCGACATGGCAGCCGACATGGCAGCCGACATGGCAGTTCGACGAGTTGATAAACAACATTGTTTTGTAAAACATGTGGCCAGGGACAAGATAAAAGGCAAATTGTAAAAAGCAATTTCTTCATTTCCGACCATATTGTCCAGATTTTTTTCTTTAGTACGTAAAAAGTTTAGGAATGGGTTGCAAACAATTCCTCTCCTCCTTTACATGTTCCACCATGTTGTTCAGATCTTTTTTCTTTAGGGCATCAAATAGTGAAGGAAATTTTACAGGCAATTTCTTTCTTACTCAACAAGAAATTTCATCATTTTCAACCATGTTTTCCAAAGGTTTTTTTTTTCTGAAGGGTGTCAAAAAACGTCATTGTGTTGGAATGGGTAATTGGAAGGCATTTCTCTCTTCTCTCAGTTTTCTAAATCGGCGATACGCTGTCTTCAACCGCTTTCAATTTGGACTACTTTGTTAGTTTGGTAATTGGTTAAGTATTTCAATATAGTTAGGCTTTTGGCAGACAAAATTCAAAAAGTCGCAAAGAGCCATTTTAGAAGAAAACTATCTGTGCAATAAGAAACTGTGAGAAAAAAAATAAATTGCTTATAACAGTAATTTCTTTTTCTCATGCTGATTTCCTACATATATTCCCTTCGTCCATCCCTACAGAATCCTGCTATTCACAGTCCTCAAGAAAAAAGCTGGGGAAAACATTGTGAAAGTTTAAGAAATTGCTCATGACAAGAACTTTCTAACTTTCAACAATGACTTCTACCCAGAAAGACAAAGACTTTTAAAATATCATCATCTTGAAATTCCTGTCTGCAACTTCTCTGAATTTGGACCAGTCTTACAAATTTGTTGTCTGGTTTAACCCATTTCCACCAAATCCTACTTTTTTACGTCCCTCAGGACAAAAGCTTAGGAAAACATTGTGGAAAATAAAGAACCTGCTTCTCAAACCTTTACTGCACATTTCATTGGTTTTATGTCCCAGTGATTTTATACTTGAGAAAGTATTGTGGAAAAAGAAGAAATTGATTGCAATAAGCAATTTTTTATTTTCCCAAATCATTTTCTACCATGTGGTTTGATTGCACTAATTTACAATTATCATCTGCAATTCCTTTCAAATTCGACAAGACTATAATTTTGAAAAATAGGAAATGTTTAAAAGCAATTTTTTCATTATACGACAAAAAATGAGTTTTGAACTCCAACATTGGCTGCCATTTTTTTAAGCTTTTTAAATTGGTTTGGCGACTTAATTGTCGCAACTACAGCTAGAATAAGCTGTAGTTATGACATTTAGGTCGCCAACCAACTATTCACATTTTTTATTGCATGCTGCTTGCCTGCATAATAAAGCCTTTAAAATTAAAGTGGAGCTTCCTATTGAAGTCAGTGGGTGTGGCCAACTGAGTAAGTGGGTGGGGCCAGCGAATGTCAATTACTTTGCGGAAAAAACTTTGAACATGTCTATTCAATATAGGGAGGGGGGATCATTATTTACTGGAAGCTACCAATCATTAGGTTGTATGGTGAACTCTGGATACTCAGCATGAACTAGCTCTCTCTCATTAGTAAACAGACAACCCTGTATAACACATCTTGGAGGGCCTTCACCAACTAACCATCTCTTCCTGGAACATACAAAACACAGAAACTGAGTATATATGAGCTTCTAAAGACTTTATATAGTACAGAAGAACTGAAACTCCAATTCTATTGTTAAAATAACGATATCATAACATATCATCTCTCCAAACTTGTATGCATTGACATGTGTCAGTTTCTTCTTATGTATCAGAACCTGACCAAATGGTCCATAGTCTATAACTGTCAATTTTCAGTGAATAGTTTCTTTCCTCTTGCAAAGCTTGGTATAATACTCTACTAATATGTAACATCAGGTTAGTCCAAGAGCTAGGAAGAATAACAAAAAGAAAAGGACCATAGTGGTCCTAGGCTTTGAAGTATTTCTTTTAATTTCCTATCTTATCAATAAAACATCAAGGCTAGTTGTGATCTAAGAGAGATAATTTGAAATCTTTTTTAGACCATTACAGTTTGGTATTTTTACAAGTTTGTTGCCAAAGTTCTTCAAGGATTTCATTATTTGAAGCATTTTGAAAGAGCATTGCCAAAGAATTATTTTTGTGAAGTTTGGTCCAATTCTGATGGTTATATTTAAGTGGAATTTGTTTTTGTACTTGTCAATGAGAAGGACGACAGGCATTGACTGATCACAATTCCTCACCTGACCACAAAGTACTAAGGTGAGCTTAAAGTCAAATCAAAATTTGAATTTAGAAATTAACTTGTGTGAAATCATATCAAATTACAGTAAATAGTTCAAATGTTTTTCTTGACAAGAAAAATTACCAGTAATTTAGATCAAATTTGCATTTTGACCAAACCCTTTGACCTTGACTATTCCTCCTTCACAATTATAACAAAATAGTCAATAATTATGAGAAATCACAGCAAAATAGACTGTGTATTTGTATACCGCAAACTTGGAGTTAGGAGTTGAGCTAATGTAATTATGCACATATATTTCTTCATCAACTAAGGCTGATATTTGTAAATTAGACTGAATAATTGGTCTTTTCATCCATAGATACATGGGTGAAAATATGTAGACTATGGGCAAAAACAAAAGTTAGAATTTTATGAAGAACAGATACAAATTAGGCAATTAACAATCCCAGCCCATTTTACTCCAGCAGACTGTGAGTCTAAAACTTTAAAAGTCTTACTGATTCTGCTCTTGAGCAATAGGAATAAAAAAAACAGTATGCAACAAGAGGGCCATTGGCTATAAAGCCCTCACCTGAGATAAAACTTTGGAGTATTAAACACAGGGACATTAGCAAAGAGAGTGACACTGGAAACCCATTTACGTTATATGATTCTTTGACCTGATGTAAAAGATTTTCTTCTTTGTTTCTTTATAGGTTAATGTGTGCTCTAGATGAGTAAACAAAAAGATTTTTTTAACATTTCCATCTTAATTTCTATGTAAACAGGAAGGAATCACAGGTAGAGTCCAAGTATAATGAAAGGGGCATTATATGAACAAATTTTGTTACAGTTCACTCGAAGAGTTTACTTACCAGTATCAATGTTCTGAATTATCTGGTTTTGGAGGAGAAGATTAACTTCTTTCTTTTAAATGCAAAAAAAGGTGTGGGGTTGGTTGGATTTTCAAGATTTTCTACTATGGTTCTAAAATTAAAAATAGCAGAGCCTAAATATGTCTGAAGGAACATCGCATAAACAAACTTTTAGTGGTTCACATGTATATATCAATACTGTAGGCTTCCTTATTTTAGAAAAGACTTTTAAAGTTTTCCTTCAGTGTTTCTATGTTAAATTAGGGTGCGCCTGGAGAGCCCAAAAATGACCTAAAGGGCATCAAATGTACAAACTTCATAGAGGTCCCCTATAAGATTATGCATACCAAATATCAATGTTCTAGACTTTCTCATTTAAGAGGAAAAGATTTTAAAGGGTTCCCTTATTTGTTTCAATATAAAATGGGTTGTGCCTGTGTGTAGTCCAAATATGATCAAAGGGGCATCATTTGAACAAACTTGATAGATGTCCCCTTGCAGGTTCTGCATACAAAATTTCAAAGCTCCTTCTTCTTGTTTCAGAGAAGAAGATTTTTAAAGATTTCATTATTTTCCCCCTTTTGTTGCCATGGAAACCAGGGTTAAAGGTATTTGAACTATTTTGGAAGAACTTCACCAAAGGAACATTCCTGCCAAATTTCATCAAGATTGGCTCACTGTCTAAGGTGGAGAAGATTCTTAAGAAAGACACACAAAGATGACATGCTCAGCTGCTCAGCTGAGATAACAAGAGGCCCTTAGAGCCTTAGCGGTCACCTGAGTCCAAAGAGTACAAAAACAAATAAAAGTCCACCAGATTATGCCACATCCTAAATATCAAAGCTCTGAGCCTATTAAATTGGGAGAAGAAGATTTTCAATGGACATCCAACAAACATCCCATTAGGATGGTTTATTCATTACTGAATACCAACATTTTAGACTGATTTAGAGTCTACTTAAGACATTTTCAAGTTGGTAGAATTTTAAATTATTGCTGTGTTTATGAGAAGAATAAATAGCAAAAAGTGAAGAAATTATTTCTTCAATTTCTAAAATGTCCTCTTGAACTATTTTGGGGCCTAAAAAGGCGGTAATGTGTAGGAATATATTATATAGTAGATAATAACTTACATGTCAAGAACTTTAGCTTTTTCTCCTTGAATAACTCCATAAATAGCTCCTCTTCTTGTGTTCTTCACCCATCCTCTCAGTCCTCTCTCCTTGGCAGCAGTGAAAGCGTACTAAAAAGGTATGTGCATAAATGTGACCGTTCATGAAACAAGAGGGCCATTTTTACTCATTGTCAGACAACAGAATTTAAAACTAGTCCAAATTAAAGAAAGTTGCAGACAACATTTCAAAGTGTGCTAAATTTTTAATATGAGTGCTAAAGAAGGTGAATAAAGTACTACAAGCTAGCAAAGGATGGTTTTGCTAAGTAAGCTTCTTTGTCAAAGGTTATCATGATAAACAAAGTCTGGTAAAATAACCAAGGAGTTAAACTATTCCCACGCAATGGTTCCTTTTTACACCCTTTAAGAAAATAGTTCTGGAAACAATATGGAAAATGAAGAAATTGGTTGTTACAAGCAATTTCTCCATTTTCCACATTGTTTTCTTCACAGAGATAAATATTTCAGAATTTTCAACAATTTGAAATAGTCATCTGCAAATTATATGAAGACTCTGATCAGAGTCATTTTGAACAGATGTGATCAATTGAGCTAAAACACCTTGGAGATGAACTTGTAGGTAGAGTTTACAATTTTCATGAAATACGTAAAAACTACTTTTTATGGCGCAGGTATTCAAATGGATTTAGTGGTTAGGCCTCCAGGGGCAGTTTGCACTCATTAAACTCTGAGAAGACCACAAAATTTTGTCTGTTAACTAATGCTATCAAAGCTGATGCTCTGCTAGCTAAAAACATTGTGAGATGTGTTACAAGCAATATCTCCTTTTCCACAGAGTTTTCAAAAACTTTATTTCCTTAGGTTGTCAAAAGGCACAAAAACAGATCAAAATAGCTCACCAAGAGCACTTTGTGCTCAGGCGAGCTAAAAAGAGAGGGTTTTGACCTTGTTCTCTACATATTTCTGATATAGTCCCTTTTTTGTATTATGGGTCACAAAACCATTTTAACCCATTAAGACAACAAAATTATAAACTCGACCAAATTGAAATAAGCTGATAATGAGAATTAACATTCAATCGAAACTTAAAAATATGTAGCTTTTTTGGGTAAGAACTTTGTCAGAAAACAAGAAATAGAAAAGATCGAAATGTGGGATCATGTTGGAATGGGTTAAGGTCAATAAAAAAAGACGTTAAAAATCGTTAACCCATTCCCACACAACAAAATTTTAGACCAGTCCAAATTGAAAGGAGCTGCAGACGACTATTTCAAGTTGATGTAATTTTAATTTTTTTCCTCTATTGGGGTAGAAAACATTGTGGATAATTAAGAAATTGCTTGATTTTCCACAATGTTTTCCAAAGATCTTTAATTACAGGGCATAAAAAGGAGGGCTTGAGTTGGAATGGGTTAAAAAAAGACAAGTATAATTTGTCTTTGATAATTGTATCTCCTTTAGGTACACTTCAACTAATCTTTTGTTTTTGTGAAGAAATATTCATTCTATACATAAATACATTGTATGTAAGAATATAATTATCACCAGAAGGGTTTAATTTCATCAAAGCAACTACATGTGAATCAAAATCACATGACAACATTTTGGACAGGTTCAAATTGAAAGATTAGTTTCATAAAATAATTCTACAGCAAATAGATTGAGAATTGGTATCAATAGGATAGGAAACATTTTGGAAAAAGAAATAAGTGCTTGTTATCATGTGCAAAGTTTCAAAGAAAACCCTTGAGTAGAATGTTACAAAGATACAACAATATGACATGACTTAAACATAAAACTTCACCCATTACCAAACAATATATTTTCAGACTGGTCCAAATTGAAAGAAGTTACAGACGACAATTTAAACTTGATGAAATTAAGATTTTTTCAACTTTCCTGTTTCAAGCAATTCCTTCATTTTACACAATGCTTTTCCAATTGTTTTTCTTGAGGGGCATCAAAAAGCGTCTCTGTGTGGAAATTTCTAACATGAAAAGAGGTCAAATTTCAGTAAAAAGAATGTCAGAGTAATGAAACTTTGCCTAGATAATTGATTTATAGTCACAAAGACAAGAGTAAAGCTAAAAAAAAAAAAGTTTGTAACACTATTTACAGACTTTAATCAGGAGATTCCAAGTTGGAAATTATCACTAAAAGGAATGTCATAGTAATGAATCCTTGTCTAGAGAGTTGAATTATGACAGAATCCATTTTGAAGCAAAAGATTAACCTGTTCCAACACAATCCAATAAGGAAAAAAGCTGTGGAATATGGAAAAAAAATTATGTTTGTTACAAGCAATTTCTTCATTAACCACAATGTTTTTCACCCAAAAAGACACAGGTACTTAACTTTTATCATCAAAACATTGTCGTCTGCATATGCTTTAAATTTGGACCAGTCTAAATTTGCTGTGCTGGAAAGGGTCAACCCTTTCCCGCTCATACCCAGGATTTTATGTTGCTGTGATTTCATATGTGAGAAAGCATTGTGGAAAAAGTAGAAATTGCTTGTGACAAGCAATATCTCATTTTCCAACTATATTTTCTACTACATAGGGTGGTTTAATTTTGGATTACATCCAATTTTCATAGTCTTCTGCCACCTTTTTTCAATTTTGACCAGTCTAAAATTTAAAAAAAAACAGGAAAGGGTTAATAGGTTTCAGATAAAAATTTGTGAACTTACTTGCACCTAAAACTTAAACCAAATTTCTAAGTTGAAAAGAGTCATAATTTCAGTAGAATGAATAGTAGTGTTATGAATCTTTCCCAAGAGTAGTGGAATTATAGTAGCAAAGACATGATTGTGGGAATTTTCAGAGCCATAACATTGTTAGGAACAGAGATATGACTGAGAAATGACAGTTACATTTAACCCATACCCACACAATCCCTCCTTTTTACGCCCCTCAAAAAAGCTTTGGAAAACATTTTTGATAATGAAGAAATTGCTTGTCCACAATGTTTTCTGTCCCAAAAGACAAATAGTTTTGAAATTTCATCAACTTGAAATTGTTGACTGCAACTTCTTTCAATTTGGACCTGTCTAATATTTACTTGTTATGGAACAGGTTAAAACTTTAACAAATGCATAACTTTACTGACACCATTGCAAATCTCCAGCTGAATGGAATAGCAGTGTTTATTCTAGGCAGGGGATTTGGGGGATTGCCCCACTTTTGTCAAAGATCCCCCATAACTTTCAACATCGGTGGGGACTTTTTCTATGTACAAAGAACATGAAATACCAAACATTTATAAAGTGTGAACATTTTGCGCTGAAATCCCTGTCATTTTCTGAATCCTATAATAAACACTGGAATAGCCCCCTTATTGTTTAAATACTTGAGCTAAAACATTCTTTACATTATGTATAAGGCTGTGACAAAGCACAATTTACCTTAATTAAAGAAAGTAATACTTACTGGTCTGAATGATACACCTGAAAGATGAAATAAAGGATGCAATTTATAATACATTCAACAAAAGTATGTACCATTATATAGGAAAATACCTCATACACTGAAGAATCTATACTTTGTTCAGTCTTTCACAGTATTATAGATTTCTAGGCTTGAGACCCAAGCCCCTATTGTCAAACAGTAAACTAGTACCTTGTCAATCCTAGGGTTGAGAGTTCAAAACTCGGTTGAGCTTACATGTTGAAATTGAGAATATGAAATCCATTATTTGTGTTAAAAGAAAGTTTTAATCAAATACTGTCAACTAATAATCAAGAAAGTTGAAAAAAAATCTAATTTTTCATTAACTTTAAATTAATGTCCATAACTCCTTTCAATTTGGACTAGTCTTAAATTTTGTCATCTGGCAATGGGTAAACCCATTGCCACACAACAGAATTTCGGATTGGTCCAAATTGAAAGAAGTTCTAGACAAAAATTAAGGGTCAGGAAATTTAGATTTTTTGCAACTTTTTAGGTAGGAACATTGTGTAAAATGAAGAATTTTCTTGTTGCAAACAATTTCTTCTTTTTTACATTCCTAATCCTTTTCCTTTAGGGGCGTCAACAAGGTTCATTGTGTGGGAATGGATTAATGAAATAAAATCAA
Organism: Fragum fragum; assembly: GCA_946902895.1. Taxonomy (NCBI): domain Eukaryota; kingdom Metazoa; phylum Mollusca; class Bivalvia; order Cardiida; family Cardiidae; genus Fragum; species Fragum fragum. Next base: position 51,820,908 of record OX336366.1, read on the forward strand.
TAAATTAAAACCAAGAACATATGGTTTGTTAGGAATATATTGAAAAACTTTATGTTTTGGGTATGTTTGTTTGGATTTTTTAAATTCAAATTATTTCTTGTATCTAACATCTTATCCTATGAACCTCATGTACAGCAGAAATAATTAACCAATTGCTACACACTCCTGCCTTTGTACCCCCCTAAAGATAAGAGTCCTGGAAAACAATGTAAAAAATGAAGCAATTTATACATGTTCTACATTCTATAACAGTTTTCTTCCCATATCAACAGAGATACTTAAAGTCTTGTCAACTTAACCCTTGTCATGCTGTATAAATTACCTCATTGAATTGCCGTAAAATCAAAGGGCTGAATGCACTGATACAACTTGTTGTTCAAAAATCAATATTTCTTTTAGAAATCAATTTCATAAACGATTCTAGCAGGAAAATTACAAGCAGGAGGTTTAGACCAAGATCAGACTGCACTTATGTGCAGGCTGATCATTGTCTACATCTCCTGGCAAAACCGGAATATTCCGGGTTCAGCATGACAAGGGTTAAAAAAGTTGCTTGCATTATTTTTGAATTTCGACAAGCCTAAATTTTTGTTGTCTGAGAAATGCAGCTTGTCACTGATAATACTTCTTTTTCTTAACCCATTACCAGAGGGCAAAATTTTAGACTAGCCAAAATTCAAAAAAGTTGCAGATGACAATTTTAAGTTTATGAAATTTTGGATTTTTGCAACATTCTGGTGGAAAACATTGTAGAAAATGAAGAAATTGCTTGTAACAAGCAATTTCTTCATTTTCGACAAATTTATCCAAAGCTTTTTTCCTTGGGGCATCTGAAAGCATCAATAATTGGGAATTGCTTATATGCTTTAGATGTACAGCTTCTTAAAATTGCGAATTTCAAAATTGTACAGCTTAAAGATGATAGACGTTATTTCAAAGTTTTCAAAGTTTTATTATCAACTCTTGCCCCTATATGGGGCACAAATCAACATATACATGAACATCACAACTGTGGAAAGTTACAAACAATGCATATCAATATCTAACATTATTTAGCGATAATCATAATAATAGATAATACATGTATCTTTATTCACTATCAAGAAAAGTAAATCTACCTGCAACAAGTCATAAACAGTCCTGACAAAGCAGACCCCAATCAGAGCACCCTCCAAAGTGAGCACACTCAGAAGGGTCCGCAACTTCTATCCTTCTATTTGAATGTCATAATAAAGTATGAAACCCCAAAACAAAGCATAAAAGGCACTTGAACAATTTAAAGCTCTATTGCATTAGTAGGACCAGTCTTTTAAATTGTATTGCCAAATAGGCCATAACTGGACAAGAAAATACCTGATTGGTTCAAACTTGAAGTTTGAAATTGTATGTAAGCAAATAAAAGCTGGTACTTGAAAATCTTGGAGCTATTCAGCAAAAGTAGGACTATTCTTTAACCCTTTCCCGTTTATTTGTTTGGGGGGGGGTTGTTTTTTTGTTGGTTTTTTTTTATATAGACTTGTCAAAATTGAAAGAGAAAATTGGATGCAATTTGAAATGAAAATAATCTATGTGGCATAAAAATATTGTGGGTAAAGGAGAAATTGATACAAGCAATTTCTTCTTTTTCCACAATGTTCTATCAAGTATAAAATTACAGTGACCTAAAATCCAGGGTTTGTACAGCAAAGAGTTAATTTAACTTGATTATTAAATAACCAGACAACAAAGTCTTGAACTGATCCGAATCGAATATCATAAGACAAACCCGATTGTTTCGAGCACTTTTGGTAACGAAGAAGCGGTAACTATAGACGCCAGCAGGTGATTCCGTGCACCTGTGCAAAAATCAGTTGGTCCAATTTCATACGACACCTTGAACGAGTCCATCCACTTCAAAATCCACCGACATAAGTCTCGAAGGATCTGTGAATCGCGGACCAGACATTGATTCTGAGTTTTGATGGAAATTTCTCCTTCCAATATTTTCAGGTTAATTAGTGAATTACGTCCCTTGAATACTATTCAAAGTGTGTTACAATCCTTACCAAAGGCAAATATTTTAGGCTATCCCATATCGATAGAAATGCAGCAATTCATTTAAAATCGTTTGAAAATAAGCACAATGCCCTTTTTGGAAGAAAACAAACAAAATCGGTCAATTTAAAATGTTTTCTCTTTCAATCATGTTTTTCCAGGCTAGTAGGAACAGGGGGCTACGGGTGGAGATTAACACTAAAGATTTCCACTGTCTTGCTAGTGACAGATCGTCTGGAGCTCCCATCATTTGATCTTAGGTCATAAAGAGTCGTATTGGATTAATGTACTAACATTGATGCAGATCTCTTGTCGAGGGTCTTTTTCTTCTTGTCATTTTTCCAAAAGTGACTGAACGGACACCCTGACGGCTCGGAACATTTCCAGTAAAAGTGTGTCTTGTAAGTTGTTAAGGTAAGTCCCGCTTCGGACCCCAGTCGGTTGAGAAATATTCAAGCTGATTGAGAATCGTGTTTGTCGTCTTCATGAGATAATGGGTAAATCATGCTTCCAGGTTTGATCACCGTTGTATTTCTAAGTATGGGTGACGTTGTATCTCTTCTAGAGTGGTGTCGATAACCCATTGCATCACTAAAGTATAATATCGAAAACATTCAAGGGAAAAAAAAGAAACCGTTTCTTTCAAACAATCTCTCCTTTTCCCATGTAACCGTGTTATTTTCACAAAAAATGGACTCCCCTGTCTTGTTATAACTAGGATGTGACCTTCTTGCGCGTAAAACACATAAACCAGGTTTGTACCAGTATACCATGGTATCAAAGTCATTCTATAGATGTTCAAGTTCAATGATCAAACATATGTCACCGTAGAGTCTACAACGGTCTTCTAATTGCTCAAAATCAACGAATTTGTAAAAACATGGCTGGATTTGAAATTTGGTCCCTCAAAATCACTCAAATCGAAACACTAGTTAGCAGAAACACTGTTGGCATGAGTCTAAGTTGTGAACTAGTTTTTTGGCCTATAATGACCAAATATTGAGGTGATTCAAGATTTACTCCAGATCAACTCAAATGTCCAGATTGGTTGGGGTATGAAATGTCAATTTCAAACGCATCGGGAAGTTTATCAAGATGAACATTCAGACGAATTTGGTTTCTTATGTACGCAGCAAATGTCCTGTATCAAAATGTAATCTTTAACTTATTTAGAAAAGCATAGCTACTTATCATATATATGATTTCAAGGGGAGGACATGAAAAAATCTTTACTTTTTCTTTTCCTTGCATATGCTATAGTAACGACGTTCACGTCGCCAAACCGAGCTTTCATAAAATGTTTTATCTAGACATTTTTGGGATATATGAGGCAAAAATCGATTATACGATTGACCAATCGAAGAGGGCAAAAAAAAAGATCATCAAAGGATTTTTGCAGAAAAGATATTTCTTTTGTCGTTTAAAATTACTAGACAAATGGTATATTGTAAGTAATAAAGATTCACTGTATAATTAACCAATACCATAAAATATTTTTGGTGTCAACTATCTCTTTACACTACTTAACACCAGTAACACTAGTTTACACCATTAGTGTCAACACATACTTAAAACTCTTCTGTTTGTCTGGTGTTCGATTGTAAGACCAAAACCCACAACTCACATTGTTTAGAATGGATACCCTCCCAAACTGCCATGTTAAGGTGTGGACAAAACCAAACCATCAACCATCATATTTGAGAGCGTCCATTCTAAATAAAATTGCTAGTGGGGTTTCTTCTTTTTTCACATCCTTTTCAATTTGGAATGCGGAGAAATTCCAACTAAGAGTTAACCAAACCGCAAAATGAACACAAGACAATTTCATCTCGGGTTTTTTTAAAACACATACCAAGTGATCTTTTAGATATGAATACACCTCGGGTTACATCTCATCTCAACTTGCCACGGACAATCAGTTAGTTGTAGCATAAGACAATAATATGGCACATGTAAAGGAAGATAAAAAATTCTTTTAGAGACTTCTAAATATTCTTCAGTTTGCTTTAAATTAATGAAAAAAAAAGGTAATAATCAGCACAGTATTCTTTTTGTGTGTGTGTGTGATTCGCCGTCCCATGTTTGGTTATCACGTGATATCAAGTGACCTGTGGTAGTCATGTGACCATAGATAGGCAATGTTGTCAAATATGGCTCAGGTCGCAAATGCATTTTTACAATAATCACGCCGTCCAGTGCTTCAAGAGATTCTAGAGCGATTAAGGGGGATTGTAGGCATCAAGCGAACGCGATTAATGTGGGATTTTAAAAAGCTTTTACTAAAAAATCAAATAGATGCAAAACGAAAGTAGAAGATTTTGAAAATTAGAATGTAAACATGTCAACTTTCGGTTTCTACTTATTTACTAAATAATTACGCTTTATCATGTCGTTATTTACAAGATTAAATCAATAATAACACATCAAACCTTCAACAAGTGTCATCTAGCTTTCAGCTTGGTCATTTTTACTTAAGATTTTTTACGGTTCTAAAGCCGAATAACGAATAAGGAAATCGCGCGACTACAGGGTGCCGAACATTATTTGATACTATCTTCATTATATTATAGGAACTTTTAGGAAAAGGGCAAAACTACCATGTGCAAACAATAACATTACAATAACGTTAACCTCCTTTTTTTTTTTTTTTTTTTTTTTTTTTTTTCATTTGAATTTTACTCACAACGCTTTAAATATTCTTTTTCCCCAAGTCTAAACCGGTATTTCAAATCGATCACCCTGAAACAAGTTTCCGCGCAATTCCGAAAACTTCCACATATTCTCATAAACTTGAAGTGAAAAATTACGTGCGTTTAGTATGATCGTTACAGAATTGGTCGAGTTGAGGGTCACTGTAGAAGCTGTTATTCTCTGTTTTCAAGGTTCTAAAAGGAGTTCACGTATTACAGTTGATTAAAAGGAGAATGTTTTGCTTGAACATTCTAATTTTGCTGTGCCTGACGCGAGCTTATAACCCATTCCAACACGATAACATTTTAGACCAGTCCAAATTCAAAGAAGTAGCAGACGACAGTTGTAAGTTGATTAAATCTTTAGAATCCTGGTCTTTTAACAAGCAATTTCTTCATTTTTTGACAATTTTTTCCAAAGCTTTCATAATGAGGGTCATTTAAAAGCGTCACTGTCTGGGAATGGGTTAAGACAATGCTAGTTTTTGATTTCTGTATGTTGATCTATGTTTTTGTGCGTTATTCACGCACATATGTACACACGAACGAGAATGCTGGTTTAAGTTTAAAGGAGGGAGGCTTACTCGGAAAGTAATAAATGAATTTGAGCCGAATTCCACAGTTATGACCCTTTCAGCGCATTCCAACTTCTCAGTACTTTCAGTCCTTTGACTTACTTTAGCTAAAAGCAATCTATCATATAAATGTGTTTCTATTTGTTAACAAATCCTTTTAAAACTGGCGTCTTCTATCGCACAATGAAAATGCCTGTCATTCTGCAATCTCTTTCCTCTTTAGGCCATTCTAAAATTTTTGACAGTGTTTCACATATCATTATCCAAAGAAGGATTCCTCCTTTTTACACGCGTTTTTCGTGAGACGGAGTTAACAAGGTAAACTTCCAATCCACACAGAGTTTAATGTGTAAGCATAGAAAAATAATTAATACAATTTTCTGTCGCATGAAAAGTAGATCGGATCGGATTACACGACTTTAGTATACATCAATGCGGCCGATTAAAAGCGACATCTGCATGCAAGCACTGATATCTTTTGGGAGGTGCAATCTATAATTTAAACCTAGTATGTGATCACCGGCACTCTCTGTTTTGCCGCCGTCATAGCGCAGTCGGTAGCGCATCAGACTCCCTATCTTAAATTATGGGATGTCATGCGTTCGATCCCCGGCGGCGGCACATATCCTTTTCGGCATTTGTCTCTCATGGGTTGATAACCGTTAACTTAATAGGGATATCAGCTGGATGCTTGGACAGGATGTAGTGGTAGTGGTGCGAGAAATACTAGGAACTCATTGTTAGGTGCTCCAGCTGTAGCGATTTGACTGAAATACTGTTAAAAGTGGCGTTAAACCCCATTCAAACAATCTCTCTCTCACTCTCCTCTCTCTCCTCTCTCTCTCTCGTTCTCTCTCTCTCTCTCTCTCCCCCCTCTCTCTAGCTTCACTGAAATACCGTTAAAAGTGTCTTTAAACCCCATTCAAACAACCTTTCTCTCTCCCTCTCTCCTCTCCTCTCTCTCTCGTTCTCTCTCTCTCTCTCTCTCTCTCTCTCTCTCTCTCTCTCTCTCTCTCTCTCTCTCTCTCTCTCTCTCTCTCTCTCTCTCTCTCCTCTCTCTCTCTCTCTCTCTCTCTCTCCCCCTCTCTTTAGGACGTCTGGCTTTGTAAGAAATCCCTTTGGGAAGTAGAGAAATATATTGGGATTCCTGGAAAGAAACTGCTTAATTCAGAGAAAAACCTTAAGACAAACAAGTTGTATTTCCCGGGGGTTCTCCTTCGAAACAGTTCTGATTTAACAGGGTTTTGTGATGACTTGTATCAAACTAAAAATACATATATATTTTCTCATTGTGATCGCTATGCTTTTTGTTGCTTTTAACTAACCATAGATGTATGAGTTATAGTAAGCGATCAAAGGTAAATTTTGTTCTAAAATTGACCCTCTAACTATAACTTTTACACCTATAGCAACTTAAACAGCATACTTAGCTTTGGAACCAAGAGAACAGTGATAAAAGTAGGTTATCTCTTATTATGTTTTCATAGCTGAATTGAACACCTGTTATGCTCCCACATCTTTTTCTAGTAAATATTATAAGATATTTAAGAGATGAAGAAAATCTTTTTTTGTTTGCGTTGAGGTATAAAACTAAAATCCTAATCGCATTGTATAAAGCCGAAAAGCAGGTACGTGTTATTAGCAGTAACAATGAAAATAGAAAAAATATTTTCTTCTTTTCCTCGGCATGTCATGAAGAGACATAAAATAAGCAAATATTTCAACTGTTTTAGACAATCGTTTCTGGAACTACACGAATGAAACAAATAAAAATGTATCACAGACACGGATGCGACGGCATAATTGCTTGTCACCTGACCTTCAGATGTGACCTTTAACTTTGGAACTTGGGAGAATCGAACACAATTTTACGCATGACACTAGTTCCTTTCAAGGAGAACAACTGTATCAAGTCATTTTGCAATCCACCACACAGTATTGGACACACACTAACACCCCGCCCCCTTCCACCACCACACACACCAACGAACTCACACACTACCAAAGTTTTTTAACTCTATATGGCATTCGCCATTAAATGGCGGGGTCTTAAAAAAAAGAACCCTTTTCCATGACGGTATAAACTATTTTTATTTCGTCAGAAACTATAAATAACACTTTTTTTAGGACGGCATTGAGGAAAGTGCTATTCATCGTTTTCGCAACAATATATAGATTTCTTCCTCTGTTTTTCTTTCTCCGGTTATTTAAATGTCAGTTTTTAAAATGTTTACCTTTTTTTTTCATTGTCGTTAGGTACAAAGATTTTTCCCTAAAATTTTGAAATATGAAAATCACTTAGGAAGGTTTTCCTTGAAAAAAGGGACAAATATCTTTATTAACGATATTTTTTTTCTAAAAGTATAAAAATTGCCACCAGTAGATAACACACATTATCACTCATCCTGAATTTTGTTCCTCTTAACCCATTCCCACACAACAAAATTTTAGGCTTGTGCAAATTGAAAGACGCTGCACACGACAATTTCAGGTTGATGGGATTTTAATTTTTTTCGTCTTATTAGACAGAAAACATTATGGATAATTAAGAAATTGCTTGATACAAGCAATTTCTTCATTTTCCACATTGTTGTCCAAAGCTTTTTTCGCGAGAGGCGGAAAAAAAGAGGGATCGTGTTGGGATGAGTTAAAAAAACAGCCAATGAAATAATGTGGGATAATAACTATATACTAACAATATTTACTATCACATGTGGCACTTATTATCCAATATGGTCACACTTTTTGTAGACATCTGTGATATCGTTCAACCTGGACCTGTCTAAAATTTCATCGTTCTCATACATTAACAATTAAAGCTAGTTCTAAAACAATAAACACTTTGGAAGAAAAATATAGAAATTTAATTTTTTTTCCCATGCCAACTCTTTTAATAGCAAACTTTACATATACATATATACTGTTAGTAATTATTCTTCGTTTTCATGTATCTATATTCTACTTCAAGGAACTGAAAAAGAGAGAGAGAAAAATACCATCAGCTTTTAACATTTCCAATTAAAGTTGGATTCGAAATGACATGTTGTCGCTTATGCCATGGGCGAGGATAAATTCATACTTACACGTTAAAAAATAGAAAAATGAAAGAATATAAATGAGACTTACGTGAAAATAAAAAGAGATGTGCTTTAACTTGTTGAGAGATTCGTTAAAAAAAACACACACACAAAAATTTAAGAACTTCAGACTTTGAACACCGGCATAAAACAACGGGCAAATCGTCGGTGCTAAACGCCGTAATTACAGCTTAAATAAGCTTACGGTTTTAGTAGCAAAACCAACAAAAATGATTACGGTAAATGTCAGACTTCAAAGGTCACTTCTGGTCTTTTTGAATTGTTTGATTGGTCAATCTATTTTGGCTGACACCTGTGGTCCGTCAATTATACAAAAAAACCTAAAGAAAAAAAACTAACTTTTTATGCCATGCTTCACGTCATATTCTTTCATCTTTTTTATTTTTTTGTAACAAAAATAGTTTAAGGTTATTGATTTGCCAAGAAAGAAATTGAATAAAACTGTCTAAGGAAGGATAAGCTTTTGTCAAACACTTGATACATATACTTTGATTAAAGCGATAGGTGTACCATAAGGATGTTTACATGTGAAAAGAAAGGGACAAATGGCATTATTTCTCTATACCTGAAGTCTATCTTTCCATCAGAGCCCTTATACAGTTCTAACAGACTATCAAGTTGAGATGCTTCCACGTCCGTTAGTATTACACCAGTGTCCTGTCAAAATAAATTTTAATATATGACCCCTCGGGTAAACTGGGACCTCCGGAGAAGTGCGAAAAATTTGACCTAGTCTGGTCAGGGTTTTTTGGGGTTTTTTTTTTTTTTTTTTTTTTGTTCTCTCTCTGACAATTATTTTAATCTAGCATTACAATTTTAACTCACTGCATAACTTTTTTCCGGAGGCGACCTCTGATTGACCTTTGTTAGATCTAATATATTTTTCAAGAGTTTGTTTTACGGAACGTTCGGGAAGTCATATTACATATATGTCACACTCTTCCGAAATCTAACCAACGCTCAAAACTGTCTTTGGTAAAAACATCATATCTAGCAAAGGTCAATCAACAACGAATATTCTCGAATCTTCTCAGCCTGCGCAAGAACTAGGATCTATACTTTTCCATCTTCTATGATATTTCCTTCGGGCCTTACGGGTAATAAGTGTTAAAAACAATTGTAAGAGGCTACGAGAAAATCATCTGAATTGTTTGAATTGAGACTCGTCAGGAGAAAAGCCGTAAAAAAATCGAAAAAAGAGATCGAATCCCTGGAAAGTTATTTAAGTTTGTAATTCAAATTCGTTTAATAGGACAGGTCTTGGATTCTGGCAAGCCTACATAATCAGCACCATCACATTTGCGACCCGGCACGCTATAGGTTCACAGAAATAACAAGGTGGCAAATTGTCACAAAATACGCTCGTAACACTACTGGTTGTTGACTGGGGAAGGGGATTAAAATTTATGTCTAATTTCAAGAAAGAGTAACAATTCACAATGAAAACTTATGGTTCTGGTGTTTTTCTTGTTATCATGATGTTTTGAAAACCATAGGCTGTCACACCATGAGATATCTAAAACAAAATCAAATGTGAAAAACAACAAAGGGGAATAATTCAAAAAGTATGCCAGGTAGAGTTATGGTTCTTGTGACCTGCACTTCCATGGTGATATCTACCCTCTCATGAAGTTTCATGATCATAGCTATTACACTTTCAGATACATGTATATAGTCCAGACAAAATCCAAGTCTGAAAAACAACAAAGGTCATAAATCTCAAAATATGCTAGGAAGAGTTAAAGTTATTGTACACTGCACTTCTCCTTTATGAGATCTATCTACCCATGAAGATTCAAGATCATAGCTAATATACTTTCTGAAATATGCTCTGAACAAGTTCCAAGTATGAAAAACAACAAAGGGAAATAAATAAAAAAAAAAATAAGCTAGGTAGAGTTATAGTTTTAATGAGCTGCGCTTCCCCTTGATGAGATCTATCTAACCATGAAATTTCATGATCATAGCTTGAATACTTTTAGAGATCTGCTCCGGACAAGATCAAAGTATGAAAAAACAACAAAGGGCAATAACTCAACAAATAAGCCAAAGGTAGAGTTATGGTTCTTAAGCACTGCACTAATCCTTGATGAGATCTATCTACCCCTGAAGTTTCATTATCATAACTTTTATACTTTAAGAGTTATGCTCTGAACAAGACCCAAGTATGAAAAACAACAAAGGGCAATAACTCAAAAATCAGCCAACGGTAGAGTTATGGTTTTTGTGCACTGCACTCCCCCTTTATGAGATCTATCTACCCATGAAGATTCATAATCATTGCTTGAATACTTTTAGAGATATGCTCCAGACAAGATCCAAGTATGAAAAACAACAAAGGGCAATAACTCAACAAATAAGCAAAAGGTAGAGTTATGGTTCAAAAGTTCTTGTGCACTGCACTTCCCCTTGATGAGATCTATCTACCCATGAATTTTCATGATCATAGCTTGAATACTTTTAGAGACATGCTCCGGACAAGATCTAAGTATGAAAAACAACAAAGGGAAATAACTCAAAAATAAGCCAGGTAGATTTATGGCTCTTGTGCACTCGTTTCCCTTGATGAGATCTATCTACCCATGATGTTTCATTATCATAGCTTATATACTTTTAGAGATATGCATTGAACAAGATCCAAGTATGAACAAAGTATGAAAAACAACAAAGGACAATGACTCAAAATAGACGCTAGGTAGAGTTATGGTTCTTGTACACTGCACTCCCACTTGGTGAGCTCAATCCATCCATGAAGTTTCATGATTCTAGCTATTATACTTTAAGAGATATACTCCGGACAAGATTCAAGTATGAAAAACAACAAAGGGCAATAACTCAAAAAATAGGCTAGGTAGAGTTATGGTTCTTATTCACTGCACTCCCACTTGGTGAGATCTATACACCCATGAAGTTTCATGATCCTAGCTATAATACTTTTAGAGATATACTCCGGACAAGATTCAAGTATGAAAAACAACAAAGGGCAATAACTCAAAAAAGGGGCTGGTAGAGTAATTTGTTATTGAGCACTGCACTCCGTATTGATGAGAAGAATATAACTGCCAAGTTTAAAGTCAATTGGACTTACGGTGACAGAGTTATGCTCCGGACAAAGAAGTGGACAACGCCCTGACAACCGGACGCCCGGACGCCACGGATGATCCATAATACGTCCCGTCTTCGACGGGCGTTTAAAAAGTGGCGTAAATTTTGCGTAAATGTAGGCAAGGGGTGGGCTTGCGTAAATACGCTCGATTTAAGATGTTACTTCTTTATTTTTTATTAAGTTTTTCCGTAACGAAATTATCGAAGTCATAGCTTATTTATGCTGTAATTATGATGTTTGGTCGGCGATTGACAAAGATGGAATGTAACAGGAAGTGACGTAAGCGCACTTGCTAATATTGTCTCTGACTCAAATATCGGAGAGAACGTCGTAAAATTTGCGAACGCAAATGTCTATTTACGCCAACGTCAGTGAAACAGCCAACGTACGCTTTGCGTAAATCGATAACTTAGTTTAATGAAACGACTCCCTTCACGTTTCAACCCGTCTCAAAAATGTAAAACCAAGTGTGTGTTATGCTTTTAACAAAATACCCCTTACTACAACTTAAAATTCGTTACGTAGAAGAATAAACTACGTAACCAATATTTTTTTCAATCATTATTTGAAGTTTATTATCTTAAGATTGTTACGTGTATTTGAAGAAATGAAAAAGTATGTAAAAAGAATGTGAATGCTACAACTTTTAGATAGAAAAAAAGTTACTAATGTTTCTATTGCATTTATTGATAACTTTTGCACTGTGACATTTCTTTTATAAGAAATATACTCACTTTATTGCACATTCGTTTTCTTTTATTTACCCGTAATTTGATAATTTGCCATCATAAAGAGATAACATTGCTTCTGAATTTAAATAAATAAACAGTTTTATCTCGGGTCACACTGATCATCATGAACTAGATGGTTGTCCCAGGACAACTGCTGTCGAGCCCGAAAAATTTTGTGGGTATCATGCTCTAGATAAGCACAATTTTAGTGTTTGACCTTGAGCTTTGACCTTGAACTTAAAGCTATAAAAAATCCTTTCAAATGGCACATCTACTCATGATGGAGAAAAAATGCCAATTTATTTTGAAATCAATCCATAATTGTAGGAGAAAAGCTCCGGACAAGAACTATTTTAGTGTTTGACCTTGAGCTGTGACCTTGAAGCTACCCAAAAAGTTCTTTCAAATGGCACATCTACTCATGAATTATGAGAATAATTGTGCCAAGTTTTTTTTTAAATCAATCCATAAATATAGGAGTAATTGTCCGGACAAATTCCGACGGACGGACGTCCGGACAGACTAACGCACATACACCGATTTTTCATAGTGACAACTATGTCTCGCTCACCGCAAGCGGGCTCGACAAAAATGGTGAAATTATTCATATTCTAAAGCTGGTGAACTCAATTTTTCACCATTTTTTGTATGGCTTATTAACAACCAACTCTAAGAAAACTGAGAGATCGCTTGTGCTGCCCTCTGACTCTACTGACCACGCCCACTGTCTGCAACAGGAAATTCCACTCCGTATTTAAACGGCTTTATTTTCCAGATTTATGGCCAGTTACATGTAACAAAAGAGAAAAATCAACATAAATGATAGACTTTAAAGTTCACTTCCGATCTAAATAAATGATTATCAGTTTGAGAGTCTCGATCTGTCAATAATGACGAAAATATAAACGTTTAGTGAAACTGTAGCGTTGCCCTTCTTTCATATTGCGTCGACAAGAGAAGCTAACTATAGGGTCCTGGTGTTTCTAACACAATAATACCACAACTGTCCTTTCGAGCCGACAATCTCCTCATTCCACTCATGGCATTGTTCATTCATTAATTAAAGACAAACGGTTCTTTCAAATGACGTAAAGAATTTCGGCCGTGCTGTGATCGAACTTGTGACCGGATGGTCTCGGTCTAAAGTACATTTGGTTGTATTTCCTACCGGGCTACCGACGCAGCCTTAACCCATTGCGAGACTATTGCGAAACTTTAGACTTGTCCAAATTCGAAGAATGTACAGACGACAATTAATAGTCGGAGGAATATTAGAAATCTTTGAAACTATGTCGATAACGAAAAAATTGCATATAATTGTTAAGAACACCATTGACGCTCATCCCACTCAGTTTTATTCCAAATCTCCCGTTCACGGTTCCATTCTTATCATTCAAACTACTCTCTGAAAGCGTTCTAAACATTCAAACAATTTCATTCACATCGCCAAAACCATTTCTCGATTTCATTGGCTTACCTGGATTTAGAAGCGTCAGACTCGTCCAAGTAATTCGAAAATTTAAAGGGTGGTAATAAGATACCGTTCATTTCATTTAAACGCTTATTTCAATCAAAACTGGATCGTTCCGGTCATTCTATTCCAAACCAACATCATTCACTTTGTCGATTTTAAGAAATTCGTAACCCTTTTCTGTTCTATCCCTTTTTTTAGCATCCCTGTGATTTTATAATTGAGAAAACATTTAAGAAACAAGCAGTTTCTTCTTTTTGAACAATATTTTCTTCCCTGCTGAATGGTTACTTTTCAAATTAAATCCATTTTTAATTGTCGTCAGCAAAACCTTTTGGACAGGTATATTTTTTTTTTCAAAACAGGAATTGGTTAACTGTACAGACAGGATAGACTAGAATGGTCATACTACAAAAAAGCGGAAAAATCGACCTTAGTAAGCCCTCACACTTTTTGAGCTTCGGAGATTGTGTGCGAGGGGGAAACATTGAACATTGAAAAGGGATTGAATTTTCAGAAAGAAGCATTTCTATTTTACACAGTTTTCGATATTATCTTTCAGTATTTATGTCAAAACATTTCACAAGGAATTTAATACATTTCAAAATGTCAGTCATAGAAATAAAACCCCACCCCCATGCTGTCCCAAAAGACATTGAATGATGACTTCGAGTTATGATACAGGATCCTCGAATAACATGATCCGTCTAGCTATAAAAGGATACACTCTTGGAACTCAGTAAACCAAGTGTATTAGGTATCAACTGAACATTACCGTTTGACCCGTTCCCACACAGGCTCCTCCTTTTTACGCCCCTTAAGAAAATAGCTTTGAAAAACATTGTGGAAAATGAAGAAATTGCTTGTATCAAGCAATTTCTTCATTATCCACTATGTTTTCTATCCAAGAGGAGGAAAAAAATAATAAAATTCCGTCAATTTGAAATTACCTGCAGCTTCTCTCAGTTTGGGCCAGTCTAAAATTGTTTTGTGGGAATGGATTAAACACGTAAAACAAGTTCATTTGGTATAGACAGGATACCTAGGTTTCAACAATCTCACATTCAGCATAGATAGAAGCTAGCTGTAAAGCTATCATTAAATTTAAGCTACAGACTTTTTTTTTCAAATTTCAAAATGTCCAAGTAAGCTATGCCTCAGCCAATGTGTTTTTATACACAAACACTGAACGGAAGTCAGAATGCGAGCTATTTTTCGTAGAGTGCTTTACCGTTGAATGAGATAAGAAAGAAGGGAAATTTAAGTTACATGTATTTGTAGTGCTTTGATTACAACTATTCTAATTAGTCGAATTCTAGGTTATATCGCAAGGAGTCCGAGACAGATTGCAGACAATTTGTCTTCTTTATCACTAATTCCTACTTACGGCAATTCCAGACAAGAAGTTATCCCATGTGACTTTCTTTTCCTTGTTTTTGTCGTACACTAATAATGTCTCATAAATATCAAGCCCATTCTCATCAAAATAAGCTTTAATCACAGACATGATGTTAGAGGTAGTAATATCTTCCATTGGAGTTGCGAACAGGGAACCTGCAATAAAAAAAGACGGTCGGCTATGCGAAAATTCGGGAAATTCTTTGAAAAACATCTTGAAAAGAAAATCGACCCGACATAGGTCAATTAATGTTCGTAGTTCGGGATAAAATGTCCGGTCAGTTAGAGTGGCCATTATATCCATTACAAGACGTCAAGAATTTAGACTGGAAATTCACAGAGGTTACAGACGACAACTTTAAGTTCGTACAATTTAAAATATCTTTGTCTTTTAGGGTAGAAAACATGCTGAATAATGACAAATTTACTTCTGACATGCAATTTCTTCATATTTACCTAAGCGTTAAAGGGTTTACTACAGAAAATTAACAGAATGTGAAAGGTTTCTTAACAGATCCTAACAAGCTATACAAAGCCGAGCATTTTTGTGCCGAATTACATCTATATTTTTGGTGTGTAGGAAAATAGAATAAAAAGTCGAAATTCGCAAACAGTGAGGGATGAATTTCAATGGATAAAATAATAGTCATATCTTAAATAATTCCCATACAATGACGCTTTTGGGCACCCCTAAAGAAAAACAATTGAGAAAACATTGTGTAAAATGAAGAAATTGCTTGTAACAAGCAATTCCTTCATTTTATTCACTGTTTTCAATTGAGAAAATTGAAAAAAAAATCAAAATTTTCATAAACTTTTAAATGTCGTCTGCAAATCCTTTCAAAATGAACCAGTCTAAAATTTTGCCACCTGGTAACAGGTTAAAACATACGGTTACGCATACCTGTAGCTTTATTCTGTTTCTTCTTTGGTTTTGGTACTATGACGTAATCACTCAATACGGGTCCATGGTTTATAACTATATCTCGAGTTTCTTGTAGCTGTTCCTTCATGGCTCTGAATTCTTTGTCAACCTCTATACCCTAAAAGCAAATCGGATTTAACTCTTTCCTGTTCAATCCCTGGTTTTTACGTCACTGTGAATTTATAATTAAAAAAAAAAGTAAGAAAAGAAGAAATTGCTTGTAACAAGCAATTTCTCCTTTTTCCACAATATTTTCTTGAATGCTTATTTTTCAAAATAAATGAGCTTTAATTGTCGTCTGCAAAGCTTTAGAATTTTGGCAGGTCTAAATTTTTTGTTAAACCTTTGAACGTAACATCGATAAGGGAATATTTTTTATCGACTTAAACTAATCCGTTTCCATTTTGCTTCGCGGAGAATACAACATTATACAACATTATACCGGCGAAAAAAGTGGCCTAATGAAAGGACAAAGATGAATAACTCTCCCAGGAAAAAATCTCGTGATCTCGAAGCCAATGCTCTAACTACAAGGGATACGGCGTCAATTGAAGTTTATTTTATTCACAAATTATAAGAATACAAATAAAACAAGCATCTTAAAGTTTCCCAACTAGAATGACATTACAAAAACCAATTCGAATTCCCCATAACAGAATTAGACAAAAATTATCGGGGAGACTGGTTTGTAAGATCCTTAACGACCTCGGACGAAATTTGTTCGGCTGACATGTTTGTTTGAATGGAGTTCAACGCCACATAGGAGCACCTAACTGTGGTTTCCTGGTATTTCTCACACCAGTTCTACTTCTTCATCATTTCCTAACCTCCAGATTCTCATCCCACTTAGGTTTACGATTATCTACCCATAGGTGGGAGTCAAATGTCGGAAAGAAGATTTGCCGCGGCCGGGAATCGAACCCTGGACTTCATGATCGAGAATAAAATATACTTACAGATAAGTCAAGTTCTTTGACACAGCTTGCTTCAGGACAAACACCGGTGAATAGTTGTTTAATACCATCAAGTCCAAGAGGATTGTGTCCTATCTGTGAAAAAGGATATTACAAACAGTCAATGGACGACCAAAACGTCTTTACTAAAGCTTTTTTCAATCTGTAGTTTTTATGAACTGAATTGAAGACGTTTTAACGCTAGGAAGAGCCGTCTATGTACGTGCTTGTGAGGCCACAAGGGTTATTTATCTGGGGCCTTGGGTCCGCTTTCTGTCCCCTTTCTGTACATATTCGCACTAAGTCCCGCTTTTTCATGACCCTCAGTAAAAATAGCAACTTCCAATTGTCGTCTGCGACATCTTTTAATTTCGATCAGCACTGATTTTTGTTTTCTGGTGATGTGTTAAAACGGTAAACTATAAAACATGTGTTTGTATTGCGACTTTTTCATGGGTATGCATCCCGAAATTTAAGAAGGTTAATATGGGAAGTTACAACTTGATGAATACAAGACAGAATGGCATACGTCGCCATGGACAATATTGTCTCCTGTTGGACTGAGTAGTGCGTCAGAACACAGCTTCGGTTATGAATTGTCATAATTGTATCAACCGGACACTGTATATAGGTAGGGAGGTTCATTAAATAGAATTGATACCGAATAGTTCATAAAGTGATGAATTGCTACAGTCAACCAAAGAGTTAGTCGACCAACCTTATCATTCAGTGAACCTGGGACCCCTTCATTGGCAGGTATTTATGTGAAGGATTTTTCTTAGTTGGTGACTTAAACGTCGTAACTACAGCGAATTCAAGATTATTGCAACTAATGTTTATTGCCATAAATTTTGCAAAATGACGTCGCTTAATATCGAACTAGAAGTTTCTATTGGAGCTCAGTGGGCGTGGTCAATGATCCGTCATTGGTCGTATGCTGTCTGGTATCGTATTAAAACATCGGACCTATATCATGGGCTTCATTGAACGGGAAAACCTCTGGAATAAGTACTTGAAACAGAACTATTTCCTTGGATTAAAATCAGCCGGAAAAGTGTAAATCATTAACCCATTCCCACATGGCCAAATTGTAGACTGGTCCAAAATGAAAGGAGTTGCAGACAACAATTTTACATGTATGATATATTAGATTTTTCCAACTTTCTTGGTAGAAAATAATATGAAAAATGAAGAAACTGCTTGTTACAAGCAATTCTTCATTTTTCATAATGTTTTTCCAATTGTTTTTCTTCAGGGGCGTCAAAAATCGACTAGTAAGCAGGGCACTTCATCTTCAAGGCGAGCCACTTCTTCCACTAAACAACATGCATTTCGGGCGTCGCCACTCTCCTGAACTCTCCTGAATATGAAGTGCAAATTGAAAATTGATTAAAATGTAAAACTAAGTAAAAATGAACTATTCCAACTACGATGAGTCAAGCCTAGGGGTCCTTGTCCCTATTGAATCTGGTTCCGTTAGAATTACTTGGATATTATTTGTCAGTGACATGGTAGAAGACTATGGACACGATCGGTGTTCAGGTAACTACGGGTGGTTTGGAAGGTCGCTAAATCCTCCGAACGCTTCATTACTACTAGATGTAGCAGTGAGAATTGTAAAATGGCTTGTACTATGACGGGTTTTTTTTCTTTTTTTTTATCCCCTTCTTGTGGCGTCACATGTTACTTGTCAGAAAAAGGCTGGTCTAATGTGATGTTATTTTCAAGACGTCCCGAAGGTAGTGTAGAGCCCGATGTGATAGCATTCGATACTGCCAGCATTTAGTCACTAACTACCGAATGTTTACCTGAAAAATTTCTTACTGAATTAGCATTGGCTTATTTCCAAGTATCTGAATACGTAACGTGAGTATGAACTTGGCATAACGTGTTTTACTTAAAACAAGGCGTCCTTTATAAAATTTATGAACGGCTATAACATTTTGAACTTTGTCATTTCTAAATACACTCTAATCTACTCGAAATTCTCGACGATTCAGCTCAAACGCGTAACAACACCATAGAATTTAATCCATAATCAGACAACATTCTTAGAATAGTCCACATTAAAAGAAGCTGCAGAAGAAAATTGAAAGTGTGCAAAAGAATAATGAGTATAAATAATTGTGATAAGTGGAGAGTTTCTCTTTGGCTCACAATTCTTTAAAAATCCATCTTTTCTACAGCACTAAAATGCAAGATTGTTGTAGTATTGGGTTAAAAGACAAAAGGGGACGTACTTCCCAAAGTAGACATGTACCCCCATCAGGACTTTGTCACTCAAGCATCACAGTTGTTCTTTGACCTTTATAACCCAAACTGATAGGGCACCCTCTTGTGTTATGATTAACATTGTGAAAAGGTTCAAGTTCCTAGGTTAAATGGCATATGAATTTAAGCAAGGAATGGGTTTTCAATCAAAGTTCAACCTTTGGCCCAAAAGCAATAGGGCATTTCCTTGGATCATTGGAAACAAATGTATGGAGCTTCATGGTTGTGAGTCAATTAGTTATACAGTTAGAGCACGGAAAAGTCTACGAACGGATAGACAGACAGAAAGACACGATGAATCAATAGATAGGGTATAAATTTGTGAAAATCGACCCTCTTTCTATTACCCTTGCTTCAACAAATTTATAGGAAATTTCTCACCTTCAGTATTTTCAATAAATCGTTTCCTTCTAGGGCTTTTCCAATCACTGTTGCACCAGGAAATCCTATTCTATTATTAGAGATGTCAATTTCGGTGATCGTTCCCGATAGTTTCAACATTTCTGCCACCCCAAATGCGCCCTCATTACCGAGTCCATTCATTGCAAGGTGGACAACCCTAAGTCGACTATTTGTCTGAAACAAGAGTAGTTATTTCCCATGTTTGCTTCCAGGAAATAACTTCTTTACATGAAGCGTACGAAAGACAAAAAAAGTGTGACGAAAAGGAAAATGCTGATAACCAGTACAGTGAAACTTGTCCAAGCAACCACCTCTAGGAAGCGATCACTTTCATTAAGCGACCAGCATCAAAATTACCTTTCCAAAACAAAGGATTATACATGGACCTTTTCTACATTATTAAAATATTAAATCCCATGTTGGTGGGTCCTACTAGAATCGTCTCAATGAGACGATTCTTGTGAGATCCATCAATATAGAATTAAGTGAAAATCCTACAATAAACCATTTATGCAGACGTAATAATCCTTCATATATGTAAAAAAAAGTGTATTGAGCAAGCATTCTCCGAAAGTAACACATTTGGCTGTCCTTTGAGTGGTCGCTTTATACAAGTTATAATGTAGTTTCATTTTTCCTACAAGATTTTTCCAACTTATCTTCTTCGGTGCGTCAAAGCTTGAGATTGCAAAAGTAAAAAGCTTCAATTGGTTCTGTCTTATAAGTTTGCACACCGCTTTTTACGGTCTCAAACAAAACAAAATTAGGAAAGCAAGGTGTTAGCCCATTACAAGACGTCAAAATTTTCGACTGGTCCAAATTGAATGGAGCTGCAGACGAATGCTTAAAGTTGATAAAACCTTAGATTTTTTCCAACTCTCTGGGTGGAAAACATTGCGTAAAATGAAGAAATTTCTTGTTGCAAACAATTTCTTCAAGTTCCACAATGTTTTCTTCTTTTATTTTCGGGGCGTCAAAAAGCGTCACCAAGAGGGAATGAGTTCGAAGTGGGAATTGCTTGTAAAAAACAACGCTGCCTTCTCAAAGTCGATTTTTAAATGTCACCAACTTACGTTTGTCTACAGTTTCTTCCGTGTTGGCCCGCCCTAAAAGTTTGTCGACTAGTAAACGGTTTAACCCGTTACAACACGAACCCTTCCTTTAAACTTGAAGAAATGTGGTTGTAGAAAGCCTTTTCGAGAAGGAGAAATTGCTTGTAACAAGCAATTTCTCCTTTCCTCGTGACGTTTCTATCTTATTTGACACACACTGTCCAATTTAAGTGCACATTGAGTTAAAGTATTCAATTTTCAATTAAGACCAGTCTTAAATAATGTTGTTTGGCAATATATTAATCCATCCCCAAACTACAAAATTTTAGACTGGTCCAAATTGAAAGCTTCAGACGAAAATTTCAGGTTAATAGAATGTAAATTATTTTAGTCTTATTAGATAGAAAACATTATGGGTAATGAAGACATTTCTTGATACAAGCAATTTCTTGTTTTTGCAATTTTTCTTTCAAAGTTATTTCTTGAGGGGCGTAAAAAGAAGGTATTGTGTTGGAAGTGGTTAAAGAAATATGTAAAAACCATCCCTGCGTTCAGGATAGCTAAGCACTCCGACCAGTAAGGCTTCCTTAATGGTACTCTGCTTTGCTCAGTTACTGATGCTAAAGTATATTTCAAAAGTGGGGGATTGCAAACGATTTGCCATCGTGAACGCAGGCAAAGTGATTAAATACCGCAATTCCTTGGCAAATGTTAAATCCACTTTTCAATCTAAAGCTGTTCCAACTGAGGTCAATCTTTTCAATGGTTTCATTTTCTGCTGTAATAAATTAATATTTGAATCACTAGCCTTTAAACACTGATTAGGGCTTTTCTGCACATTTACTCAAAGCATTAATATACACATCCGCCATAGACCTAACGCGGCTGTCAATCAATGAAAAAGAAAATCAACCAATCAAATCATTCATTTAGACCGGAAGTGAACTTTGAATTCCAAAATTTGCAGTGTATTTTTGTGAGGATTTTTTCTTGATTTGGCGGGTTAAACGTCGCATCTCATTTTTAACTACTACTCAAGCTGTAGTTGGCCATAAAGTGTGCACGATAACGTTTAACGTCTAAGTGGAATTTCCAAACTTATTATGATTTTACTAACCAGACTCGATTTTCGTCGTCTTGCAATTAGTAAAATGGAACAAGACTATTGAACTATTTATTCGAAGTGATATCATAACTAGTAACTTTACTGAATAATTTCTATGGAATATGGTAATTTCAGTTAAATGATACATTCAACAGATAAAGGGGTAACCTTTATCTCCATTGTGGTCCTAACCTATGCAAGACGATATACAAATTAGGCACAATATATTCTAAGCACTGCTACCACTTTTTATTTAACCCATTACTAGATGACAATATTTCGGTCAAAATTCAAAGAAGTTGCTGACAACAATTCAAAGTGTGTTTGGATTGAAAAATAATTGCGAGATTCGGTAGAATAACAAATTAGAAATTGAAAAAATGCTCAGTGCAAACAATATAATTTTTTAAGCTGTTATTAAATGGAGGAAAACAGTGTAACTAGAATCAAGTAAAAGCTACTCACAAATTGCATTAGCTAGTACCATACTTGCAGTGTGACCAAAATTATTGTTACTTAAATTTAGAGTCTTTAAAATGTTGTTTTCCTGTAAAGAAATGGGTAAAAAGTGATTTTTGTTAGAATTGACTCAAAAAGAGTAAAAGAGTTTTTCTAAAAAATAATATCCGCATGTTGTGGGGCCTTTGGTAAAATTATTATTGGTAATATCATTTTTGTCATTACCCTTTTCAACAATGTTTTCTCAATTGTAATATCACGGGAACGTAAAACACGGGATTGAACAGAAAATGGTTAATTCAACATTGGTTCATTCTTTCTGGTCATTCATTTGTTCATCCATTTATTTGCTGATTTTTTTTTTAATTAATCAGTAGCACTATAAAACCATTGATAGCCGGCAATCCGTGATTTGGGTTTAAGTTCACACATCCTTTCTGCAAAAAAAATCTTATTAACATTGATAGCTTCTACTATTGGTTTGTGATTTATTTTAATCTAACAACTTACATACAGCATATCTGCAATAGCAGCCCCATCTGCATCAGTTAAATCATTGCCTGTAGAAGAGAGATTTAACACATTGCCACACGACAGTCTCTTAGACGGGCCGAAATTGCGAAAAGTTGCAGACAAAAACTCTAAATTCAAATACTAGATTCTATAGCATAGATAAAATAACCACGAAAAATGCACAAAACATAGCGATAAGCGGACTTTGTTCAACAATTTCTTTCAAACTAATGATGCATTTCTTTATAATATTATTAAGGAGGGTATAACTAGGTATTGTTTAGTAATCAGTGAAGTTCGTTATTCAAAAAACGGTCATGAGAAAATTTAAAAGTTTATTAAAATCATAATTTTCATAAACTTTTTTGGTTTGAAATCATTGTGGAAAATGAAGAAATTACTTGTTTCAAGCAATTTCTTCATTTCAACATATCCAATTATATTTCTTGAAGGACACCAAAAAGCGTCACTGTGTGGGAATGTGCTACATAAATTTACTAGGAAAAGAAAACAAAGATCGAATGTATGCATTCGATTTTCCTGAACCCAAATTGACCGATCGTGGATGTTAATCAAAGGATAAATCGACTAATCGACCAATCAAATAATTCATTCAGATTGGAAGTGATCTTTGAACTCCGTCATTTGGCGACATCTATATGAAGTATTGTGTCGGTTTAGTGCCAACAATTTGACTCTTTTGTTGCACGTTACTGGCCGTAAATTTTGCAAAATTATAATAATTAATACGATATAAATGGAGTTTCCTGTGGAAGTCAGTGGGTGCAACCATCGTATTCAGTGGGCGGGGCCGGCAATCCGTCATTTGGGTTAAAGTTCACACATCCTTTCTGCAAAAAAAATCTAGCTCAGAAAGGTTGTACCTGTCTTCTGCTTTTTACCTGATAAATTGATGTGTTTTAAGGTTGTATTGTTCTGTAGGACTTTACATATAGCCTCGCACCCCCGACCACCCAGTCTGTTACAAGAAAGGTTCTGAAAATTGAATGAAAAATAGTGTAGCTTCTTTTTTGCCCACAATGGCGAGTTTTTGCGTATTTGCGAGTCTATTACAAGATAGTTCCTAAAAAAGTATAACCAATAATACAATAACATATCATATGATTGTGTAAGGTTCTTTAGGGGAGGGTGTTGTTGGTGGAGGTGTTTTTTGTGTTGTTGTTTAGGTTTGGGGGGGGGGTTGTCTTTTTTTTTGTTGTTGTTGTTGTTTTTTTGGGGGGGGGGGGTTGGGGGGGGTCAAACACTTACACAAGGTTTTTCAGATATTTTAAAGGACGGCGTTTACCACTTTATCTTTAGGACTGTAGCTATGATGGTTTGGCAAGTCTATGATGGTTCTGCGGGTTATACTTACAAAAAATAGTTAACAAAAATAGGCGTTAATGCGCAATCTTTAGCCCCCCTTGTATTGTACAATAATAAGCATGAAAGAATTTTCTATTTGGATAAAATTCAGAGTTATATCGTCATAAGAAGCTATAGTTGCGATGATTTGGTAGTTAATTGAAGATAATTTTGGGAAAGTAAAAAATGTGAATAGTTAAAACACAATTTAATTTTTCTTATCAAGAGTTAAAAGGGCTTACCAAATCCGAAATGTAGCAGTTTTCTTTCAGCATTCCGGCAATAAATTCCCCGCCGTCACCCTCCAGCCAGTTGTCTTGCAGATCAAGCGACAACACCTTTGTATTGTTCTGAAGTCCAGAAAGAGAAGATGTCATACAATAAGCTGATAATTATGTGATTATTAATTTCTTAAAATAAAAATGATACTGAACAAGAGTGTGTTAACCAATTACGTGACCGCGAAATTTAAGAGTTAAAGACTGGTCCAAATTGAAAGAAGTTGCAGACGACAATTTAAAGTAAAAGTTTGATGAAAGTTTAGGTTTTTTCCAATTTTCTGGGTGGAAAACATTGTGCAAAATAAGGAAGTCGCTTGTTACATGCAATTTCTTCATTTTACATGTTTTTCCATTTTTTTTTTTTTTTTTTTTTGAGGGTCTTCTAAAGCGTCACTGCGTGAGAATGTGTAAAGCGCGAGAACAGCGAGCATTTAATCTTCATGTAAAACGGGAAGAAATATCGACTGAAAGTGGGCAGTTGTGTCCCTTAGCCGTACTTGTTGGCAGATCTGCCTTTAATCGACCGATAATGCGAACAAAAACATTTCAATCCAGGTTACATGTATTTCCGTTTCTAGAGAGAGAAAGAGAGAGTGAGAGCGAAAGAGTCCTGGTATATCTCGCACCAGTAGTACTATTACATCCTTTCCTAGTCTCGAGCTGCTATTCCACTTAGGTTTACGATTATCCACACAATGGTGAGAGGCAAATTACGGAAAGGATATGTGCCGGCGCCGGGGATCGAACCCATGACACCCTATGATTGAAGATTTGGAGTCTGAAGCGCTACCAGAGAAAGAGAGAGAGAGAGAGAGAGAGAGAGAGAGAGAGAGAGAGAGAGAGAGAGAGAGAGAGAGAGAGAGAGAGAGAGAGAAAGAGAGAGAGAGGGAGAGAAAGAGAGAGAGAGAGAGAGAGAGAGAGAGAGAGAGAGAGAGAGAGAGAGAGAGAGAGAGATTTACTAAAAATAAATTAATATGGCATCTTGAGTTACCCTACCTTGAAAATATTATTTTACTGTTTCTTTAGTGGTCATTTTTCTATTAAAGATAAAGTAACAATCTCAGAAATCTCAACTCTGTAACGAACGAGTTTTAAGTAACTTTTCAAAAGCACGAGAGAATAATTCGTTTACTTTATTATTAAGTAGTATTAATTGTTTTTAGATTAGAGGATATTCAATTTAAATAAGCTAACAAAATTAACAACAATAAGATACTTGAAGGAATATATCGGAATATAATTCAGTAGTTTCGAACGTATTTTTATGTCAAAGTCATAGGATAAAATGGATTGATGTAAGGTTTATAAGTAATTCTACTGTGAAAAACTTTTCTTGTGGATCTCATATTGGATATAACAAATAAACGTATGGATATTATTCTGTATGAAAATAACACGTCACACGAAAAGGGAACAACAAATTTGTTTTTTTGTTTGTTTGTTTGGATTTTTTTTCAATACAGATATTTAGAAAAAGAGATCAAATCAAGCCGAGGTCATCAAAGGTAGGAATTTCAAGAATAAACTAGTATAGGGACAGTATGACCAAAACATATTGAATACATAACGTCGGTGCAAAAGCAAAATGTTGTAACTACAACTTTATAAAAACTGTAGTTACGACATTTGGATCTCTCGCCGACGATATTAAAACTTTACATTACAACATGATCATCCTCCAAGCACAATCTGATTATTTTTTGTTACACTTCCTAGATGGTCCCTAAATCTTACCATTAATGGATAAGCAAGACCCTTCATTCCTTGTGATCCAAGGCCATGGTGAGCCAGGGAAAGCCTGGCGTCGTTCATGTGGCGTATAAAATAGGACACTGGTACTATCCCCAGATTACGGCATGCGTTTAAGTAGGTCGTCTTTCCTGATACATCGTAGTCTGCTTTCTCCTCTGAAATATAAACGTGACACATCAAAAGTTCTTCCGATAATTCTATAAGATTGTTCGGTCTCGCCACATTTTCTGGTTGGTTCAGCATTCGTAAGTCCAAGCAACACAGAAACGGTAACGGTAACAATCCAAGTTCTTAACAGTCTGACTAGACATCCAATCCCCAAACTTACATTGCAAATACGTCTCTTTATCCGGTAAGCAGTCTGCTGATGGATTTTGAGAAACAAACTCAACAGCGTTACTGCATTGAAAAGTAACTAAGAAAATATTGCACAATTGGCTTCGGGCTTAACGGCCTTATCATAATCGTTACAAACAGGGGCTGCGTTGTTTGTAGTTTTTATTTTTCGCTTTCACTTTTTTAACGAAAACGAGGGCTTATTGAGATTCAAAGCCGGTCAGCGTATGTGTCTTTTTGTTGTTTTAAAAATAGTAGAACCTTGAGAAAAAAAAACATTTTTAAAACCCCCATCTAAAAAGTTACTCTAATTACCAAAAACCTACGTTGTCGGCAGGATTCGAACCTGCGCGGGAAGATCCCAATGGATTTCTAGTCCATCGCCTTAACCACTCGGCCTCGACAACCTGCCAGAGGTCTCTTATGAGTGGTGAAATTAGAAAACATGTTTATATATAATTTATTTTTATCAACAATTAACATTTCATTACGATTCGCTATCTAGATGTGATCTAAATCATTAAATCTTTAATTCTAATGCAAAGAAATAATTTATAATATAACATCTCAGTTCCTAGATAAGGCTTAAAATTCATATTTACATATTAATTGAGAAAGATCACTTTTTTAGCAAATGTGCCATTTGTAAATATTGTAGAAGCGTGAAATAGACACGAAATTCTTTTTTGTGTGCAAGCTGACTTTGCCAAGATATCTCTATGTCAGGTTAGTAGTCTGCTAATGAATCTTAAAGAAAAAACTTCATATCTTGGCGATGTAACTAGATAATTAGTTCACATTTTAGCTTCGCGATGGAAGGCCTAATTCTTATTATAATAGTTAAAAACAGATATTGCGTTGTTTAAAGTTTTATAAATGAACTTTGGATCATTAGAGAATCCCTTTATTTTTTGTTCAATTTATTTTTTTCATTATTTTCCTCTCTAACGTTTCTTTACTTTTCTTCACTTTTTGCATGCAAAGACACGCTTGGGACAATTCTCTTAACCCTTTCCCATTTAATCCCTAGTATTTACGTCCCTGTGATTTTATAATTACGAAAATATTGTAGAAAATGAAGAAATTGCTTGGAACAAGCAATTTGTTCTTTTTCTGCAATATTTTTCACCCTATTAATTAGTTACTTTTCAAATCAAGTCCACTTTAAATTTTCGTCTGCAAAACCTTTGAATTTGAACGAGTTTAAAATTTTGCAAAACAGGAACGGTTTAATCGAATTATATGAAAGAAAACAAGTGAACTTTATTGAAATTTAAGGTCGGTCATAACCTATGTCTTGATTTTTATGAATAAATGAGAACCTTTTTAAAAAGAACAATGTCGAAAGATTTCGTGAAAAGTTCCCTCAACGAAAAACCAAAATATAATTGTAATTAGAATAAAGATACTATTTGAAATTTTAAAAAAAGTCTTTTTAACAGTAATCTACATGTTGTTGGTGGTGGTGTTGTTGTTAGTGTTGTTGTTGTTGTTGCTGCTGATGATGATGATGACTTGGCTTTTCGGGGAAACTCGATCGTTTTTTTAACTATCGAGTTTAAACTAAAGAGTACTTTAAGACACAAGTATTACTATGAAATGGATTGCACCCATTCTAATTATCAAAAAAACTACGTTGTCGGCAGGATTCGAACCTGCGCGGGAAGATCCCAATGGATTTCTAGTCCATCGCCTTAACCACTCGGCCACGACAACCTGCTCACCCTCTTGGCCTGTTATAAGTGGTGAGGTGTTTGTTTGTATTTCCGTTTATTTATCGTCGCTACCGTAGCACATGCCCATATGAGCGACGCCCCCAGACGGTTAGTTGTTACGGGGGATAGTGCAAGGATACAGGACGAAACTACTGAGAGCCCCACCTGGTTCTTTAACGTGCTCGATGGATAGCATCGTCACACGGGGCCTCGGTTTAACGTCTCATCCAAAAGACAATTAGTTAGTTGATATGGTCAGCCCAGGGTTAGGGTTAGGGTGAGGTGAGATTATAATACATGTTTATATGTAATTTACCTTTCTCAGCCGTTATCATTTTATTGCTATTCGCTATGTCGATGTGATTTAATTCAATAAAAAAACAATGTAAAAAATAATCAAAATAATTACATCTCAGGCTCTCGAGAAAAATTAAAATTCATACAATTAAAATTTGAAAATTTGTAAATATTTGAGAAACATAAAATAGAAATGATATTCTTTTTTATGTGCAAACTGACCTTGCAAAGTTGTCTCTATGTCCTATTTGCAGTCTAATGAATCTTAACAAAATACTCAATATCCTCGCGATACTGAGATAGAAGTCGATAATTATTTCACATTTTAGCTTCGCGATAAAAGGCCTTATTCTTATAGTTATAGTTAGAAACAAACGTTGCGTTGTTTTTATAATTTTATTAATGAGCTTAGAATCATTAGAGAATCTCCTTTTCTTTTAATTCAAATTATTTTTTCATTTCCCATTCAATTTAACCCATTGCCAAACAACATAATTTTGGACTGGACCAAATTCATAGAACATTCGGACACAATTTTAAGTTCATGAAACTGTAAATTCTTTTCACTTTTATGGTAAAAATCATTGCGGAAAAATGAAGAAATTACTCGTCACAAGCAATTTCTTCATTATTCACAATGTTTTTCGGAGCTTCTTTCTTAGGGGCGTAAAAAAATCGGTAAATGGGCATTTCTTTATTTTTCTTCATTTTTCGAAAGCAAAAAACACTCTAGGGGTATTTCTGATAGGAGGCTCTTATCGGAATTATTTGAATGAGACCACGTGAGTTTATTGAAATTTAAGGTCGGTCGTGGTCCATGTCTTTGATCTTAATGAACAAATTAGAACATTGGAGAAAAACATTGTCGAAAGAATTCGATGCAAAACCTAAATATGATTGTAATTTGAATAAAGATATTATTTTTGTCTAAAACAAAAACAAGTCCTTTAACAATAATCTACATTTGATCTTACTTTGTATGATTTTTTATGATCGTTTTTTATATTCATGCATTTGGCTTTTTGGGGTTATTTGATTGTTGTTTGAACTATTTATTTTCACCCAAAGCGCACATTAATACAGAAGTTTTGCTTTGAAATGGATTGCATCCAATTTAGAAAATTCCTCAAATTACCAAAAACCTACGTTGTCGGCGAGATTCAAACTTGCATGCGCGGGAAGATCCCAATGGACTTTTGTCCACCGCCTTAACCACTCGCCCACGACAACCAGCTCTCTCAGAAGGGATGTGTCATAACGGTCAGATTCGTGTTTACATGCAATTCATTTTTATCGACCATTATCGTTTCGTAGCGATTCGCTATCTAAATTTGGCCTAAATCAATAAAACTTTACTTCTAACGCAAAAAGTAATTGAAATGATTACATCTCAGTCCCGAAATTCTTTTTATTTACAAACTGACTTTGCCAAGATGCCTCTATAGCCAGTAAGCAGTATGCTTATGAATCCTTGAAGAAGAGTGCCATAGTCACAATATACGCCGCCACTTTACTGCTGTTTCACGAAAATAATTGTAGACACTACTTATTTTGACAGAATCAATTCAAAACATTTGCAGACTACCTTTTTAAATTGTCAAGTTCAAACTGTTCGTTATGATTGATTGATTGAATGGGCCCAGAGACTAAGTGTCAAGGGGCATAACTCTTGCAAAAATCAATGAACCATAAAATACTTGATCCATGTACACCTACAAATAATGGTGGTTTAAATCAAGACAAAAAGTTAGGAGGAGTTGCGTTCACAAGGCTGCAATTTCAATAAAACCCAGATACTAAGTTTTAAGGGGGCATAATTCAGGGAAAAATTCATGAACCATAAAATCCTTACTTCATGCACATCTACCAATTTATGTTATAGCATCCACCAAGTTTCATTTAGATCTAGCAAGAAACTTAGGAGGAGTTTCATTCATAAGGCTGCAATTTCAATAAGCCCCAGAGACTAAGTTTTAAGGGGGCATAACTGAGGCAAAAATCAATGAACCATAAATCCTTATTTCATGCACATCTACCAATGGGCCCCTACCGATATACGGAGTTCTCCCGAAAATTGCCCTTTGATTAACTCCCTTGATTCTACTGGGTAGTTCCGGTTTGAATTTCAACAAAGAGTATATAAGGCCTGAGACTAAAAGCGTCTGTTTTGGAGATAATAAATTATTTTTTCGGTATTTCACACATAAGAATATTGAGTACTTTTGTAATACTTATAGATTATGAAAATGTTTTGGTAGTTTTTATTTACGTTGACAAGTTATAATCGTCTTCCCGTCCGAGTTTCATCCAGTTTTCATATTCTACTTCTAATTTTCCAAACAAAATTAGCCAAAGTGTCCTTCATGATGAATTGTTGCTTTTTATTTTCTTGGCTTGAGAATATCTATTGAAACATGCAAACCTATAAAACAACAACGGGGGAAACAAAAGTACAAAATGTATTGCGATAAAAGGAGTATTTTTACAAGGAATTTCTCCAAATCTGAGCGATCCGTTATTTTTTATACAAATGAATTTTAATATTTCGTCTGTATCCTATTTCGTTCTGAGGTTTTTTTTTACTTACAAATGTTTAAATGGTAAGTTAATCTTAAGAATTATCGATGTCCGTCCATAAACTCATGTTTTAATCCAAGAAACTTACACGTTTTGAATCGGTATCTTTGATTACGCAATAGTCCACGGGTGTCATGCGGATATATCTCACAACGATCGGCTATTTGCTTTGATTTTCACACGACTGCCCAGATGTCCTTCTTTTGACTAATTAACAAGGGAGTCGGTTGACTTATGTTGTTTGGAATTTATCTTTCTCTAAAGATTGATGAATGTTTTATCTTTCTGTCCATATATTATATGCAAAATGATGTGGTTGGTCCCTAAGTAAAAGTACACTATCAGAGAATAAATGCTCCTATTTTGCGTAGAATCAGATATTTTTCAGAATTTGATACAGAGGAATGTTGAGTACTCTTAAAATACTCTTAGAATATGGAATTGTTGCGGTAGTTTATATTAACGTTGACACGTTTTAATCGTTGTTCTCTCCCGACCTAGGAACAAATTTCATTCTCGTCCAGTTATCTTATTTTACTTCTCATTTTCGAAAAAAAAATAGCAAAGGCGTCCTTTGTAGGAAATCATTGCGTTTCCTTCTTTAACTTGAAAAGACTTATTAAAACAAGGAAACCGCACAACAACAACAACCAAGAATAACAATGTTGCGATAAAGAGTACTTTTTTACTCCGATTTTCTTCACATCTGAAAGATCCATTATTTTCGGTCCACGTGGCTATCGAAATTTCGTTCGTATCCTCTTTCGTTCTGAGATTTTTTTCTGTAAAGGGTTAAGTGGTAAATCAAATTTAAAAGTTAACGATGTCCTCTCATAAACTGCTGTTTTAATCCAAGTAACTTACATGTTTTTGATCGGTATCTCTGATTGCGTAATAGACCACGGCTGGTATTTGGATATACACTGGATATATATCATAATGATCGGCTAATTGCTTTTGATTTTCACCCGATATCCCATTATTACAAGTAACAAAGGAAGTCGTTTGCTATTCCCTCTAATTCTAAGGAAATTACGAGTTTGTACATTTTAAACAGGATTATAAATGTAAGAAGTAAAGGAAATCTATTTTAATACGTTTCTTATTTAGAAAAATTTGGAAAAAATTTATGTAAGAAAAATCTGGAAAAAACCTTTTAAGATCACTTTCTTACAACAAAAAGATTTGAATTTTTAGTAATTATACATTGTATCATATATGTCATTGCATGATATATCTCAATATAGTAATGAGAATTTGGTAAATGGATTAACCCGTTCAAAAAGATTGTCTTAGTTTGATCTTTGTAACACTTCTTACGGTCATCTCTTTTATATTCAACTTTTTTTATTTCTCACTTTTTCTCAAATACTTAAATACATGAAATGATATATAAAACAACAAATTAAAAAAAAAACATTCAGCTGTGTAGAAATACTGTGGAAAAGGAAAAAAATGCAACAAGCACATTCTTTTACTACAATGCATTCTCAATTTGAAAGCCACAGGGACGTATAAACCAGAATAAATTTTATATGAAAAATATGAATTTGTGCACACATCTAATATCAGATGCTAAAGCTTGTCCAGGTTGATTGAATTAAATTGGTTTACCCATTCCCACACAATGACGCTTTTAGGCGCCCCTTAAGAAAAATAATTGGGAAAACATTGTACAAATTGACAGAATTGCTTGTAACAAGCAATTTCTTCATTTTGCCGAATGTTTTCTGCCCAGAAAGATGAAAATATCTACAAATCCATAAACTTTAAGTTGTCATATGCAACTCCTTTAAATTTTGCACAGTCTAATATTTTGCCC
Organism: Fragum fragum; assembly: GCA_946902895.1. Taxonomy (NCBI): domain Eukaryota; kingdom Metazoa; phylum Mollusca; class Bivalvia; order Cardiida; family Cardiidae; genus Fragum; species Fragum fragum. The sequence goes on from OX336366.1 coordinate 51,853,836, forward strand.
TCCGGTTATCGGTTACACACCACTTTCAACATTAAATCAGTTACTAAGCATAACTGACATTTCATCTGAGCCACCAGCTGCTCACCCTATTTAGACCTTATCATTTGCCGATTGGTAAGAAATTAATGATATATCTTACTTGCCATTGGTAAGAAACGAATGATATATCTTGGGAAGACCTACATAGGCAACAATCATTTCCACAAGCCTCCAGACACTTTACAAAGCCTGAAAAGGGTATTTGGTAAATTCCAAAGGTCATGAAATGAAGACGTATGGAGAGCTTCTTTGTAACAGTTCCCGTTTGTAAAATGACAGATAACTTATAAATTCAAAGCCCCGCTTGACATGTGAAACCATTTTTTTAAAAAAGGAAATAACGGAATGTTTTTCCGTGAGTATCATTGCATCTATTTCGATCAAAAAAGCTCTTTTTATGGTAATTAATACGTATATCCGGAATAAGGGTATATCCGAAAAATACACTTTCATACCGGCTAATTTACGATTATAAACACGTAAAACGTCACTTAGCTTTAAAAATTAAGCTCAGTGGTTACAATAAAGTAGTCTCTAGATCATCTCGGGTTTCAACATTGATGACACATAGTGAGAGCTGGCAACAACCTGTTAATGTTTTCGATATCGATATCATCGATTTTTTCACCGGAACTACCCAAAGATTTAAGGGAGGTCACTCTAACACTAAAACTAAGCGGAGTAATTCTGGATATCGGTAGGGGCCCATTAATGTGATAACATTGACCAAGTTTCTAAAAGATCCAACAAGAAACTTAGGAGGAGTTGCGCTCACAAGAAAAGTGAACGTACGGACGGACGGATGGACGGACGGACAGACGGAGAAGATAACGCCAATATACGACCGCCTGCGGCGGCGTATAAAAACTTAAGATTCGCGATGAAAGTCCTAATCCTTATTATAATACATGTAGTTAGAAACAAATGTTGCGTTGTTTATATTTATTACTTAGAATCGTTAGACTATTTCTTTACTTTTGTTCAATTTGAATTTTATTATTTCTACTTTTACCCTTTAACATTTCCTTACTTTTTTTTTCATTGTTCGCACGCAATAACACTTTTCGACTTAAAAAGTTGTTGTTGGTGTTGTTGTTTTTCATAGTTATCTACAATGTAAACTTACTTCGCTAATTCTGAAAATTCTGATTGTTGTGTTAACTGTTCATTTTCAACCAAAGACCTAAATAAGAGACAAGTATTGATATGAAATTGATTGCATATAAATAAAAATTCTACTAATCAAAAACGGACGTTGTCGGCAGGATTCTAACCTGCGCGGGAAGATCCCAATGGATTTCTAGTCAATCGGCCTTAACCACTCGGCGACGACAACCTGCTGTCGCAGAAAAGATCTTTTATAAGCCGTCAGATTAGAATACGTGATTACATGTCTACTAATTCTTCTTATGACAGTACTGATGCTGAATTGTTTATATTTTTATTAATGAACTAAGGATCTTTCGAAGATTTCTTTTATTTATGTTCAAATTTTTTATTTTTATTATTTCTATTTCTCTGCATTAAAATCATTTCACCTTTCTTCATTTTTTGCAAGCAAAAAGTACTTTACCGAATGATGTGAAGAAGAAACTTGAATTTATTGAAATATAAGGTCGGCGATGGTCTTTGTGTTGTATACGTGTTTAATATAGTGAAAACCTTGAAGAAAAATCGTTGTCGAAAGATTACATCGATGAAAATCCAAAATATGATAGTAAGCTTTAATGACAAGCGTCGTATTCAATATATACTTGTATTTTAATAATTCTTCATAATGAGCAAAGTATTTTTTTTTAATGTTTCTATATTAATAATGTATTACTCTATCATATTTTTCTATTCAAATATTCTAGCTGATTTTGATTTTCCTCATTTTTAACTTACTCTGATGATTTTTTCCTTTTTTTTTTTTTTTTTGATATCTATAAATTTGACGTTTTACGCAAAATTTAATGCTCGTTTTAAGTGTTCATTTACAGCCAGCAATTTAGGACGCAAGTATTGCTATGTAATGGATTGCACAACATCTAAGAATTTCTCTTATTACCAAAATTTGACGTTGTCGGCAGGATTCGAAACTGCGCGGGAAGATCCCAATGGATTTCTAGTCCATCGCCTTAACCACTCGGCCACGACAACCTGCTGATATAAAAAGTGGATCTGTTATAAGGGGGTAGATGAGAATACATGTTTACGTGTAACTTTTTTTTTATCAACCGTTATCATTTCATTACGATTCGCTTTCAAGATGTGATATGAATCATTTAAATCTTGTTTCGAATGCAAAGAAGTAATTGAAATTATTACACATCAGTCCCTCCCCCCTCCCCCGCAAAAAAAACAAACTTAAAATATATATTTTGTAATTATGAGTTGAGAATAATCATTTATTTTTTTTCCCAAACGACCCATTTGTTATGTAGAAAGGTGAAATAAACACGAAATTGTTTTGCTTTCGAACTAACTTTGCCAATATGTCTCTATATCCGGTAAGTAGTATGTTCATGAATCTTAAAATACGATATTCAACATCCCTGCATTTATGAGATGTAACTAGATTATTAGTTCACATCTAATCTTCGCGATATACGGCCTTATTCTTATTGAAATAGTTAGAAAACAGATGCTGCATTATTTATAATTTCATAAATGACCCAAGGATCATTAGCAAAGTATTTTTCAATGTTTGTATATTTACTATGTATTACTTTATCATATTTCATTTATCTAAATGTATATTCTACCTGAATTTTATTTTGTTAAATTCTTTTTTAGCGTACTGGCGGATGAAAAATAACATAATAAAAGAGATTGATAATAATGATAATAGTAATAACCTTCATTTTTATCTTACTTTGATGATTTTTCCCTTCTTTTTTTTTTTCTTTTTTTTTTTTTTTTTTTTTTTTTTCTTTTTTTTTTATTTTATTTTTGTTTTTTGATATTTATACATATGACTTTTTACGCGAAATTTATTGCTCGTTTTAATTGTTCATATACAGCCAACAATTTAAGACACAAGTATTTCTATGTATTGGAATGCAAAACATCTAAAAAATTATACTAATTACCAAAAATTGACGATGCGGCAGGATTTCGAACCTACGCGGGACGATCCCTATTGATTTCTAGTCCATCATTTCATTATGATTCGCTATCAAGATGCGATATTAATCATTTAAATCCGGTAAGTAGTATGTTCATGAATCTTAAAAAACGATATTCAACATCCCTGCATTAATGAGATGTAACTAGATTATTAGTTCACATCTAATCTTCGCGATATACGGCCTTATTCTTATTGAAATAGTTAGAAAACAGATGCTGCATTATTTATAATTTCATAAATGACCCAAGGATCATTAGCAAAATATTTTTCAATGTTTGTATATTTACTATGTATTACTTTATCATATGTAATTTACTTAACTTATATTCTAGCTGAATTATATTTAGTTAAATGCTTTTTAGTGTAATGGCGGATGAAAAATCACAAAATTAAAGAGATGAATAATAATAGTAATAGTAATAATCTTCATTTTTATCTTACTTTGATGTTTTTTTTTTTTTTTTTCCTTCTTTTTTTGTTTTTTGATATCTATACATTTTACTTTTTACGCGAAATTTAGGGCTCGTTTTAAGTGTTCATTTACAGCCAGCAATTTAGGGCACAAGTTTTGCTACGTATTGGATTGCACACCATCTAAAGATTACTCTAATTACAAAAAATGGACGTTGTCGGCAGGATTCGAACCTGCGCGGAAAGATCCCAATGGATTTCTAGTCCATCTCCTTAACCATTCGGCCACGACAACCTGCTGTTATAAAGGTGGATCTGTTATAAGGGGTTGGATTAAAATACACGTTTACATGTTATTTATTTTAATCAACCGTTATCATTTCATTACGATTCGATATCAAGGGGTGATCTTAATTATCTAAATCTTGTTTCGAATGCAAAGAAGTAATTGAAATTATATCGAATCAGTCCCCCGCAATAAAAATAAAACTTAAAATATATATTTAGTAATTATGAGTTGAGAATAATCATTTAGTTTTTTCCCAAATGACCCATTTTTTATAATTGTAGAAAGGTGAAATAATCACAAAATTGCTTTGTTTTCAAACTGACTTTGCCAAGATGTCTCTATATCCGGTAAGTAGTATGCTAATCAATCTTAAAAACGATATTCAACATCCCTGCGTTTATGAGATGTAACTAGATTATTTGTTCACATCTAATCTTCCCGATAGACGGCCTACTTCCTGTTACATGTAATTTATTTTTATCAACCGTTATCATTTCATTATGATTCGCTATCAAGATGCGATATTAATCATTTAAATCCGGTAAGTAGTATGTTCATGAATCTTAAAAAACGCAATATCCCTGCATTAATGAGATGTAACTAGATTATTAGTTCACATCTAATCTTCGCGATATACGGCCTTATTCTTATTGAAATAGTTAGAAAACAGATGCTTCATTATTTATAATTTAATAAATGACCCAAGGATCATTAGCAAAGTATTTTTCAACGTTTGTGTATTTACTATGTATTACTTTATCATATGTAATTTATTAAACTTATATTCTAGCTGAATTATATTTTGTTAAATGCTTTTTAGTGTACTGGCGGATGAAAAATCACAAAATTAAAGAGATGAATAATAGTAGTAATAGTAATAATCTTCATTTTTATCTTACTTTGATGTTTTTTTTTTCTTCTTTTTTTGTTTTTTGATATTTATACATATGACTTTATACGCGAAATTTAGTGCTCGTTTTAAGTGTTCATTTACAGCCAGCAATTAAGGACACAAGTTTTGCTATTTAATGGATTGCACAACATCTAAAGATTACTCTAATTACCAAAAATGGACGTTGTCGGCAGGATTCGAACCTGCGCGGGAAGATCCCAATGGATTTCTAGTCCATCGCCTTAACCACTCGGCCACGACAACCTGCTGTTATAAAGGTGGATCTGTTATAAGGGGTTGGATTAAAATACACGTTTACATGTTATTTATTTTAATCAACCGTTATCATTTCATTACGATTCGAAATCAAGGGGTGATATTACTTATCTAAATCTTGTTTCGAATGCAAAGAAGTAATTGAAATTATATCGAATCAGTCCCCCGCAATAAAAATAAAACTTAAAATATATATTTAGTAATTATGAGTTGAGAATAATCATTTAGTTTTTTCCCAAATGACCCATTTTTTATAAGTGTAGAAAGGTGAAATAATCACAAAATTGCTTTGTTTTCAAACTGACTTTGCCAAGATGTCTCTATATCCGGTAAGTAGTATGCTAATGAATCTTAAAAACGATATTCAACATCCCTGCGTTAATGAGATGTAACTAGATTATTAGTTCACATCTAATCTTCCCGATAGACGGCCTACTTCCTGTTACATGTAATTTATTTTTATCAACCGTTATCATTTCACTACGATTCGCTATCAAGATGTGATATGAATCATTTAAACCTTGTTTCGAATGCAAAGAAGCAATTGAAATTGTTGCACATCAGTCCCCTTCCCCCGCAAAAAAAGCAAACTTAAAATATATATAGTAATTATGAGTTGAAAATAATCATTTATTTTTTTCCCCCAAATGACCCATTTGTTTTTATTGTAGAAAGGTGAAAAAAACACGAAATTGTTTTGTTTTCAAACTGACTTTGCCAAAATGTCTCTATATCAGGTAAGTAGTATGCCAATGAATCTTAAACAAGAGGGCCAGTGGCCCTGGTGCTCACCTGAGATAAGGCTCTATTTTCTTCAAGGCCTAATACAAACTGGGTCGGGAGAAAACTTCCTTTAACATTTAACTAAAATCAACAAGCCCAATTTGGTTTAAAATGGCCAAATAGTTTTGAAAGGGTTGCCTTCTTTATTTCTATTGAAGCCTAGTCACCCTGTTGCTCTAAAATTTTATCAATTTTGAAAGAGGTCAATGTACTGATGCTTCATGCAAAATTCAAGATTCTTCAACTTGTGGGTCAGAAGGAGATGGGGTTTTTTTTCTTTTCATTTTTTTTTTTTTTTTCATTTTTACTCTTGTTGTGATAGCAACCAGAGTTCTCAGCTGATTATATTCTTGGGTTGAAATCAGCCCAGTGGTTTGGGAGGAGATGTTGTTTTAAAAATCCTTCTTAATTTCCATATAAGCCCTATACCCACCCCCTGGGGGCCTGAGGTTGGTGATTTGAGCAATTTTGAAAGAGGTCAATGTACTGATGCTTCATGCAAATATCAAGACTCTAGGCCCTCTGGGTTAGGAGGAGATTATTTCTAAAGTCTTTATTAAAATTTAAGTTTTGTTGCCATGTAAAGCAGAGTTTTATACGGATTTCAATACTTTTAGCAATTTTCGAAGGGCACCACCCAAGAAACAATCCTGCCAAATTTGGTTGAAATCTGCCCAGCAGTTTGGAGGAATTGTCGTTTTAAAAATCCTTCTTTATTTCTTTATAAGCCCCGACCTCCCTGTGGCTCCGCCCCTGGGTACCAAATGATGATGATTTTAGCAATTCTGAAATAGGTCATTGTACTAATGCTTCATGCCATATATCAAGGCTCTACACCTTCTAGGTCAGGAGGACATATTTTTTAATGTTTTCTTTAAATTTTTTTTGCCATGGCAACCAAAGTTTTTATCGGATTTAAATTCTTTAGCAAGTTTTAAAGGGCACCATCCAAGGAACATTCCTGTCAAATTTGGTTGAAATTTGCCCAGTGGTTTGGGAGGAGATATTGTTTTAAAAATCCTTCTTTATTTCTATGTAAGCCCCCCCCCCCTGGGGCTCTGCCCTCGGTACCCGAGGATGATGATTTTAGCAATTCTGAAAGAAGTCATTGTACTGATGCTTCATGCCAAATATTAAGGCTCTACGCCTTCTGGGTCAGGAGGAGATACTTTTTAAGTTTTCATTAAAATTTCAGTTTTGTTGCCATGGCAACCAGAGTTTTTAACGGATTTCAATTCCTTTAGCAATTTGAAAGGGCATTACCCAAGGAACATTCCTTTTCCTAATTTGGTTGAAATCCGCCAAGCGGTTTGGCAGGAGATGTCATTTTAAAAATCCTTCTTTATTTTATATAAGCCCCACGCCTGGGGCTCCGCACCTGCGTACCCGAGGATGATGATTTTAGCAATTCTGAAAGAGGTCATTGCACTGATGCTTCATGCCAAATACCAAGCCTCTACGCCTTCTGGGTCAGGAGGAGATAATTTTTTGTTTTCATTAAAATTTCAGTTATGTTGCCATGGCAACCAGAGTTTTTAACGGATTTCATTTATTTTAGCAATTTTTAAAGGGCACCAACTAAAGGAACATTCCTGCCAAATTTGGTAGAAATCCGCCAAGCGGTTTGGGAGAAGATGTCATTTTAAGATTGTTGAAACACGACGGACGACAAACGACAAACGACGGACGACGGACACAGGACGATCAAAATACCTCACCATGAGCACTTCGTGCAAAGGTGAGCTAAAAACGATATTCAACATCCCTGCGTTAATGAGATGTAACTTAATTATTAGCTCACATCTAATCTTCGCGATGGACGGCCTAATTCTTATTAAAATAGTTAGAAAACATTTTTTATTTTGTAGAACGCTTTATAGCGTATTGGCGGATAAAAAAGCACAAAATGAAAGAGATAAATGATAATGACAATAGTGATAATCTTCATTTTTATCTTGCTCTGATTATTTTTTTCCTTTTCTACGCGAAATTTAGTGATCGTTTTAAGTGTTCATTTACAGCCAGCAATTTAGGGCGCAAGTTTTGCTATGTAATGGATTGCACAACATCTAAAGATTACTCTAATTACCAAAAATGGACGTTGTCGGCAGGATTCGAACCTGCGCGGGAAGATCCCAATGGATTTCTAGTCCATCGCCTTAACCACTCGGCCACGACAACCTGCTGATATAAAAGGGGATCTGTTATAACCGGCTAGATAAAAATACATGTTTACAATGTAATTTATTTTTATCAACAGTTTATCATTTCATTACGATTCGACATCAAGGAGTGATATTAAACATTTAAATCATGTTTCGTATACAAAGAAGTAATTGAAATTATTACACATCAGTCCCCCGCCTCCCCCCCCAAAAAAAATAACTTAAGATACATATATACAGTTATTATGATTTGAGAATAATCATTTATTTTTTTCCCGAATGTCCCATTCGTTATACATGTAATCGTAAAAAGTTAAAATAAACACGAAATTGTTGTGTTTTCAAACTGACTTTGCCAAGATGTCTCTATATCCGGTAAGTTGTATGCTAATGAATCTTAAAAAACGATATTCAACATCCCTGCGTAAATGAGATGTAGCTAGATTACTAGCCCAGATCTTATCTTCGCGATAAACGGCCTAATACTCATTAAAATAGTTAGACAACAGACGCTCCTTGTTTATAATTTCATGAATGACCCAAGGATCATTAGCAAGGAATTTTTCAATGTTTAAGTATTTACTATGTATTACTTTATCATATGTAATTCATTTAAATGTATATTCTAGCCGATTTTTATTTTGTAAAAAACTTTTTAGCGTTCTTGCTGGTGAAAAAGCACAAAATATAAGAGATAGATAATAATAATAATCTTCATTTTTATCTTACTCTGATGTTTCTTCTTTTTTATATTTTTTGATATACATTTGACTTTTTACGCGAATTTAATGCTCCTTTTAAGTACATGTATTGATTTACAGCCAGCAATTTAGGACACAAGTATTGCTATGTAATGGATTGCACAACATCAAAGAAATTACTCTAATAACCAAAAAAACGTTCGTTGTAGGCAGGATTCGAACTTGTGCGGGAAGATCCCGATGGATTTCTAGTCCATCGCCTTAACCACTCGATCATTAGAAGATTTCTTTTTGTTCAAATTTAAATTTTTACTTTTTCCACTTTTCCCCTTTAACATTTCTTTACATTTCTTCATTTTTCGCACTTTTTGGCTTCACAGGCCTGATTCTAGTAAAATTCAATATCATTATATGGTAAAGGATTAAAAATTTTACCTTGACCATCAAAGTTATCAATGGAAAATGTCTCCATACACAAAAATGAATACTCTAACTTGAGAAGTCTTGCAGAAACAATAGACTGAATTATTTTAGAGTAGGAAATATACAAAATGTAAAGCTACATGGCATTAAGCCCCCTTTTAGCATGGTAAGCTTCACTGGGTCAAAAATTGAAATAAACATTATCTAGGGCACTTACTAAACAACATTAATGTAAAGTAACGAGAAATTTTGGCAATTTGCAAAGGAGGTATATTTGAAAATTAATGACCTTGACAATTTGACCTGACCAATGACCTTGAACTAAGTACCAACAGAAAGTCCATGTCATAAGCAATGCACATGTAAAATATGAAGGCTATATCATTTACCATTTTATACTTAGAGGCGATGTTAAAGTTAAAATTTTCGAAATTTTGACCTTGAGAAATTGAAAGAAACATTATCTATGGCACTTAATAAACAACATTTATGTAAAGTAATAAGACATTTTGGCAATTTGCAAAGGAGGTATATTTGATAATTAATGACCTTGACAATTTTACCTTGACCAATGACCTTGAACTTAGTACCAACAGAAAGTCCATGTCATAAGCAATGCACATGTGAAATATGAAGGTATTATCACTTATCATTGTATACTTATGGGAGATGTTAAAGTTGAACCTAATACCAACAGAAAGGTCATGCGTGTCATAAGCAAAGCACATGTGAAATATGAAGGCTATATCACTTACCATTAAAAACTTATAGACAATGTTAAAGTAATGATTTTCGAACTTTTGACCTAGAGAATTGACCTTGATCTAGACAGATGACCTTGAACTTAGTACCAACAGAAAGGTCTTGTCATAAGCAATGCACGTGTGAAATATAAAGGCTATATCATTTACTATTGTAAACTTACGGACAATGTAAAATTCAATTATTTTTTTTTTTTTGAAATTTTGACCTTGAGAAACGACCTTGACCTCAACAGATGACCTTGAACTTAATACTGACAGAAATGTTTTGACACAAGCAATGCACATGTGAAATATGAAGGCTGTATCACTGACCATTGTAAACTAATAGACAAAATTAGAGTTAAGATTTTCAAAATTCTGACCTTGAGAAATGAACCTTGACCTTGACTGATGACCTTGAACTTAGTACAAAAAGAGGTTATGTCATAAGAAATGCACATGTGAAATATGAAAGCTTTATCACTTAATATTAAAAAACTTATAGACACTGTTAAGTTAAGATTTTCGACCTAACTTTTGACCTTGAGAAATGACCTTGGTCTAGACAGATGACCTTGAAATTAGTACCAATAGAAAGGTCATTCTTCAAGCAATACACGTGTGAAATATTAAGGCTATATAATTTACCATTGTAAACTTACGGACAATGTAAAAAAATGACCTTGAAAACGACCTTGACCTCAACAGATGACCTTGAACTTACTACCAACAGAAAGGTTTTGTCATAAGCAATGCACAAGTGAAATATGAAGGCTATACCACTTACCATTGTAAACCTAAAGACAAAGTTAAAGTTAAGATTTTCAAAATTCTGACCTTGACACATGACCTTGACCTTGACTTATGACCTTGAACTTAGGACCAACAAAAAGGGTTTGTCACAAGCAGTACACATGTGAAATATGAAGATTATTTCTCTAACCTTTGATTAATCAAAAGGAATGGACAATATAAGTTTTTGCAGGACAAAAAGAGAGCTTACCTAAAGTTAGTAACATTAAGGCCCCATTTCCCATGACACGTTTTTTTAAACGTAAATGTTCGATAGTTTAAGGTCAAGAGGATCCGATTTGCTACTCAAATATGAAATTTCATAAAATTCTGACAATTAGACTAGGAGAAATTGGAAACAAACTAATTTTTACTTAAGGCCCCTTTTTCCATGACGCAGCCTTGAATTGAGAAAATTCAAAAACGTCTCTTGGAAATTTCCCAGGAAGACTATATATGAAGTTTCATACAATTAGACCCAGGGGTTCCTGAGATATGACGTCGGACGGATGGACGGACGGACGGACGGACGGGCGGAAGGACAGACGGACGCGCGCACAAGCCGGCGACTATATGCTCCCCCGAAAATTTTTTTACGCCACTTTCTGGAAAAACTGGGCCTTTTACAATACAGGAAGGCTACCTTTATAAACCTCTGTAAAATTTTAAAAGCCCTGAAATGATAATTGGAAAACGTGTTTTCATATGTTATCATAACACGAATTCGCTATTTTGCTTTATTCACAATGTTTTCCCTAAATTTACTTTATCTGGTCGTAAAAATTTGGGTTTGTGAGGTAATGGGTTAGATGTAAAGGGACACAGAAATCAAAACTGATATTCGATTTTTTTTTTTTTTTTTTTCCATCAGCATGTCATTATCATTACACAAGAACTACTACATGCACGTCTCAAAGATATACTTCTAATTCAGGAGGTGAAATAGTTCGTTGAAATTCGCAATCATTGTACATGCGCTTGAACCACATACATAACGGGGCTATAAGCATACTGTGTAGCTACTGTACCAAACGGAGATTTACCACCGATGCCCAGCTAGGTCAAAACAAGAGACGTTTGTTTACATCTCTACAGACCAATGACCTAGTTTCTGCTTGAAACGCGAGATAATCGTTTCTTTCATTTATATAATTCTTTTTACAATTCATCATGAATGTGTTAAGATTCTTCATCCTTGGGTCCTTGTTATTCGCAACATTCAGCAAGCAAGTTATTTTTTAAACAGCGATGAAACAGTATGGGGGCGATCGTGTAGATTTTTACTTCAAGTTCATGAGCATGCGTGGAAATGCATGGTAAAACTTGTTTCCGTTTGAATTAAGTATCATTGTGCCTACAAGATACTTCTTTCGGTTTGGCTTTGCAATGAACGATTTGTGTCTTACTGGAAATCGACCGGGATCGAAATTTTCTGAATCTAGAGAGACAGTTCTCCTCAAACTATATAATTCTTTTCGGAATGCGATCTTTGGTTAGCTTGTGCGAAATCCAATCCCTGTTAAAACATTTGTTTTACAGAACATTGGAGAGTCCCTTAGTTCATTTGATTTCCTTGATTTCGGAATGGACCTTTAATTAGCCTCTGCTAGATCCAATTTCTTGTTAAAACATTGGTTTTAGATAACACCCGGGAGACCACCTAATCACATAACCCGTCCAATAGAATTACCATTCTAAATCCAATTGAAGAATATATGTCAAATGCGAAATATTACGACACTGTTCAGCTAGCTGGGATAGCGTAGCCGTCTTTCTAATGATCTGTTGGCGATAACGTAGCCCTCTTTCTGAAAATCCAAAAGATAATAAGAAAGAAGGCTACGTTATCGCAGATACTGGTCAGCCTGAACATTATACTCAATCTAACTAGTGTCTATTCCAAGTTTGCATTTACTGCGTATCTGATCACACAAAAAACTTACTGTAGACTGGGTTTGATCCTCACCTTCCATCTCGAGGTCAGTGTCCGATCCCTCATCCTCCTTATTCAGTCTTTCTCGTTCTGCTTTTCCTCGTACTTTGGCGAGTTTTACCAACAGGTCCCTTCAGGATAAAACGTAACGTTGAATAATACGCACATACGTACAAATCGTAGTCGGGTGACCATAATGTCGCAACTACAGCTAGATTAAAGTTTTAGCTGACATTTCGGTCGCCAAACGGCGAAATACCTAAACGCGATAAGGGAATTAAGGTGGTTAAAACATGTCTATTTGAACACAAAAACATCACAATGATATTCATATCGTAAAGAACCAAATAAGAGAGGCCTACTAATAACTGCACTCGGAATTGCCTTGTCTGGATTACTAAACACTCTTTAAAAACAAAAAAAGAGAATGGATCTACAACTTGTTTCCGTATTATAAGGAAATGGACTAAAAGAAGACGAAGGTGACGATAGGCCAATTAATTATCTAAAACGGAAATTTCGAGTTTTTCGTCTTGGGTTCCAAGTGGAAAATTATTACGTTACGAAATATCAAAAATAAAAAGCCTTCAAAACGAGTACCATAAAGAACTACCCAGTAGAACAAATTTCAGTTAGTTCTTCATCTCCTGTTTCTTCGCCTTGTTGTTCAGTCAGTTCTTCGTCTTCCTCTTCTGCTCCTTCTTCGATTATTGGACAAACTGTTTGAAGACCTTTATCCGACATTTTGTAAATATACAACCTCTGACGTCATCTTACCTTATGACGTCATTTAAACACGTACTGTTTAATTTACCAATTTTATATGTAGGTCTGTGTTTATTCTTCAAACTAAGGAATTACGAAAAGAATCAAAATAGCATTAATAGATAAGATGGGTAAATGGTGCATTTGACTTTATAGAAGACCTGTGTACGAGTATTTGGGGTTTTTTGTTTGTTTTTTTTATACCAATCTTGGCACTCTCGGCAGAAATCCTTCTTTTGTAAAAAATAATCACTGGCTTGAAACGTTTTTCGGGTATAATAGCAATGAAAAATATCCCTCCACAAATATTATCACAGAATCAGGGTTCATGTTTAGCCTATAGTAATGTTATCGATGTTTTGACTAACCCTGCACAAAGGGCAGTAATACATTATATGTCCTTTGAAAAACAAATCTTGGCTTATTTCCCTTGATCCAAGGTGACAATATTGAACGGTCGTCTAGCTTTATCCAAAAAACATTACTATTCCTTAATTTTGTAAAATCAACCATTAAAGGCGAAGTGTAGAGTGCATTGTGAAAGTGCGACGCAAAAATGTTTGCGAATTCAAAAAAATAAGAGGGAGAGGAAAAGAGAGAGGTGCAGTCCTACTTTTAGGTCTATAGCATCTATTTCAATTAAATGACGTAGAATGCGCTTTATACAAGATTGTCAATACAAAAGGCCATTGTATATGAGTGTATACATTTCCAACGAAAAACATTGTGAACTTTGAACTTCAACTTTGGACGACATTTAAGTTAAGCGTTTTTGTTGGTTTGAGAACTTAACCGCAGTATCAACAGCTAAATCAAACTGTAGTTATGATGTTTAACCCTTTCCATAACAATGACGCTTTGAAACGCCCTTCAATATGAAAGCTTTGGAAAACATTGTGGAAAATGAAGAAATTGCTTTTTAAAAGCAATTTCTTCATTATCCACAATGTTTTCTACCCTAAAAGACAAAGATTTTGAAGATGTCATCAACTTCAAATTGTCGTCTGCAAATTCTTTGAATTTGGGCTGGTCTAAAATTCTGTCGTTTGGGAATGGGTTAAGTCACCAACAATTTTATTTTGTTACACGACACCGGACATAGGTTTTGCAAAATAATGCATTTTAATACCGCAGTAGAGCTTTCTATCGGAGCTCGGGGCATGGCCAGTTATCCTTCGAATTAAAAAAATATAAGTCGTGCCATTTTTCAAAGTAAGCAAGCGAAGATTCAAATCCTCTCATAACTTTCTGTCTTTTTAACTCATCTTGTTATCTTTTTTATCCCCCCAAACAACCCCTAAAATGAGACAGATACATAAAGGTTGAGAGACGAACTAAATGCGTATCACAAACAGTTTTCCTTTGCTATATTGTTATGCCAATAAATATATTGCGCTGGAAAAAAAAAAGAATTTGATGCAAAAGAAAATGGTGAAGCGGTTTTTCACACTATGATTCATTTCTTGTTAAAAACCGGCTCTTAAACAGTTTATAATAAAAGTTGATATAGGAAAACCATCTGTTAATCGAATAATTATTAATGTCACTTTCACGACAAATGTGCGAGCCAAAAGTTTTCTTTCATAATCTGTGCAAGAGCTGCTAAAAGAAAGAAGATGATCATTTGACCAATGTTTAATTCTTTTTGTTATCCACAGGCTTTGTATTTAACTAGTATTAGTGTGAGTGTAAAAGCAATACTCGGTAGTTACGAGGCTTTGCTAGCTTACATGCGACTATATAACTTCTTTAACCTATTCCCCCACAGTGAACCTTTTTGACGCCCCTGAAGAAAATCGATCAGGAAAATATTGTGTAAAATGTAGAAATTGCTTGTAACAAGCAATATCTTCAAATTGCACAATATTTTCTTGCAAAAAAATGTAAAAAAATCTAAAATCCCATAGACTTTAAATTATCAACTGCAACTCCTTTCAATTTGGACTGGTCTTAAATTTTGCCGTCTGGTAATGGGTTAAATTTTGTAATAGCTAACCCACTACCAGACGACCAAATTGTAGACAACTCAAAATTAAAAATAGTTGCTGACGACAATTCTGTGCTTAGGGTAGAAAAAATATGAGAAAAAGTGAAATTGCTTGTCAGGTTGTAATGGGCTAAGGCCTTTGGCTTGCCCCTTTAACCGATTCCCACACAGAGACGCTTTTTGGGGTTACCAAGAAAATAGAATTCAAACAACTTAGTATAAAATGAAGGAATTGCCTGTTACCAGCAATTTCTTCATTATCCATATTGTTTACTATCCCAAAATGCAGATTTATTTAAGTTCTTCTACAAAAAAATAATATCTTTCAAATTTGACCAATTTTGTTGTCTGCTAATGGAATAATAAGGTATTTGGGGTTTTATATAAAATGAAGACCAGCTGTAAAATTTACAAGGTGATAGAAATGGTCGTTTTTCTATTATGACAATTACAATATCGCTGTGAGCGTTAATTTCATTGTCTGCCACCTCACTATTTTACTGTTATAATTAAAGGTCAATTGGAAATGGCGATAAATTTTCAATATTTGATAAGAAGTTTAGTGAAAGGTTCATCAAATAGTCGTTTTATTTCCCCTTATACAGTCCATCTTCCTCGAGCAACCACTTCTATTAAGCTGCCACGTCCGTTAAGCGAAAAAATCGAAATTCCTTTTTCATTAGTAAAGGCATTTTGCTAAAAATTGAAATGACAATTTCATAATTGAAATGACAACTAAATCCTATGTTGTTTGAATTCATTAGAATCGTATCAATGAGACGATTCTAATGAGTCCAAACAACATAGGATTAAGCGAGAATTATATAATAATTTATGTACACAATCGAATTAATCCTTAGCAAATAGTGTACTAAGTGACCATTCTATTAAGCGAACACTTTTTGGTCGCCCCTTAAGTGGTCGCTTGAAACAAGATTTGCTGTAGTTATCAACTCACATCAAAAAGTATGAAACAGGTTAATGATCCGTAAAATGAAAAACAATTCATGCGTCTAAAATGTTGTTATATGGTATTGTGTTGATTTGACCCATTACCAGATGGCAACAATTTAGACTTTTCCATATTAGAAGATTTTGAAGACGACAATTCAAAGCTTGTACAAATTGACAACCAATGTGCCAGATGGTATAGAAATCATTGCGAGAAAAGATCAGGTAATAAGCAATTTCTCCTTTTATCAGAATATTTTCCTCCTTCAATTATCTTTAGGCAGTAAAATACAGAATTTTGAGGTAATGGGTTTACCCATTCCCACTCAATGACGCTTTAAAACGGCCTGTCAATATGAAAACTTTTGATAACATTGTGGAGATTGAAGAAATTGCTTGTTAAAAGCAATTTCTGCATTATCCACAATGTTTTCTACCCTTAAAGACAAAGATTTTGAAAGATTTCATCAACTTGAAATTGTCGTATGCAACTTCTTTGAATTTGGACTGGTCTAAAATTTCATCGTGTTGGAACGGGTTAAGAGTTAACACAATTTTTGATCGCCGTCGGTGATGCACGTGATATCGTGTATGACCTAGTTCGTTTTTGAATAAATATGGCAGAGTTGGTAGGTAGCGTGAACCCATATTTAGTCTTATCCCCATATCATAGAACAGAACAGAACAGAACATTTATTCAAAAGACGTACACAAAGTACATTGTCAATACAAAACATATTTACAAACATATTAAACATACATCACGTGGTATGGTTATTGGTAGAGGACGGGCTATATGGAGCTATTTTCTATTTTTGAAAAAAAAATAAACAAAACGTAGATTTGTTTATATAGAATATTCTGGGCCAGCAAAGACCTGGGTCCGACGGCAAGTGTGTTAAACATAAACTGTTGGGTCCCATTCATACTGGCATTTATATGTCGTAGGTTTTTCCATAAGGTCATGTCCTTAAAATAAGTAAGTATCCCGATAGAACCTGAAGCTAGAGTCTGGCACTTTGATGACCGGTCGGTTCTTACCCCGGGCCTCACCTGACACCCTGACACCCAACTGTACTATCATCTGCTGATGATAGATCTGGGGTAGATCTAGTGAGATATAACATGAATATTGGTCATGGTATCAACCGTATATAGGTGTTTGTAATCACAGTCGTAATTACAGTTAATCCTGTATTAAGCGACCACTCAGGGAGTGATCAAAAAGTGGCAGAGAACGGTCGCTTTGTACTCTTTTTGCCAGAATAAATAAAGGATTCATTCGATTGCATACATAAATTATCACAGAATTCTCGCTCTATGCTATGTTATTAAACGCATAAGAATCGAGTTCCAACAATATAGGCTTAAGTTGCGATTTTTCTTTCATCAAAATGCCTTCACCTCTTAAGAGCTTCTGCTTTTGAACAGGGGATTTCGCTTATGATCTCTTAATGGACGTGATCTCTAAAAAGACGTGGTCTCTCGAGCAAGATCGACTGTTCATTGATGTACATGGCTTTTGTATATAATTCATTAATTTATTTTAAGCCACAGGTCTCACTTATAGGATATGTTTTGCCATAGACATGTATTTTCTTTGTGCGGTTTACGAGGTTTTAGAATTGCCCAATCGCTGGCCCCGCCCACATACTTCGTTGGCAACGTCCATCTACACCCACAGGAAGTCCCGCTTCGATTTTTAACGGCGTTATTTTGCAAAATTCATGGACAGTAGCGTGCAATAAAGTTAGAATAGTTGGTTGGCGACTTAAACGTCGTAACTACAGTTTGAATAAGCTGTAGTCACGACGTTTTAGTCTCCAACAAAAATGATTCACAAAAATGGCGGCCAATGACGGAGTTCAAAGCTCATCTCCGGGCTGAATGGGTAATTTGATTAGTCGGATGATTCCTTGATTCACAGCCGCGATTGGTTAATTGCACCGGCGATATGCACATCCTCCTTTCTTTTTAACGAAGCGACGGGTGAAAACATAGTCTCCGATATGATCGGATACACTAAGATTCGCGGGTTCGATAGCAGCAAAATAATTAATACTTTATTGTATTATTTACTGTCGCCTTTGGTTATGTTACGAAAATAAACACATTAAAATGTCTATGTCTATGAAATCTGCATCATCACGTCATTGGGGTCGTATCAGGGTTATCTCTACAACCTGACATTCATTGGCGTTTTCAAATTATACCAATTTTTAAAACTTGTCATCAAGTCATTTTAAAAGTGACACTGTTCGTTTTGATAAGCCACCTATTAAGAATTGCAATTTCGGGGAAAAACAATATTTACCCTTTCTTGTTAAAAAACATAAATAAATTTTACAGACACATTTAAACTGAAATCCTGAGCTTTCGTCATCCGTTCATAGACGACAAAATTTTAGACTGGTCATCATTCAAAGAAGTTGCAGACGACAACTTAAAGTCGGTAGGTTTTTTTTAAAAAAATCTTTTAATGGAGGAAACACTTTGGATAATGAAGAAATGGCTTGAAACAAGCAATTTCTTCTATTTCCACAATGTTTTCAAACGCTTTATGAATGAGGGGTGTAAAAAAGCGTCAGTATGTAGTAATGAGTTTAAACAACAGCAATTTCTCTCGTAGCCTTTATGGAATTCCAGACGAGAAAATTTTGGACTGATCCAGTTTCAAATATATTGTAGACATTTCAGTTGATGAAATTTTTCATTGTTTTGTCTTTTGGGGTAGCAAACATTTGAATAATGAAGAAATTGCTTTAATTTTCGCAGTATATTCTTCTTGTGAGCGTTAAAAGGCGTCATGAGTATGAATGTGAGCTATTAATAGACTACTTTCGTCAGCCAAATAAGGTCGCTCGACTTCAAGCTTCGATATATCGGGTTCGATGTTAGGATGAGACGTTGAACCAGGGCCCCGTATTGCGGTGCTGCACATCGAGCACGTTAAAGAACCCCACGGAGCTCCCAGTGATCTCATCCTGTATCCTTGCAATATCCCCCATTACAACTAACCGTCTTCCGGAAACGTCGCTCATGCAGGCAAATGCTACGGCAGGGAAGATGAATAAATGAACATACTAAGACCATTTAAATTCCCAAGTGATGCATAGGTAAGGAAAGAGATTTGTGATCTTGGCTTTTAGGAGATTTTGTTAAGCCATGCCATCTAAACTTCCCGCACCAACAACCATATTGGAATCTTCTTTTAGAAAAGGACTTTAGAGTTTTAGTTATGATCTTGTAACTTGGCTCAAGGAAGTTGGCATTGGTGCGTGTATAACAAAAGATATTTGTAAAGCGAAGTAAAGGGGTAAACAAAAAAAGGAAAATCATTGAAAATATAATCTTGCTGCCAAAATCTTCTTTGACCAATTCCCGAACGACAAAATTTTTAGACTGATCTAAATTGAATTGAGTTGCATATCCACATGGTAGTTTAAAGTTTATTCAAACCCGCAATCTCGATGTTTTAACCCATTCCAACTCAATCCCTCCTTTTTACGCCCCTCAAGAAAAAAGCTTTTGAAATCATTGTGGAAAATGAAGAAATTGCTTGTATCAAGCAATTTCTTCATTATCCACAATGTTTTCTACCCAAAATGACAAAAAAAATAAAAATTCTATCAACTTGAAATTGTCGTCTGCAGCTTCTTTCAATTCGGACCAGTCTAAAATTCCACTGTGTTGGAATGGGTTAAGTCGAGCGGTTTACCTACCTAGATTTATATATGGCGGGTCCGAATGGAAGTAGTAAACACCCACACAATCCAACTATTTGCGCTTCTTTAGAAATAGAGTGAAAATATGGAAAATGAAGAAATTGCTTACAATAAGCCACTTCTTCTTTCATTTCCCACAAAGTTTCTTTTAAATGAAAGTAAATATTTCAAATATCATGAACTTAAATAATCGTCTTCAACTTCTTTCAATTTTAACCAGTTTAAAATTTTGTCTCTTGACAATAGATTAAACTCATTTAATTTCAATTACATTGATCGATGTTTTTGCTAATAAGTACCGGTCCCTCCATTTCAATATAAAGGACTAATATACTGACAATAAAAACTGACAAAACTTCTGAACAAAATTGACTTAGATACTCAAGTATAGATGTAAAATAGAATATCAAAATAATGACACGAAGAAAGAGAGTGAACGAAAAAAGAATAACATAGGTGTTAGGTTAAATTAACAAAATTGATAACTATAATGGATATCTTGAAATAAAGTAGTATGGAAGACAGACAAAGGCAGGGATTGAGAGAGATATATGTAGAGAGAGGGGGAAATAGGAAGGGAGAGAAAGGGGAGCAGAGAAAGAGACACACAGAGAGAGACAAAGACACAGAGAGAGAAAGACACAGACAGGCAAAGAAATAGATAAACAGAGAGAGAAAGATATATATTTTTTAGAGATTATCTTTAGAGAGAGGGGGGGGGGGTGAGCAGAGACACAAAGAGAGGGGGGGAGAGGACCACAGCGATTTCATGTGCTTTTATGCGTAGCTATTCTTATAGCTGTTTGGTATTTACGTTGAATTACAGATAAGTCGATCTCCTTATAAAAAGTGGCAATTCTTCAAATGTTGGAAAGGTATATCTTTCTTCATGTTGTTAACCCATTAACAGACGACCCAAATTCTAGACTTGTCCAAACTGAGAAAAATTGCTGACGACAATTCTAAATTAATTAAATTTTAAAAATCTTTGTCTTTTTTAAAAGAAAGGATATTGAAGGGATTATTTAATTTTTGCACAATGTTTTCAAGCGCTTTATTCTTGAGGGGCGTAAAAAAGTGGGATTGCGTGGGAATGGTAGTCTGTCTACCAGACCCTTCTTAAAGGGAATTAAATCTTTCCATGGTTAGACAAGGATGTCAATTAAGTCCCCTGACTCAAAAAAAGAGTTCAGCACTAGCCACAAATAAAGAGACATACATGAGGAAAAAATGTTATACATTAAAGGCCCAAACAAAAACGACGACAGCCAATCTAGGGAAATGGTTAACTGTGAGGATCCTTATTTGCTATTGTGTATGTCAACAAGTATTTAAGATGTCTTTAAAAAAGTTGTTACACTTTCTTATTTCAAGATAGACGATCAAATGTATTGTTGGGGGGGGGTTGTTGTTATGGAGGGGGGGGGGGGGCGACGAAAATGTTGTAAAAACAGCATTATCAAGCTGTAATTGCGACATTTCGGTCGCCCGCTGACGATAATTAGTCTTCTCGTTTTCTCTCGATTAATATCTTCAACGATGACAGGCACACTTTGAATGTTTCATTTCGAAAAAATGTTTGAAAAGAAAATTATCTTTAATCCGTGCACGGAAAATTAACCATGTTGACAGTTGATGTTCTGTTGGGGTCAGTTTCCCACAATTTTCTGTGTCCATATAAATCGAATAATCACCCGTGTTGACCGCCACCATAATGTAACAGGAAACGTCAACGTAATGATAGGGGTGATTTTCACGATTCCAGTAATCCGTTTTGATACACCGGTTCTGACAGATTCGGTATCATACTGATCGCCGCCATTTTGTGTGTCATCATTTTAGAATAAAATCAAGTACCTTATTCACCATCCAACTAATTTAAGAGTCAGATTAAAATTTCGAAATGGGGGTTCTAATTGGACGAGATATACGCTTCGACCAATCAAAGCACTCGTTATGAAATTGAAAGAAACAACGATATAGAACAGATTTTCATGAAATTTCGATATGGAAAAAATATCCAATTTTTCAATAGTTATAAATATTATTTTCACAATAAACATTTTTCTCTTTGTGTTAAATCTACTTAATTGCCTAGAAATATAATTTAATGTGATATATTCCCTTTGCCCTACTTTTAAACGTCGGAATTTATCGGATGATGTCGATCATGACTGTATTGCTATTGGAAGCCAGCGACGTAAATTAATTTATACATCATGAAAACTGCAAACAATCCTCTGCTAACTGGAATTATTAGGAAAAAACAAATTGTGGCAGGGGCTATATAGAAAAACATGACAAAAAATATTTCGTCGAATAAAGCTATAGTTACGGCATTTTGCATGTCGAACGACGATTTGAGCATGTATAAGGATAATAGCTTCAAAAGTTTACGAAAGATACTTTGGTAATTGAAATGCATGTATTTTAAATGTATTATTTAATTTTGAAAATGCGAAAATGATTGGTGTCACTGCTCATTAGTAACAGCTGAATTATTACAACTCGGTATTGCATGCATAACGAAACTTAATCAAAATGGGAAGAGAGAAGGAGTAAATGTAAAAAGGCATTTAGTACAGTAATTGGATTAGCATAGTGACCCATAGTTTCTAAAGTTCAGTCTAATTCAAGTACTCTAAACAGCATCCTAAAGTATTTTAAGTCAGCTAAGCTACATACAAAATGCACAAAAGAAAACAACCTAATATCTGTCAATATTTGACCATCACTGGTAGGGGACCCCCTTGACCAGGTTACAAGCGTGGACAGTTTTTATATTTTTGTCAATTAGAATGTGAATTTTGTGGTCAGCTATTAAATGACCACCAAAAGAGATAATATCTGAACTTACCGCGAATAGTTCATAAAATAGAAACCTTTCTCACTGCTTTACTTTTGTGTATTAATTTATTTATTATTCTTATAATATCTAACCTTGCATCTACGTTTGAAATTTTATTTTTAAAAAAGACTATAACTTGTTAAAAGATCTATACGAGGCCTTCCGTCGTATATTATGCTCCTTGATTTCCATTCAGTCTTGGCCTGTTCTGCTTATGAACTATCTTGTATTCCGTGGACAGGGTAAACAACGTCTGACGTTTACATCTAAAGGTGATGACATCTCAATTATTACATTTTTATGGCGAAAAGAGATGTTATACTCCCATCTCTGTTTAACCAAAATTAGTACTAGTTACTAGTTATTAGTATGTTTAGATGGAATGCTCAAGTTTTTACCAATTTTCCTGTACAATATTTTCAAATATTTCTGTATATGCGGTCGTAAAGTGTTGACAAACAGTGACTTTTCCAGGAAAAACACGAAAAATTACGGGGGAAAAAACATTACCGGAAGACAATTTTTCAGACTGATACAAATTGAAAGTATAGTTGCAGGCAACAATTTTAAGTTGACAAATAAAAAAGCCTTTGACTTTCTTTGTGAAAGTCATAGTTGGAAAAGAAACAAATACTCGTTTAGAGTAACTTCATCGGTTTTTTACATGTTTACTCCCCCGCCCACCCCCACCCCCACCCCCATCCTACCATCCAACCTGGTTTTCATAAGGATGGTAGCTGTAAGATTTGGTTCAGTTGGAACGGATGGAACAAGTTGCTAGTAGTCAATGACAGTATGTGTATATGAACTCATACCGAGCTCAAAACAGCGTAGTTCGATTAATGCGTTTTTCATAGTTTAGGTATAGACCAACCCCAGATGTGGCGTTTTGTTTCAAATGTTTCAATCTCGGACACGTTGTGCTATCTGGGGTGGCGGAAGCTCCGGTACTGAAAAGTTGCGGTAAGTTTTAGACAACAGTTTATCTGTTCTTACAAAGGTAGAACGCGAAAGAATACAAGACAAGAAACAGAAAACAAGTCATAGTAACAATTCTACAGTTTTATGAAAGAGTCGTTAAATGTTTTTCATTTTTATCACGTTAAGACTGAACTAAATCAATGGTAGGAATGGTCGTCATCTTAGGTGTAAGAACTTGCGACTAAACCCTTTTGCGCGAACCACATTTTTTATCATTGTGTATGACGCATCATGTATAAATGGTGATAAAGGAATAATTCTTAATATAAACTCAATTTTAATACTTTTAAGAGATCAATAGAATATATTTTATTTTCATGGAGGTATGAAACGAAAGACATAATCACACTGTATGAATACGCGAAGCCAATGTTATCAGCCAATCAGAACGCTCGTTTTTGATAGACGAAACTAAGCATTAAATTATTAGATTGTGAATCGTGATCTGACACTACAAGCTAGACACTACAAGATATATTTAATTCAACTGGAGTGCAGTATTTGATGATTATACCAAAATATATCGACCAAGAATTCCTTTCTATCAGACAAAATGTTTACAGGGCAGACTTTTAGTTATTTAAGTTTTTCCTTAATGCAAGTTTTGAAATATTATCAGTGACTATGGACAATTATGGAAATATTTGTTCATATTCGACCGTTTGTGACATTTTGTAACGAATAATATTCTACGTCCACAGGCGCTTGTTTAATAATCTGATTTTGTCATACACACATATATTAACCCATTCCCACGCAATGACGCTTTCTGGCGCCCCTAGAAAAGGCTTTTGAAAATATCGTGGATAATGAAGAAACTGCTTGTTACAAGCAATTTCTTCATTATCAACAATGTTTTCTACCATATAAGACAGAGATTTTTTTTAAATTTTACCCATTTGAAATTGTCGACTGCAACTTATTTGAATTTGGACCAGTCTGAAATTTTGTTGCGTGGGAATGGGTTAATGAATGTGGCAATGTATCCAACTATTACCAATGTGCAAGACTATGTGTTGTCGTTTAACCCATTCATAGACGACAAAATTTTAGACTTGTCCAAATTGAAAGTTCTTGCAGACGACACATATTAGTTGATGAAATTCTGGATTTTTTCATTTTCCTGGATAGAAAATATTGTGGATAATTGTAACGAGCAATTTCTTCATTTCCCACAATGTTTTCAAAAACTATTTTTGGGAGGGGTGTCGAAAAGCGTCAGTGTGTTGGGATTGGTTTATCTATTTTTGCATCTTTTTTGTCCAAAGAGAATGCAAAATGGGCGGCGCTCTGTCCAAGTTAAAGTAAGCACCGTTTGACTTATCTCTTTGTTTCAGACAATTTTCAAACGTTTCTTCTTTGTAGGAATAAAATAAGCCATTCACAATTTTAAGTTCTCAATTCATTTCCACATAGTCCCGCCCTTTAAAGTAACAATCTTTATTTTTAAAAAAAAGTTGTGGAAATCGAAGAATTAGCTTGTAACAAGCATTTTCTTCATTTCAATACAATTTTTGCTTCTGTCTAACCCTTTAATAATTTCATCAATTTTGAATTGTCGTCTGAAATCTCTTTCAATTTGGACCAGCCTAAAATATTGTCTCCTAGTAATGAGTTTACCTATTCACATGCAAAGACGCCTTTTGACGCCCCTCAAGAGAAGCATTTGGGAAAACATCAGTTCCTTCATTTTTCAAAATGATTTTTGCTCAGAAAGTTGAAAAAATCGGAATTTTCAAGGTCTGCAAATTGTCGTCTGCAACTCCTTTCGATTTGGACCAGTCTAAAATTCTGTCGTCTGTTAATGAATTACAGAACAACTAGAAAAGACAAATACTCACAGACGCCCTATCGGCTATGGGATTAGCCATGGTCTGTCTTAGTGATATCCAGCCTATAATTGTACATCTTGAGCGACCCTCACTGTCATAGCAATTTATTTAATTAGGGGTCAATTAAAAGTTTCGAGGATGTGTACAATATGAGGAGCGCTCAAAAAACTCCCCAAAGTGCCGTGACATCTGTCACTGTGTTTTAGAGCTTCTTTTTCCCCGAGGGACGCATTATAGACACACCCACTTCATTGTTATGATATGCATAGAATGTTCAGAACATGAGATGCTGGAATGAATAATTTAATTTTTGTCCATTCGCTTACTGTCTTAACCCATTCCCACACAAGATAATTTTAGACTGGTCCAAATTGAAAGAAGTTGTAGATGACAATTTAAACTTGATGAAATTTCAGATATTTTCAACTTTCTACTTTGTCGCAAGCAATTTCTTCATTTTACACAATGTTTTCCTAATTGTTTCTCATAAGGGGCGTTCAAAGCGTCACTGTTTAGGAATGGATTAAGCACGTTTTGGGGGAAAGCATGTACTTAATTAAAAACGGATTAATAAGAGATTAGAATTACCAATCAATTTAAGAACAGAACAGAACAGAACATTTATTCAAGACGTGCACAAAGTACATTGTCAATACAAAACATATTTACTAACATATTAAACATACATCACGTGGTATGGTTTTTGGTAGAGGACGAGCTATTTTCTATTTATGAAAAAAAATTAACAAAACGTAGATTTGTATACATAGAATATTTTGGGCCAGCAAAGACCTGGGTCCGACGGCAAGTGTGTTAAACATAAACCGTTGGATCCCTGCCATAGCTGAGAATTAAATATTTTTGATAACATCTTCGATAATATAGTATTAATTAATAAGAACTCAACAGTTTCTTTCTTTCATTAAATGTTAAGGTTTCGTAATACTATGATACTGTTTTGTGTATTTCAAAAGATCGAATAAAAGAATGTCGCCAATCAGATATAGAGATGTGATTTTGAAACAGAAAGCATCAAATAAGAGAGGTCGGATGGATACGTGTGACATGAAAATTAACCAATTAACAGTCGACAAAATTTTAGACTGGTCCAAATTTAAAAATGTTGCAGAGACAATTTGTAAGTGAAATTTTAGAAATCTTTGTAGTTTGAGTTAGAAAACATTGTGGATAATGAAGATTTTTTTTTTTTTTTTTTTTTTTTTTTTTTTTTGTTTTTCGTTTCATGACTAAAAACACTAAAATAGGTGTATTTTACTCCATTGTCCACAAAGTATGTCAAACTATCTCAAACTGTTATTTGAGCCTATTCGTGACATTTCCAACAATTTCGCATGTGCGTGAATCGCACACAATGAGCACCCCGGACAGCCATTCGGGGCAATTAGAATATTCGCTGATTGTTTGAAGAAGCTTTGGGTCGGTATCTATCTACAGAGCGCAGAGTGAAGACTCTGATCAGACTGTGCAGATGCACAGACTGATCTGAGTCTTTACTTGGCGCACATGTGTAATTGTTGGAAATGTCACGCATGGGCTCATTTCATTTTCTTCGTTCCTTTACACATTAACAGACGACACATTCTAGACTACTCTTAACGGAAAGAGGTTTCAGACGATATTTCAATGTGCGCTGAATTTGGTGCAAAATAGTTTATAAAAACATCGTGACAAAAAGAGAAATTGCTTGTTAAAAGCGATTTCTCCTTCTCAATTAAAGTTTGTAGATCAGACTTCTTCTGGGCATCAAAAAGCGCCATAGCGTGATGGTGGGTTAAATAAAAAGTGCTTATACGGGTGAAATTTGAAGATCGAAATAGAGACTCCTTCCATTCTCTGTAATTCGAATTTATTTTGTGATAACACGTGCCAAGTCTAAAGTTCTTCATTTGGCCACAGGGTTAAAAGATATGAAGTGATCAAATGATGCGGTGACATATTGATTTAGCAGACGACGAAATGGGAGAAGTTTTCATAAAAGTATGATTACAAAAATAATGAACATTTTGCGGATTATTCCCTAAAACCCACAGTTCATAATCGAATGACGATTGGCGAGTAGAAGAGGAATAATCAAATCAAACGGGGCTGAGATTGAAGGAGATGCGCGATCTTTTAAACGAAGACGATTCCAATCGCCGAGGGGAAATGAATCTTTTATTATAAAGACTTGGCAACAATCACTTCTGCGCGACTACTGCTGTTTTTGATCAGTGGCGTCTATTGGCAATCGTTCGGTGATGTATGGTGTATTAAAAGGATAAAAAATATAACATGCCACTTCTGTAAACGATTCCTTAATGTTATTAAGACTATTACAACATTTTCTAAGTGAAAAAAAATTGAGACGCAAAGAAATCTGACTAAGACAATGATTAGCCCGTTCGTACACAATGTCGCTTTAGGACGCCCCTCAAGTAAATCAAATGATAAAATATTGTGTAAAATGAAGAAATTGCTTGTGACAAGCAATTTCTTCATTTTACACAATGATTTCTACCCATAAATTTGGAAAAACTGAAAATTTCAAAAGAGATAAATCATTGTCTGCAACTCCTTTCAACTTGTACCAGTCTAAAATTATGCCGTCTGGAAATGGATTAAGGAACTGAAGAACTTATATGTTACATTTATATATCTGATGGAAATTCATATGTTGATGGGAATTAACTGATCGCGTTGTCAATCAAAAAATCGACCAATCAAATCATATCTTTTAGAAGGGAATTGAAGTCCATGGCAACATCGGTCGAGATTTATGTGAAGCTTTGTTGTTGGTTTTGAGATTTTAACATTGTAATCACCGTTCAATCCAGCTGTAGTGACGATGTTTATGTCACAAACAAATCATTATGTTTTCTTCTTCGCCTTCTTCTTCATCTCCTTCTTCTTCTTCTTCTTCTTGTTGACAGAAGCTTCTGATAATATCGTTTAATATCTCAGTGGATCTTCCTGGTAGAGTTCAGTTGGCGAGGTAAGCGATCCGTAAATTGGAAGTAATGCGCTGGACTTCGTTACAGACAATACATATGTTTCGTATATAGCGATATTGTAATGATCTTGGTTACTGTAAAAGCTGTGTAGGGCACGTCCTCTAATGGAAGCCCGTTTTGTGATTCGTCCTATTTTTGAATTGTACACATATTAAAACGGAATTGTTATCGCTATACGTCGTGCATAGAATTATTGGGTTAAAGTGTAAAATATGAATTTTAAGGCAGGCTGAAGCTAAAGTATAATTTTACTTTTCCATACATACAAATATATCATTTATACGTGCGCGTGTAAAATACTAGTACAGTGTATTCACGTGAAATTTACTGTTACATTATATGAAGTATGAAAAGAAACTATCGATATCAAATAATATAAGCATTTGAATTCATTGTGTGATATCTATGCAACAACTTCCGATGTATAAAACATACGTGTATATGTTCTACAAGTGAATATAAATATCTATCCATTCACACTTGAAATATTATCAAGTATGTTTCCAAACCAGCAGTGTCTAATTCAATTTAAACATGTATACGTGAATATTACTTTACGCTTTTACCTATTTCGGGAATAAACTCTTTAATACTGGTTAAGAATTTAAAGAAGTTGCAGACGACAATCTTTAGCAGATGAGATTTTAAAAATCTATTTTATAGGGTAGAAATCATTGTGATTTATGAAGAAATTGCTTATCACAAGAAATTTGTTCATTTTTCCGCAATATTTTCTAAAGTTTCTATTCCTAAGGGCGTGGGAATTGGTTAGTAGCAAATGTGTGCTATGGTTCTTTTTGAACACCATACACGTCAATTGCCAATCGCTCGGTTCGTTATTCAGTAAGCATCGTTGACAAAACTCGGAGACCCCTAGCGGCTACTTCAAACTTACACGCTATCAGCAGTAATGAAATTACTGCAGTTTGATTGGTTGTTTGGCGATAACGTGAATTGCTTTTTTCGGGGGGAATGAAATCAAAGTATGGAAATTATCAGCCTTTTTCTTGGGAAACACTTTCCTGTGATTTATCTTGTAATATGTGCGAGAGAGTTTTATGGAAATGAAAAGTCCGTCTCTCTTGCCATCCTCGTAATTGAGTATTTTCGACAGAAGGTCGGCTTTTTCTAAATGATAAAGCAAACGAAGGGTTTTAAACGAAAAAAAAAACAATAAAATAATAATAATGTTGATTAACATAATAAATCGACACATTATACTGAGTGAAAAAAACAAATCTTACATGATGTATATTGTGAGAAAAAATTACAGGGAAAAGAGTTTTGACTGATTGAATGAGTTTGGGTTTGTCTTTTTTTATTGTTGTTGTTATTTCTTGGTTTGTTTTGTTTGTTTTTGTTAGGGTTTTGTGGGTGTTTTGTTTGTCTTGCTTTACTTTTTTAACATGTAATGAGAGATTAAGGTGATTTTCAAGAAGCCGAAAAGGTGAAATTAGGGGTTGCATGTCTCAAAGTTACTTATAATTATATCGAAGCTCAGTCAATATTGACAGACAAAATGTCTGGTAAAGTATTCATTTAAACCATATTCCATTATTATATGGATGCAAAAATTCTGATTAGCTGTCGTGCACTGTTGATATTTGATCAACTATCTTTTCCAAGTCCTATTCCAAAAAAATATTATTTAATGTCAATTTTGAATCAAAATAAACCTGATAAAGAAATATCAATATAAAAGCTTTAATATGAATATTGGATACCTTAACCCATTCCCTCACAATCCCTCTTTTTTACCCCCTTCAAGAAAATCGCTTGAGAAAACACTGTGAAAAAATGAAGAAATTTCTTGTTACAGGCAATTTCCTCACTATCCACAATATTTTCTTCCCAAAAAGACAAAGATTTTATAGATTTCGTCGTCTATAAAATGTCGCCTGCATCTTCTTTGAATTGAATTAGGGCTAGTCTAAAATTTTGTCGTTTGGCAATAGCTTGAGGCCATGCCTTTAAAATGGGGCGGGGGATGAGGGGTTCCTTGGTCGGTTTATTATAAAAGTCCGTGCAAAGGTTTTTATTACATTTAAACTCAATATCTTTTCATTTTGCCTCCTTAACCTTCACTGTGTAATACATAGGGAATATTATATAACGATAGAGATACAAAAATTAAGGCCTGAGGGGGGGGGTCGATATTTCACGAGACCGAAGGTCGAGTGGAATAATAAATTTTACTACGCATCGAGAAGCAAATACAAGATGTTTTATCCCTATCGTTATATACTATTCCATTTATTATATACCCATTTTTAATTGAATAAATTCTATGAAATAATGAAAAAAATCTGTATTTCTACAAGTATTTCCCTTCTCCTTTACTATTCAAATAACTTTCGCATAATGACGTCATATACAGAATAGAAATGAGGTCATCTTTGAGTACTTTGTAAAGAATTGTATTTAATAAAACCATGGTTCTGGGATCCAAAGATTAGATCTGACCCATTACCAGACGACAACAGTTTAGACTGGTTAAAATTCAAAGAAGTTGCAGACGACAATTCGTATCAAAATGAATTTCAAAATCCTTTTTTGGATAGATGAAATGTGGTTATTTGATCAATTGCATGTAAGAAAGAATTTCTTCATATCACACACTGATTTTTTGTTTGGTTTATTTTGTTTTTTTAAGTATTTTTCTTGAGTAAAGTTAAAGATAAAAACTGTTAGATTTTCTTTGATGTAAGGTGATCTTAATCGAGGCTAAAATAGAAAAAATATTAAGCTCTCCTCTCTACTCCTTACTAAATAATCCCGCTTTTTGAGCCATTCAAGAAAAAAAAACTTTGGAAATGAATGTGATATCAACAATGTTTTCTACGAGGATTTTTTTTTAATTCTATCAACTTTAAATTGTCGAATAGAAATTCTTTGAATTTTTGACCGTCTAAAATTTCGTTGTGTGGTAATAGATTTAGCATAAAACCTATTTTTTCACTTATTTTATTACATATAACTTATTTTCTCAAAAGTCAGACTGATAATTCTACAAAGAAGATCTACTCTACTTATCCACTTATATTCACAATACCATATAAAATAACAAGTCATAAACATCGATAACTTATTTTGACAGATGATCATTCAAGTCATTGGGGTGTAATGAATAAAATAAGATTATCCGAAATGTTTTTCCTACTGCCTTTATCATTATATCATATTAAAGAGTTAGGGAGTAATTTCAAATCCATTAAATAAACATATTTACCGTTATTGAGCAGCATAAACTTCTTGTACCGGGTATGTTTTACCGCCCCCATTTTCTTATAAGTATTGTTTTGAATTACTAGAATCTGAGAAAAGTCAAGAGTTGTAGATTCGGGTCCCTGTCCTTAGGCATGGCATTAAGAGCCCCAGCCTGGCACTGGAGAAACCAGTGAAGCACAAAAAATCGACTTCGCCCTGAAATAACTTAAGATATTTCGAGGGCTTAGAGCAAAAACATAGTATGGCTCTATACAATGTATAGAGCCATACTATGTTTTTGCTCTAAGCCATCGATTTCATCATGGGTAAAAGACTGAATTCGAAAATAATCAAACCACATTCATTAGTATTTAGAATTTTATTTCCAAAGTGTAAAAAAAAAGTATTCATCTACATCTACTAAATTGTAAGTTAGGATTAAGTAGCAACCCACAAAACTGTATAATGATATACCCTATAAGAAAATAACATGATCAGATATGTCCTTTGGCGTGAATTTCCATTTTAATTTCTTTTGCACGTACTGGTATGCTAAATACACCTGGTTCTATGACAGAATGCTCACATTTAACCCATTTCCCGTGAGTGCAGGGTTAAGACTCAGATCAACCTGTACATTCGCATGGTCCGATCAGAGTCTTTACTTTACTCTTTGTTGATAGCTACTGACACAGTTTCAGCGAATATTCTACATTCACTGTGTAGATGTCCAGGCCTCACTGTATCTGCTCTTCACTCAGAAGAAAAATTGAAACTGTCTGATACAGGCTCTCTGTAAAAGTAACGATCAAAAGAAGAAAGTTTCATCCATTTCAACCCTTGCTGAATTAAAAATCCTATCAGAATTACTTTAAAATAAAAGGACTGACAGTACTGGAAGAACGTAATAAGGGTCAATATTTCTTTTGAAAATGTATGGTTTAAACAACTCTGGCTGAAAGAGGACAAACATGAAGTGTAGACCAAGATCAGACTGTACTTGTGTGCTGGCTATTCTTTCAGTTTATCTCCTGCCAAAATAGGAATATTCCGGGCTATGCATGAAAATGATTATCGACGATACAATAACATGAACGGTTACCAACTTACATTGTGGTAAGCTTTATTCGATGGGTAAACATTTGTATCGTTTTTTTTTTTTTTTTTTTTTTTAATCTATAAAGATGGAAATAAAAACGCCAATTGGTGCATTCAGCCCTTTGAAAGCTTGAGACGTTTTTGTGGGTTGATATTAAATGAAGTTTACATTACCGATGACTCAATTACGAGACTGTCACTGCTTAGACGCCCGGGATCATCTTCGCCCGATGTAAATCTAAACCTCTAATTTACAATAAATATCTTCCACTGAGGCATTCCGAGCCCCGCGATCATTCTCCAATTAAAATGTTTCAATTTGCTCCATCCAATTAGGCTATTATAGATGTAAATATTTAGTTTTTTAAATCAGGTTGACGTGTCACGTCTAAATATACCTTCCAGAGACTGTGGTATCTTTCGATATACGAAATGGTAGCTTCCATTGCATTACTGCGATTAACCCAATGCCGAGAAATCCCGCTTTTTGACGCCAATCTTTTTAAACGTTCACGAAAACAATGTTGAAAATGTAGAAATGCTTGTTAAAAGCAATTACTTCATTTTCACATTGTTTTCTCCCTGGAAAAACAGAAATATTTAAAATTATATTCAATTGACTTTATCGTCTACAACTTCTTTCATTTTGAACCGGTCCAAAATTTTGTCTTCTGGTGATTGGTTTTTAAGGCTGGCATCATCACCCTGTTTTAAGATGAGCAACCGCAATTTTGAAATGTACATGTACATAAAATCATATATGAACCGCAAAGCCAAAAAGGACCTCTCGTTCTTCCGTAAAATAAACATCTGAACTAAGACAGGGTCCAGCAGAGATCAACTTGATATGCAATAAGGTAGACTGATCATTCTAGATTTAGAAAAATACTCATAACAATGGAATTTATTTATATAAAGATTCATTTATTTTGCCTATGAGACCACACCAGAAAATTATAGACTTGTCCATATTGTGAGGTTGAAATCATTGTGGATAATAATATAACATGCAATTTCTTATTGTCCACAATGTTTTTTTCCAAAGCTTTTTTTTTTTTTTTTTTTTTTTTCTTAGTGTCAAAAATGTTTTTGTGTTAGAATGGTTTAAAACACGCACATTGACATCGTGAATGGTAAATATGTCTTAAAATAAGAATAAAAGATAAATACATCCTTATATCTTTCCCGAATGGCTAGATCAAGTAGACCTTTCACACAGTCTTTGATTTCCACAGCCTTGGCAACAGCTACCTATTGCCAAGATACTAGTCTAAAGCTTTTCAAAACTATCTATTGATAATTTATGCAGGCTTACCAATGAAAACGAAAACCAGGTCTTCCTCAGCATCAAGCTTTTATATTTACGAGTAATTTAAAAGTACAGTCTGAAAGATAGTTCTTTCTAACGCCCCGGATTACCAACTTGTCTTGTTTCACGCAGCGCGCTGTATGATTTTCGACAGGTCGGTTTTTGTCCACGTAACGTATTAGATTTCCCCCTTACGATGTAACAATAGGAGCTATTCTAGTTTTGATGAAGTGGAAATTAAGTTGAACATTCCTTGGTAGGTACGTCATGTGACACCTCTCCCAACTTTGTTATCCATCACTATAGTTAAACTTGTATTTAGCGACCAATTAAAGGGCTGCAAGAATGTGGCCGTCTAAGAGAATGGTCATTGAGACAATTCAAATGAAATCCACCGACATAGCATCTAGTTTTGATAGTTTTATACGCAAAAACGTTTAATTGTGAAGATCCCTTGCTTCTTGAAAGGGAAATGTGGTCGTTTATGAGAATGGTTCCATAATACACTTTTTGTGACATAAATGAAGGATCGGTTCGACTGCATATATAAATTATTGCAGGTTCACACTTAATTCTTTGTTGGTGGAACTCATTAAATTGTATGATCGTCTAATTTAGATGATTCTTATGAGATCCACCAAATTTTGATGATTTTAGTGGAAAGACGTATAATAATGATGATTATTTGCTTCTTCAAAAGGAAATATGGTCGTTTAACCCTCGTCATGCTGAATATATATCCTCTTTTAACCATATTTTGAAACTGTGACATAATTTAGATCGATGTTGAGTTAAAAAAATGATTTTCTCAACACAACAAGAACAAGCAGGTAGTGTAGGCTAGGATCAGACTGCACATCTGTGCAGTCTGATCTTAGTCTATACACCTGCTAAAGCCATTGCAAAAGCAGGAATATTCCGGGATCAGCATGACAAGGGTGAAGACAATGGTCATTTTGGACATATATATGAAGGATCGGTTCGACTACATGCATACATTATTGCTGGTTCGCTTTGACTTCTATCTTGATTGAACTCATTAGAATCGTCACACTCAAGCTGTAGTTACGACGTTTAGGCCGCCAACAAACCATTCTACCTTATTTCTACATGGCCATAGAATTCGCAAAATAACACCGTCTAAAACCGAAGAGGAACTACCTGTCGGAGTCAATAGGAGTAAGTCGACAGGACCAGCGATTGGTGAATTGACCTGAGGACAGAGGACCGAGGACCTGTATCTCGTCGAACATCAATAGCTTAATTTAAAACATATATATATTTGTTAACTTCTGGCCTGAGGGTGGCCAAACTTATACAAAGAGGATATGTTTAACTAGAGAACCAACATGAAATAGGTTTTTTTTCGTCGCATTTTGGCAATCTTACCGACACTAACCCGGAGTCATAAGAAAGCCTATAAATTGATACTGATCGAGATTTTTGGCAAACTAAAAGGCAGCAAACAAACTATTGAAGAATCGCTAGCCACGCCCACATACCTCCAACACGACAGTTTGACTTAGGTATTAAACGATATTATTTTGTGAAATATGTGGCCTCAGCTGGAATACGTTTATGTCGCAAAACCAAAAAAATATTTAATATAGTAGTCGGAGTTCAAATTTCACATCCAGTCTAAATGGATTATCTGATTGGTCGATTTATTTTTCTATCGACAGCGGCGATATGTAAATTGGGAACATAGTGTAAATTTTAGCATGATGTTTCTTTCCTTGCATGTAAACAATTAAAGTATTAAGCTATAGACATGCTCTGACACTAATTGAGGTTTAGACTTACACGGAAGTGCGTATTAACTTATTTAGATTTGATGTTTTCCTTCTCTGTTAGACACTGGTAAATGAAAGTAGCTCTAAATCCCGGTTATGAAATAGTTTTGAATCGAATATCAATTTATGTCAATCGATCTTGTAATAAGACTGGTGCCACTGAGCCAGATATCAAATGAAGAAAGATATTTTGGAAAAGACAAACTAAAATCTCGATGAGATGAGATCTTCTAAATTGACGGATCGCTGACCAGGCCCATCGAGTTCTGATAGGAAGTTCCGCTTGCATTTTTAACGTATTTAGCAAAAGTTTATGACCAATCACAAGAAACAGAAATGGTGAAATGGTCGGTTGGCGACCTAAACGTCGTGATCAAACCAACGAAAATGCTTCATATAAATTTTGGCCAATTACGGAGTTCAAAGCTCACTTCCTGTCTAAATGAATATTATGATTGGTCTACCATTTTTTTTTTTTTTATTCTTATTTTTTTATTAACAACGCGATCTGTTAATGAACATGCACAACCTAACATGCTTGATGATATCTGTATAAGACCGCCATCTGCCTAAGTAAGCAACGTTTGTATAGTTTAGAAAAAATATCTCACCTGATATGACTGATACAACAAGATTCGTGTTTCCCATGGATCTTCTTTTCTGTAGACAGCCAGTTGTTTAAAAGA
This sequence comes from Fragum fragum, assembly GCA_946902895.1. NCBI lineage: Eukaryota > Metazoa > Mollusca > Bivalvia > Cardiida > Cardiidae > Fragum > Fragum fragum. The sequence continues at coordinate 51,890,588 of OX336366.1, forward strand.
GCCAGGTCACTCCCTTTGATGGCTGTCTTATAGAGGTCCGACCGTGCTTGTGCGTTATCTTTAATCACATGTAATCTTAACCCTTGACATGCTTGGCCTGGAATATTTCTGCTTTGGCGTGAGGTATAGACTATTATCAGCCTGTACATAGGTGTAGTCTGATCTTTGTCTAAAGCACCTGTTGGACTTTTTGGGCAAAAGTTACAAATTAATCATCAAACAAAAATTGACCCATAATTAAGGATTTTCGGTGCTTTCAGCTATTTGGTTTTAGCGCAATTCTGAAAAAAAAATCGGCATGATAATGGTTAATGTTCTATGCCCGCTTCTCATTTTTTACTGTCGTATTTTGGAGAGAAGAGACACGTCTACTTAATATTTATCTGATTAATTTCGTTTGTTTATACAAAATTAGGAACAAAATTAGTGGTATTATCGAGGTTACAGCCAACCTAATGTTTAAGAAGGCAGTGGAATAATTCACTTTTTGAAATAGTTTAGACACTTAAGAGCCACTCAATTGACACCAACCCTGGCCCTGTGCTTTGTGATGTCATGTTCCTTCTTACCAAAACTCCAAACACTGAAATAAGAGTGTGTAAGTTCTTTCTCCCATATTTTCGATAATTTTACTATCGATTAATTCTGTTTATTTATCGTCGCTACCGTAGCACATGCCCATATGAGCGACGCCCCCAGAAGACGGTTAGTTGTTACGGGGGATAGTGCAAGGATACAGGACGAAACTGCTGAGAGATCCGCCTGGTTCTTTAACGTGCTCGATGGATAGCATCGTCACACGGGGCCTCGGTTTAACGTCTCTACCGAAAGACAATTGGTTTTTGTTAGTTGATATGGTCAGCACAGGGCTCGAACCCATGATCTTGAGGTTTGAAGTCAAGTGCTCTACCAACTGAGCTAATCGGGCTGACAATTTTACGATCGTATCATTATTCAGTATTTAAATGGGTTTGGCATTGGTCTCAGTCAAAAGACTGCTGGTCTGATATCTCTTTGCTTTTGTTTGTTTGCTTTTATGTTTTAGCTGTTTTATTTCGTTTTGCCTTATATAATTCAGTCGAACTTTATTCC